>OY728127.1:1423493797-1424743797 GCA_963277665.1 Viscum album
CACTTATTTTAAATGAGATTTTTATTTGATAACTTTAAAACTTCTTCATCCTTATTGAATTTAAGGTCACACATTTCAAGTGCTAATAAGAAAATTTACCATGGAGTGCTCAAAACATTGATCCTTCATGTGTATAGGTGATTATTATTAGGGTGTGTAGGCATTAAACCAGTATGTGATGATTTTGTTTGATCTCCTTAAATGAACCCATCTCAAATATAATAAATTGAAATATTTTTACAAGAAAAAGAATGCATCCAATCCACCCCTTATAATAACCAAGGATCAACCCTTATCATAATTTGAATTCACTTAAGACTTTTAGTGTTAAATTAAACCTATTTAAAATCAACCCAAATTTGGCCACTTAATAGACAAAAACAATCTATATAATGTAAGTTTCCATAGGTTTCTTCTTAGGTCTCCGAGGATTTGACAACCCAAGATAAACTACAAAGACCGTTCTACCTTCTTCTCCTGGGTAAATTTGAGCATTAATCACACCTATTGAGGTAAAGAATGTTGGGTTTAAATGGGTATTCTAGAAGAAACCAAACATGGAAGGTAAATTTAGTACCTATAATGCAAGGATAGTGGCTAAAGGGTTCAAAAAACATCAAGGAATTGACTACGATGAAACATTTTTGCTAGTTTCCATGTTTAAATACATTAGAATCATACTTTCCATAATATATTATCATGAATATAAGATTTGGAATATGTATGTAAAAACTACATTCTGTAATGGGAACCTTTAGGAAGATGTCTATATGACACAACCAGATGGATTAGTGACTCCAGGTGATGCCAAAAAGATTTTCAAGTTGCAGAGATCTATGTATGGATTGAAGTAAGAATCCATGTTATGAAAAATTCGATTCGATGAAAACATGAGAGAATTTTTTTCATTAAAAATGAATGTGAGTACTATGTTTACAAAAGGTTTAGTGGAAATGTGGTTTTTATCCCAGTATTACATGTTGTTGACATATTACTTATTGGAAACAACATACCAATCTTACAGTTAGTTAAGAACTGGTTGAACAAGTGCTTCTCCATGGAAGACTTAGGTGAAGAAGCCTATATTCTAGGGATCAAGATCATTCGTGATAGATCCAAGAGGCTACTTGGACTAAGTCAAAGTACATATATTGACCAGATACTAAATAGATTTAATACGGAACAATCTAAGAGGGGATTGGTTCTAGTTTCACATGACTTACATCTTTCTAAGAAAATGTGTCCCTAGACACAATAATATAAAGTGATAATGAGTAATATCCTACTGGCCTGAGCGATAAGATAAATAATGTATGCCATGTTATGTACTAGACTTGATGTTTCCTATACACTGAGCATGATAGGTAGATATCAATCAAATCCAAGAGAACAACATTGGACTACTGTTAAGGTTATCCTTATGTATATGAGAAGAACTAAGGATGTGTTCTTAGTGTATGGAAGAGATAATGAGCTTTTTATCAAAGGGTATGCTGATACAAGTTTTCAGATAGATTAGAATTACCTGATGTCGCAATTAGGATATGTTTTATATCTCAATGGAGGAGCTTTGACCTGGAACAATTCAAAGTAGCTAGTTGTCGTTGATTCTACACTAGAGTCTGAGTATATAGTGGCTTCTAATATAGACAAGGAAGCTGTTTGGATTCATAACATTATCCAGGAGCTTGATGTGCTACCTAATAGTAGAGACCCTATCACAGTTTACTGTCATAATACTGCAATGGTGGATCTTTCAAAAGAGCCAAGGTCACATCCACGGATGAAGAAAATACTCTAAATGTATCATCTATTGTGGTATTTTCATTATAGGGTGAAGTTGTAGTGAGAAGAGTATACATGGAAGAAAACATGGTGGACCCCTTGACTAATGGCCTATCTCATCAGAAACATGAGTATCATGTGAGAGCTAGTAGACTGAAGGTTGTTAGTAGTTGGATCTAGTGCAAGTGGGAGTTTTTTGGAGTTTGTTCCCTAGAACCAACTTCTATATACTTTATGATAAACATTCATTCATTGTTTTGAATATTAATTAACTAATTTTCATATCATGATTGCTCTTTTGTGTGATATAGTATGTGATAATTTCCCAAGAGTAATTGTCTCATTGAAAGGTCATAACTATTCCACACTATAATGAGAACCTAGAAGTGTTATGTCACTATTCTTGAAAATATGTTCTATGGTCGGTTGATATCATTTGAAGGGAGAAAAATGATACAGGATATTAGGGGTGGAGATTCATAGGACTTTGATGAACCTTCTCATGGTGTACACCCTTGGTAATATCTAGTAGGATATTTTTAGAATGAGACCCGAGGTAGGAAATCCACTTTTATAAGTGTCATTGGATGTTCCTATCTCCAGATGTGTGTATTGGTCCTTAAACATTAAGATTTTTATTAATGGATATTATGAGTGGTGTACTTTGATGTATGATAAAAAATGTGATGAAAGATGTTTGTGATGAGGTAGGATATGTTGGGTGCATCACGAGTAATATTACATTAATGAATAATACGAGAAAGGATTTATCCCTTATACTCATTAAAAAAAGTTAATATCTTAGTTCCTTTTATGGAAATGATATAGCCTAAATAAATCCATGTCCATGGTGTTCTCTAGGGAAGTTCTATTTTTGTAAAGTCAAAGAAAGAGATATCGAGCACATTGGTCGATGGTACTAGCATACAACCTGCTCGATTGAAGATATTGTGATAAAGGGATTATATTAAACACAAGTGTTCGTATGAGGTTTCATGTCCTTGTGGTATTAACTTCTATATCTATGGGTGACTTGGTGTGTTTTTAGATGCTAACCTTGGATTTTAGACAGGTTCACCTAATCCCACTAACAAAGGGGACTAGAGGGCCACACACTAAGTGTATCCAGAATCGTAGTTGAATAATTTATTATTTAACAAGTTGAAAAAATATTATTCCCAGTTGTGGTTTAATAATTATTCATGTATTTCTGATCATATTTTTTCTTTCACTAGTTATTTGAAATAATAAACTGTGAGAGAAATATTTAATAAATATTTATATGTAATTTAGTAAATAAAATATTTATTTATTTATCAATGACTATTGCAGTGATATTTATTTAAAAATTAAATAGTCATTATTCAAGTCCCGATAAGTATTGTGGAGGAATGGTCGGATGAGTTAAATGATCCAGTGAGAAGTAATAATATTGAATATGATTTGATTAAAAAATATTTAATTTATAATTAATAAGTTAAGAGTATATCAGGAAATAATAATATTAATGTTATTATTTAACATGAGGTTTTCTCTAGGATTAATAAAATAATTAAAGGAATTAGTGAAAATTATTATATTATAACCCTAGTGACATAAATTCTTGGTTATATTATTCTCTCATTAGCCAAGGGCAAGCCTAGAGATGCTAATTCAATTGTGCACAATATTTTGGATAAAACCTCTCAATCCTAGAGAGTTTTTCTTTATCCTAGAACGCTCTCAAGAATGAGAGGGATCCTCCTCTGCTAGATCAAGGAGAATGATTTGGAAGTGGTTCTCAAGGCGATCAAAGGTAGATGATGCAAGCATAAGGATCTTCTATGATAGAACCTGAAAACTCTTTCAGGGATGTCTGGAGATTCGAATAACACATGTGGATCACCACTAGAGGAAATCTACTTTTATTTCTACAATGCAAAAACGGTGCACTACAGATTGGTGGAAGAACATGCCAATGAAGAAAGAATAACCTTGGAGGCAATTCCTATTTAATTAAATTAATTCTACACAATATATGTTGATATTCTCTTTTGGGTTTCGAGTTTCTATTCCTTTTTCTTATTTACTTGATTCAATTATGTTGATCATGACATTCATCATTGAAGTGATCGGAAGAAGAGAGACGTTGTGGTTGGAAGGGAGGACGGGAGGTTTGTATCATCTCTAATGCCCAATATAACTCGAATATCCAATATAGCGCGCCACATTCCCCTTGAAAAAAAACTGACCATTGAATTTAAATTAAATAAAAAATGGGATTGTTAGACATTTTTGAAAAACCAATTTGAAAAAACCTGAAAAAATAATCAACTCTTTATCCATATTTATATATTTATAGTTAACTAATAATTGTTGAAAACATTAAAAATTAAATAACTTGGAATTATTCTTTAAAGAAATATTTTGTATATGAATTAATAAAAATGTGGAAAATTATTTTCAAATAATTAAAAAAATATAATTAGTTTAAAAAGATAATTATTTTTTTATTACTGTTGATAAATCTTTTTACTGGCTACCATTGCATAATAATTTTTTTAAACCATGTAAAAATAATTATTATTATTTTTATGTTGAAAATAATAATTTGACACTCAATTCAAAAATATGGACAAACTTATTCTTAAAAATAAAAAAAATTGGTATTGTTATAAAAAATTAAAAAGCAAAATATCATCCATTTAAAAAATATTTTTTGAATAATTACAAATATTTTATAATTTCCTATTCCTATTAAAAATAATTTATTTATATATTTTAAAAATCAAATTCAATTCATAAAAATACTTTAAAATAGAAACATCTACACAGGAGAAATTAAATTTTATAAAGAAGATTTTCATTGAAAAGTTATACTAGAAAATTACATTCAAAAAGGTTTATATAAAAATTCAAATAAATAAATTCAAAAGATATATATGATAAATTCTCACTCTAATTTTATATTATAATGTTACACTGTAAAACAACATCTAAACAATTCCACTATAAAATTTCATTGAAAAGTTCTAGTTGAAAAATTCACATGAAATTTTCAGTAAATAATTCTAGTAGTTTTTTCAAATAAAAATATACAATAAAAAAACACACTACATATGAAAATTTTTAAAGGAATATTATAGTGAAAGACATAATATTTTCAATAGAAAATATTAGTGAAAATTTCAACTTCATTTTAGTGCAAGTTTCGATGAAAGTTTCACTAGAAGTTTTGGTGAAAATTGTAGTGGAAGTTCCACTGAAAATTTGACTTGAACTTCCATTAAAACATTCACAATGAAATAAAAGAATATATTTATAAAACCGAAAAATGTATTAATAAAAAATAAATTTTAATAAATATATCTATAATAAATTCAATAATATAAAAAATTTATTGTATTATATACATAATTTTTATAATTATAATATAATTTATCATTTAAAAATGTATATTCTATATGAATAAATGTAAATAAAATATGAAATTACAACTAAAAATAAATTTATAATAAATGCACTTATAAGATATATTTAATATTTTTTTACAAAAATCTATATTAATAACAATTATAAATCCATTAAGTGAAAGTTACAATGGAATAAGTTATGTTGGAAGTTTCAGTGGAAGTTCTAGTGGAAGTTCCGGGGAAAGTTTCACAATTTAGTAAAGTATATATTTATAATGCTAAAGAATATCTTAATAAAAATTAAATTTAGTAAATATATTTATAATAAATTATGTTGTATACAATATGTATTATATTTTTTGAATAGTTTTTATAAATATAATATAATTTACCATTTAAGGATACATATTCTATATGAATAAAAATGAAAATAAAATGTGAAATTATAAATAAAAAAATCTTATAATAAATGCACTTATAAGATACATTTAATATATTTTTTAATAAATATGTATTAATAATAATTATAAATCCATAAAGTGGAAGTTCTGGTGGAAAAAGTTTTAGTGAAAGTTCTAGTAGAAGTTTCAGTGGATGTGCTAGTGCAAGTTTCACAAATCAATAAAAGTATATATTTATAAAACTATATAATATATTAATAAAAAATAAATTTTGTATATAAATTTAAAATAAATACAACTATATACAACATGTCTTATATTTGATGCATAATTTTTATAAATATAATATAATATACCATTTCATGATGTATATTTTATATCAATAAAAAAGTAAATAAAATATGAAGTTATAAATAAAACTAAATTTATAATAAACACAGTTAGAAGATGTATGTAATAATTTTTTTTCAAAATCTGTACTAATAAAAATTATAAATATATTAAGTGGAAGTTACAGGGGAAGTTTCAGTTGAAGATTCCCAATAAAATAGAAACATATATTTATAAAACCAAAAAATATATTAATAAAAACTTAATTTCTATAAATATTTTTATAGTAAATTCAATTATATAAAATATGTATTATATTTGTTTAGCGGCGGTTTAAACCGCCGCTAAATGAATTTTTTTTTATTTTTTTTATTTTTATTTTCCGTATATATTTATTTTTATATTCTTTTTTATATTATTTTTATTTTCCGTATATATTTATTTTTATATTCTTTTTCATATTATTTTTAATTTTCGTATTTATTTATTTTTATTTATTTTTATTTATTTTTATTTATTTTTATTTATTTTTATTTATTTTTATTTATTTTTATTTATTTTTATTTATTTTTATTTATTTTTATTTATTTTTATTTATTTTTATTTATTTTTATTTATTTTTATTTATTTTTATTTATTTTTATTTATTTTTATTTATTTTTATTTATTTTTATTTATTTTTATTTATTTTTATTTATTTTTATTTATTTTTATTTATTTTTATTTATTTTTATTTATTTTTATTTATTTTTATTTATTTTTATTTATTTTTATTTATTTTTATTTATTTTTATTTATTTTTATTTATTTTTATTTATTTTTATTTATTTTTATTTATTTTTATTTATTTTTATTTATTTTTATTTATTTTTATTTATTTTTATTTATTTTTATTTATTTTTATTTATTTTTATTTATTTATATTTATTTATATTTATTTTTATTTATTTTTATTTATTTTTATTTATTTTTATTTATTTTTATTTATTTATATTTATTTATATTTATTTATATTTATTTATATTTATTTTTATTTATTTTTATTTATTTTTATTTATTTATTTTTATTTATTTTTATTTTTATTTATTTTTATTTATTTATTTTCGTATTTATTTATTTTCGTATTTATTTATTTTCGTATTTATTATATTATTATATTATTATATTATTATATTATTATATTACTCCCCATGCCATGCACATGCCCCATGCCCATGCCCCATGCAATATATATAAATTCTGCGTTGGGTGAGATTTGAACCCTCAACCTCATGGATATCACTCAACACACTTTACCACTACACCAATCTCACTATATAGTTAATAAACAGAATATTATATACTTATATATATATTAATTGAAAAGACAAATAATACATAACTAATTGATATAAATAATAAAAATAAATAATAAATAATAAATAATAAATAACAAAGAATAAATAATATATAACAAATATTAAATAATAATAAATAATAAACAATAAATAATAAACAATAAATAATAACCAATAAATAATAAAGAATAAATAATAAATAGCAAAAATAAATAAATAATAATAAATAATAAACAATAAATAACAAATAATTAATAATAAATAACAAATAGTAAATAATAATAATAAATAATAAACAAGAAATAATAAATAAATAATAATAAATAACAAATAGTAAATAATAATAATAAATAATAAACAATAAATAATAAATAATAACCAATAAATAATAAATAATAAATAATAAATAATAAATAATAAAGAATAAAGAATAAAGAATAAAGAATAAATAATAAATAATAAATAATAAATAACAAATAACAAATAATAAATAAATAATACTAAAGAATAAACAATAAAGAATAAACAATAAATAATAACCAATAAATAATAAATAGAAAACAATAAATAATAAATAATAAATAATAAATAATAAATAATAAATAATAAATAATAAATAATAAATAATAAATAATAAATAATAAATAATAAATAATAACCAATAAATAATAAAGAATAAATAATAAATAATAAACAATAAATAATAAATAATAACCGATTAATAATAAATAGCAAATAATAAATAATAAATAATAAATAATAAATAATAAATAATAAATAATAAATAATAAATAATAAATAATAAATAATAAATAATAAATAATAAATAATAAATAATAAATAATAAATAATAAATAATAAATAATAATAAATAATAAATAATAAATAATAAATAATAATAAATACATAATATTAATGAATAATGATAAATAATAAATAAATTATAATTAAAAATGAGTAATAAACAATAAATAATAAAAAATAAATAATAAAAAATAAATAAAAAAGAATAAACAATAAACAATAAATAGTAAATAATAAATAATAAATAATCAATAATAAATAATGAATAATAAATAATAAATAACAAATAATAAATAAGAAACAATGTATTATAATAAATAAATAATAATAATAAATAATTAATAATAATAAATAACAAATAATAAATAAATTATAATAAATAATAAATAAGAAATAAGAAATAATAAACAATAAAGAATAAACAATAAAGAATAAAAAATAAAGAATAAACAATAAACAATAAATAATAAACAATAAATAATAATAATAATAAATAATAATAAATAATAATAAATAATAAATAATAATTAATAATCAATAAATAATAATAATTAATAAAAAATAAATAATAATAATAAATAAACAATAATAATAAATAATGATAAATAATAAATAAACTATAATTAAAAATATATAATAAGTTATAATAAATTATAAAAAATAATAAATAATAAATAATAAATAATAAATAACAAATAACAAAATAATAAATAAATTATAACAAATAAATTGTAATAAATAAACAATAAACAATAAATACATAATAATAATGAATAATGATAAATAATGATAAATAATAAGTAATAAATAATAAACAATAAATAATAAATAATAATAAAAAATAAATAATATTTAATATTTAATAAACAATAAACAATAAAAAATATATAAGAAACAATAAACAATAAACAACAAACAATAAACAATAAACTATAAACTATAAATAATAAACAATAAATAATCAATAATAACAATAAATAATAAATAAGAAATAAAAAAATAAAAAATAATAATAAATAAGAAACAATGAATTATAATAAATAAATAATAACAATAAATAAATAATAATAAATAAGATATAATATATAAAACGCATGAAAAAACATGAACAGACATGACAATGGAGGAAAATAATGAAAACACATGAAAACGGATGGGGAAGCACTGATAAGCATGAGAAAACATGACAACTCTGAAAAACCTATTAAAAATTCAACATAATCATCATAACCCCCCCCCCCCAAACCCATTGATAATGATAATAATCCATGGAGTCATGGAGTCAATAATAGATAGTAATAAATGGAGCAACCGTTAAAACCCGTTAAAACAGTCATAAAGTGACAAAAATATTGAACTCACAGTAACAGAGATAACTTATGATCCGAGAGTCCGTTCCAGATCTGCGACCAATCAAATCAAAGATCCGGAAATGTTCTTCGACCTGATATGTGAAATAGACTGAATGGATGGGTGGATCAGAAGTTACGACCATTTAAAAAAAAGCTGACGGGGAACGGGTGCTAGAAACGAGGCATCGAAAAACATAACAAACCCGGTACCCACTAAAATGGGCATAACATATGATCCAGGAGTCCATGTGGGCACCGCGACCAGTCAAACTGAAGCTCATGGAACGAGCTATGATCTGGCAGGCGGAGGAGTCCGAATGGACACGCGGATAAAAAGTTAGGTCCGTTTGAAGGCAAGTTCGAAGGGGCACCGGTGACGGAAAGAGGGTTTTGGAGGCCTTCGGAGGGGTTTTTGGGGTCGAAAACCTTGACAGAAGCTTGCTTGTGTCAAACCGGTGCGTAGCTCTCTTCGCTGGCTTCGATTTGATATGTGGTGGAGCCAAAACGGACACCCGGAGCGAAAGTTATGGCCGTTTGAAGTTGGAAAACTTTTTTCAACTTTCTTATAACTCTTATATCTTCCCGGCCTTAAATCGGCTCTGGGTTTTCATCATATGTGCCTCTAGATCTCTTCAATGTCTTCGATTTGACTGGTCGCGGCGCTCCAGCGGACTCCCGGGTCAAAAGTTATGACCGTTTTAGTGATTTTAGAGTTTCTTAGGTTTTTTTTAGGTTTTATTATTTTTTTCCCGCGCTTGCATTTCGCGGCGGTTTAAAACCGCCGCTAAATGACCCATAAAATTATTTTTAATTTTTTTTTTTTTTTTTAAAAAAAAAAATTACGCGCGCGTCGCGGCGGTTTTTTGGCGGCGGTTTTCAAAACCGCCGCGAAATAGCTGCCCCGATTTTTTTTAGCGGCGGTTTTCAAAACCGCCGCTAAAAAACCGCCGGGAAATGGGCAGTTTGTTGTAGTGTCTACATGTGGGGAATCAATCTTATCAAAAACTTTTGGAAATAATATTGATCTTGATCTAATGTCCCAATCTTCTGCTGAAGTTCTGAACCAATCTGATCTTGAATTGAAGGAACATACTACTGCACATAGGTATGACTTCCTAGTAGACAATCAAACACATCGTATTGTAATTTATTCTTCTCTTGAATCCAGTCATGAGAGGATTCTTGTAGATGTCCTTAGGAAGCATAAAAAGGTCATTTGTTGGACCTTGTCTGATATTCATGGGATTATCCCACTTATCAGGACTCATAGGATTGTTATTTAATGTAATTCAAATCCATGTAATCAACCTCAATGACGACTCAATCCTAATCTCATGGAGGTAGTAAGAAAAGAACTTCTGAAATTGTTAAAAGCTGGTATCATATATACCATAGCTAAGAGTGAATGGGTGACCCCAATCCATGTGGTTCCAAAACAGTTTGGAATCACAGTGATAACAAATGAGGATGGAGAGATTCTTCCAATAAGGGTGATTAGCGGTTGGAGAGTCTTCATCGACTATTGGAAGCTAAAATAATTTACTAAGAAAGACAATTTTCCTTACCATTCATTGACCATGTCCTTGAGAGAGTGGAAGGGCATGCATTCTACTATTTATTAGATGGGTACTCGGGGTATAATCAAATTGAGGTCTACCAAGAAGACCAAGGGAGGACTACATTCACATGTCCATTTGGCACCTTTGCTTTCAAACGCATTCCCTTCGGGTTATGCAATGCCCCTGGAACCTTCCATCGGTGCATGATGGGAATATTCTCAGACATGGTAGGGGATTTTCTAGAGGTCTTCATTGATGACTTCTCTGTGTTTGGGGATACATTTGAGGGATGTATGAGGAATGTAGAGAGAGTCTTGTCAAGATGTGAAGAAAAGAATCTAGTCCTAAACTGGGAAAAATTCCATTTCATGGTTAAAGAGGGACTAGTTCTAGGACATATAGTCTCAGGTAGGGGGATTGAAGTTGATAAATCCAAGGTTGGCATCATTTGTCACCTTCCATCACCCAAAACTGTCAAGGAAGTGAGGCCTTTCTTAGGACATGCTGGTTTCTATAGGCGATTCATCAAGAAAATTAGTTCAATCTCCCATCCCCTTTGTGCTCTACTAGTAATGTATGCTCCATTTGTTTTGACAGAAAGCTATGGGGGTTCATTCTCAACCCTCAAATCCTCTAACCTCTCCTCCCATTACGAAATCTTGAAATTGAAACCTTCCTTTTGAACTTATGTGTGATGCAAGTGACTTTGCTGTTGGAGCTATGTTAGGAAAACATTGTGATAAAACTCCTTATGTCATTTCTTATGAAAGAAAACCCTTAAATGATGCTGAAATCAACTACACCGCCACTGAAAAGGAGTTACTTTATATTGTGTTTGACTTAGAGAAGTTTAAGTCCTACCTCTTAGGATCCACAATCACTGTGTTCACTAACCAATCTACACTAACATACATCTTCCAAAAACGAGATGCTATGGCTAGACAGATTAGGTGGGTCCTTATCTTACATGAATTTAATCTCACAATCAATGATAAAAAGGGTTTTGAAAATGTTGTAGCTGATCATCTCTCTAGGATTGAATTAAAAGACCACTCAAATCACCTTTCTGTGTCTGATTCATTCCCTAATGAAATGCCCTAGGACTGCACCATTTTCGGCCCCCTTGAAGGTATTTTCTTATTTTCCCTTGTCTTTCTTTTAAAATATTAATAAAAAATAACATTCATACCATTCCCTAATGAACACCTATACTTGTGAGTGACTGCCCTTGGTATGCCGACATAGCCAACTTCTTTTTTACAGGAGTCATCTCAAAATTTTTAGGGACTCAAGCTCGAAGGAAATTCCTTTCTGATGTTAGGAACTATGTGTTTGATGATCCATAACTCTATAATTTTTTCCTTAACCAAGTCATTAGGAGGTGTGTCCTAGAATCTGAATAAGATTCCATCCTTAAATTCTGTCATAGTGAGGCATGTGGAGGTCACTTTTCCTATAAGAAAACATCTTCTAAGATTCTTCAATGTGGTCTATTCTTGACCACCCTCTCAAGGGACTCCTACAAATTTTGTCAAAGTTTTCCTAGGTGTCAAAAAGTATGGTCCATCATAAAAAGGAATCAAATTCCACTCACTCCCATCTTAGTTGTTGAAATCTTTGACTATTGGGGAATTGATTTCATGGGTCCCTTCCCAAACTCTAGGGGATATATTTACATTCTCTTAGCTATTGATTATGTCTCAAAATGGGTTGTGGCCATTCTCAAAAAATCCAATGATCATCAAACCATGATTAGATTCCAAAAAGAAAACATCTTCTCTATATTTGGAATTCCTAGAGCTATCATTAGTGATCGCGGAACTCATTTTTGCAATCGTCCATTCTCATCACTCATGGACAAGTATGGAATTTCTCACAAAGTGTCCACTGCATACCACCCATAGTCCAATGGTCAAGCTGAGTTAGCCAATCCAAAAATAAAACAAATTCTTAATAAAAATGTTAAACCATCTAGGAAAGATTGTTCAAGAAAACTCTTAAATGACCTTTGGGACTATCAAAATGTATATAAAACCATTTTAGGAATGTCCCCATATAGGTTGGTTTTTGGTAAATCATGCCACTTTCCAGTGGAGATTGAACATAAGGCTTTTGGGGAAATTAATAAAATGAATTATGAACTCTCATTGGCTGAAACAAAAAGGAAATTTGATCTCAATGAACTTTAGGAACGTAGGATGGAGGCTTATGAAAATTAAAGGCTCAATAAAGCTAAAGTACAAGACTACCAATCTCGAAATATTAAAACCAAACACATTAAACCGGGTAAACCTATTCTTTTGTATCGTTCTAAACATCATTTACACTTGTGAAAGTTGAGTTCTAGATGGTCAGGTCCATACATAGTGCATAAGTTGTACCCCCATGGGGCTATTGAAATTTAAGATCCCACCAATGGTCAAACATTTAAATTTAATGGTCATAGAGTCAAACCATTCATAGAACCATTCCAAAAACATGAAGTTGATGAATAATTGTGTGAACCTAACTTAGATAATGAAAATAATTAATCAATTAGGGGTCCATGTCGGGTTAACAACGTTAAACAAAGTGCTATATGGTAGGAAACCCATGGTTTTCATGTTTTCAATATTTTTGGAATCTTTTTTTTATTAATCATTTTTATATTTAAAAAAAATAGACTGATGATCCATTCTTCTATTATGAATATTGATGGGTATGAAAGGGGAGCACCATATTCATCTGTGTCATGTGGTGTGATCCTTGAGTAATACCTTACCCAGAAATTTAAAAATAAGACAATGTATCATCAGTTTATTTTATTTTATTTTTATGTGTTTGTAGGTTAAAATAAAAATACAAAAAATAAATAGATAAAAATATAATAATAAAAAAATGCCACATCGTAGGTCATGGGGAAAACCCCGTCACAACTGTAGAAGCCGTGGGGATTCGAACCTGGGACCGAAGGGAGACAGGGGCACGCACTTACCACTGATCTACGACCATTTGTGCTTCCTTATTCTATAATTTTCATATATATAATTATATTTTACTTTCTTTATTATATATATATATTATTTTGTTTGTTTTGTTTGTTTTTTCTTTCTTTTTTCCTTTTTCTACAAGGGAACTCTGCAAGTGACATGGATATCAAAGGACTAAATTGGAGCAATAAGAACGTCAACTTCAACCACCAGGTGACTTCATTCCATGATCCTCATATGTCAATTTCCTTTTTGAAATTCCCTTACCTACCTTTACACCTTATAAATTTTCATTTCTTCAAACACTGGGGGTAGTGTTATTTTATGTTGGGGGGAGATAAAATTAAAAAATGCTTTTGTGTCAAAAAAAATGAATGATTTGAAAAACAAATGTGTGTAAATGGAAGGAAAAATTCCTTTAACTTTGAACATGGTAATAAAAATTTCACAAATTGAAATTGAATATCAAATAATTTAGCATGCCCTTATTTTGATTTTAATCCATGTATAATTTCATGAGCACATATTTTGGAAAGTGTGGCTGTCTAATGTGATATTTCATGGTTTATATTTTCATCCAAATAAAATAAAATCACAACGCTCATCCTTTGTATAGTGGGGTATTAGTTTTAGTTCTGGGGTCCCCCAAATATATAGCATAGGTTTGGTGATCATTTTAGTTTTAATATGAGTATTCAAAATTTTTTTAAAAAACAATAAATTTGCGTGTAGAGTAACGAAACGACCAAATGCGTGGCTTTCGGCACTTGGGGATCATGACTCCATAGTTTTCTGGCCCAGAGTTAGTAATTTTTTCTCTATTTTTGTTAATTTGAATTTTTTTTGACTGAGTTAACTCGAGATGATGCTCGAGTATGTGGACTTCACTTGGTGCCCTAAGGTCTTTTAGCATGGGAGTCATCGGCAAAGTCTCACTACAAGGGTTGACTCTTTTCAGTGAAATTTCAATTACGATGGAAAAATTGCAAAAAAAAATACAATATAAAAAAATTGAATACTCATATGAATATTGAAATGTGATTCCACCAAGATATTCTCTCATTTTTTTCCTTCAATAAAGATGAACCCCCATGTCTATTGTGATACACAACACATCCTCATACTTAATTTATATTGGATGAAATATGGAAATGAATTTGAACAAAGGAATGGGATTGGGATTGGGATCTCCTTATGAAACTATATTGTATTAAAATATTTTTATGGGTTTCATGATTTTTTGGTATAAGGTTTTTTGGGGATCATTGTGTATTAAAATGTTTTTGTAAAAGGGAATTCGAATTTCATATTGTTGAGATACATTTTGCTCGGGACTAGCAAAACTCAAGTTGGGGGGTGTGATTATCCACTAAATGAGGATAATATCCAATGTTAATATATATATTATTAATGTTATTTATTATTCATAAACAATATTTTAGTGAATTTTACACTTTGAACATCATTTCACATTATGATTGTAATTCCTTCTTAAAATGCACTATGATGTGATACATTTTTTAACATCATTTAAATTACAAAATGATTCATATGATTTTAATGAATGAAATTATCCATATTTTAATTTTATATTTTTGTAAATTTATCTACACTTCAATATGAACATGTCTAATTCAGGGATCAATGGAGGACTTATAAAGTATGATGAAGATATTTGGAGATGAATGGAAGCAATTCTAGAGAAGATAGATTGGAAACTAGACCACTAATGAGAATGTGGGACCCACATTACAAACCCAATGAAGCCCAAATTTCGTGGGATTCTATAAGACATATATAGGAACAAATAATTCTTCATGATAAAGTGATAATTATGCCTCCATTGTGGTTATTTAGGCGGCCCAATTTAGAGATAAAATTCTGGGCCAGATTCTGCGGCCCAGAAAAACAGCCACTAATCTAATCATATATCCGAATCAATAACTATAAATAGTCCCAAATTTTACAGGATGTTAGGATACATCAGGGGCTTTAATTTCATATTATATGGACCACTATAATTCGGCCTTATAGAAGGTCTTCCAAGTGCATTTGTTCAGAAGATGAAATCTAGATGCCACCTCGGGTCAAGGGTGGAAAAATCAAATCTCCCTAAACTTTCCACCCACCTATGGCCTACCAAAATTAATTGAGGAGACTTAGACTATTGAAAGATTGACCAAAGGCTACAAAAATTCCTATTTAAGGCAGTGGTGGTGGAGGAGTTGAGGATCTTTGGGATTTTATTCGTTTTAATGTTATGATGCCAATTTGATGTTGTAATCGCATTCCTTCAATTGTAAGTTCCTTGAATTACCTTAGTTTCATTATAAAAGTTATTCATATTCTATTTTTATATTTTTGTTCTTATCACTTTGATATTTTTGCCTCATGGTATGAACTTATTCATACCAAACCTTGTGAGATTATCATACAACGGTGGAGCGATTGTTTTTTTATTGTTTTTTTACTTCTCCAATTACTCCCTCACGAGTCTACTTTCCGCTTCCATTGAAACAATGAGATCAATTGATGGTAACCCACTTATGGGATGATCCAAGGGAGTAGAAAGGGGATGTATTTGATGTTATTTCTCACTCCATTAATTGATAATCACTTATTTTAAATGAGATTTTTATTTGATAACTTTAAAACTTCTTCATCCTTATTGAATTTAAGGTCACACATTTCAAGTGCTAATAAGAAAATTTACCATGGAGTGCTCAAAACATTGATCCTTCATGTGTATAGGTGATTATTATTAGGGTGTGTAGGCATTAAACCAGTATGTGATGATTTTGTTTGATCTCCTTAAATGAACCCATCTCAAATATAATAAATTGAAATATTTTTACAAGAAAAAGAATGCATCCAATCCACCCCTTATAATAACCAAGGATCAACCCTTATCATAATTTGAATTCACTTAAGACTTTTAGTGTTAAATTAAACCTATTTAAAATCAACCCAAATTTGGCCACTTAATAGACAAAAACAATCTATATAATGTAAGTTTCCATAGGTTTCTTCTTAGGTCTCCGAGGATTTGACAACCCAAGATAAACTACAAAGACCGTTCTACCTTCTTCTCCTGGGTAAATTTGAGCATTAATCACACCTATTGAGGTAAAGAATGTTGGGTTTAAATGGGTATTCTAGAAGAAACCAAACATGGAAGGTAAATTTAGTACCTATAATGCAAGGATAGTGGCTAAAGGGTTCAAAAAACATCAAGGAATTGACTACGATGAAACATTTTTGCTAGTTTCCATGTTTAAATACATTAGAATCATACTTTCCATAATATATTATCATGAATATAAGATTTGGAATATGTATGTAAAAACTACATTCTGTAATGGGAACCTTTAGGAAGATGTCTATATGACACAACCAGATGGATTAGTGACTCCAGGTGATGCCAAAAAGATTTTCAAGTTGCAGAGATCTATGTATGGATTGAAGTAAGAATCCATGTTATGAAAAATTCGATTCGATGAAAACATGAGAGAATTTTTTTCATTAAAAATGAATGTGAGTACTATGTTTACAAAAGGTTTAGTGGAAATGTGGTTTTTATCCCAGTATTACATGTTGTTGACATATTACTTATTGGAAACAACATACCAATCTTACAGTTAGTTAAGAACTGGTTGAACAAGTGCTTCTCCATGGAAGACTTAGGTGAAGAAGCCTATATTCTAGGGATCAAGATCATTCGTGATAGATCCAAGAGGCTACTTGGACTAAGTCAAAGTACATATATTGACCAGATACTAAATAGATTTAATACGGAACAATCTAAGAGGGGATTGGTTCTAGTTTCACATGACTTACATCTTTCTAAGAAAATGTGTCCCTAGACACAATAATATAAAGTGATAATGAGTAATATCCTACTGGCCTGAGCGATAAGATAAATAATGTATGCCATGTTATGTACTAGACTTGATGTTTCCTATACACTGAGCATGATAGGTAGATATCAATCAAATCCAAGAGAACAACATTGGACTACTGTTAAGGTTATCCTTATGTATATGAGAAGAACTAAGGATGTGTTCTTAGTGTATGGAAGAGATAATGAGCTTTTTATCAAAGGGTATGCTGATACAAGTTTTCAGATAGATTAGAATTACCTGATGTCGCAATTAGGATATGTTTTATATCTCAATGGAGGAGCTTTGACCTGGAACAATTCAAAGTAGCTAGTTGTCGTTGATTCTACACTAGAGTCTGAGTATATAGTGGCTTCTAATATAGACAAGGAAGCTGTTTGGATTCATAACATTATCCAGGAGCTTGATGTGCTACCTAATAGTAGAGACCCTATCACAGTTTACTGTCATAATACTGCAATGGTGGATCTTTCAAAAGAGCCAAGGTCACATCCACGGATGAAGAAAATACTCTAAATGTATCATCTATTGTGGTATTTTCATTATAGGGTGAAGTTGTAGTGAGAAGAGTATACATGGAAGAAAACATGGTGGACCCCTTGACTAATGGCCTATCTCATCAGAAACATGAGTATCATGTGAGAGCTAGTAGACTGAAGGTTGTTAGTAGTTGGATCTAGTGCAAGTGGGAGTTTTTTGGAGTTTGTTCCCTAGAACCAACTTCTATATACTTTATGATAAACATTCATTCATTGTTTTGAATATTAATTAACTAATTTTCATATCATGATTGCTCTTTTGTGTGATATAGTATGTGATAATTTCCCAAGAGTAATTGTCTCATTGAAAGGTCATAACTATTCCACACTATAATGAGAACCTAGAAGTGTTATGTCACTATTCTTGAAAATATGTTCTATGGTCGGTTGATATCATTTGAAGGGAGAAAAATGATACAGGATATTAGGGGTGGAGATTCATAGGACTTTGATGAACCTTCTCATGGTGTACACCCTTGGTAATATCTAGTAGGATATTTTTAGAATGAGACCCGAGGTAGGAAATCCACTTTTATAAGTGTCATTGGATGTTCCTATCTCCAGATGTGTGTATTGGTCCTTAAACATTAAGATTTTTATTAATGGATATTATGAGTGGTGTACTTTGATGTATGATAAAAAATGTGATGAAAGATGTTTGTGATGAGGTAGGATATGTTGGGTGCATCACGAGTAATATTACATTAATGAATAATACGAGAAAGGATTTATCCCTTATACTCATTAAAAAAAGTTAATATCTTAGTTCCTTTTATGGAAATGATATAGCCTAAATAAATCCATGTCCATGGTGTTCTCTAGGGAAGTTCTATTTTTGTAAAGTCAAAGAAAGAGATATCGAGCACATTGGTCGATGGTACTAGCATACAACCTGCTCGATTGAAGATATTGTGATAAAGGGATTATATTAAACACAAGTGTTCGTATGAGGTTTCATGTCCTTGTGGTATTAACTTCTATATCTATGGGTGACTTGGTGTGTTTTTAGATGCTAACCTTGGATTTTAGACAGGTTCACCTAATCCCACTAACAAAGGGGACTAGAGGGCCACACACTAAGTGTATCCAGAATCGTAGTTGAATAATTTATTATTTAACAAGTTGAAAAAATATTATTCCCAGTTGTGGTTTAATAATTATTCATGTATTTCTGATCATATTTTTTCTTTCACTAGTTATTTGAAATAATAAACTGTGAGAGAAATATTTAATAAATATTTATATGTAATTTAGTAAATAAAATATTTATTTATTTATCAATGACTATTGCAGTGATATTTATTTAAAAATTAAATAGTCATTATTCAAGTCCCGATAAGTATTGTGGAGGAATGGTCGGATGAGTTAAATGATCCAGTGAGAAGTAATAATATTGAATATGATTTGATTAAAAAATATTTAATTTATAATTAATAAGTTAAGAGTATATCAGGAAATAATAATATTAATGTTATTATTTAACATGAGGTTTTCTCTAGGATTAATAAAATAATTAAAGGAATTAGTGAAAATTATTATATTATAACCCTAGTGACATAAATTCTTGGTTATATTATTCTCTCATTAGCCAAGGGCAAGCCTAGAGATGCTAATTCAATTGTGCACAATATTTTGGATAAAACCTCTCAATCCTAGAGAGTTTTTCTTTATCCTAGAACGCTCTCAAGAATGAGAGGGATCCTCCTCTGCTAGATCAAGGAGAATGATTTGGAAGTGGTTCTCAAGGCGATCAAAGGTAGATGATGCAAGCATAAGGATCTTCTATGATAGAACCTGAAAACTCTTTCAGGGATGTCTGGAGATTCGAATAACACATGTGGATCACCACTAGAGGAAATCTACTTTTATTTCTACAATGCAAAAACGGTGCACTACAGATTGGTGGAAGAACATGCCAATGAAGAAAGAATAACCTTGGAGGCAATTCCTATTTAATTAAATTAATTCTACACAATATATGTTGATATTCTCTTTTGGGTTTCGAGTTTCTATTCCTTTTTCTTATTTACTTGATTCAATTATGTTGATCATGACATTCATCATTGAAGTGATCGGAAGAAGAGAGACGTTGTGGTTGGAAGGGAGGACGGGAGGTTTGTATCATCTCTAATGCCCAATATAACTCGAATATCCAATATAGCGCGCCACATTCCCCTTGAAAAAAAACTGACCATTGAATTTAAATTAAATAAAAAATGGGATTGTTAGACATTTTTGAAAAACCAATTTGAAAAAACCTGAAAAAATAATCAACTCTTTATCCATATTTATATATTTATAGTTAACTAATAATTGTTGAAAACATTAAAAATTAAATAACTTGGAATTATTCTTTAAAGAAATATTTTGTATATGAATTAATAAAAATGTGGAAAATTATTTTCAAATAATTAAAAAAATATAATTAGTTTAAAAAGATAATTATTTTTTTATTACTGTTGATAAATCTTTTTACTGGCTACCATTGCATAATAATTTTTTTAAACCATGTAAAAATAATTATTATTATTTTTATGTTGAAAATAATAATTTGACACTCAATTCAAAAATATGGACAAACTTATTCTTAAAAATAAAAAAAATTGGTATTGTTATAAAAAATTAAAAAGCAAAATATCATCCATTTAAAAAATATTTTTTGAATAATTACAAATATTTTATAATTTCCTATTCCTATTAAAAATAATTTATTTATATATTTTAAAAATCAAATTCAATTCATAAAAATACTTTAAAATAGAAACATCTACACAGGAGAAATTAAATTTTATAAAGAAGATTTTCATTGAAAAGTTATACTAGAAAATTACATTCAAAAAGGTTTATATAAAAATTCAAATAAATAAATTCAAAAGATATATATGATAAATTCTCACTCTAATTTTATATTATAATGTTACACTGTAAAACAACATCTAAACAATTCCACTATAAAATTTCATTGAAAAGTTCTAGTTGAAAAATTCACATGAAATTTTCAGTAAATAATTCTAGTAGTTTTTTCAAATAAAAATATACAATAAAAAAACACACTACATATGAAAATTTTTAAAGGAATATTATAGTGAAAGACATAATATTTTCAATAGAAAATATTAGTGAAAATTTCAACTTCATTTTAGTGCAAGTTTCGATGAAAGTTTCACTAGAAGTTTTGGTGAAAATTGTAGTGGAAGTTCCACTGAAAATTTGACTTGAACTTCCATTAAAACATTCACAATGAAATAAAAGAATATATTTATAAAACCGAAAAATGTATTAATAAAAAATAAATTTTAATAAATATATCTATAATAAATTCAATAATATAAAAAATTTATTGTATTATATACATAATTTTTATAATTATAATATAATTTATCATTTAAAAATGTATATTCTATATGAATAAATGTAAATAAAATATGAAATTACAACTAAAAATAAATTTATAATAAATGCACTTATAAGATATATTTAATATTTTTTTACAAAAATCTATATTAATAACAATTATAAATCCATTAAGTGAAAGTTACAATGGAATAAGTTATGTTGGAAGTTTCAGTGGAAGTTCTAGTGGAAGTTCCGGGGAAAGTTTCACAATTTAGTAAAGTATATATTTATAATGCTAAAGAATATCTTAATAAAAATTAAATTTAGTAAATATATTTATAATAAATTATGTTGTATACAATATGTATTATATTTTTTGAATAGTTTTTATAAATATAATATAATTTACCATTTAAGGATACATATTCTATATGAATAAAAATGAAAATAAAATGTGAAATTATAAATAAAAAAATCTTATAATAAATGCACTTATAAGATACATTTAATATATTTTTTAATAAATATGTATTAATAATAATTATAAATCCATAAAGTGGAAGTTCTGGTGGAAAAAGTTTTAGTGAAAGTTCTAGTAGAAGTTTCAGTGGATGTGCTAGTGCAAGTTTCACAAATCAATAAAAGTATATATTTATAAAACTATATAATATATTAATAAAAAATAAATTTTGTATATAAATTTAAAATAAATACAACTATATACAACATGTCTTATATTTGATGCATAATTTTTATAAATATAATATAATATACCATTTCATGATGTATATTTTATATCAATAAAAAAGTAAATAAAATATGAAGTTATAAATAAAACTAAATTTATAATAAACACAGTTAGAAGATGTATGTAATAATTTTTTTTCAAAATCTGTACTAATAAAAATTATAAATATATTAAGTGGAAGTTACAGGGGAAGTTTCAGTTGAAGATTCCCAATAAAATAGAAACATATATTTATAAAACCAAAAAATATATTAATAAAAACTTAATTTCTATAAATATTTTTATAGTAAATTCAATTATATAAAATATGTATTATATTTGTTTAGCGGCGGTTTAAACCGCCGCTAAATGAATTTTTTTTTATTTTTTTTATTTTTATTTTCCGTATATATTTATTTTTATATTCTTTTTTATATTATTTTTATTTTCCGTATATATTTATTTTTATATTCTTTTTCATATTATTTTTAATTTTCGTATTTATTTATTTTTATTTATTTTTATTTATTTTTATTTATTTTTATTTATTTTTATTTATTTTTATTTATTTTTATTTATTTTTATTTATTTTTATTTATTTTTATTTATTTTTATTTATTTTTATTTATTTTTATTTATTTTTATTTATTTTTATTTATTTTTATTTATTTTTATTTATTTTTATTTATTTTTATTTATTTTTATTTATTTTTATTTATTTTTATTTATTTTTATTTATTTTTATTTATTTTTATTTATTTATTTTTATTTATTTTTATTTTTATTTATTTATATTTATTTTTATTTATTTTTATTTATTTATATTTATTTTTATTTATTTTTATTTATTTATATTTATTTATATTTATTTTTATTTATTTTTATTTATTTTTATTTATTTTTATTTATTTTTATTTATTTTTATTTATTTTTATTTATTTATATTTATTTTTATTTATTTATATTTATTTATATTTATTTTTATTTATTTTTATTTATTTTTATTTATTTATTTTTATTTATTTTTATTTTTATTTATTTTTATTTATTTATTTTCGTATTTATTTATTTTCGTATTTATTTATTTTCGTATTTATTATATTATTATATTATTATATTATTATATTATTATATTACTCCCCATGCCATGCACATGCCCCATGCCCATGCCCCATGCAATATATATAAATTCTGCGTTGGGTGAGATTTGAACCCTCAACCTCATGGATATCACTCAACACACTTTACCACTACACCAATCTCACTATATAGTTAATAAACAGAATATTATATACTTATATATATATTAATTGAAAAGACAAATAATACATAACTAATTGATATAAATAATAAAAATAAATAATAAATAATAAATAATAAATAACAAAGAATAAATAATATATAACAAATATTAAATAATAATAAATAATAAACAATAAATAATAAACAATAAATAATAACCAATAAATAATAAAGAATAAATAATAAATAGCAAAAATAAATAAATAATAATAAATAATAAACAATAAATAACAAATAATTAATAATAAATAACAAATAGTAAATAATAATAATAAATAATAAACAAGAAATAATAAATAAATAATAATAAATAACAAATAGTAAATAATAATAATAAATAATAAACAATAAATAATAAATAATAACCAATAAATAATAAATAATAAATAATAAATAATAAATAATAAAGAATAAAGAATAAAGAATAAAGAATAAATAATAAATAATAAATAATAAATAACAAATAACAAATAATAAATAAATAATACTAAAGAATAAACAATAAAGAATAAACAATAAATAATAACCAATAAATAATAAATAGAAAACAATAAATAATAAATAATAAATAATAAATAATAAATAATAAATAATAAATAATAAATAATAAATAATAAATAATAAATAATAAATAATAAATAATAACCAATAAATAATAAAGAATAAATAATAAATAATAAACAATAAATAATAAATAATAACCGATTAATAATAAATAGCAAATAATAAATAATAAATAATAAATAATAAATAATAAATAATAAATAATAAATAATAAATAATAAATAATAAATAATAAATAATAAATAATAAATAATAAATAATAAATAATAAATAATAAATAATAAATAATAATAAATAATAAATAATAAATAATAAATAATAATAAATACATAATATTAATGAATAATGATAAATAATAAATAAATTATAATTAAAAATGAGTAATAAACAATAAATAATAAAAAATAAATAATAAAAAATAAATAAAAAAGAATAAACAATAAACAATAAATAGTAAATAATAAATAATAAATAATCAATAATAAATAATGAATAATAAATAATAAATAACAAATAATAAATAAGAAACAATGTATTATAATAAATAAATAATAATAATAAATAATTAATAATAATAAATAACAAATAATAAATAAATTATAATAAATAATAAATAAGAAATAAGAAATAATAAACAATAAAGAATAAACAATAAAGAATAAAAAATAAAGAATAAACAATAAACAATAAATAATAAACAATAAATAATAATAATAATAAATAATAATAAATAATAATAAATAATAAATAATAATTAATAATCAATAAATAATAATAATTAATAAAAAATAAATAATAATAATAAATAAACAATAATAATAAATAATGATAAATAATAAATAAACTATAATTAAAAATATATAATAAGTTATAATAAATTATAAAAAATAATAAATAATAAATAATAAATAATAAATAACAAATAACAAAATAATAAATAAATTATAACAAATAAATTGTAATAAATAAACAATAAACAATAAATACATAATAATAATGAATAATGATAAATAATGATAAATAATAAGTAATAAATAATAAACAATAAATAATAAATAATAATAAAAAATAAATAATATTTAATATTTAATAAACAATAAACAATAAAAAATATATAAGAAACAATAAACAATAAACAACAAACAATAAACAATAAACTATAAACTATAAATAATAAACAATAAATAATCAATAATAACAATAAATAATAAATAAGAAATAAAAAAATAAAAAATAATAATAAATAAGAAACAATGAATTATAATAAATAAATAATAACAATAAATAAATAATAATAAATAAGATATAATATATAAAACGCATGAAAAAACATGAACAGACATGACAATGGAGGAAAATAATGAAAACACATGAAAACGGATGGGGAAGCACTGATAAGCATGAGAAAACATGACAACTCTGAAAAACCTATTAAAAATTCAACATAATCATCATAACCCCCCCCCCCAAACCCATTGATAATGATAATAATCCATGGAGTCATGGAGTCAATAATAGATAGTAATAAATGGAGCAACCGTTAAAACCCGTTAAAACAGTCATAAAGTGACAAAAATATTGAACTCACAGTAACAGAGATAACTTATGATCCGAGAGTCCGTTCCAGATCTGCGACCAATCAAATCAAAGATCCGGAAATGTTCTTCGACCTGATATGTGAAATAGACTGAATGGATGGGTGGATCAGAAGTTACGACCATTTAAAAAAAAGCTGACGGGGAACGGGTGCTAGAAACGAGGCATCGAAAAACATAACAAACCCGGTACCCACTAAAATGGGCATAACATATGATCCAGGAGTCCATGTGGGCACCGCGACCAGTCAAACTGAAGCTCATGGAACGAGCTATGATCTGGCAGGCGGAGGAGTCCGAATGGACACGCGGATAAAAAGTTAGGTCCGTTTGAAGGCAAGTTCGAAGGGGCACCGGTGACGGAAAGAGGGTTTTGGAGGCCTTCGGAGGGGTTTTTGGGGTCGAAAACCTTGACAGAAGCTTGCTTGTGTCAAACCGGTGCGTAGCTCTCTTCGCTGGCTTCGATTTGATATGTGGTGGAGCCAAAACGGACACCCGGAGCGAAAGTTATGGCCGTTTGAAGTTGGAAAACTTTTTTCAACTTTCTTATAACTCTTATATCTTCCCGGCCTTAAATCGGCTCTGGGTTTTCATCATATGTGCCTCTAGATCTCTTCAATGTCTTCGATTTGACTGGTCGCGGCGCTCCAGCGGACTCCCGGGTCAAAAGTTATGACCGTTTTAGTGATTTTAGAGTTTCTTAGGTTTTTTTTAGGTTTTATTATTTTTTTCCCGCGCTTGCATTTCGCGGCGGTTTAAAACCGCCGCTAAATGACCCATAAAATTATTTTTAATTTTTTTTTTTTTTTTAAAAAAAAAAAATTACGCGCGCGTCGCGGCGGTTTTTTGGCGGCGGTTTTCAAAACCGCCGCGAAATAGCTGCCCCGATTTTTTTTAGCGGCGGTTTTCAAAACCGCCGCTAAAAAACCGCCGGGAAATGGGCAGTTTGTTGTAGTGTCTACATGTGGGGAATCAATCTTATCAAAAACTTTTGGAAATAATATTGATCTTGATCTAATGTCCCAATCTTCTGCTGAAGTTCTGAACCAATCTGATCTTGAATTGAAGGAACATACTACTGCACATAGGTATGACTTCCTAGTAGACAATCAAACACATCGTATTGTAATTTATTCTTCTCTTGAATCCAGTCATGAGAGGATTCTTGTAGATGTCCTTAGGAAGCATAAAAAGGTCATTTGTTGGACCTTGTCTGATATTCATGGGATTATCCCACTTATCAGGACTCATAGGATTGTTATTTAATGTAATTCAAATCCATGTAATCAACCTCAATGACGACTCAATCCTAATCTCATGGAGGTAGTAAGAAAAGAACTTCTGAAATTGTTAAAAGCTGGTATCATATATACCATAGCTAAGAGTGAATGGGTGACCCCAATCCATGTGGTTCCAAAACAGTTTGGAATCACAGTGATAACAAATGAGGATGGAGAGATTCTTCCAATAAGGGTGATTAGCGGTTGGAGAGTCTTCATCGACTATTGGAAGCTAAAATAATTTACTAAGAAAGACAATTTTCCTTACCATTCATTGACCATGTCCTTGAGAGAGTGGAAGGGCATGCATTCTACTATTTATTAGATGGGTACTCGGGGTATAATCAAATTGAGGTCTACCAAGAAGACCAAGGGAGGACTACATTCACATGTCCATTTGGCACCTTTGCTTTCAAACGCATTCCCTTCGGGTTATGCAATGCCCCTGGAACCTTCCATCGGTGCATGATGGGAATATTCTCAGACATGGTAGGGGATTTTCTAGAGGTCTTCATTGATGACTTCTCTGTGTTTGGGGATACATTTGAGGGATGTATGAGGAATGTAGAGAGAGTCTTGTCAAGATGTGAAGAAAAGAATCTAGTCCTAAACTGGGAAAAATTCCATTTCATGGTTAAAGAGGGACTAGTTCTAGGACATATAGTCTCAGGTAGGGGGATTGAAGTTGATAAATCCAAGGTTGGCATCATTTGTCACCTTCCATCACCCAAAACTGTCAAGGAAGTGAGGCCTTTCTTAGGACATGCTGGTTTCTATAGGCGATTCATCAAGAAAATTAGTTCAATCTCCCGTCCCCTTTGTGCTCTACTAGTAATGTATGCTCCATTTGTTTTGACAGAAAGCTATGGGGGTTCATTCTCAACCCTCAAATCCTCTAACCTCTCCTCCCATTACGAAATCTTGAAATTGAAACCTTCCTTTTGAACTTATGTGTGATGCAAGTGACTTTGCTGTTGGAGCTATGTTAGGAAAACATTGTGATAAAACTCCTTATGTCATTTCTTATGAAAGAAAACCCTTAAATGATGCTGAAATCAACTACACCGCCACTGAAAAGGAGTTACTTTATATTGTGTTTGACTTAGAGAAGTTTAAGTCCTACCTCTTAGGATCCACAATCACTGTGTTCACTAACCAATCTACACTAACATACATCTTCCAAAAACGAGATGCTATGGCTAGACAGATTAGGTGGGTCCTTATCTTACATGAATTTAATCTCACAATCAATGATAAAAAGGGTTTTGAAAATGTTGTAGCTGATCATCTCTCTAGGATTGAATTAAAAGACCACTCAAATCACCTTTCTGTGTCTGATTCATTCCCTAATGAAATGCCCTAGGACTGCACCATTTTCGGCCCCCTTGAAGGTATTTTCTTATTTTCCCTTGTCTTTCTTTTAAAATATTAATAAAAAATAACATTCATACCATTCCCTAATGAACACCTATACTTGTGAGTGACTGCCCTTGGTATGCCGACATAGCCAACTTCTTTTTTACAGGAGTCATCTCAAAATTTTTAGGGACTCAAGCTCGAAGGAAATTCCTTTCTGATGTTAGGAACTATGTGTTTGATGATCCATAACTCTATAATTTTTTCCTTAACCAAGTCATTAGGAGGTGTGTCCTAGAATCTGAATAAGATTCCATCCTTAAATTCTGTCATAGTGAGGCATGTGGAGGTCACTTTTCCTATAAGAAAACATCTTCTAAGATTCTTCAATGTGGTCTATTCTTGACCACCCTCTCAAGGGACTCCTACAAATTTTGTCAAAGTTTTCCTAGGTGTCAAAAAGTATGGTCCATCATAAAAAGGAATCAAATTCCACTCACTCCCATCTTAGTTGTTGAAATCTTTGACTATTGGGGAATTGATTTCATGGGTCCCTTCCCAAACTCTAGGGGATATATTTACATTCTCTTAGCTATTGATTATGTCTCAAAATGGGTTGTGGCCATTCTCAAAAAATCCAATGATCATCAAACCATGATTAGATTCCAAAAAGAAAACATCTTCTCTATATTTGGAATTCCTAGAGCTATCATTAGTGATCGCGGAACTCATTTTTGCAATCGTCCATTCTCATCACTCATGGACAAGTATGGAATTTCTCACAAAGTGTCCACTGCATACCACCCATAGTCCAATGGTCAAGCTGAGTTAGCCAATCCAAAAATAAAACAAATTCTTAATAAAAATGTTAAACCATCTAGGAAAGATTGTTCAAGAAAACTCTTAAATGACCTTTGGGACTATCAAAATGTATATAAAACCATTTTAGGAATGTCCCCATATAGGTTGGTTTTTGGTAAATCATGCCACTTTCCAGTGGAGATTGAACATAAGGCTTTTGGGGAAATTAATAAAATGAATTATGAACTCTCATTGGCTGAAACAAAAAGGAAATTTGATCTCAATGAACTTTAGGAACGTAGGATGGAGGCTTATGAAAATTAAAGGCTCAATAAAGCTAAAGTACAAGACTACCAATCTCGAAATATTAAAACCAAACACATTAAACCGGGTAAACCTATTCTTTTGTATCGTTCTAAACATCATTTACACTTGTGAAAGTTGAGTTCTAGATGGTCAGGTCCATACATAGTGCATAAGTTGTACCCCCATGGGGCTATTGAAATTTAAGATCCCACCAATGGTCAAACATTTAAATTTAATGGTCATAGAGTCAAACCATTCATAGAACCATTCCAAAAACATGAAGTTGATGAATAATTGTGTGAACCTAACTTAGATAATGAAAATAATTAATCAATTAGGGGTCCATGTCGGGTTAACAACGTTAAACAAAGTGCTATATGGTAGGAAACCCATGGTTTTCATGTTTTCAATATTTTTGGAATCTTTTTTTTATTAATCATTTTTATATTTAAAAAAAATAGACTGATGATCCATTCTTCTATTATGAATATTGATGGGTATGAAAGGGGAGCACCATATTCATCTGTGTCATGTGGTGTGATCCTTGAGTAATACCTTACCCAGAAATTTAAAAATAAGACAATGTATCATCAGTTTATTTTATTTTATTTTTATGTGTTTGTAGGTTAAAATAAAAATACAAAAAATAAATAGATAAAAATATAATAATAAAAAAATGCCACATCGTAGGTCATGGGGAAAACCCCGTCACAACTGTAGAAGCCGTGGGGATTCGAACCTGGGACCGAAGGGAGACAGGGGCACGCACTTACCACTGATCTACGACCATTTGTGCTTCCTTATTCTATAATTTTCATATATATAATTATATTTTACTTTCTTTATTATATATATATATTATTTTGTTTGTTTTGTTTGTTTTTTCTTTCTTTTTTCCTTTTTCTACAAGGGAACTCTGCAAGTGACATGGATATCAAAGGACTAAATTGGAGCAATAAGAACGTCAACTTCAACCACCAGGTGACTTCATTCCATGATCCTCATATGTCAATTTCCTTTTTGAAATTCCCTTACCTACCTTTACACCTTATAAATTTTCATTTCTTCAAACACTGGGGGTAGTGTTATTTTATGTTGGGGGGAGATAAAATTAAAAAATGCTTTTGTGTCAAAAAAAATGAATGATTTGAAAAACAAATGTGTGTAAATGGAAGGAAAAATTCCTTTAACTTTGAACATGGTAATAAAAATTTCACAAATTGAAATTGAATATCAAATAATTTAGCATGCCCTTATTTTGATTTTAATCCATGTATAATTTCATGAGCACATATTTTGGAAAGTGTGGCTGTCTAATGTGATATTTCATGGTTTATATTTTCATCCAAATAAAATAAAATCACAACGCTCATCCTTTGTATAGTGGGGTATTAGTTTTAGTTCTGGGGTCCCCCAAATATATAGCATAGGTTTGGTGATCATTTTAGTTTTAATATGAGTATTCAAAATTTTTTTAAAAAACAATAAATTTGCGTGTAGAGTAACGAAACGACCAAATGCGTGGCTTTCGGCACTTGGGGATCATGACTCCATAGTTTTCTGGCCCAGAGTTAGTAATTTTTTCTCTATTTTTGTTAATTTGAATTTTTTTTGACTGAGTTAACTCGAGATGATGCTCGAGTATGTGGACTTCACTTGGTGCCCTAAGGTCTTTTAGCATGGGAGTCATCGGCAAAGTCTCACTACAAGGGTTGACTCTTTTCAGTGAAATTTCAATTACGATGGAAAAATTGCAAAAAAAAATACAATATAAAAAAATTGAATACTCATATGAATATTGAAATGTGATTCCACCAAGATATTCTCTCATTTTTTTCCTTCAATAAAGATGAACCCCCATGTCTATTGTGATACACAACACATCCTCATACTTAATTTATATTGGATGAAATATGGAAATGAATTTGAACAAAGGAATGGGATTGGGATTGGGATCTCCTTATGAAACTATATTGTATTAAAATATTTTTATGGGTTTCATGATTTTTTGGTATAAGGTTTTTTGGGGATCATTGTGTATTAAAATGTTTTTGTAAAAGGGAATTCGAATTTCATATTGTTGAGATACATTTTGCTCGGGACTAGCAAAACTCAAGTTGGGGGGTGTGATTATCCACTAAATGAGGATAATATCCAATGTTAATATATATATTATTAATGTTATTTATTATTCATAAACAATATTTTAGTGAATTTTACACTTTGAACATCATTTCACATTATGATTGTAATTCCTTCTTAAAATGCACTATGATGTGATACATTTTTTAACATCATTTAAATTACAAAATGATTCATATGATTTTAATGAATGAAATTATCCATATTTTAATTTTATATTTTTGTAAATTTATCTACACTTCAATATGAACATGTCTAATTCAGGGATCAATGGAGGACTTATAAAGTATGATGAAGATATTTGGAGATGAATGGAAGCAATTCTAGAGAAGATAGATTGGAAACTAGACCACTAATGAGAATGTGGGACCCACATTACAAACCCAATGAAGCCCAAATTTCGTGGGATTCTATAAGACATATATAGGAACAAATAATTCTTCATGATAAAGTGATAATTATGCCTCCATTGTGGTTATTTAGGCGGCCCAATTTAGAGATAAAATTCTGGGCCAGATTCTGCGGCCCAGAAAAACAGCCACTAATCTAATCATATATCCGAATCAATAACTATAAATAGTCCCAAATTTTACAGGATGTTAGGATACATCAGGGGCTTTAATTTCATATTATATGGACCACTATAATTCGGCCTTATAGAAGGTCTTCCAAGTGCATTTGTTCAGAAGATGAAATCTAGATGCCACCTCGGGTCAAGGGTGGAAAAATCAAATCTCCCTAAACTTTCCACCCACCTATGGCCTACCAAAATTAATTGAGGAGACTTAGACTATTGAAAGATTGACCAAAGGCTACAAAAATTCCTATTTAAGGCAGTGGTGGTGGAGGAGTTGAGGATCTTTGGGATTTTATTCGTTTTAATGTTATGATGCCAATTTGATGTTGTAATCGCATTCCTTCAATTGTAAGTTCCTTGAATTACCTTAGTTTCATTATAAAAGTTATTCATCTTCTATTTTTATATTTTTGTTCTTATCACTTTGATATTTTTGCCTCATGGTATGAACTTATTCATACCAAACCTTGTGAGATTATCATACAACGGTGGAGCGATTGTTTTTTTATTGTTTTTTTACTTCTCCAATTACTCCCTCACGAGTCTACTTTCCGCTTCCATTGAAACAATGAGATCAATTGATGGTAACCCACTTATGGGATGATCCAAGGGAGTAGAAAGGGGATGTATTTGATGTTATTTCTCACTCCATTAATTGATAATCACTTATTTTAAATGAGATTTTTATTTGATAACTTTAAAACTTCTTCATCCTTATTGAATTTAAGGTCACACATTTCAAGTGCTAATAAGAAAATTTACCATGGAGTGCTCAAAACATTGATCCTTCATGTGTATAGGTGATTATTATTAGGGTGTGTAGGCATTAAACCAGTATGTGATGATTTTGTTTGATCTCCTTAAATGAACCCATCTCAAATATAATAAATTGAAATATTTTTACAAGAAAAAGAATGCATCCAATCCACCCCTTATAATAACCAAGGATCAACCCTTATCATAATTTGAATTCACTTAAGACTTTTAGTGTTAAATTAAACCTATTTAAAATCAACCCAAATTTGGCCACTTAATAGACAAAAACAATCTATATAATGTAAGTTTCCATAGGTTTCTTCTTAGGTCTCCGAGGATTTGACAACCCAAGATAAACTACAAAGACCGTTCTACCTTCTTCTCCTGGGTAAATTTGAGCATTAATCACACCTATTGAGGTAAAGAATGTTGGGTTTAAATGGGTATTCTAGAAGAAACCAAACATGGAAGGTAAATTTAGTACCTATAATGCAAGGATAGTGGCTAAAGGGTTCAAAAAACATCAAGGAATTGACTACGATGAAACATTTTTGCTAGTTTCCATGTTTAAATACATTAGAATCATACTTTCCATAATATATTATCATGAATATAAGATTTGGAATATGTATGTAAAAACTACATTCTGTAATGGGAACCTTTAGGAAGATGTCTATATGACACAACCAGATGGATTAGTGACTCCAGGTGATGCCAAAAAGATTTTCAAGTTGCAGAGATCTATGTATGGATTGAAGTAAGAATCCATGTTATGAAAAATTCGATTCGATGAAAACATGAGAGAATTTTTTTCATTAAAAATGAATGTGAGTACTATGTTTACAAAAGGTTTAGTGGAAATGTGGTTTTTATACCAGTATTACATGTTGTTGACATATTACTTATTGGAAACAACATACCAATCTTACAGTTAGTTAAGAACTGGTTGAACAAGTGCTTCTCCATGGAAGACTTAGGTGAAGAAGCCTATATTCTAGGGATCAAGATCATTCGTGATAGATCCAAGAGGCTACTTGGACTAAGTCAAAGTACATATATTGACCAGATACTAAATAGATTTAATACGGAACAATCTAAGAGGGGATTGGTTCTAGTTTCACATGACTTACATCTTTCTAAGAAAATGTGTCCCTAGACACAATAATATAAAGTGATAATGAGTAATATCCTACTGGCCTGAGCGATAAGATAAATAATGTATGCCATGTTATGTACTAGACTTGATGTTTCCTATACACTGAGCATGATAGGTAGATATCAATCAAATCCAAGAGAACAACATTGGACTACTGTTAAGGTTATCCTTATGTATATGAGAAGAACTAAGGATGTGTTCTTAGTGTATGGAAGAGATAATGAGCTTTTTATCAAAGGGTATGCTGATACAAGTTTTCAGATAGATTAGAATTACCTGATGTCGCAATTAGGATATGTTTTATATCTCAATGGAGGAGCTTTGACCTGGAACAATTCAAAGTAGCTAGTTGTCGTTGATTCTACACTAGAGTCTGAGTATATAGTGGCTTCTAATATAGACAAGGAAGCTGTTTGGATTCATAACATTATCCAGGAGCTTGATGTGCTACCTAATAGTAGAGACCCTATCACAGTTTACTGTCATAATACTGCAATGGTGGATCTTTCAAAAGAGCCAAGGTCACATCCACGGATGAAGAAAATACTCTAAATGTATCATCTATTGTGGTATTTTCATTATAGGGTGAAGTTGTAGTGAGAAGAGTATACATGGAAGAAAACATGGTGGACCCCTTGACTAATGGCCTATCTCATCAGAAACATGAGTATCATGTGAGAGCTAGTAGACTGAAGGTTGTTAGTAGTTGGATCTAGTGCAAGTGGGAGTTTTTTGGAGTTTGTTCCCTAGAACCAACTTCTATATACTTTATGATAAACATTCATTCATTGTTTTGAATATTAATTAACTAATTTTCATATCATGATTGCTCTTTTGTGTGATATAGTATGTGATAATTTCCCAAGAGTAATTGTCTCATTGAAAGGTCATAACTATTCCACACTATAATGAGAACCTAGAAGTGTTATGTCACTATTCTTGAAAATATGTTCTATGGTCGGTTGATATCATTTGAAGGGAGAAAAATGATACAGGATATTAGGGGTGGAGATTCATAGGACTTTGATGAACCTTCTCATGGTGTACACCCTTGGTAATATCTAGTAGGATATTTTTAGAATGAGACCCGAGGTAGGAAATCCACTTTTATAAGTGTCATTGGATGTTCCTATCTCCAGATGTGTGTATTGGTCCTTAAACATTAAGATTTTTATTAATGGATATTATGAGTGGTGTACTTTGATGTATGATAAAAAATGTGATGAAAGATGTTTGTGATGAGGTAGGATATGTTGGGTGCATCACGAGTAATATTACATTAATGAATAATACGAGAAAGGATTTATCCCTTATACTCATTAAAAAAAGTTAATATCTTAGTTCCTTTTATGGAAATGATATAGCCTAAATAAATCCATGTCCATGGTGTTCTCTAGGGAAGTTCTATTTTTGTAAAGTCAAAGAAAGAGATATCGAGCACATTGGTCGATGGTACTAGCATACAACCTGCTCGATTGAAGATATTGTGATAAAGGGATTATATTAAACACAAGTGTTCGTATGAGGTTTCATGTCCTTGTGGTATTAACTTCTATATCTATGGGTGACTTGGTGTGTTTTTAGATGCTAACCTTGGATTTTAGACAGGTTCACCTAATCCCACTAACAAAGGGGACTAGAGGGCCACACACTAAGTGTATCCAGAATCGTAGTTGAATAATTTATTATTTAACAAGTTGAAAAAATATTATTCCCAGTTGTGGTTTAATAATTATTCATGTATTTCTGATCATATTTTTTCTTTCACTAGTTATTTGAAATAATAAACTGTGAGAGAAATATTTAATAAATATTTATATGTAATTTAGTAAATAAAATATTTATTTATTTATCAATGACTATTGCAGTGATATTTATTTAAAAATTAAATAGTCATTATTCAAGTCCCGATAAGTATTGTGGAGGAATGGTCGGATGAGTTAAATGATCCAGTGAGAAGTAATAATATTGAATATGATTTGATTAAAAAATATTTAATTTATAATTAATAAGTTAAGAGTATATCAGGAAATAATAATATTAATGTTATTATTTAACATGAGGTTTTCTCTAGGATTAATAAAATAATTAAAGGAATTAGTGAAAATTATTATATTATAACCCTAGTGACATAAATTCTTGGTTATATTATTCTCTCATTAGCCAAGGGCAAGCCTAGAGATGCTAATTCAATTGTGCACAATATTTTGGATAAAACCTCTCAATCCTAGAGAGTTTTTCTTTATCCTAGAACGCTCTCAAGAATGAGAGGGATCCTCCTCTGCTAGATCAAGGAGAATGATTTGGAAGTGGTTCTCAAGGCGATCAAAGGTAGATGATGCAAGCATAAGGATCTTCTATGATAGAACCTGAAAACTCTTTCAGGGATGTCTGGAGATTCGAATAACACATGTGGATCACCACTAGAGGAAATCTACTTTTATTTCTACAATGCAAAAACGGTGCACTACAGATTGGTGGAAGAACATGCCAATGAAGAAAGAATAACCTTGGAGGCAATTCCTATTTAATTAAATTAATTCTACACAATATATGTTGATATTCTCTTTTGGGTTTCGAGTTTCTATTCCTTTTTCTTATTTACTTGATTCAATTATGTTGATCATGACATTCATCATTGCATATATCTTGGATTGATCATTGATTATGTAAAAAAGAAATGTTGGGCACCGCCTCTCCCATGCTTCTACTGCACTCGGAACCTACACCAGCAACACCCAACCCACACCAAGCTCCAAACTCCACAAGAATCAACCATTGTATCAAGAAGCATCTCTAAAGAAATGAGATACCTTACCTTTAATTGTGTCTTGATAGATTATATCTACCAACATACAACAATTCCCAAGCAGGGGTGATTCTAAACAAAGTAGGATTTCACAAAATACATCCCAACATGCGACACTAGGCCAAAACTTGTTATAACACTTATTTAAAACATTTTAAAAACAGTTTAAAATAGTTTACATCAAAATAGTAAACAAGTTTCAGGGAAAAAATTTACAAGCATGAAACCTTTCTCAATAATTTGTAATACTGATTACCATGTATCCACACACACACACACAAACCCAATTCATGCATAGGTGATAGTTCTATACTCATGAGCGGTCTCTCATCAATCCATCAAGTCTTCATAAGGTGACCAATACCAGACACCCCAATGACACACACCCCTTGGACAAGGTTAAATATATTAATGTACCCACACAAACCATTTATTCCAAATTTCATGCTAAAACATTCTACATAAAACATTTCTTGTATTGAAAGAATTTCAAAAATCCTTTTACATGTGTCAAAACAAAATCATAATTTTAAAAATCACCATTTTAAAATTATTAATAAAGATAATTGTCTACAAAATCATCCAATTTCTAAAATTACAAATCCATACCCACAAGATAGGTTTATATTAAGAATCAATCCCAGATTTCATAGCAATTTTAGGAAATTAATTTAAATAAAACTAACCCTTAACGTTATAAGTCAATTGAGTCAAGAGAGAAGCCACCTACCTTTCAATGGTTGGAAAAACGATGAACTCCAAAATGATTATCTAAAAATAAACCTGTATCTTCTTCAATTAAATAAAATCAAGCATATAACATCAAGATTATCATTAAGGAACATGGATCTATCCACCACAGATTAGATCTGTTATTCTGGAAGAGAGAATAATACTATATCTAAGAAGAACGACCAAGAATGATGACTTACTGATGAATTCGGGCCTCCAATGCACATTGATTCACCTAAGAATCACCTCTGGATCCAAAGGAACCATCTCTCAATACTAGGGAGAAAAAAGAATTCTATAATAAGATGAATTATGGAAAAATCTAGGTCTTTAAGGGTCAAGTCCGAATAGATCCACAATTTTAGGGTTGCCAACTATACGCCACATGGTTAAACCGCACAATTTAGAAGATTGTATGAAAACCATGTGATGATACTATCTGAAGCCATCCCTTCACATAGTTGGCTAGCAAAATTACATAAACCATGCGATGATCTTGAATTTCCCCTCTGTTTGGAGTTGGACGGTTTCCCCTAGGCACTCTCATGGTTTGGCGAAATTGTGTGTTAACCATGCACCTGCCCAGTGCCCAATGTTCTCCCTTACAAGGTTTCTTGGAGATGGTTCATGGTTTCTACCAATCGTTCACAAACCATGAACCTTTATAAAATCCTCCAAAACATGCCAAAACCCCATAAAACCTCCTGAAACTCAACATAGACATAATATAAACATATAATACATGAAGAAAGGGTCATGTACTTAAAACTAGGTGTGCTAAATTCTCCTCATCATTAGTCTTTCATTCCCTATAAGTAAAAACCACCATTTTCCTGAGATATTTTGGGCCATTATTCCATCACTCCCTTTTCATGCTCCCATGTTTCTTCTAGAATCTGACCTTGTTTCCATAAAAACTATACAAGAACAATGATTTTCCTATGTAAAATATTTTATTGCCTATCCACAATACATAATAAAACATGAATCAACATAGCATCTAGATCTATTTCAATGTGATCCCATCAAATCACATGGTCAGGATTGGGTTGAAACCCTTCTAATTAAGATACATGAAACACATTGTGCACTGAACTGAACCATGGTGGAAAATCCAACCAATATGTCACCTCAAAAACTCATTCAAGTTTCTCAAAAGAATCTATGTAACAAGGTTAAAACTTTTACTTCTTACCAAAATGATGATGCCTAAGTCTCAGAGAAATTCTCAAGAAGACATGATCACCCACATCAAAGGAAAACGACCATCAATGGTGATCTGCATATCATTTCTGACAACTCAGAGCCGTCTCCATCCTCTTTCTAATCCACTAAATTTTCTCCATTGTCTCTTCCACAAGGCATGGTCTAATTAGTGAAGTATCACATGTTTCTACCTAAAAAAGTGCAGAATGACAAGGACACCCACACAATACTTCAAAAGGAGACAGATTTTTCAAGGAACAATAGCTATTATTGTATGGAACTCCATTAAAGGTATATTATCCTCCCATGACCCATAAAAATCCATTACACAATCCCTAAGCATGGCATCTAACATTTGTATTGTCCTTTCAGATTGTCCATCCATTTAATGATGATAAGCTATGCTTAAGGTCAACTGGTTTCAAAGGGTTTATTGTAAGCAATTACAAAAAATGAGATGTAAACCTTGGGTCTTTATTAAATACAATCGAGTCTGGAACCCCATGTCTCTTTACAACTTCTCAGATATATATTTTTGACAAGTTTTACACCATATGAGATTCACAAATGGGGATAAAATGAGCCAAATTTATGAGCCGATCCACAATTAACCATCTAGAATCATGTTTCGTAATCATTATTGGTAGAAATACTACAAAATTCATAGTTATTTGCTTCCATTTACACATGAGAATCAATAAATACTACATCATACCTGTTGATCATTGATGTTCTAACTTAACCTACTGATTAGTGAGGCATCTAAAGACAAACTATGTCACTTTCCTCTTCATGATATCCCACCAAAACTATTATTTTATAGATTTATACATCTTTGTAATTCCATGATGAAAAAACCATCTCAAATAGTGGTAGACATTTTGAATGTGTTCTTGACGAGTCATTGGTACCACAATCTGATCTCTAGAACACAATATTGATCTCCCATTTAGTGTCCAACCCCCAATGGTCTCCCCACCATTGAGTTTTGACCTCATAGCTAAACAGTATCGATTAGATGATTGAGAATATCTAACCTCCTCAACTAAACATGAAAAATAGAAACTGGAATGAAAACTATAGCATTACCTTGATTTGCACAATCTGGATGCATATTAGTTATGACTAACTTAAGCTACCACTGAACTGAAGCCTCTTTAGCCAACTGAGCATATGACCTCCTACTCAAGGCATTTTCTACAGAATTCCCATTCCCTAGTGTATACAAAAATTCAAAATGAAATATTTTAAGGTATTACATCCATCTTATTTTCTCTATGTTCAAATATCTTTTTGAGAAAATGTGCTTCAAGGTTTTATAATCCGTATACACTAAAAATGTCTCACAAAAAATATAGTCATATTGAGTCTTCAAGGCACACACTACAATAACCAACTCCCAATCATGTATTGAGTAGTTATTCTCATGAAAGTGTTACTATCGAGAGCTAAAAGCCATAATATTATCTCCTTTCATGATAACACATCCCAACCCATATCCCGATGCATCACAGTAGACTACATAGCCCTAACCTAACTCTGAAAATGTGGGTATAAGTGATGATGTTAGTCTAATCATATAATCTTAAAAGGATATAATTCCATATTCCATTGGAAAGTAATTCCTTTCCTTATCAAAGTTATCATAGGTGAGTCCAAATGTGAAAAATAATGTACAAAACTTCTATATTATCCCACTAATCCAAGGAATCTACGTATCTCAAAAACATTCTTTAGTGGTTACTAAGAAATTACAGCTTCTATCTTTTTAGGATCCATAGAAACTCCTTTTTCAGAAATGAAATTGCTATGGAAACTACGCTTCTTGTATCCAAAAATCATACTTTGATAACTTTTCATACATGTGATGCTTCCACAAGATTCCCAACACTATGGACAAGTGTTTCTCGTAATCAACTTAGGTTCAAGAATACACTTGTATATCTTCCATAAACACTATCACAAAGGAATCCAAACACCTTTTAAAGATTCAACTAATCAATTCCATGAAGACTTTTGGTGCATTTGTAAAACCAAAAGGTATAACCACATAATCATAATGTCGATATCTTCATTTGAAATATGTTTTTGGAATATCCTCCTTCCAAAGTCACAGTTGGTGATATCCTAAATGTAAATCAATTTTAGAACCACTGGGAACCACTCAATTGATCAAAAAAATCATCGATTCAAAGAATATGATATAAATTTTTTATTTTAGCTTGGTTAAAATTATGATAATATACATAAAGTCTAAGGTTTCCATCCACCTTCATTACAAATAGGACTGGTTCTGCCTATAGAGACATGCTGAGTCGAATGAACCCTTTAATTTATAACACTTCAAGATGCACTTTAAATTCCCTTTATTATATTGGTTCCATCTTATAAAACAGAAGGGAAATCAGATTAGTACCCAGTAGGAGATCAATTGTAAACTCAACTTATCTTTTGGGTGGAAACCCGGAGAAATTATCGGGAGAAACAACAAGAAACTAGTCCACTATAGTAATAAAATATCTATTCTTGATCTAATCTACAAATTCCAAGGTAACTATTGTCAACTGGTAAGACATAGTTCTAACCACCAATACCAAGGGTATTGCTACACTAGTATCTACTGTTGAATCTCCTTTAAATATATGATCAACCCAATCAAATATTTGAAACTCACCTATCATGCATAACAATCAATATGGGCCCTAATGTTTTCTAGCCAATCTATTCCAAGAATGAGGTCATACACATCCATCTCAAGCACAGAGAAATCCCATACCAACTTAGTCTCATCCATTGTTATCTAACATGATGTGGATTTCAAATATCTACACTCTCATGGTCCGAAATGAGTTTGGAGTTTCAAAATAGAATGCATCGTCTCAACATGAAAACCCATTAGATTAAAAATATGATAGGTAATAAAAGACTAGGATGCACCTGTATCTAACAAGGTTTGTATGAGGTTAGAATTAAAAATAATTATACCTATCACTATTGAAGGACCTAATTGATCATACATGATTACTTGATTAGCTCCATACAATTTCTCACTCACTGTGCTTTTATCTTTATTACCTTATTGAGATTGCATAGGTTGAGGAGTCACAGTGTTCTAATAATCACCTTCGCTTGCTCGGTTTTGATGACGATAGTTATTTTTCTGAGCTTATCCAATTTAATTATATGATACCTAAGAATTAGGAGATGTTTTCCTAGCACTTGACCTTGTAGTATTATGAAAATAGCACTAATGATGTCCCATATGGATGCAATTGTAATGAGATCTTGGTGGTGTCATACAATCTCACTTCACATGGTCAAAAGAAACACATTGAAAATATCTCATCTTACTCTTTGGTCGATGAGTAATGATTACTGATCCCATAGACTGATTCGAAGGTGTACCACCACTTTGGAAATAGGTGTCTCTTTTCTCGTATTCCCATCATTTGAGTTCCCACCTATTCCTGTTGGAATAAACATGCTCCCTCCAACCTTATTTCCTGAGATGCCCCTTTCCATTACTTCCACACTTTTAACCATCTATTTATATTCCGTAATACAAATAACACTAATCTTATGGTTTCAACCATGACTAAAAAATGTGAGCCTTCAAGGACACACTTGTAGAAACTTCGATGCAAAGAAGACTAAATTCATAAATATTTCTACAGACTCTGTTACTGAGAGGTTCTCTTGCTTCAAACTAAAGAAGTATGTTGTTCTAGAAATTCTGAATGTGTGAGGATATAATTGTTTTCTGAAAAATTCTTCAAAATCCTTGCACGCCATGACTTGGTTCAATTTAGCTTGAACAGCTAATTCCTACCATTGGCATGAAAAATCCTCCAGCATATATGTTGTCAACTTTATCTTCAACTCTACTGGTGTTCTAATGAAATAAAAGATTCAACTCATCTTATTCAACCAGATTTTTTATTTTATTTTATTCAGAATCCCCCTGAATGATGGGTGGGTTCTGCTTTTGGAACTAAACTAAATGATCCACTTTTTGAGGCTCATCATGATAATTCCTCTTTTCCACCACTTGAAATTCCTGAACAATACTTTTCACAAGCTATTGGTTCACCCGTGTTTCGGGTGAGACCACATTTTTAGTAGTCTCTTTTGGTTAATTTCTAAGATTTCTACCCAATTCCATAGTATATAACAGAAAAAAAATCTATTTAGTCTCACTCACTAGTAACTGAAGGCTTAAAAATTCCAATTTACCACATAAACACATATAACAATCACCCATTTCTAAAATCTAACAATCGTAATTATTATAATTTTTTTGAAAATACCACAATAATTTTCTTCAAAAATCAAACCATATTAACCATTTCCCAAAAATAAACACTTTTTTGACCATTTTTAGAGATAATTTACACAAAATGAACAATGATGTCCTCATAGGCAGTCTTACTATTAATGAATCATATGAAATTCTCATTGACTAAACCTATAACGATTAGGTGATAACTCAACTAGAAGTGTATTGAAAGACTTATTTACCCAAACACCATAGTAACTTGAAGTTTGGAATAAAAAGGTCAGATTCAACTTTTTATTATATAAATTTCAAGTTATGAAAGTCATATCTCCTTACTACCATCCTAATAGATATACAGACTGATAATTTATAACTTCAATGTCTGAATAAGATTGATATCATTTGTCCCAAAATGAAAGATAGACTGGCCAAGACTAATAAATTTGTAACATCCCACCCGTCCTCATTGGCTTTAGAAGAGGAAAAGGTGATACCAAGCCATAGGTAACATCCCCAAAGCACCAAAGGCTAGTAATAAATGTCAAGGGCCTCAAGTGCATTTGGGGGATGATTTTACCTTTAAAGATAAAAAGAACTAAAACAACTTAAAAACAAGCATCAAATCCACTATATGATGCGGAAACAAAAAATTAAAACTCAAAACATAACCAAAACAATAAACCATGCTAGAGTATAGGTGGAACCCAAAATAAATACATAAATGGAACTAAAAGACTACAAAAACTCATGACTCTCAAGTGACATGAACCAGCAAAACCCCACGCACTCTAAGATCCTACTCCACATGCCACGATGACGGTATCAAGAATCATCGCTAAAGAAATGAGATACCTTGCCTTTACCTGTCACTCAATATATGACATCTGAAAACCCAAAACAACGCCCAAGAAGGGGGTGAGTCTAAACATACCAAGATTTCCCCTAAGACTTTCCAACTCATGCCACAATGAATGAACTTATTAGAGTATTTATATAAAACAATTTTAAAGTATTTTAAAACAGTTTATATCAAAATAGTAAACATGTTCCAAGGAGGAAATTTACAAGAATGAAACCTTTCTCAATAATTTAGAATTACCATTACCATGTCTCCACACACACACACACTCCCAATTCATGCTGAGGTGGTAGTTCCATACTTATGAATGGTCTCTCATCGACCCACCAAGTTGTCACAAGGTTACCAATACCAAGTGACACAATGGCACACGCCCCTTCCACGGGGTCATGTATATGAATACACTCAAAAAAACATGTATGAAAAATACCATGCCAAACAATTACACATAAAACATTTCTTTTATTCAAAAAATTTCAACAATCCTTTTTACATGTGTCAAAAAAAACCATGATTTTAAAAATCACCATTTAAAAATTATTACTGAAGATCATTTTCCACAAAACCATCCAATTTACAAAATTCCAAATCCATACTGCCAAGAGAGGTTTCCATCAAGAATCAAAAATGGATTTCAAATCAATTTCAAGTAATTCATTTAATGAAAACTAAGCCTTCAGGTTCTAAGTAAAGTGGAGTCGAGAGAGAAGCCACCTACCTCTCAATAGTTGGAGAAAATAAATAACGACACAATGATTCTCTAAAATATGTCTTATATCTTCTCCCCTTCAATCAAATCAAGCACATCACATCAAAAATATCATTAATGAAAATGTATCTGTACAGTAAAAAATTAGATATATGATTCTAGAAGATAGAAGAAGACCCAATCTAAGAATAACGACCAAGAATGATGACTTACCAATGAATTCGAACCTACAACACACTTTAATTCACCTAATAATCACCTTTTTATTCAAAGGAATCATCTACCAATCCTAGGGATAAAAAGGAATTTGATAATAAGGATAATTAGGGTGAAAATGAGGGATTTAAGGGTTAATTCAGATTAGATCCATAGTTTTATGGGTTCCAACTATACGTCGCACAGTTTGGTGCACCATGTGAAAACCATTTGGTGATACTATCTCAATCCACCCCCTCACATAGTTGGATCATACAATTAGACAAACCATGTTCCAGCAGTACATTTCCCCCTTTTTTTGGAATTTCATAGTTTCTCCTAGTAACTCGTATAGTTTGACCAAAACATGTACCAATCGTGCACCTTCCTAGTGACCATTATTGTACCTTACATGATTTCTTGGAGATGGTGCACAGTTTATACTAACCATGCAAAAATCGTGAACCTCCATAAAATCCTTCAAAAAATGACAAAATTCCTCAGAACCTCCTGAAACTCAACCCGAACATTATATAGACTCAGAATAGATGAATAAAGTGTCATGTACCAAAAGCTAGGGGTGATACAGTTACAGTAATATAACCATTGGGTTTAGTATGGGATTTATTAAAGAATGTTATTTGAGGAAGAATTCATTTACATTTTTTGGACATAAGTATAATGGTATTGGAAACCTTTAGAGTTTATCTTATCGTGGATATTGAGGTAATAATATTCAATTAAGATTATTTTATTTTGTTAAAAAAATTGTATAGAAAACCATAGAGGTTAAAAAGTGATTTGATGAATAATTTTATTTTTTAGGATATTCATCAGATTGTTGGGAACATTACAGGAGTTATCTTAATATAGTTTTAGAAAAGAAAAATACACAGATCAGGTGATAACATGTCACATCCAGTATGGCCTTGAGGTTTGAACCCATAAATGGAGGGCAAAAAGGGTGCATCGCCTACCACTCGCCTATGTGATTTCCTAGTTAGTATGCATTTTTAAACCTAAAAATTTTGATAGATAAAGTTTAAGATAATTTTGGGAATCATATGATATGATCAAATCATATTCAATTTTGGTATTTTTAGGTTATTAATGGTATTTTGGTCATTTTGGATATAATAGTACCTTAGACTAACCATTTTATTTAATGTGTAATGATTTGAGGAATAACTTATTAACCTTTTGTGGATTTTTTCATATGTTACAAGTTGATTTTAGTGCTTTAGGCATGAAAAAAATTCATCATAAATACTCACCATTTGAAGAAAATATGAATTTGTGGTGGAAATTGATTAGAGGATGAAATTATACTTATCGAGTATGTATATTTCTTTATGTTTTTAGTCTAGATGGAAAATGAATTTATCAACTCAAGGAAAAGGATTTGAAATAAAAACTATTATCCTATTATCATCATTTCCGATGAATTGATGGTCTTTTTCTCACCACATTGGTTTATGGTTTTATTGTAGTGAACTTTCACATGATCATTCAATTTATTGTGATCATTGATATATGTACATTAATTTTAATAAATGTATATATTTTCACTTATCACTAGTTTTATCATATTTTGAATCCTATTATGTTTTATTCTAGAAGACCTTCAACTTCTATTTCTCACTTTTAAAGTGGGTTCTTCATTAACCCTTTTTATGATGTGGGATTTCAACAAAGTATTTTAAAATCTTTAACCTGTGATCATTGAGTTTAATTTCAAATTTATAGGAAAAAATTTATTAAAGGGGGTATAATGTAACAACCTAATATTTAATAAAAAATGAAAACTATGTTCGATAGCGTATACGACACGCATCATTGAGCCTAAACGAACCATGAAGTATTGTTATTTAAATATGAATGTTATAACCTAGATGTTAAATTGGAAGTTATGAATAATTTTTAATACATTGTTAAAAATATATAAATTTCATACTCAATATAAATTTTTTGATAAATTCTGAGTAAAAAATTCCTCAATTTTTAGTATAGTCGTTTTATTTTTCAAAATATACATTTTCTTCAAAAAATGGTTTTTATTGATTTTTGTAAGGAAATTAATTTTTTGAACTTTTATAATTTTAATTTTATAAAAAATATATCATTTTTTAAATCAAATTTTAAAAATTATCTTAGAGTTATTTTTAGGATTATTCTGAAAAGATTGATTTTTAAATGAATAGTGAAAATACTGATTTTTATTGAAAATTATATTTTCATTTAACGAATTTACAAAGTAAAATTATATTTTGGATTATTTTTAAAATTTAATTAGTTAATTTTAATTAAAAATAATCTAATTATAGTTATTTTAATAAATTTATACTTTAATTTGTTATAAAAACATTTTTATACTTAAAAAGGCATTTTTTTAAAAACTGTTTTTAGTCACATTTTATGGGTTTAATTTGAAATAAAAATAGGATAATTCTATGAATTGAATATTAAAAAATTTATTTTATAATTTTAATAATGTGGTCAAAATTTATTAAATATTCCCCTTTTATTTTTTGTCAATATAAATAGTAACAATATTAAATAATTGTCTCCACAGAAGAGGTAAAATGGGTTAATTAAGGGTAAAAATAATGTGATAAGAACTAAAAAATAACTATAATACTTTACATTTTTTTGGATGACTATATTTTACCCATAATCATTCGAATTTCAGATATATAACCATTTTCCCCATTTTCCATGATTTTGTGTTTATAATATATTATGTAAATAAAAGTAAAAAATGTTATTCAATTTGTTTTATTATCATTAAATCATTGATATAGGAATAAAAATAAGGTATGATCAGTTATAAATATTAATTTGAAATATAAATTATTTTTTTATCATGGTAATTTATTTTTAATTGTTAGTGAAGAAATAATTACCTTAAAAGCTTATGCAACCCTGACATGATATTTATTCAATTAATAGAAAATTAAAATAAATTATTTTAAAATTATTATAAGTAATATAAGCTGAAATAATTATTTTGTTAAATGAATTTTTTAGGTAAAAATAACTTATTAGGGATGTTTTAAATGATTTCATTCTAATCCAATCTTTGTATTTGTGTTTTTAAAGTCAAATTAAACTAAAAGATCCAAAATTTCCATTAATGTTATTTTATAATAAATAATATTTTATTGAATTATTTAACACTAATAAAAATATAATATTTGGAAAATTGATTGGTATATTGTTGAACATATCAACCATGGTCTATTTTTGGTTCAATTTATCTTTAATAGTAACTATATTTACCACTAAAAATTAAAAACATTATTATCGCCATAATTGTCAAAAAGGGTTAAAATGAGTTAGAACAAAGAGATAAGAACAAAAACATATCCTAAATCTGTAAAAAATTTATTCTATGGTATTATTGCAACCCATAATCATCCTATATTAAAATTATGAATTTTTTAATTCTTTTATACATGAAAATTAATTTATATTAATTTAATACCTTTTAAAATTCCTAGAATGCCCCTTCCCACTCTTAAAAAAGGGAAATCACTCTCCTTTTTTTCTTCACACTTCAAAAGATTTTTAGTTCACAAATACACAAAAAATATCTTCCTAAAATCCCTCCCTATATTCTAGAGGCCTTATTTTGGGTAGAATACCAACCTTAGAGGGTTTAAGGTGTAAAGAAAAAGATGTTATCCGAAGAAGAGGTATAATCTTTAACCGAATGTTTTAGTTTTATTTCTTCTTCAGACTCATTAAAATATTGTTCAGCCATGATGATATAATAACATTAATATATTCTATATACTAATATTTTATTATTTTAGTGTCATAACTTACATCCACATCCTCTTTCATCGAATGGGAAATGAAATCATCATTCGTGTGTATAGCGGACTACTGCCTCGCGAACCGATGTAATTTGTTTTTCATCACGGCCTGTCACAGCTATTTATGATGATGGATTTAATGTATATATTTTATATTAATGATATATTTATCATTATTTAAAATTAATATATCATATATTTTATTTCCTTTCCACTCAGATAAAAATGATAACATTGTTCGTGCGTATATGTGGATTACCACCTCCGTGAAGCGATATGATTTGTTTTTCATTACTGGACCACATGAATGGTATACATAAATATATTTAAAAAAATGAAATTTATGAGATAGTTATAAATATATTAATATAAAATAATACCTAACTTATTTCCATAATGATTGTTGAAAAATAGAAACGTTACTCATGCGTACGTACGACCTACCATCTCCATGATTGTAACATGGTTTATTTTTCATAATTATCGTTGATGATTGGTTATAAAATTATAATTGATGTATAATATAATTATAATTATGTCATGATTATTATTCTAGAGATTATGAGATACTGACCCCTTTGACCACGGTCAACATACCATACCCGTTTTAAAATTGTGAACCGAACGTCTTCAAAACACCAGATGTAGACTTAACTAATTAAGTATCTAAATATGAATTTTAAAATAAATGAAATAAATGATTTAAATATAAGATATTAATCTAGGAAAATGTTCTTAATAAATAAAATAATTGATATATGTTTATTATAAATGTGTTAAAGGACATACATAGCAAGTCTGAACTCGAGGTAAGAGATTTTTGTCTCACTTTTACTTCTGCGAGACACATGCCATATTCACCACCTATTTTTTATTTGGTTCATATACTTCCCATTCAATTTATTTTATGATTATTATCATGATAATTATGGGATATATATATCCACCTATTTTTCTTTCTTTCCTCGGGAGTGTGATTCAAAAGTTACCAAAATGGTAAGAGATTTATGTTTCAATTCTATTTTAATTGGGATTATTTATGCTTGAAATTTACATTGAGGAAATTATATTATCCTTATCTAATAAATACACTTAATTTTCATCTAATTTGGTTATTTGGGTATATTTTATTCTTTTATTTAATTTTACTCACTTTAAATACTCAAGAGACTGACAAAATGTTTTTAAGGAAAATCGACCTTATTTCTCTCTTCGATCGAAAATCCTTTTTCATAAATGTCCATCTCTTCTAAAACTGTTCTTAATATTATTTTGTGATTATTTAAAGGCATTTTTAACCATGTTTTACTTTTTAAAATTGTTTTAAAAGGAATCTTCTTTTCATTTTCCAAACAAAGTACTTTTGACTTTTTACTAAAAATATGGACAAAATATTTGTTTTAATGTATATGGAATGAATAGAATTTACGACCGTCATGAATAGTTAATGATTTGAAGCTTCCTTTACAAGTTTATAAATTTATTTTCAAAGAAAACGTTTTCCCTAATATTTTGGAAATTTTTATATTTCAAAGAAGTAATTTCCAAATGGAAGGGGTATTTTCCTCAAGAATATTTTTAATATTTTTATTGTATTTATATTCCTAAGTGAAAACAACCTTTAATGTTATGGATTGATTATAAATTATGTATATATGTATCTTACATATATAGTTAGTTTATTCTCTATTACTTTAATGGGGTAATACATGCCTTATGTTCATTTCTCAAATGCCTTCTTTATTAAATCTCCTTTGATTATGACATGAGGTAAGATTATGCAACCAATTTCATTCCATGGGTAATTATTATGTTTATGACTTATGAGAAATTTACTTTTTAGGCACACATGATCATTAACTATTATAATGGGTGTACCCATTTAGCACTCCAATGCATTGGGTCATATTTTAGTCTCAGGAGACATTGTGTATGGGATTAGGGTGTAAATCTAATCCAATATGAGACATTGTGCACCATGTGATGTTTCCTTCGAAGTTAACATTGACATATGATTATGTCATGTTTTGTATTTCTTTTAATTTTCTTATGTTTCCATGATCTTATGATACTACGTTTTTTATGTTATGCTCTAATGTGATTAGTCACAAGCCTTATCTCATATGATATCATGTTATACATTTGTCTCACACATTGAACTTCTTTATCATGTTTATTCCCTTATTGAGCATTTGATCTCACCCTTTATTATGATTTTCATTCCCCAAGATATAAAGGAAATTTTCATGTATGATGTGTCTAAGAAGGGTTCTATTTATGAAGAACCAAGTAGCTGACGATGCATATTTGTTTTATGAACCAGTTGTTTATGTATCCAAGTTTTTAAAGACACTAAACCTTTATGATCCTAGCATGGATCATCATGTTTTATAATTAATATTCATATAATATGATGTAATATATATATATATATATATATAAATCCAGGGTTACTATAACCTTCCACTACTTAGGAGTTCCAAGCACACCGGCAACCCCTATTGCACAGGGTAGGCTTCATCACCGCACGCAGACTTCCTCCTCTTGGGAGATCCAATCTCACTGCCATAACTTTCTAAATTAATGCACATCATCTGGAGATATAGGAATTCTATCATCCATGTTCAGTCCATATTCAACCTCTAGAATTCACATTTAGTTCTCAAATATTACAACAGGGATTCAAACACCATTCAGAGCAGACACTACAACAACTCCATACATGAATTTATTATCCTGAAATTCCTTGGAATTCCTAGAAACATCATCCATCCCACTAGAAGTTTGAGATTAATTTAGAATCCTCCACACTACTAAAAAATAGTCCATTAAGAGTGCTGAATTTTATCAGTGCTAGAAAAAAACATTGATAAAGGTATCCTTTATCAGTGCTGAAAAAGGGTAACATTTATAAGTGCTTTTATGTAGGGATGATAAAAGACATCCTTTATTAGAACTTTATTTTAAATGCAGATAAAGAGTACCATTTATTAGCGCTTTATTTTTTGTGCTGATAAAGGTCCAGAATAAAACGAAATAATCAAACAAATAAAAAATAATAATGAGTAAATTAAAAAAAATACCAACAATTGTATTAATTAAATAATTGTTGATAAAAATGAATAAATTGAATATACATATATAAAAACTATAAATATTAACAAATAGTATATATTAAATATATATATATATATATAAAATTAATAAAAAGAAATAATTAAACAAATAAAAATTAACAATTAGTAAATTAAGTGAACTATTAATCATTTTATTAATTTAAAAATTGTTGATAAAAGTGAATAAATTTAATATACATATATATAGATTATAAATATTAATAAATAGTATATATTAAATATAGATATATAAAATGAATAACTTTTAATACTTAATCAAAAAAAATAAAAATGAATAAATTGTAATAATTGAACAAAAAAATAAAAATGAATAAATTAAAAAAATATTAGAAAATTCATCAATGAAATAATTATTAATAAAAATGAATAAGTTTAATATATATATATATATATTAATTATAAATAGTAATAAATAATATATATTGAAGATAAATATATAGAAAAAGAGTAAAATGTAATAATTAAAAACATATTAATGTCTTATTCATTTTTAATGTTGTTTGATTTTTCAATTTAACATATATCAAACACGAGTTACATTGATTTCACACACATATATGCAATTAATGCATTTTTATATACAACACATACATATTTACACAATTAATGAAATATTATATATATAGAAATACAAACACCTAATATTTATGTAATTTATTCAAATTTTAGTATATTTTAGAATTTCATTATAACATGATACATTTTATATATTATTTTTTTAATTGGTCAATTTTATTTATTTATTTTTAATATTATTACAATTCTGTATTATTTATTCATTTTTAATATTTTTAATATTTTATTTTTTTAAATTTAATCACTTTCTATTATTTACTTATTTATATTTATTTACTATGTTTTAGTATTTTTCATATTTTTTAATAATGTATATTTAGCTCATAAAACTTATCCATTTTTCAATATTTTTAAAGTGTACTCATTTTTACCAAAACAACATAGCCATGGATTTGGAAAATCTAAATCCATGACCCTAAAATTTATTAATAAAATGAAAAAGTACTAGGGAGTAGGGAGAAAGTCAAGAAGACATAAGATTCTCACAATTGAAAGCAATAAACATATCATCTAGATCCCAAGTTCCTTAGATATCATCCTCTGTCCTTTGGGTGTTGACCATGATTCTATGCCTTGACCCTTTGAGGGGCCACACATTCTTCATCTGATGATGATGTAGATGAAGCCTCTAAGGTGGAGCATATCATGAATTTCAAAGATAGATCTTGAAACTCCATTTCTGGATTAGAGCAAAGTCCATCTTAGAAGTTAAGAGATAATAACCTTTGTATAGTTATATAATCATTGTATCCAAAGAACCATTGCTCCATTGATGAGAAGGTTACCTCAATTTTCAAGAAGAACCATTTTTTTCGCTTCCTTGCTGATGCATGTAATGGGAATTTCACATTTCTGTCCCACTAGGGTTACAATGTTTGAATTATTTGCTCGTGCAAAATCACATTCTTCATGCAAGGATCTTCCAAAGGAAACCTATTATTTTTTATTAAATCCTTAAAATGGGGTGGATAAGCCTACCCCACATTCTCAACACTCCTACAAAAGGGATAAATAATTATATGCTCGATCTGTAAGGGAAAAAACTCTCTCTCAACCATTTTCCTACTTTCCACCTACTCCTTACATGATGTTTCCAATCCATATGAAATTTTAACTACAGGGTTACATGAGTCATCATAAAGGACAATAGAAACTTTCTTGCATAAGCTTAGTGGAGACTCAGATTGAGTAGCAAGCATTCAAGGTACCAAATCCATATCCCTCCAAGGATGTCCAAGATGAGAAGAACTGGATATGAACTTCCTAAGGGAACCAATTAGAAACCATCATTATCAACTATGACATTGGATGAAGGTACCTTATTTCCATCGAGACCTCTTGTTATATGAGCCTCCACACTACTGTAAGGAACAAAAATAATGTCATTGACCATGGGAAAATCAGTATCCCCAATTTGCAGAGCATGAAGAGAAGCTGCTAAAGTAGCAATATTTTTGTCCCTTGACGAGGACATGTCCTTAACTTCCAAAACACAAGCAGCTGCAGTAGATGCCTACTACTCAGAGGTAGAAAGATCAGCATCAAAACACTTATTAAAATCATCTCTACCAATTTGTGGAAGATAAAAAATAGGTTCAATAGGATGAGCACTAGAATCAACTCATTGAGAGTCTGCAGTTGGAGAATGTTCCCTTCATAGAGCACTTATCATGTGAACCCCAACAACAGACATATTCAACGCAACTGGCCTTTTCATAACATTAGAAAATAAGAAAATATCCTTCTCTAAATTAGCAGCAACAACTATAATTTTCATCAGAGGCTCAAAAGCCTTTCTCTTAGCCCTAGACAAGGAATTATTAGCCTTGTTCTGCTTATGAGTGCTACTATGAGACTTTGAATGTGAAGGTGACATGACATTCATTTATTTCATGCCCTTACAAGCTTTTGAGGAAATTATCTATTTATGAATTATCTATTGATTCACTAATTCTTATGTATCAACTTCAAACAAAATATTGAACATCAGAATTTGATTCCTCTTTGACAATATCAGCCCAAGACTTTATTACATGGGGCTTATTAAATCCAACAATTTTTAAACCAGTAGGAGGAGCCCCACTGTCAATCTCGGTAGTATCCCGAAAAGTATCTTTCTACTAGGGGTGGCCTCCATCTAAGTAAAATTAACACACATAGTCCCAACAAGACAATCCAGACTAGTTGATTGCTTCATAGCATGTTGTGAATTATCAAGCCCAAGATTTCTGGAAGTACTATGTAATCCAGTCATCAAAGCCCTCTTTTTTTTAAAACATAAACTTTCTTCATGTCATCTACCAGATAAAAAAGAACACAACAGGGAGATTTTAAAATTTGATACCTCATGGAAAATTATCTTACATTATGAACAGAATCGAGGCACATTCTCATAATCAATGCACAAATTGAATTCATCTCCGTCCATTGAAAGGAACACCCTATCAACATGAGTAGAGCACAAGTCAACTTCCACCAAGAACCGAGTGAAATGAAAATATCACTCCAATTCAGTTTAATTGTACATATTTATGGGCACTCCAATTGTTAAATCAATATCGTATAGTATTATGGGGTTCTAGAATACACAGCTCAGTCCATAAACCTTAACACACAACTGGACAAAGGAATTCCTAACCTCCAAGGGATTGAAATTATGTTCCCATTCATGGATGTGAAGGATGCCTAATTTGAGCTAAATTAATCCCATACCCCAATCCCTCGTCTTCAAATCATTATAGGGAAAGGGCATGCGGATGATCCTCATCCCAAAGAAACACACTTCTAGTTGGTAAAACCCCAGATGACCGACAGTCGGTCGACTAAATCATCAATTTTAAAAGGTTTGGACCCCTTGGGAAAAAATAATCGTGTGATTATCGAAAACTTACCTATTTCCAAGTACTCTGAAATGGCATTAAGATTCACTTTGACAATGGAAAAATTACCCTTGCGGTGTAGCCCTCCAGCAACGGATCCCTTGAAGAGAGATAAATACCTATTTGTAGTACCCTCATCTAGTTTGTTATCCACTGTTACCCCTCCACAAATAATCTTTCGATTATCCATTCCAAAGGAAACATGTTTGTGGGAATCAAATCACCCATGGGTGAGGAAAACTTCAGGTAGAAGACTCAAAATCTCCATTTTGAAGCCCTATATCGCAATCCGGGTAGAAGGAGAAGCTCTCACCACCCCCACCCATCCCTCAAAAGTGTACTCTTTTTTAATTATTCAATTTCACTCATTTTTAAAATGTAAGTATTTAAGATTATATATTCATTAATAATGTTAAAAATATGTTTATAAATAAATATTTATAAATAAATATATTTATAAATGTATATTTACTATATTTATAAATTTATAAATTTATAATTATAAATAAATAAATATTATATATATAATTATAAATAAATAATTTTATATTTAACTAATTATAAAATTATAATAATTTTATTTAATTAATGAATATACTATATTTAAATTTAAATTTAAATTCATTTATTTTATATATAATTATATAAATATATAAAATGATATGAATATATAAATATTATTTTTTAAAGTATTCATATATTTATAAATAAATAATTATATATTTACATAATTATAAAATAATAAAAAATATATTTATATAATGAATATATTTACTATATTTATATTTCTATTTATATACATTTATTAAATATATATATATATATAATTATATAAAAATTTATAATGATATAAAAATATTTATAATTATAAATAAATAAATATAAATATATTTACAAATATATTTATTTATAAATGTATATTTACTATATTTATAAAATTATATATTTATAATTATAAATAAAAAATATAATTTATGAAAAAGTATTTATGTAATTATAAATAAATAATTATATATTTAAATAATTATACAATCCAAATAAACAAATATATAATTATATAAATATATTTTTATATTTTTTATTTATAATAATAATTATAAATACATTATCAACACTTTTTTAGCACTGATAAAAGGTGTCTTTATCAACGCTTATTAATTTAGTATTGACAAAAGATATCTTTATCAGTGCTTTTTTAGAAGCGCTGATAAAAGTATCCCCAATCTATTTAAAAGAACCCTAACTGTGACTCATTCAGTCATGATTCTCAGGCTCTCGTGGAACTCTCCTACTGCCAGTGCTCCTCCTCTATGTTCTCTCAGATGAATCAAGGCTAGAATCCAAGGTATGTTATTTTCTCCTTTTCCTCTCTCACTAATTACTTTTTTGGATTCCATGGTTTGTGTTTTTGCAGTGTTCTCATCCATGAAGAACCATACTTCTCTTTTCCCATAACTCTAGTCATGATTGGTCTCTCTAATTCTTCCTCACTGTTTCCATTCTTATCGCCACCTTTACCCATGGCTCTTTCCATTGTTAGAACTATCGTTGTCACCATCACCACCGTCCACATTGCTCCACCAAACATTCCCTCTAATACTTCTCCTAAAGAAAAATGGTCACTACATATCATAGATATCATATTAGACAATAATGGATCTTTTAGTAATGGAAAATGGAAATGGGTCGTGTTCTTCACATTTAGTTTTGGGGACTCATTCTTTTCATCATCATAGTCTTTGCTGCTTCCCATGGAGCGAGATCTTCTATTATAGAGTATGTAAAGGATTTTTGGTTCAAAATATTATTGATCATCGATAAGGTAATCATCCCATCAATTGTTGTAATTGAATCTTAATTTTTACAAACATGTTCCTATCACAAACTACAACCAATTGGAAAATTACCTACTTAATATGTAGTTCATTGGTGTTTATTATAATCATTTGAGTTCCCCCAAAAATATTTTAGAACAAAATATGGATTCATACATTTTATCGTTAGTTGGAAGGACCAAGGTATCCATGTATATTTTCCATGGATTCAGGTCTCTTTATGATGTTTGTTAATGATACAAGAGTCCTAATTCCCTCAAACTACACTATTATAGGCCACCATGATTTGTATTTCACATTATCTTACTTTTTTCAAAGTAATGGTACATTGATAGGTATATTTATTTATATACATATCTTAATATTATATGAATTTCAATTTAATGTTATGTTTTTATTGAAAATTTGGGTCAAACAATATTGATTCTCACCTTTTATTATTCGATTTTATGGTATTTTCTAAAATATTTTTGTTTTTTATTAAAGTGATAAAAAATGAAGGCTTATGTTTAGAGAATTATATTTTTGAAATGTAACATGTTAGAATGAATAATTAAAATTTCAATTAGGTTATTTTTGAATGTGAGTGTGTTTAGAGTATACATGGGATAGACATATTTTTAAAAAATAATAAGTGCCATGTTTTATTTTGTTTTTGAAAAAAATTTGTCTTTAGTTTTTTTTAATTAGATGTAACAAATAATTTCTCATTAAACACATAAATTACTTCATTATTTCCTTTAAGGATAAGTTTATCTATATTAATTTCACAATATTTAGATCATATAGGATATGTAATAGTTTATAATGCATGTATTTTAGTGTATTTTTTAGAAATAAATAATTTATTCTTTATTAACCATTGAAATATTTTATTCATGATTTAAATAATTCAATACTAATTAAATAACTCCATTTATAAGGTTTTTAGATTGGTTTTAAACATAATCAATGACAATGAATGATTATAATTTCGTTAGATTTTAGAAAACATGGGTTGTATAGAATCCTGATAAATTATTATGTATTACAAATGCTATAATAGAAATATTTATGTTATTATCATGTCTAATTTTTCAATTAAGGAATTTTATGTTATGATGCCATATTAGTTATAGTTTTTATATATGTATTGAATATTTTATTTTTTTGATGAAATGGTTCACAATATATATATGTTGATAGGATAAATATATTCTTCAAATTATTTTACTGTAATCATACACAACTATGGTTTTAATAATCATTATATTGTAAAATAAAACAATATACATTTATAAATAATATTTTGACTGTGGGAACTATATGAATTATTATAAAATGTAACATGATTTTTTTAGACATTAGAATTTTAGGAAATGGAAAAATTTGGTGACTTTTATTTAGTAAGTCTCATTTATATCTTTGTATACGTTTTTTACTAACTGTTTATCTAATTTTTTTTGTTTACATGTCTAATAATTATTTCTCTAGAGTATTTTTTTAGCAAATTATTGTATTAAACATAATAGGTAACTCTTTATTTGTTTAATTTTGATAAATCTTTCCTTATACTATTTTCTTTGAATAATCACTTGATATTATTTTTAATTATTTTTAATATAACTCTGAATGTATGATTATAGTATTTTTCTAAAAGAAATACATGTGTGGATGTGATAAAAATATTTTTTATCATGTATTAGAATATGATGGGTATTATGTGAGGTCAAGGTATGGTATGTTAGAATGTGTGTTACTATAGACATGTTAGTGATTCATTGAGGTCTAGGGTGAGGGTGATGTGAAATTTTTATTATTGTTTTTTCTTCTTTATGGTTTTTCATAAGTTAGGTTTAACTAATGTATTATGGCACCGATTGTGTGGTTCATTCCTAAGGGAACCAATTATGTTAAGAATTCCTCATAGTCTGAATGTACTTATTAATAAAAATGGATATGATATATTAATTTCATGATTTCAATGTAATAAGTACATGTGATGATTATCCCTAAGGGATAGTCTTGGATGATAGGGGTCTGAGGTCGAATCTCATGGTATATATTATGTGGTTATTTCTAGAGGGAGATTAAAAAAAATTCTCCAATTATGACTTAAATGTTAACCTCTTATTAGTGAAATGATTTGAATGTTAGGGAAAACCATGGTATAAACATACATAATGATTATTATAATTCACAAGTATGAAATGAAGTAGGTACCTTTGATTATCATGGTGTCTTTCTTAGTACACAATGACTTTACTTGCATGTGTATTTTGAGGGTTACTACATTGAACATATACTCAAATATATGCATTTTTGTATATTTTAGGGGCCCTATTAGTAGTTACTTATTTATTTTTATACTCACACCCTATACATGAACCTCAGTGGATATAGAGATCATATATTTGAAGTACAGGTGAGGGAAAATGACCAATAACATAGATTATAGTCTGTGCATCTCATTGGGAATGAGGTGATGTTCTCGTCATAGTGTTAGGGGTATTTTATCATTTTGAGATGAGATTTGACATTTTAAATTAAGATGTAGTAATTTAAAAAGTTTTATGGTGAAAAATTTCATCCTCACCAGCTTCATCTGTTGAACAGTTATTATTAAATTTTGTTGATTGAGACTCATCCTCCATATCTTCTATGTTTCTTGAACTACTCTGAGCAGTAGTCATCCAAAATGCTCATCGGTACCTAGTATGGGATGACTAATACTTAGATTAGTTCAAAAAATATAGGTGCATGTACAAAAGATATAAAGGATGAGTCTCATGAAAAAAAATGAAATAATAATTATTCAAGAGATGAAGAAGTGGAGGATGAAAGTTTTCTATAACTTTCACCTTTGGATGAACTCAGAGAATAACACCTACCATAGTGGATTAATTGTTTTCTTAAATTCAATTACCCATTTCCTTCAAAATGGATGTAAGCTAATTGTTTGACAAAGAGTATAAATATGGAGTTATTGAGTTCATCAAGTTTTCAATAGAGCATTCACATGACCCTTATCGAATAGTTTGTTAGTGTTCATGTTTTTGTTATCAATGAAAAATTCAATGATTGAATACTCATGCAAATAATTTATTCTGCACATGATGATGTTAGGAATCCTGAGGAAGAATAGACTATTGATGATGAAACTACAGAATTATTTGGGGATCAAGAACATGTTGATAAAAAAACAACAATGATGCAATATCACAGTGTTGGATAAAATTATCAAGGCAAGAAGTCATGGTATAAAATTTGAGGTCGGTTGGAATCAATGTGGCCAAACTATTGACCCAAAAAAGTTAATGTTGATTAGTTATGTTGGGGTCACAATGTGGATGAATGAACCGATTGATATTGATTCATGGTTCCACATCCAGTTTGTAACAAATGAAACCCTTTGGAAATATATAATGGTAATTTTAAGATATACTTTCTCTATTTTACCCAAAAATTATATAATTAAAAGTTTATTTAATTTTCATTATTCCTTATAGGGTTCATTTATTTTAGAATATTTTTTGTAATAAATTTATCTTAATGGCCATTAGAAGAGAACATATAGGCTTTCAGATTATTCTTACCAATTTATATCTTAGGGATGCTGAAGGAAAAGTAAATCCCCACCCCCTAATCAGTTATTCACACTTTATAAATTAAGAAACATAGACTTATTTTATTAGTCGTCGTAATGAGAAATCATTTCAGGTGAATTACAGTCGATGATATATTATTTGACATTATTTTTTTATCCAATTTGATTTAAAAAATTTAATTTATGAAATAAAAAAAAGAGTGTTGAAATTAAAGAACATGAATCAAAATCAATGTACCCCTATCACAAAGAAAGGATGGGGTACACTTCACTAGATAAGAAATTGTTATGTACTTTAAATCAATAATAAATGTTTTATGTGATATGAAACAACATATGTTCCTTTTTTTTATATTCAGATTGATGAATCAAAATCCAAATCCACTTCCATCCTACGTCACGTGCTATGGAAGGAGCCTCATGTAAATGAGGAGGGTAAACTAGTTGATGAAAACAAAAAATCTGTATGGGAAACATGTGTGAGTATGACATAATAATAATTCATTATGATTTATAATATTATTATATAAAAATATATATTTATGTTCATATTTTTTTATATAGTTTAGAAATAAGAATCGGCAGCGACTATACCAGAAGAAAAACTACTTTCAGTAGCTTTCAAGCGGCCAAAACAATATGGTCATGTTAGAGGATTTGGTTTTGGAGTGTCTTTCATAACATATTTCAAGAAGAAAAAACCACATAAATATACATATAATATGGTTAAAGGATTGTAGACACAAATATATTCTTTTCAAGATATTATTGTTCAGCCTAGGTTGACATACTAATGTACGAAAAAGGATCAAAGAGAACTAGTAGTGGAACAAAAATCTGCACATGAACCAAATGACCCCACTAGCTTTGAGGCTAATCATTACCCAAAACCACATATATTACCCATGGTAATCATTTTTTTCAATACTCTTTATCCAAAATGTGAATCAAACAACTTCTGATAAATTTATCTTACTAAAATTCTACAGGGTACAATTATATGTGATTTTTATCTGTCAACACCCACACACAACCTTGTTTCTAGGGGTATGGTATATAATATCCAGAGAGATAAGATACACCGGAAAGACCTCCCAAAATATCACATGAGAGTGGGGATTGAGGTAGCTCATGAGCCGACTGCTGAGTTTCCTATTCCATCTTTTTGGTTTTTTTTGGGTTGTAGTTTTTTCATTTTTTTGAATAGAAATATATATTTGATGTTTAAAATGACACTATATATGGTAAAAATATTTTTTTGCAGTAGTTTAAACCACCAAAATATCGAACAGAAAAGGTAGTGGCTATTTAAACCACAACTACATATTAATAATTATATCAGTGGTTTAAACCATCACTAATCCTTTGACACTTTTAATAGCTAAAAACCACTGCTAAAAATTAAAATAACCACCGCTAAATAACGTTTCATAAAACTTCATAGAAACTGTAGCTAAATTGGTGAAAATGAAGTGAGATCATTCCTGATGCCAAATCATTCATTGGTTTACAAAAACCATCATGGAACCATTTGGTAGTTGTTTAAACGGCTGCCAATCCAAAAAAAACCAACTCAATCCCCCTGATTTGTTATAGTGGTTGGATTGGTTTAAAAAAATATGAAAATGATATTAAAAAAATAAGATTATTTTTGATCATATAAAGGGGACAAACACCTATTGAAAAAAGGTTGGGGGGATCAGAACATGGGAAGTCCTTCAACTCTGGTAATCAGGTGATAGTCGAAGGGTTCTAAATGAGGAGAAACATGTGTGTTGAATGAATGGGACAGGATGAGATGAGAATTTTAGAGTAGGTAATGTAGATGAGGATCATGATAAAGAAACTCAGGCATGTGTGACTATAGGTTGGCTATGTAGAGAAATGGGGAGTAGTGCATATTAGTGTAGGGAGAAGGTGGGGAGTGAAAAGAAGTGATAATGTGTGAGGGTTGGAGTGGAAACATGAGAGAGCAATTAGGGTTATTATTTATGTATATATATATATATATTTATTTTGGAACAATAATTTTTATTTCCTTACGCAAAATACTAAACTGGCCTTATTGAAAATAAAAGATTTTGTATTTTTCACCTTTTAAAACTTAAGAAAAATAATTATAAAGAATTGAAACATGTTGTGATACCCTTTTTATTATATAAATAATTTTTTTAATTTTGTTGAGAGTGAGCCCTTACATAAATCTAGGGCCCCAAGCATTTCGTGGCCTGATAGATTGGATGATGATCCCCCAAAATCCAAACTAAATATGGCTCAAAGGCCCTAAGAGATGACCTTGAAAGACCAACCGAGAAAATTTATCACTCCAAAAATATATACTTCACACATCACACCACCTTCTTATAATGACGAGGGGTTGGGAACATGAGTGATCCATTTCCTCAGGTAATCGTGTGATAATGAAAGGGTGTTGAATTAGGAGAAACATGCATGTAGAGAGAAGGGGATAGGAGGACATGAAATTTAAATTATAGCTAAAGTAGATGAGGATCATGAAAAATGTCACTATGAAATGCGCGACTGCAGGTCGACCGCATAGAAAATTAGGGAGTAGTGTAGATCAATGTGGGGAGGAGGTTGGGAGTGCTGTAGTTTTCAAGCACACTAGAAGTGCCTGTATGGAATGACCAACTCGAATTTTTAGTCTTAATTTATGAATAATAATTGATTTATATAAATATTGACGTCATAACCAATGAAAATCATAGATTACTTGACATGATTAAACACTCGAACAAAAAGAGAAGGATCTTCACATGTTATTTATAATGAATTTATATACCGATCTAGAATTACCTGAACTTGTAATTCTTCCTTTGTTGATGATTTAGCTTATTTGATCTTGTCATACCATCATTATGCTATAGTATCTGAGTGAAAAATCACTTTAGCTACGATCCAAACATGCACTATAATCTCTAAACATCATCATAGAATCACTGGGTGCTAGCACAACCAATCCTAATTGCTTGCATCCTTTATGGTTGATCACAACAGAATTCATATATGAGGATGAAGAACTCTTGATGATCTCTTAACGGATTGAGTGAATAGGAGGATAGAGAACACTTTTAGATCTATTTAACTCTCTCTAGGGATTGAAATAGCTTCTCTCTATCTATTTTACAACATTAAGCATCTCTTAGGAAAGTGATATAATTATAAATTTATAAATGTAGGTCTAGGGTTTGCAATTGGAACATAATCACCATTCCAATTCCTTATTTATTGGTGAACACCATGTCTTAATAATAATATAACTATTATTCAATTGACATGTGTATCAACTAAGAATAAATAAATATAATTTATATAATTTCCAATCAGACCATTAAACTCAGTTCGCTTTTCCTCCTTGCCATTTATCAGTCCTTAAATAATGGCTATTCATTTAAAAAATAAGTATCAATACATTATTCACAAATAAATATAATAAGTATTATATTCACCAAACCATGTATATAAATATTTATTAATATTATTTAACTCAATTATTATTTCGAATAACTTGCAATTAAATCATAGAAATCAACCAAAACCCAAATAAAAATTATTTATTATGACTTGTTAAATTTAATACTAAATTCAACTAAGATTGTAGATACACTTAGTGTGTGACCCTCTAGGCCTCTATTTTAGTGGAATTAGTTAGAACCTCCAGAAGTCCAAGGTTATTATATAGAAACACACCAAGAAATGCATAAAGAAATAGGATTATGTCAAAATTACACACAACCTCCTATGAATGCTTACTGTGTAATATAATATCATTATCATGATATCTCTAATGAAGCTAGTTGTATAGTGGTGTCATCAACCTATGTGCTCGATATATCTTTCTTTGACTTTATGAAATTGAACTGACCCACAGAACACCATGACCATGGATTTATCTAGATAGTTCCATTCCCATCAAAGGGCCTGAGATATTAAATTCCATCAAAGGACAAAAGAGATAAATTCTTTCTCGCATTATCCATTAATGCAATATTACCCATGACACATCCAATATATCCCACCTCACTATGAGAATATGTTGTCACAATTTTACTCAATACATCAAATCATAAAACTCATTGTATCCACTAATTATAATTTTAAATTCTAAGGATCAATACACACATCCACAGAAAGGATCACCCAAGGACACATGTAAATGTGGCTATCTTATTGGTGGGTCTCATTCCCATAATCTCCTGCACTGGAAATTACCAATGGCATGCACTATGAGAGAGTTCCTCAAAGACCTTTGAGTCTCCCCCCACTAATGTCCTATATCTTCTGTGTCCCATCAAATTATAACGTCTAACTATAGAAAATATATTCAAGAATATTATTGCAGCACCTCTTGGTTGTCATCACAGAGAGGAACTTCTATGGAATTTTAATGTGACATATATTCTTAGGAAATTATCACATAAAAATTTGATGCATAGGAACACTCATGACATGATAAGAAACATCATTAATATTTAAGATAATGAATACATGTAATCAATTACTAAGAATTTTGTTACGGGGAACCAACCTCAATAGACTCCCACTTGCACATGAACCAACCACTACAGAAAAATGGCTTTTTGCAACGGGTTATTTGGGACGGGAGTAGATCCTGTTGCAAATAGTCCATTGAAAAGATTATTTGTGGCGGGGGAATTTACCCATCACAAAAGGTTTGGCGCGGTTTGCGCACCAAACTGCGAGATTGATATTTGCGACGGGAGGTGCCTCCCCGTCGCAAATACCCTGCGACGGTAAATACAATTTACGACAGGGAGGCACCCCCCGTCGCAAATACCCAGCGGCGGGAAATACTATTTGTGACGGAGATATGCCCCCGTCGTAAATAGTATGTCGGCATGTCACTATTTGCGACGAGACCCATCGCAAATACCTTTTTAACCACTGACAGTAATTAATGTGGCCGAAGGTATTTGCGACGGGAGTCCCGTCAGAAATAGTTCTGTCGCAAATAATACAACCTATATATACCCCCCATCTATTTTTCCCTTATTCCTCTATATTCATACTTTCTCTCTCTCCAAACTCTAATTTTAGAGTTAAAATTTCTCTGAGTTAATTTCTTTTTATGAACGGGTTTTGAAGTCGTCTACACCTATAAGGGATCAAGTTTAAAGGTGTTTATGATTTATTTAATTTCATATTTAATATTTATTTCATTTTTATATTAATTTTAATTATTGTTAATTAGATGTAATTAAATTAGATTTAGATTGTTTTGTTATCAGTATTTATTTGTAATAATAAATTGAAATTATTAGTGCAAATTATTAAAAATTAGTGGTAATTAGGAATTATTAATGATAATTAGTAATGATTATAAATAATTAGCGGTAATTAGTAGCGGTAACTTGCAGTAATTAGGAATAATGAGGAATAATTAAGAATAATTAGTAATAATTAGTAATAATTAGGATTAATTAGTAATAAATATTAATAAATAGTAATAACTAATAATAATTTGCAATAAATATTAATAAATAGTAAAAAATAATAATAATTAGTAATAATTAATAATAATTAGTATTAATTAGGATTAATTAGAAATAATTATGATTAATAAGTAATAATTATAAATAATTAATAGTAAGTAGTAATAAATATTAATAAATAGTTAAAAATAGTAATAATTAGTAATAATTAGTAATAATTAGGATTAATTAAGATTAATTAGTAATAAATAGTAATGAATATAAATAATTAGCAATAATTAGCAATAAATAGTAATAAATAGTAATAAATAGTAATAAATAGTGATAATTAGTAATAATTAGTATTAATTAGTGATAATTAACAATAATTAGGATTAATTAGGATTAATTAGAAATAATTAGTAATAAATATTAATAATTAGTAATAAATATTAATAATTAGTAATAACTAAAATTAAATAGCAATAATTTGTAATAATTAATACTAATTAGTAATAAATAGTAATAAGTAGTCATACTTAATAATAATCAGGATTAATTAGGGTTAATTTGTAATAATTAGTACGAAATATTAATAATTAGTAATAAATACTAATAATTAGTAATAAATAGTAATAAATAGTAATAAATAGTAATAAAAAGTAATAAATAGTAATAATTAATAATAAATGTTAATAAATAGTAATAATTAGTAATAACTAGTAATAAATAACAATAAATAGAAATAATTAGTTATAATTAGCAGTAACTAAAAGTAATTAGCAATAACTAAATGTAAGTAGCAATAATTAGTAATAATTAGTAATAAATAGTAATAATTAGTAATAATTAATAATAATTAGAATTAAATAGGATTAATTAGTAAATTTTTTGAATAATTATTAATAATAATTAGGATTAATTAGGATTAATTAGTAATAATTAAGGTCAATTAGTAATAATTAGTAATGATTATTAATGATTAGTAAAAAATAGTAAAAAATAGAAAAAAATATAATTTTTTTTAATAATTAGTAATAATTAGTAATAATTAGGATTAATTACTAATAATTAGTAATAAATATTAATAATTAGGATTAATTAGTAATAGTAATAAATATTAATAATTAATAATAATTAGGATTAATTAGGATTAATTAGTAATAATTAACAATAGTTAGAATTAATTAGGATTAATTAGTAATAATTAGTAATAAATATTAATAAATATTAATAAATATTAATAAATAGTACTAAATAGTAAAAAATACCAATAAATAGTAACAAATACTAATAAATAGTAATAATTAGTAATAATTAGTAAAAATACTAATAAATATTAATAAATAGTAATAATTAAAAGTAAATAGTAATAATTAGTAATAATTACTAACAATTATGATTAATTGGGATTAATTTGTAATAATTAGTAATAAATATTAATAAATAGTGATAATTAGTAATAATTAGTAATAAATATTAATAAATATTAATAAATATTAATAAATAATAATAAATTTTAATAAATTTTAATAAATTGTAATAAATTGTAATAATTATTAATAAATAGTAATAAATAATAATAAAAATTAAAAAAGTGAAAATTAGTAATAATTAGTAATAACTATTAATAATTTGTAATAATTAATAATAATTAGGATTAATTATGATTAATTTGTAATTATTAGTAATAATTAGTAATAATTAGTAATAATTAGAAATAATTAGTAATGATTAGTAGTTAATTGTAACAATTAGTAAAAATTAGTAATAAATAGTAATAAGAAGTAATAATTATTAAAAAATATTGGTAATTAGGAAATGCTTCAAAAATGAATACAAACATCAGGAAAAGGTGAATTCTTACTAATTTTTCAATTAATTTTGTCATCATTTTATCTACTATTTGTAAAGTAATTTCCTTATCATTTTTATCTAATACTTAATTATTTTTTTCACAGATCTTTTGGGAAGTCACAAAATAGATAAAATGATTCATTCTGCCAATATAACCACGTTTTCCATATTTATCATCTTTCTTTGTCGAACTGCCAACACTGCATATTGATTCATTATTGTTAACTGAAAAACCTTTCTCATTTTTGAATAATAAAAGTGTAAAGGAAGCTCACGTTCCCATTGTTGTGAATTATCATGATATAATGGTCACACGATCTTATTCTCCTCTTTTGACTTACAACAATGGGAAAATAATTGGCTATGAAATTTGAGTTAATATGTAGTGTCAGCAGTTCGACATAGAATGAAAATGGAAACGTGGTTACATTGGTAGTTTGGATTGTTTTGAAACTTTGGGATGTGTACAAATCAACCACACTTTAATCTGACACACGTTGTGATCGATATATATCGGGGTAGACAGAATGTGACCTGTCGATGACAACAACAACAGTAAGAGGATAAGATACATCATTTACTGGAAAAACAACACCAGCAGATGATGAAGTACATGTGATGTCTGACTCATGGTTTAGTGTGTTTTTTATATTGTTGTTAATATTGTGTTTTTTATTATTTTATTATTTATTTAATTTTTTATTATTTTTTTACTTTATTATTTTTTTAATTATTTTGTTAAAATTATTTATTATTATTATTATTATTATATTTTTCTAAATATTAAGGTTTTTATTATTTTTTATTATTATTCGATTTTATCAAGATTCACAATATTATTATTAGTATATTAATATTATTTATTATTATTATTATTATATAGATATTATTTATATTTTTATAGTTTTTTTATTTTCCAAATATTTTTTGTGTTGTTATTATTATTATTATTTTATTTATATTATTTTATTTATATTATTTTTAATTTTATTAATATTTTTTTTATTACTTTATGTTTTTTTCGATGAGTATATTTTCCCATCAAAAATCATATTTATAATTATTTTTATTTTTATTTTTTTTGAATTTGTTTTATTTTTTTTTTATTTTTTGGCGACGGGCCTTTCGCAAATGAGTTTTTTAAAATCTCGGTGAATGTATTTTCAATGGGTGAATTTCCCATCGCAAATATTACTTTTTTGTGATGGGTAGTCGCAAAAAAAGTTTTTGTGATGTCATTTTCCACAACGGGTCATTTACAACAGGGCCCCATCCAAATACTCATTTTCCTCATAGTGAATTGTTAATAACCATAAGTCCACTATATCTCACATGAAACTAATGCCTCTACCGAGATAGATCCATTTTTAAGGGATCCATTATGTTTTCCTATCGGATAATCTGCTCCCTATAACTTCTCCTCATGGAGAAAAAACACTTCAGAGATGAAACTTCTAAAGTATATGATTTTTCCTTTGATATAACCTTGGATCTTTAGAAAGAGCCATCATTACAGTGTTATCTCAGTAAACCATGATATATTCTTGACTTCTAGGAACCTCATCAAGCTATTGGAAAAAGTTTCAAATATATACTACTTCCTTGGCTGCATCTAAATCCATAATATACTCAAACTCCACTATAGAATCAGTAAAAACTTGTTATTTTGAACTCTTCCTATAATGACCTAATGTATTATCAATGGAAATTCCCTTCTTATAATTTTGTCATATAATCAAATGAAATCACAAAACAATGAACTACTAAGTACTATGTGACCTTTAAACACAATATTGTCACTTCTATGGTTTGAATTTTCAAAATTTGACATAAGCTGTTGTGATCAGTATGATGTTTGGAGTCTAATGGAACAAACATAGTTTTTGGTGAATAGTAACATACCCTTATGAATAGTAACACACCCATATGAATATTAATATGACCCTTATGAATAGTAAATCATCCAAAAGAATATTAACCTCACCCATGAATTTATAAATAAATTTTAGGCATCTTATAAGTGATAATATGACCATAGTAAAAGTATTGGTATTTTTGTAAGCCATAAATAATTAATTTAAATTAATTAATTAATTTAAAACAATATTTACTTTCCTAAAAGGTGTTCATTAATTAAATTTTATATGTCTTCTGGTTTTATGATAATTTTATAATACCTTATGTAATTTTTGAAAGCATTATAAAATCTGTTATAGATTTAAAATTCATATTTTTCAAGTTCATTATGATTTTAATTAAAAATTTAATTAATAATATTTAAATTTTTTCTTAAAAATGGATTTCATTTTTGGATTCTACACATTTATAAATAGTTAGGGTAAATTTTTGGGATTTTTCTAAAATACTTGAATTTTTTATAAATAGTGAAATACGGTAATTTACCATATATATACATTATAAGATAAATAAACTATTTCTAGCATAATGGATGATGTAAGAAACTTTAGTTAAAATTCACATGCACTTACTACTATTTTTGGTCAGGGAATCATCACTATTTCTTGTGTTATGGAAAAATAATAAACTAATTATTAAAATATTAGGAAAACCCTCCTCCCCCGCACTATAAAAACTACCCACACTTCCCTCTTCTCTTCACTCCTCTCAAGACTTGTGCCATACCTAAATTATTCCTAAATAACTCCCCAATATCCCCCTACATCCATCATCCCTTGTTCTTCTCAAAATAACAAATCCTCTCCCCTTAAGAGGCTCTCAAAGGAGATAAACTCAAGAGGTAAATTCCTCTTTCTGATTCCCTTATTTTCTTTCAAGTTATTTTCTTTTATTTTTTTATTTCATCACCTTCCTTCAACCAGATGGCATGATAACTACAGTAACATACATGTAATATAATTCTATTATTCTAATGGGATAATTGATCATAATCTCTCCTTACCCCTCCTTTTATACTATAAATGAAAACACCGTTCGAGATGTGTTGATTTATCACATTCAAGGACGACGGGTTTTCAATTTGAATTACCATATTCAATTCTTTCCATGAAACGATTTTTATGGTTGAAACAAAATATTAAATATGTATTCTATCTTATGTGTTGTTTTGGAATCATTTTTCAAACATGATGAAAAATAATAATACAAATCGACTTAATTATGAACAAAATCACCAAATTAATTCATCCATTTATCATTAATGTTTTATATAATGATTCACCATCACTCCAAATAAACAAATGAAGTTTATAATCATGTAATATTATGTATGTTCACTAATTTCATATAACTTCAATTCACAACAATAACTCTCATCATACATATGTATCCGAACATGAATATAAGTAAACCGAACATGAAACAAACGGACCCGAACAATGAAATCGAACCTCATAACCAATAAAAAAATCATGAATGAAATTAAAACGGTTATAATAAATCAATTACATGTAAAATAAGATCTATAATTATTAATTAATGAACTTAATTTTATTATTCTTGTCATTAATATCAAGTGGAGAACACCATCATACTTAAGGTAAGGGATCATCTCTATTCCACTTTTATTCATGAATGTCCTCTATGGGGTATGATTTGGCACCTCTCCCATACTACCCTCATGAATTATAAGTGATGATAAACCTATTTCACTCTAATTAATCCCTCTCAATTACACCCTAATCCATGGAAATAATTTATAAGGGATTCTACCCAAACCTCCTTTGTTCCTTCGGGTTGCCTTATCTTCCTTTTACCAAAATGAAGTTATCTTATCTTTTTATGTAAATATTCTAAATACTATTTACATGTAACAAATTCATTTATCAAGACCCATTAATCATTATCTTTTGGGAATATACATGTTTTTAAGTGATTCCCTCTTCAATACTTCCTGATAAGCAAACCTATTTTGAGGGAACTTCTTGAATTCTTACTCGATTTCAAGTGCACTCTATCTTCTTTTTTAATTCACAATTGTCCTTATAAAATTAGTATTTTTTATGAAAACATTACTGGTTCACTTCTGGTTTTATATAAAGTATTGTTCCCTTTTCTATTTTAAAGGATCTATAGTATTTTCCATAAAACCGCACAACAATTTTTTAATGATAAAATTTCTTAAATACATTTCTTACATGCTGCCAATTCTATTTGACATCACATAACATGATACATTCCTATTTTACCTTATGAATTTACATGTATATTTCAGATCCTTCTTTCATGGACCCTTTTAAGATACACCCATTCATTATGCTTTATGACATGATTTTGATACCCATCACTTTCCATGGGTGTCCTTATGTATATGATTTTTTATGTATGATTTTATATGTGGCAAGCATATTCACGAACATGTTAAGATAAGTGCACCCAGATAGACATCCAATGCATTGGGTAATGTTGATTCTCATGAGATGTTATGTGCCACGATCGTGGTGGTTAGCCTTGGCTTGTGCAACCATGTGCGGCGGTATTGGAGGTTAGCCTTGGCTTGTGATACCATGTGCAACAGTCTTGGCAGTTAGCCTTGACTCATGATAAATTTATGTTTTATGTTTCTTCCACTTTATTATGACTCCATGTTTATATTATTCCCTGTTTATATGTTATGATTCCATATGGTACATGCCTTTTTATATCATTATGTCATGCCCTCTATCCCATGTGCTAATGATTTGTTCTTACGGTTATTCCCTTACAAGGATATTTAGCTCATTCCATTGTTCATGTGTTCCCCAGGGTACCCTATGCATTTGTTTGATAAAAATGGAAGTTATGAGATCAGTTTGAAGATTAAATAATGAAATTTATTATTTAGTAACATGTTTTCAGTTTTATGTACCTAGTCTTCCAAGACACTAGAATTTATGATCCTTGACTTGTACTCTGATGAATAATTATTCTTAAAATCAGGTAATGTTATATGTAAAAGGATAGGGTCGCTATACATTCCATTCACAACTCCTATGTTGAGATAAAATAGATATCCTGGTTGTGAATTCAGATCATTTTGTTATGTCTGAATGCTAGCATCTGTAAAACATTGAATGAATATATCTTTATCTCCTCTATATATGAAGAGCATATCCTTAGTTATCATTAGACACTTAAGGATAGCCATAAAAATAGTCCAATACTATTCACATGGATCATCATGATATATTTCTACCATACTCAAAGCATAGAAAACATAAAACCTAATATGTAACATGACATTCATGATATATCTTATCATAAATGTGTATGGGATCGTACTCATTCTCTCTCTTCCAAATCATGTCTAAGGATACATTTTCTTGGACTGATGTGTACCATGTGACATTGGAATAGATCCCCACTTAGATTGTTCCATACTGAACGTATTTGGTATCAATTCAATGTATATACATTGAATTATTCCTAGAATCCTCTTAGATCCATCATTAATTAACTTTATCTCTAGAATATTGGCAGCTTTACCTAAGTACTTCATGGAGAAGAACTTTCTCAACCACAACTTAACCAATTAAAAGGCTGGAATTTGGTTTCTAATTAGTAATTTTTCATCAGTATGTACTACAATAAAAATGAACATACTCCCATTAAACCACTTGAAAAATCATGGCTCACATTCGTTATTAATAAAACCGAATTCTTTTATAGCTTCATCAAACTGAATGTTTTGTAACCTGGATGTTTTCTTTAATCCATAAATAGATCCCTTAAAATTTTATAACTTTTTGGAATTTCCTAGTGTCACAAAACCATTTGGTTGTGGCATATAAAAATCTTGATGAAGGTTCTCATTAAGGAAGGAAGTTTTGACATCCATCTTCCAAATCTCATAGTCATGGTAAGCTATTATGACAAGAAAAATTTCAATGGATAGAAATTGTGTAAAATATTTTTTCTACCAACCTATGACTAGGTGGTGGATAAGGAAGTTGTGGAAGAGGTGGACTTAGTAGGGAAGACATGTCTTTGTGGAGTTTCTTCATTAGTGGTTCATATACAGAGTTATTTCTCCATCCATAAGAGGAAGTACGATGAACCTAATTAGAGTAGTGGAATGGGTGATTATTAGTCATTAGGTTTAGTGTTAGTGTATTCTTCTTGGTTTATTCCAGTGAATTTCTATCAATGTGGTAATTTTGGCTATACTAGGCCCAATTTCCTAGGGGTTCTAAGGATTTTCCAGGAATTTGGGCATTCGGGTCATCTTCAATGCTTCTGCAAGGCCTCCCTTCAGAGGAGTGGAGTTTGTTCTTTTTTTTAATTATTTAAAAGTGCGATTAGATGATTCTATGGGTATGGTATTTCACCCTCAGTCTAGAGGGTATTCTTATCCAATTAAAAAGGCTAAATGCATTCTAGAGTTAGGTTTCCTTTATGCAGTAGATACGACACTTGAGGACTCCAAATATGGGCCGAAAACTATGAGTGGTACGGTGTTTATAACTTCTTATATAGGTTTATCCTTTTTATAGGTTCTCCTCATTAATTTATATTGTTAAATATTATTGATGTTTTGGGTATGTTAGTGGAGTTGATTACATTTTTGATGAATCTTCTTACCTCGTTGGGAATAAAGAAGGAGCAGAATTTTTAGTTTTTGGAGTGTCATGTTTTGATCACTAGCATAGAGGTAGCATGGAAATTCCTCATGTTGGACCTATAAGTTTTCGATCTCATCATCAGTATGAATTTAATGATTGGTTTCAAAGATCGGATTCATTTTTATCGTCATTGGGTCAAGTTTTTATCTCCTGATGGGAGCACTCATATATTCTAGGGTGAGTGGGATCTAAGGTTATGAAGGATAGGACTTATTGATCTAGTTTTGGGGTCGATTTCATGTTAGTTATCTTGGTTTTTATTTCATTTTGTGGAGCAGGGTTTGGATGGTTGTCTTTTGGTGGTTGTGGATCAGTACCTTGAGGTGTTTTTGGATAACTTTTATGATTATCTGTGCCAATGAGAGGTTGATTTTACTACCAATATACTCCCTTAGATGATCCCCATATCTTTATATACATACCATATTTCTCCTATCAAGTTGAAGGAGTTAAATTTTCAGTAGTAGGACCTTGAATGAAAGGGGTTTATCATCGTATTGTGTCAGCATGGGCATCACCGGTGCTATTTTCAAAGAGGGTGGATGGTAGTCTCCAAATTTTCATTGATTACTATAAGTAATATTAGTTTACTATTGAAAAATACTAATAATTAACTTAAATTTATGAACATTGTTTCCTACTAAGGGGATTCTAGTGGTTTTCAAAAACTGACATAAGGTTGGGGTACCATCAGTTGAGGTTCCAAGAAGAGGATGCTCCTAAGATCACCTTCACAAGTCGGTATGGGAATTCTAAGTATCTTGTTGTTCCATTTGGAATTACCAATAATCATGTGTTCTTTATGGAAGTAGTTAATTTAATCTTTCATCATTTTTTGGACTCCTTCATATTTGTTTTTGTTAATGACTTCTTTGTATACACCAAGATAGAGGAGGACCATAGAGACCATCTGAGTGTTGTCTTAAGAATATTAAAAGAACATTGCATGTATGAAAAGATATCTAAATTTAAGTTATTGATCTAGAAGGTAAATATTTTGGGCCATGTGATTTTAGAGAAATTTATTTATGTGGGTCCTGAAAATATCCAAGCAATTATGTCATGTGAGTAGCCCAAGAACATGTTTGAGATCGGGATCATTTTAGGCTTAGTCGGATATTATAGTCACTTTGTTCGAGACTTCTCCAGGATAGCTTCTCCCTAGATAGAGTTATTTTGGAAAGGGGTAATGTTTGAGTAAAGTGAGAAGTATTGTATTTATTTTGAGGAGTTCCAGGTTCATTTTACATTAGCTTTAGTTTTGATTCATCAAGATCTTGGGACGGAATATGCAATGTACTATGATTCCTTGGCATGGGGTTGGTGTGTGTGGTAATGTGGGATGATCATATAGAGGCTTATAGACCTTGTTATATATCCACACAAGAGATTAATTACAATTACCATAATCTATAGTTTACAGATATTATGTATGTGTTGAATAGTTGGTGTCATTACCTCTTCGGGGATCGGTTTATGGTCTACCCAGATCATAAGATCCTGAAGTATAACATCACCTATAAGGACTCGAACCTCAAGAATACATGGTGGGTGTAGTATCATAAAAACTTTCATTTTTATATTTATTTTACCCCTAGTAAGGGGAATATATTTGTTGATTCCTTAAGAAAAAAGTTATCGATCCAAGTAGTTAGATAATTAGTGGATGGGTGGAGTCTAATGGGTTTATTTACTGATCTAAGTCTAGAGATGTTGTAGGTTGGAGAGTAGGTTTACATGAATAGTGATTAGGATACACCCTCTCTTGTTAATCTATTTCAGGGTGAGATGACATTTAAACCCAACTTTGAGTTCATTAGTAGAGTTTTAAATAGTGGGGATACCTCAAGTGATTGGTCTCAATCTCATGATGGTACCCTCTTCTTTAGGAAACATCTGGTAGTTCATTTGTCCTTAATGTCGTAGGTGATGCATGAGGGGAATTATTCTAGTCGGTTCATTCACCTAGGGGATACCAAGATGTTTTATACACTGAGGATTTAGTACTGGTGGCTCTTAATGAGATGGACGGTTGTGAATTTGGTATCTTGGTGTTTTACCTACTAGAGGATCAAAGCAGAGCATCAAAGTCTAGTTGGGTTGCTTTATCCTCTTCCCATCCTGGTGTGGAAGTTTGATGAGATCTATATGGAATTTTTTATTGTTCTGCCTCATACTCCTAGTATTAAATATGATATTTGGATGATTATAGATCGTTTGACTAATTCATCTCACATTCTTCCCACTAGGGAGTCAATGAAGGTTGAGGAACTCGGGAACATGTATGTCGGAGAGGTTCTTAGGCTTCATGGTGTTCCTTCATAAATAGTTTTTGGTTGAGATTACTATTTTACTTCTTGGTTTTAGAAGAGTATATAGGAATCCATGGGATCCCAGTTGAAGTTGAGAACAACCTATCAATCATAAATGGATGGTCAGACAGAGCAGGCCATCTAGATTATTGAGGATATACTTCATGTCTGTGTCATTGAATTCGGGGTTCATGGGAAATTATATTTCCTTGGTAGATTTCTCATACAACCATAGTTACCATGCCTCAATAAATATATCCCCTTTTGATTATTTTTATGGGAGGTCATGTTAGGATGAGTTGGGTGAATGCTCCTTATTCAGACTGAGTCTTATCTAGGAGGTGATGGAGACTGTGAAATTAATACAAAAGAGGATGGAGATAGCTAAAAGTATCCAAAAAACATATGTTTATCATAATATCCACCTAATAGAGTTTGAAGTTTGTGATGAGGTGTTTCCCCAGGTATCAATTCAACTAGGTTATTGTCACTTAGGAAAGATGGGGAAATTGGTGTTGTGTTATATTGATATATTTTAAATTGTGGAGAATATTGGGAAGGTAGCCTATTAGCTGGACACATCACCATGACTAACCTCGATCCATGATTTTTTCCATGTATCCTTATTAAATAAGTACCATCTAGGCCCATCTCATGTGAAAGAGTGGGAAGATTTGGATATAGAGCCGACACAACCATTGTGGAGAAACCTATTCATATCTTGAACTATCAAAACATGTTGGTTCATGGAAAGTCGATCTCGTTGGTCCATGTTCTTTGGCAGTGTGGTGGTGATATCTATGAGACTTGGGAGCATGGAGTTTCAGTGAGGGAGTAGTGGCCTCAACTATTTTATTATGAACTACCTTAAGGATTTTTTGGGGGTATAAAGTTGCATGGAGGGGAGAATTATAACACTTATCGGGTCACTGACATATTATTTTGAGATTTATTTATTTATTTATTATGGTAGTTTTTTATAGTTGGATATCAAGAGCCACATTTTTTGGGAAACCAGGATCTAGCTCATGGTTGGTGGAGGGTTAGTGAAACTGTGTGGTTAATTGTGTGAGAGGGATGTTTAGGGGACAGCGGGGTTTCACGCTACTTGATCAGGGTTTGTCTAACCATTCAAGGATCTCCAAAAATTATGTTGGTTGTGTTTTGGGGAGATAATGGATCTCTCATGGTTGGCACATGGTTTTTTTATTGTATGCCCAAACCGTATGATGTTTCTAGATAATTAAAAATGGATTTTAACCCTTTTTCCTTTTGATTTTTAAGGGTTATCACCCTCATTTCATTGGCCACTCAAGTTAAAACTCTCCCCCATGAATTGGATATTTTACCCTCTCTATTTTGGTAGATTTAGTGATTCATTTGGTTATTTCATTCAAGGTAATATTGATTTCATCCTGATTTATCCTTTATTTCCCCTTCTTTATTCTTGTTATTGTATTTTCATGGAATGTGGAAACCCTAAATTGTGATTTATAAATACCTAATGTTGTTGATTGGGGTTTTGTGATGTTTATTTATTTCTAAGATGTGTTTGGATCTCTCTTACATGAATCATATGGTTTTTAGTGAAGGAAACAATATTTGGTTTGATTCTATGGTAGGTGTCTCTATTTAGGGGTTTGTTTCCATGAATTTCCATCGATTTGTGATTTCCCTTGGGTTTTTATAATTAAATTGACCCTAATTTATATTATTAGTTATTTTTATCCATTCTTGTTGTGATATTTGAAATGGGTTTCCAATATAATGTTTTAAAGTGTCTTTTCAAAGGGATTTGGATTGATGCACTCCATGTTTTTGTTAAAATGACTCAAAGAGGTTTTATGATTTCAAATGGGGTTTTTAAGGGTTTTTAAATAGGTATTTCGTGGTGTTAAATTCGTGTCTCATCGTGGACATGAAATATTTGTGAAAATGTATTTTAATGGTTTATAAAATTGGAAATTATTTTTGTTTATGTGTTTGGAATTCTGTAGCACATGAGAGAACTTGGTTGTGTGTGTGTGTGTGTGTGCATGACTTTGAAAAATGGAATCTTATCCTATATCTAGGATAGGGTAGGTAGTTTTTTCCAAGTTACTGAGGGAGCCTTTGTGAGGGAGGTCGAGAGAGATTCTAATATGTGTCCATGCAGACTAAGAGTGCCCATGGAATTATGGTTGGGTATGTGGAAGACCAAGAGAGCTTCTAATCTTGTTATAACTTACTTATTTAGTTAGAATTTTTTTTCTTATACTAGGTCAAACTAGACCCTATTGGTTAGATCCCATGATAGGTACAACTTGTGTCGAGTTGGTTTTCATATGCTTTGTGCATGATGCCAGTTCTTTGTTTAATTGTGGTATATTATGCTTATGACATTTCCACTATTTTAGTATATATATTGGTGTTAATTTTATGCACATGTTTATGTCGTGTTTGGGGTGTGTTAATAACATTTATGTTTGGTGGATTTGTTTCATTATTTGAGCTTGGTTTACGATGATTTTAAAATATGGTTTGTTTTTTAAGGAAAAAATAGATTTCCAATGTATTATTTTTCTAGTGAACTCGATTTTAAAAGTGAACTTCATTTTAAAAACGAATTTTTAAATATGAATTAATGGTTTTCATGGGAAAATTTCTTGTATGGATTAATGGTGGTATCCTATTGGGCTTTTTACCTCACACCCTATATATGTATTTGGGCATATGGAGACCTTTTTTTAAAGGACACGGGTAAGGGTAAGGGAACCTTGCAGTATTATGGCCTTTCTTGATTATCAACTTCTATGGTTGGTTGGGATAGTGGAGATGTGGAATCATAGAGTTGGCTCATGTAGACGAGTTTTGATATTCTGTATCATTGGGATTTGATGTATTTATGGGTCTTATTCCTCATTTTGAGTTTTGTCTTATATATCATATATATCTATGTGTGTGTGTGTGTTTCTTTATGACTTGTGATGTGATAATGTTATGATATATTCTTTTGGTCATTGGTGTGTTTAATCTAATATATATTTATATATGTTATATATGTCCATCCTGTTTATTGGTTGGTATGGCCATCTAATTCATGTATGGGTCATGTAGAATTTTTATGGGTGACACTATTCCTAAATGGTTATTTTTTATGCCTCGGTACTTGTGGAACACGATTTAGGCCTTGTGGCGTGCTGGTTCAGGAGATGGGTCGGGTCAACCCGAGATGGTTCTCTATAATCTGAGTCTTTTCAGGATATCAAAGGCTAGTAGGTGGATGGATCTAATGTTGGATATCATCTCTATATTTAGTTATGGGGAAATATTTTTGGGGGAGTTTGTAGATATAGATCCAAATGTGGTATCCTCATCAACCAAGGAGAGACACTCGATGGATGAGAGAACAAGTTTTTTTTAACAATTTGGTATAGGTTTTGATAATTGGTCTTAGGTTTTGTGTTTTAAGATGATTTGAAAATATTAAATTTGATATGACTCAAACACTATGTAGTTCATGTTTATGCACTAATTATTTTTTAAAAGTGTGTTTGAGTTCAAAAGAAGAGATCCTTAATAGAAGCTAAGAAGTGAGACGACGTGTATCTTATGGAAGTGATTGCAATGGGAAGTAATGATGTTGTTAACTTATTTTCATGTTTCCTATAAAGAGTTCTGACAAGATAGTCTTAAAGGTTGTGTCAATCTCCCATCACATGGAGGTAAGACCACTTGCTGAAATAATTTTATAATGTAACCACAATTGAGGATTTTATGAAGCTTGAAATACAAATACGAAGTTGTATTTAACATGTCTATTGTTAATAAATGGATGATAAATAGAGATGGAAATTATAGGAGCCTTATTGTGTTTTGAAATTGGTTGAGCCTAGTATCTCTTAATCTAATGAAATGGCTGCATTGACATGCGGGGATATTTTTTTTATTAATAGGCCAGTGCAGCATCCTAGCAAGCAGAGTACTTAAAGAAGATTGCCAGTGGAAACTTAATAAATGTTTTTTTGGTTGACATCATGAAGATAGGGGGCCATGAAAAGTTGGAGTTTCTCATAGAAAGAGGCATGCTTTGGGTTTGATGTCAAATGAGGTGTAGGAATCATCATGAATCCATGAATCTTTCTGACCCTCAAAGGGGAGTAGAAAGCGGGGGAGAAGGAAGGATCATAATGATGTGAAGGAGTGTTGGATTCATGATAGTCATTGTCAAAAAATACAAAGGGAGTGATTATTGGCATCCAATTTAGGATTAATGATTAAATGGAGTTGGCTTTGTTGTTGATAGGTGTTAGTTTAGTTGTGTTGGGTTTGTTGTCAATACAATATGGTTTTTTGTGTTGGAGGTTTTCAAACTAAAGTGAAGAAGTTCTTGAAGTTCATTGGAATTATGAAAATTATTTGAACTAAAGAGATATATTACAGAGAAATTATTGAGAAATATGGTTTGAGGAAATTGATAGTGATTCATAAAAGCACTCAAAGATCTCTTAATGTTTATAAGAGTAATTCAAGGCTGAGAATATTGGAAAAATAAATTTCCTAAAGGTATCCTTGATTTCATAAGGATTCCTATTTATTAGAAGGTGGAAGATTTAACAATGTTATAGAAGTTCCCGGTGATCATAAGAGTCATTTTAAATGAAATTTTATAAGAGTCACCAGACTCATTTTAATAAGATTCAATGCCTTATGATTATGGAAAATGGCAAAAGTAGACTTTGTAATAGTCATCAAACTGTGCACTAGAGTTTGTAAGAGTAATTTCATGGAAAATGGTAAAATCATAAGGGTCTTCCTTGGATTCTATAAGAGTAATTTCTATGACTCAAGGTATTCCATAAGAGTATATCATGAAAGAACGTAAGAGTCCTCATGAAAATCTGTGAGGCATTCCATAAGAGTAATCCTGGAAGAATGTAAGATTCATTAGGGAAATTCATAAGGGTCTTCCCTTAGTTGTTTGAAAGGTTCATCCAGCTGAAGTAGAATTAAAGTATATTTTATTAATCATAAAATATGATTAATGTTTTGGTCAAGAGATGAAGTATAAAATCATGAAAAAATTAAAGGAGGATTATTTCATGATATATCAGTTATATAAATTCAAGATATAAGTAGATCTGGGGGGACTGGTATTTGAAAAAACATCACGCTGCAAAGGAAAGTGATCAATCCATGGTGAAGATGAATCAATGTGTTTCCTTATTTTGTATTTTCTATCTTTAAAGAGGAATATTCAAGAGTTTAATGAATGAGTTTGACTCGGATTTGAGGAAGGATGCAAGATGAATTTTTCCATCATTCTCATGATTACAGATATCTTCATGGAGGGAAATGTGGAGATTATCTCTTTGAGTGGAAAAAAAATATTCCTAAAAGGTGTGAATTATGGAGATATATTTCCTGATAAATATAAGAGATTATTTCTATAAAAATAGAGCTAAAAATTAGAAAATATTTGTGATAAAGGAATTTTATAGAGAAGATAAGGGAGATTATTTTTAAAAAAATTGGGTACAACCGTGAATGTGGCACACACACAAAGAATAAAATAAATTAAATCCACTGGTCTGGGGACATGACCCTACGACCACACTTCAAAATCCTCCCTACCCTTACCACCCCATCCGAGCATGAGGGCAAAGGGAGATTATTTTTGTGTAACAAAGTTAAGAATATTGAACATACCTTTTCAGAGAAGAAGAGAGGTAATTCCATATCCATGATGGAAAGAAGTGAAGGAAGAATTGATGTTCATTGAAGATCCTTCCAACAATGAAAAAGGATGAGTTTTCCTTTCAGACTCATGGAAAAGTGGTGATGTTGTTCATGTTATGTTCATAAATGTAGTGATACTATTTACATTGACCTATGTAACAAAGCGGTTATTCATTCTAATACGGTGAGAAAAGGATATACGTGAAGGGAGTGTCCCTTGAATGGAAGTGAAATAAACTCAAACCTTATTAGGAGAGTGAACTCAAGCCAGGGAGTTCCCTAGCCTAATCCCACCACCTAATAGTGCATTTAGAATATCTCGATGCATTGACACATTATTGATTGTAAGATCCTTATAATAGACTAGTGTGAGTGAACCAAGTAAAAAAATCCTTGTGTGCATGGTTTTTTTATATTCATAGGAAATAACTTCGTGAAGGTGGTGTTATAAGTAATCAAAAATCGAATCTGGTAAAGGTGGGGCTAAGTGAAATTATAATCGAATCATCATCATTACAAGGTGAATTTAAATGTGACCCTACTAATAATGAGGTCAAGATCATTTAAGATAATAAGTGTTAGGGAAAAAATGTTTTAAATGAAAAATTATCATACCCTGATCCCCCCCTCCTCAACACACACATTTCAAAGTATCTCTCACTAAATTCATGTTGGGATAACAAAAACAAACATAAATGCAACCAATTTAATCTAAACAGTTTAAGTAATTTGTTTAATCTAGAAAATAAATAAAAAAAGATACCATTATATAAGAAATTCATACATCCATCACTCATCCTTAATATTACTGATGAAAAAAACTAATGCATTCATAACTAATATATGTTAAGAGTATATATGGAGATGGTATCCATATCTCTGATCACAAAATAACATCAAAACAACCAAGAAACTTGATCCCAACTTCTCTATAAATATATGGTTTCTTATACAAATTCTATAATAGGATGCATTTTTTGATTGAGATCACATGTCAGATATCCCATATCTAATATAAAAACATTAAATTGAAAAAATAATTAATAATTTGCATGTATTGGAAAATTAAAATGGCATTATGGAAAAAATATGTTAATTTCAAGATGAAAACTAAAATTTAATACCCATAGTTGGTGCATGGTTTACCTAACTATGTGGCCTAATCATGAAGGTTCCTCCTTCCTATATAAAATCGTGCACATTTGGCATATGGTTTGGAAAATGACACAACCAAACCAAGAAGAGGCTATTTTTGGCAATTTTACCTTTTGGACATTAAATTATATTTTAAAACTCACCCTTGTTTTCTTATTTATCTCCAGTGGAAAACCCCTTAGGTTTTTCTTCTTTTGAGACCCTTTTTAATCCTAATCTAGGATTTGATACCGAGTGTCCGTCTGGTGTCTGATCAAAGTGTCATCTGTCTCATTGGATCTACACTAGTACATTCTTAATTCCTTTTTAATCTTTTGTCGTTATTCTTCTTATAAATGGTGGTATTTAAATTCTGGCTCATATGCCCTATTTTATTAGTGTTGATTCATTATTTATATCTCATCCAATATAGGAAAAATTAGAGTCTGATACTATATTAGGAGAGTCATATGAGTATGTGGTATGTGGTCTATAAATCTTTCCTCGAGATTCGTTGTTTTATAAATTTCTTTGTGCGCATGCTAATTTAATTAGGAGTTGTTTGTTTAATTAACATTCCTTGATTATAGTCATTATAGATGTGTTCAAAGAGCCATTCCATATATGTTAATAATTTTTTGTGGTTACGTCCACAATGCCAACCATCCCATGTAGGGTGATTTTCCATATTGGTCTTTTAGTACTTGAAGTGTGTGTCTCCACCACCGTTCCGGTGTGCCTCTGCTTGACCCCTCTAATGGAAATACTCTCTCATAAAATGACTATTGAAATTTGAATTGATGAATGTATTGGACTATTTTTCTTTCCACTTGACCCACCTAATGTGAGTTCTACAAATTGATTAACCAACCTTAAATGTAATTGGCAAGTATTCTAAGTATATGACTTGGACTTATTAAATGTAAATGAAAAGATTGTTGTATGACCATATCACCCATTTCCACTTATGATGGAAGGTAGTAGAATGTACATAATTAAATGATTATGTCTTATATGAAATGAAATGGTTGCATTCCCCCATATCCTTGTCATACTAATGAAAGGAAAGGCTTGAACCAAACAAACTCATTAAATGTAATGACCATTACATGGAATAATTAAGTAAAATATTAAATTCTAAGGTGACTACTTGTATATGAACCTCTACATCATTATAGGAGTTTTCAGACTTGAGTGAGATTTTGGATTCATTAGGGAATACCTTCAGTGCTCATGGACACCATTATAATTCAAAGATGTAGTCTTCCAAGGGTGATACCAACCTTGGAACTTTATCTTTTTCTATTAGTGGATGCTCAATATTACATCATAGGATCCCTCCTTTACTATTATAGGATTCCTTGGATACACTCCTTGAATCCAGCATGGATTCTATAGACATGAGATACCTTAGTTACATCCTTGCGTCTAGCCATCGCTTATCACATTTTACATTAGATTTATTCCTTGGACTCAGTTAGATTGTCTATTGTGGAATTATTTGGATGACGCTCCTTGTATTGCACTCTTACCCCTATAGCTAGGTTGTAGTTACAATTTAGTTGGTGACCCTTGAGGTCTAGGTTTCCTTGGTTATCACCTAGGAACCTTTTCATTATAAATAACATTAGGATGACTTGTTATATCTTGGATCCATCACAAGTATCATGTAAGGTATGGATATGCCTCACATGAATTATATATATATAAACTAGAACTTAATAAATTAATGAACTGGTTACATGTTTAGACACCAGCTGAGGGTTGAAGCAGGTACTTGGGTATTTACGTTACAATACTATTTTACTTTTATATTTGTATGCTTGAAAACTATTTAAATTTATAATACATGGATTGGATGTTATATATTCCATTTTTGGTGGAATACTGAGGTTTATATCACAAACTATCTGGGCCTCCATTGGCACCTAGGAAGACTACATGTATGCAGGTGTTGACAAAGGGAAGCGTTCGGCTTTGGACACTTGATTGCTTGATTGCTTAGGATGGAGATGGTAGGAGATGACTTAGATGAAACTAGGGATGCTACGAGATAGTTTCTGGATTCCCTTTTTGCTACTTTTTTATATATTTTATTTCCTACTACTGTGTATCCATGTTTTCAAGATTTCTAGATACATGACATATGACATCATTGGATTTTGAATATTTATATCAGTCTTCTTCTACGGTTCCATATGATTATTTATAATGCTTATGTTATATACCTTATTTTTTATTAATTTTCCTCTTTGATACACACTAATAATGAAGGAATAGTCTCTCCAAAAAACACACCATAGAACCTCAATGCTAGTTGGCAACCTCTAGAGTTTGGGGAGAAGCACTTGAGACCATTTTTCCTATCAGGATCGGGGCACCATTGAGTGGCATCCTGGTCTAGGACGTCACAATTTAATTCATGATATGGAAGTTGATAATTATAGATGATGATGAGTGAGCTTGATACAATTTATATGATCAGGGATCCTTATATATCTTATATGGTGGGTGAGATTGATATATCTCTCTAATTCATTGGGTAATATTCCTTATATTTTAAGGAAATAAGGAGGGAGTTAACTAGGGATGTTTCTCCTATAGATTTAATTGGGATCTAGTTATTTATGATTTGAGTGAACACGAGTTATGAGTAGCTCAAGAGCATGTTTGAGATCGGGATCATTTTAGGCTTGGTTGGATATTATAGTCACTTTTTTCGAGACTTCTCTAGACTATCTTCTCTCAGGATAGAGTTATCTTGGAAAGGGGTAATGTTTGAGTAGAGTGAGAAGTGTTGGATTTATTTTGAGGATCTCTATGTTCATTTTACATCAGCTTCAGTTTAGATTCCTCCTGATCTTGGGAAGGAATATGCAATGTACTATGATTCCTTGGTGTGGGTTTGGTGTGTGTGGTAATGTGGGATGATCAAATGGTGGCTTATAGATCTTGTTATATATCCACACAAGAGAGGAATTACCACTACCATAACCTATAGTTGATAGATATTATGTATGTGTCGAAGACTTGGTGTCATTACCTCTTCATGGATCCGTTTATGGTCTACTCAGATCATAAGATCCTGTAGTATAACTTCACCTAGAAGGACTCGAAACTCAAGAATATATGGTGGGTGTAGTATCATAAAAACTTTCTTTTTTGTATTTCTTGTACCCATAGTAATGGGAATGTTTTTATTGATTCCTCGAGAAAAAAATTATCGATCCAAGTAGTTAGAGAATCAGTAGATGGGTGGAGTCTAATGGGTTTATTTATTGATCTATGTCTGGAGATGTTGTAGCATGGAGAGCGGGATTCCTTGGATAGGGTTTAGGTTACACCCTTTCTTGTTGATCGATTTTAGGGTGAGAAGATATTTGAACCCAAATTTTAGTGAATTAGTAGATTTTTAATTAGTGGGGATACCTCAAGTGATTGGTCTCAATCTCTTTATGGTACCCACTTCTTTAGGAAACAACTGGTAGTTCCTTTTACGTTAAGGTCGAATGTGATGCATGAGGGGAATTATTCTAGTCGGTTCATTCACCTAGGGGATACCAAGATGTTTTATACTCTGAGGATTTAGTACTGGTGGCTCTTAATGATATGGATGGTTGTGAATTTTGTATATTGGTGTTTTACCTACTAGAGGATCAAAGCAGAGCATCAAAGTCTAGTTGGGTTGCATTAGCCTCTTCCCTTACCAGTGTGGATGTTTTATGAGATCTAAATGGAATTTTTTTTGTTCTACCTCATAATCCTAGTAGTAAATATGATGTTTGGATTATTATAGATCTGTTGAATAATTCATCCCACTTTCTTCCCATTAGGGGGTCAATGATGGTTGAGGAGCCCAGGAACCTGTATGTCTGAGAGGTTGTTAGGCTTCATGGTGTTCCTTTAGAAATAGTTTTTGGTTGAGATTCCTATTTTACTTCTTGGTTTTATAAGATTCTATAGTGATCCATGGGAACCTAGTTGAAGTTGATAACAACATATCAATCATAAATGGATGGTCAAACTGAGCAGGCCATCTAGATTCTTGAGGATATACTTCATGTGTGTGTGATTGAATTTGGGGTTCATGGGAAATTATATGTCATTGGTAAATTTTTCATACAACCACAATTATCATGCCTCAATAAATATATCCCCTTTTGAGTAATTTTATGGGAGGTCGTGTTAGGCTGAGCTAGGTGAACTCTCCTTATTCAGACTCAGTCTTATATAGGAGGTGATGGAGATAGTGAAATTAATCCAAAAGAGGTTGGACAAATATAAATGTATCCAAAAAAATATGTTGATCATAATCTCTACCTAATAGAGTTTTAAGTTGGTGATGAGGTGTTTCCCCGGGTATCAGTTCAACTAGGACATTGTCACATAGGAACGAAGGGGAAATTGTTGTTGTGTTATATTGATATATTTCAAATTGTAGAAAATATTGGGAAGGTAGCCTATTAGCTGGACACATCACCATGACTAACCTCAATCCATGATTTTTTCCATGTATCCTTATTTAGGAAGTACCATCTAGACCCATCTCATGTGATAGAGTTGGAAGATTTGGATATAGATCCTGACACCACCATTGTGGAGAATACTATTCATATCTTGGACTATCAGATCAAGTTGTTTCATGGTACGTTGATCTCATTGGTCCATGTTCTTTGGTAGTGTGGTGGTGATATCTATGAGAATTTGGAGCATGGAGTTTCAGTGAGGGATTAGTGGCCTCACCTATTTTATTCTGAAGTGCCTTAAGGATTTTATGGGGGTAGAAAGTGGCATAGTTGGGAGAATTATGACACTTCTCAGGTCACCGGTACATATTATTTTGAGATTTATTTATTTATTTATTATGGTAGTTTTTTAGAGTTGGAGATCAAGAGCCTCTTTTTTTGGGAAAACATGCTCTAGCTCATCGTTGGTGCAGGGTTAGTGAAATTGTGCGGATAATTGTGTGAGAGGGATGTTTAGGGGACACTGGGGTTTCACGCAACTTGATCAGGGTTTGTCTAACCATTAAAGGATCTCCAAAAATTATGTGGGTTGTTTTGGGGAGACAATAGATCTCACACGGTTGGCACATGGTTTTTTTGATTGTACAGCCAAACCGTACGGTGTTTCTAGGTAATTAAAAATGGATTTTGACCATTTTTTTCTTTTGATTTTTAAGGGTAACCGACCTCATTTATATGGACACTCAAGTTAAACCTCTCCCCCATGAATTGGATCTTTTAACCTCTCCGTTTTGGTAGATTTATTGCTTCCTTTGGTGATTTCATTCAAGGTAAGCTTGACTTCTTCTTGATTTCTCCTTTATTTATCCTTCTTTATTCTTGTTATTCAATTTTCATGGAAGGTGGAAACCCTAAATTGTGATTTATATAGAACTAATGTTGTTTATTGGGGTTTTGTGATGTTTCTTTATGTCTAAGGTGTGTGTGGACCTCTCTTACTCGAATCTTATGGTTTTCATTGAAGGCATCAATATTTGGTTTGATTCTAAGTTAAGAGTCTCTATTTAGGGGTTAGTCTCCATGAATTTCCATCGATTCATGATTTCCCTTGGTTTTTAATAATTAAATTGACCCTAATTTATATTATTAGTGATGTTTTATCCATTCTTGTTGTGATATTTGAAATGGGTTGGCAATATAATGGTTTAAAGTGTCATTTCAAAGGGAGTTGGATTGATGGGCTCCATGATTTTTATAAAATGACTCAAAGAGGTTTTATGATTTCAAATGGGTTTCTTAAAGGGTTTTCAAATAGGTATATCATGGTGGTAAATTCATGAATCATCGTGGACATGAATGTTTTGTGAAAATGGATTCTAAATGGATTATACAATTAGAACTTATTTATGTTTATGTTTTTGTAATTTTGTAGCACAAGGGAGAACATGGGTGTGTGTGTTTGTGTGAATGACTTAGACAAATAGAATCTTATCCTATATCTAGGACAAGGTAGGCAGTTTTGTCTAAGTTACTGAGGGAGACTTCGTGAGGAAGGTCAAGAGAGATTCTAAAATGTGGCCATGCAGACTATGAGTGCCCATGGAATTATGGTTGGGTATATGGAAGAACAAGAGATCTTATAAACTTGTTGTAACATAATTATTTAGCCAGATTTTTTTTTCTTATACTAGGTCACACTATAACCTATTGGTTAGAGCCCATGATGGGTACAACTTGTGCCTAGTTGGTTTTCATATGCTTTGTGCATGATTCCAGTTCTTTGTTTGGTTGTGATATATTATGCTTATGCCATTTCCATTATTTGACTATATATATTGATGTGAAGTTTATGCACAAGTTTATGTCATGTTTGGGGTGTGTTAAGAACATTTATGTTGGGTGGATTAGTTTCATTATTTGAGCCTGGTTTACTAAGATTTGAAAAGATGGTTGGTTTTTAGGAAAAAAATAGATTTCTAATGTTTTATTTTTCAAGTGAACACGATTTTGAAAGTGAAATTAATTTTGAAAATGAATTTTCAAATAAGAATTAACGGTTTTCATGGAAACATTTCTTTCATGGATTCATGGGGGTATTCTACTGGGATTTGTGCCTCACACCCTATATATTTATTTGGGCATATGGAGACCTTGTTTTGCAGGACACAGGTAAGGGTAAGGGCACCTTGTAGTTTGATGGCCTTTCTTAATTATCAACTTCCATGGTTGGTTGGGATAGTGGAGATGCGGCCTCATAGAGTTGGCTCATGTATACGAGTTTTGAGATTCTGTATCATTGGGATTTGATGTATTTATGGGTCTTATTCATCATTTTGAGTTTTGTTTTATATATCATATATATATATGTTTGTTTATGACTTATTATGTGATAATGTTATGATATATTCTTTTGGTCGTTGTTGTGTTTACTCTTATATATATTTATATATGTTATATGTGTCCATCCTGTTTATTGGTTGGTATGGACATCCAATTCATGTATGGGTCATGTAGAATTTTTATGGGTGAAACTATTCCTAAATGGTTATTTTTTATGCCTCGGTACATGTGGAACACGATTCAAGACCTGTGGCGTGCTGGCTCAGGTGATGGGTCGGGTCAACCTGAGCTAGTTCTCTATAATCTGAGTGTTTTCAGGATATCAAAGGCTACTAGGTGGATGTATTTAACGTTTGATATCATCTCTATATTTAGTGATGGGGCAAATATTTTGGGAGATTTTGAAGATATAGATCCAAATGTGGTATCCTCATAAACCAAGGAGAGACACTCGATGGATGAGAGAACAAGTATGTTTTAACAATTTGGTATCAGTTTTGATAATTGGTATTAGGTTTGGTGTCTAAAGATGATTTGAAAATATGAAATCTGATATGACTAACACACTATGTAGTTCATGTTTACTCACTAATTAATTGTTAAAAGTTTGTTTGAATTCAAAGGAAGAGGTCCTTAATAGAAATTATGGGAGAATTATTTCATGATATATCAGTTATTTAAATTCAAGATATATGTAGATCTGGTGGGACTGGTATTTGAAAAAACTTCACACTGCAATGGAAAGTGATCAATCATGGTGAAGATGAGTCAATGGGATTCCTTATTTTTTATTTACTATCTTTCAATAGGAAGATTCAAAAGTTTAATGAACGAGTTTGTTGGTATGAAAATAGAGCTGAAAATTAAAAAATATTTGTGAGAAAGGAATTTTATAGATAAGAGAATGGAGATTATTTTTAAAAAAATTGGGTACAACCGTGAATGTGTCACACACACAAAGAAGAAAATACATTAAATCCACTGGTATGGGGACCTGACCCTGTGACCATGCTTCAAACCCCTCCCCACCCTTACAACCCCTACCAAGAATAGGGGGTGAAGGGAGATTATTGTTGTGTACCAAAGTGAAGAACAGTTGAAAAACAACTAATGCATCACTGATCCTTTATATTACTGAGGAAAAATAACTGATGCATTCATAACTAAAAAGCATAATAAGATGCATTTTTTGATTGAGATCACATGCCAGATGCACTTTCATAATAGATAATTTTTTCACATAACATGCACAACCACGAAACCATCTCTTCTCTTGAACCCTGGAGGAACATACTTCCCAGGGGCAGCAGCTGAAACAGATTTCATTAGAAGGCCCACCACAGGCACATCAGCCAAGGCCTTTGGAAGCAGTTTGGTTATTTTCCTAAGGGATTCCTTCCTCAACCTTTCCTTCTCCTCGAGATCAAGATTCCTTTGCCTCTGTTTTGCAGATATCTCGTCAAGATTTACCTTACGATCAGCTTCTTCATTCTTTTGTCGCTCCACCTCTGCATAAAATATAACCATAAGGGTGTTCGGTTGGAAATCAAATCCCCATAAAAAACCCTGATTTTCTTCATAGAATGGAAACCAAATAGTATTATTTAATTTTTAACCGCTTCTTTGTTATCCTAAAATGGGACCCCACAATACCTTCACATTTCCACACTTCCTCCTCCTCTTGCAGCTTCATTTTCCTTTCTTCCTACGATCTTAAGTATAAAAACATCTTTCTGTTAGCATCTTGTTCCTATTTACGTTCCTGGATGATTTAGGCAGTTCGGTCCTCCATCTCTTGTTGCGATCTATTGCATTCCGCCTCACGCATCTTCATGGATTTTTTCAGAAACATTCCTTACAGAGAAGGAAACAAAACAAAATTAATGGACAGTTGAGGTGCCAATTTCTGAAAAAACACAATAGGATCTGATTTAAATAGGTTCAGTTAAATGGGTTCGGGTTGTAATCAGATCGACCCATATTCTAATATTTAGGTCTAGGTTCAGGTCCAGGTAGACTGGTAACAAATATAACCTATTAATTTTTTACCCAATGATAACCCAACACAACATGACCCAATTTAAACTGCTTCGGGTAAACAGGTCCATGTTGTAATCAGGTCGATCCGTCCGACCCGAATAATATGATTTCAGGTCCGGGTTTCGGTTGGCCTATGATAACCTGTGTAACCTGATAAAATTGTAATTTTTATTTGGGTTATTCAGGTTATATGGGCTGGATTTTGTGGGTTATTCAAGTTAAACAGGTTGGGTTATGCATGTAATTTGGGTTAAAAGGTACAAGGTTTCAATTTATTTTGATTAAATGGGCTAGACAGATAGTGTTCAGGTTGACCCTTTTATAAACAGGCCATGTCGGATCAACCTGTTTACTTAAACGAGTCGAGTTTGGGTTCAGGTTAAACGAGTTTAAGCAAATGTTAACCAAACATGTGAACCCAAATTTCCATCCTTATGGACAGAGCAAACACAATTTCAAGGATACGATAGAATTCATGTTAATATACACTGATACAAAAAAAACTAGCAAGATTGATACTGACCATATTTCCCAGCATGCATGATAACATGTTCTTCACCTTGAGATCACCATCGTGGCACTGCCTTCTTGTCTCAATTTCTAGCTGCAATGATTATTAAATAGAGACTCATAAAGACTTCATGTAAAATGATGTGCTTTGGGTTTTTCATATGGGTTTTATAAATCTGTTATTGAGAACAAGATATAAAAAAGTTTGGTTAATAATGTCCATCTACAAAATATTCTATAAATAAAAAAATAAAAAATACATTTTGATTAAATTTTAGACTTTTTAATTTTTTATAACAAATAAAAACTGCTGGGTAGGTCTAGTTTGTCTAATATAGTTTAGACACAATTTTGGTGATCAAGTGTCCCAACTTCAGGTCCACCAAAATTTGATCCATTTAATATTTTATACAAATTTTATGCTCTTTTAATTTCAAAATTAAATTAAAATATTATTTTTGGGATCAGACCAAGTCGACGACTCAAGAGATTCAACTCAACCATTTTGGATATGGACCGACTTTACATTCCTAGCATACAATTTTTTTTTCTGCATTCAAAAGATAGAAAACAAAACCCTCCCATACCTGCTGTTCACGCTCATAAAGCACCCTCTCTGCCACCAAACGCTGTTGAAAGGCAGACTCATTCAAAAGAGAAGCCTCTTCTCTTTTTTCTCTTTCTAAATGATCCACTGTTTGAAAAACTTTTTGCAACTTCTATTCAATTTCCTGCATCTCCCTGAGTTTCTCTGTAAGAACCCGCTCCATCAAAGTTTGTTTAGTAACCTTTTCCTGCATCATTACACAATAATTTCATAGCCCACATTAAATACCATTAAAACATAATCAAATTCACGTACTCCCTCAATAATGGGCTTTCTCCCCTTCTTTTTACAGCGTTTTCAGCTTCCTGGAGCAGAGTTTGCACTTCATCGAGTTCTTGTTCCTCTAATTCCCAGAGGATTCTTAAATTTATCATTTGCTCGTAGTCAGATGCAAGACGCTTCTGTTCCGCCTCTTTAGTTATTTTTGGTAGTTTTAGCCACTTTGACTCCTCCTCGAGTTCCTACAAACAAAATAGACTGAGTTAAATTTCATTGAAAGAACAACATATTAATAAGCTTTCTCTGAGAAGTACCTTTTCCAAAAGATTCCACTCACGTTCTTCCCTCCATTTCTAAATAATTGATTTCCTTGCAACAAGCCTTTTGTGTTACTTATCAATTTTATTTGCTAAACTAGATATAGAATCTCCTAATTTTGATGCCCTTTTTGTAGGAGGGCATAATATAGCCCTTACTCCATTCAACTTTTCAGCCATATTTGAGAGGTGATCACGCAACTCTTCGGATTCAATCCCCTTAAAATCAAATAGGGGAAAAAGCACTAAAAATCTTGACTTCAACATATTAAAAATAATTCATTCCTCACCATATTTCCGAAAAGAAGAGAAATCTGCATGTGGTCAGATTTCATCAAAATGAAATGATGCTTAATAGCATGAACCGATATCTTTTCTACAACAAAAAAATCAAAATAAGGTATCATTTGTGATAAAGTGTCTATTTACGTTGTCTGATACACCCGAGATACCTGGGAAGACAAAGGCATGATTATTATAACAGCAAAAAAACAAAAAAACACAAACAATTTTCATTGATACATATCTACTGAAGTGATCTGAGAGTCGCAAGCTTCTCCAATGAGGGGACATATTGAAGCAATTTCACTTCAGAAACTGAAAAATAAGAATACAGTTTGCCACCGATTTTTGATATTTTTGCCAATAATGGTCCTACTTTTGATGCAAGATCCAGAGGGAGAAATTCATGTTCCAAAATATTGTAATGCTCTTTAAATTCCTAGATCCCACATGACATAACACCTTTGGACAGCTGTTAGAGATGATAGGATCAAATAAATATGGAAACAATGATTTGAAGGATAAGATATTCAGACATGCAAGTTAAAAATAATCTTTTTTGAACATTTTCCAACAAATGCCGCTACCAAATTAAATAGATATGATATCATACCAATTCTGTCAAAAGGGATGACCTTGATAGCTAGTAAAAGTGAGGAAAATAGTTAAAATCGAACACTTTAACATCATAAATAGAAAAAAAACAATAACTCTGAGGCATAGTTTTCATTACCGCTTCTCTTCTATCAAGTTTAATATCAAGGTTGAAACCTATATGATTAGCCATCCTCATGTTCCACTCCTTGTTTTCATGTTCCTGGGATGAGCCAAGTGTGTGATCATATGGAGAAACTGAGATTGCAGCCAAAACAACAGAAGAGGCTATCGGTTGCAGATCCTTCTGACTCAAGTTCTTATTATAACTTTTTTGAAGTGAGAATAGCTTAAACCATGCATAAGAATGGTAAGGATGGCTGCCAAAAAATCTGAAGATTGCAGTTAACATGGAATAATATATATCCATCAAGGATGGCTTTGGTGTTTTCTTAACCATGCACATCAAACCATGAATATCATCAACTGAACAGAAAGACTCCTTCACAGAAAGAGTAAAATGTGAAGCAAAAAAAAGCAAGGTAAATGGGAGCACTGTTTGCATCCATTAGTGTGGATGTCATGACAAATAAAAATACCAATACAAATAAAAATAAAACATAATGAAATGAATTGCAAGACCTGCCAGAGTTCAAGTTCAGTAGCGATCTTAAGCTGCTTAAATCATGGGTCCAAATAAAGCTACAAGCTCTCAGGGGATGACAAGTCCGGCAGATCCCTTTGGTCTCTGTATTTATTAAGATTTTCCAAATGATTCCTTATGATCTCACAAAGCCTGTGAAACTCAGTTGTTTGCTTGTATTGCTTGCAGAAGTGAAATTCCAGGTGGGATGTCAACTGCAAGACAATTGTCCTAAATATAATTTATTATGAAACACACAAAAAAGGGGGAAAATTAGTACTCCTACAATAGACAATTGCAGAATCATCATATGGCACACTGAAGAGCTTCAGCATTTATTCAAAAATTAGACATAATACCTTGATGATATGGATTTTATGAAAGTGCAAAATGAAAAGAAAACTTAGGAAGGGGGATATTTTGTTTAGAAGTAGACTAACCGCATAAACTATTTCCAGATTCAAATTATTTCAAATAATTTCAAGTACTGTCCTGTATGTTTCTGATAAAAATTTGAACCCGAACATCCCTTTCCCTCCACATGGAATGAGGTCTTAAGGCCTTTTATCTATCTCCAAATCATCAACATCAAGAGATTCTTCAAGGGCATGTGCCTGATTATGAGCCTCCTCATCTCTCTCAGTTGATAGATGCATGAAATGTTTGATTACTTCCTGTAAATAAGTAACATTTACTTCTTGGAAAACAATGCTATACCGGATAAGGCCATCCATTGAAAAAAAACTTTGTGTAACTCAACGCAAATCTCAATGTACTTGAACATGATTTTTTCAAGTGGCTTTTTCCAAGCCCTACATCTCTTTGAAGAAATAATATCTTGAAGCACTTGCAACGCTTCTTGCTTCTTCCTGACATTTATCAAGTCTGCACACAGGTGATGTAAGTTTAGAGCATTAGAAGAAATTTAGTTTACAACATTTGAAGGCCAAACAGAAATAAATAAAATGAATGAGAAAATAAAGTAGGGTTAGGATTATATACATCAGAGCACGAAGAAAATGTGATGTGGTAAGTCCATCACCATCAGCTCGCTTCAAAGCATTATCTCGCGTAGAAAAGCTTTCCATCTTGTACAACAATAAACTGCTTGGCTTGAGCAACAGAAAATTCTAGATATCAGGAAGAGAACATCCTGAAACACAACAGAAAATCAATAATTAACTAAAAAGCATTAACAAATTGAAGATATTTTTCCTGTTACTGGATGCATACAGGAAATACTCACTGAATGGAATTAATGCAATGGAACAGGATAATCAATCTGTATGCAATGTGATTTCACACGAAACACATAAAGATTATAAGTAAAATAAAGGGAACAGTTATCAGCTGACCAAAGAAGCAGTACAGTTGCAGCTGTTTAAAGATCGGGTGACATAAACTTCAAGATAAACTGAAAGTTCATAAGGACATCATTATTTGGAAAAACATAAACTGCTGTAAACTGAAAGTCCAGAAAGTGCAGTATAAAATTATAGAAGCTGAAGGTACATTATCATGAAATTGTGATCCATTGGAAATGAATTACATTGAAAATCCATATAGGAAGGGAAGTTAGGTCAGTATGCCAAATGCAAATGGAAAGGATTGAAGGAAGAAGCAAGGTTTTTGAGGAGGAGGCTATATGTAATGGATAGTAACAGAAAAACAATGCCAAACCAATATCTTTGATTTATTGCCAGATAAATACAGTAAATACAAGCAGAAAAACCACAACCCAAGTAATTGAAAGAAACTGAAAGAAACAACAAGGAACACAATGAAGTGCTTAGGTCTCTTTCTGACCTACGTGCACCGCAGGAACACCACTCACACAAGCCTATTATTAAATGCTCAAAGAAAACCCCCCAAAAAATATTACAAGATACAGTAAGAAAATGACGAACTAGAATAAGAAAAAAATACAGAAGAATCGACAAACAAGAAGAAGCATAAAAAGCGTCAAGAACCAATCTAGAATTTTGAGAAACCGGAAGAAAAGGGAGACTTACAGCGCCATACAACGTCTGGACGTCCGGATCTCTTCAAGCTCTGTGAATGCCCACGTTGTTGGTTCGTTCGAACTCCCCATAGGAGGGTCTCCCAAGATGTAGATCTGTGGTCTTCAGAAATGATGGCCTCGCTTCTTCGCCGATGAAGGATGCCAAAAAGCGCCACCAGGAACCGTGCACCAGCGGTGTGTAGGGATATCGGTGGAAGGGGGCAACGATGAAATGGAGCAGTGGATAGAGGCACGGATTGAAGGGATTGGAAGAAGAGAGGCATTGTGGTTGGAAGGGATGATGGGGGGTTTGTATCTTATCTAATTCCCAATATAACTCGAACTAGTATGTCGCCCGTGCATACGAACGATGCTATAATTAAAATATAATTTTCGAAAGTGTTTTACTAGTTCGAGTAATTAATAATGAAAATAACATAAATATGATAAACTTATTACTTTACTGATAGATAATAATGAAAATAAATGAAAAATAAAAACATGTATTCAAAAATATATGTGAAAATGAATGAAAAGGAAATAACATGATGTAAAAAGATATAGAAAAACATGACATATCATTAAGAATTCGATGTGGTTTCTTTAAAATGTATTGTAGTTGGAAGTTCATTTTTTCAATCTGTCATCATCATACATAATGTTCACTTTATTATTGAAGAGAAGGATGAAATTGGAAGGAAAAAAAGAAAAAAATAAAATGAATGCAAGTCATAAATGAAGTGATGAATAGTGGCCATAGAACTATGTTGGAGGAGCTGTGGAGGCAAAGGCAGAGGAAGAGGTGTAAGTGGAGGAAAAGGTGGTGGTAGAGGAAATGTTAAACCCCAATGCAGAGGAGGAGGTGGGGGCTCATGAGGAGGATACACATGGGGAGGGGGGTTGTTGTTATAACATTCAATTATTAAAGAGGTTACTGCCCACTTAGGAAACCTTTAGTTTTGTACAGAAGACATCGAAAGATAGAAATAATATTTCATAATGTAAAGATAATCATCTAAAAAATTAAAATAAAGTAATATACCTCTATTTGAAAGAAAAAAACTTTCGAACTACTTATTATGAATCAAAATTCTATGGACTAAACCAAAAGAGGACTAAACTACAACACTAACAAAAACAATTACTACAGTAAAGACTCCATTACACCAACAGTATTCAACTTTTTACCTTTTAATAAGATAAATACATTGTAATTCATTTTTCAAATCCACTGTAATGAATACTTCAAGACTCAGCTATTGAGTTTTTTCCCACGCACAAACCATAAAAAGAATCAATAAAAATGTAATACAACGAATTAAATTAGTGAATAAAGTGAACATTTCATCACATTAGTATACAACATACTAAAATACCATTGATCACAATTACCATTATTCATAGTTAAGTTACCTTGATTCATCAACATGATTGCTCCACAAGTCAGCTCTGTAAACGTCTCAATGGAATAACATTCCAACATAGTATTTGGAATCAAATTTCTCTTTGGATTTAACTATTTTCTCATAAACCAACACCCCATCAAACTTCAGTGCTGAAAGTTGATTTTTATGTACTTTTTCATGCAACTGATTATTCAAATTTCTTCCTCCACTTTTTCAGCTTCCTTCATAGTGTCAAAAATATGTCAAATAAATGAGAAATCAGATAAAAAACCAACATTAACCATGAAACCAAAGCTTACTTATAAGATGGGAAATAATAACAAACACAGCCATACAACTAATCCGAAACAAGAAAAACATAATTTTTTAACATCCAGTTTACCTATATTTGGAATTTATTGGATTTTCTAACATTGGGGTCTGTTTTTTGCATAAGGTTCTACTTTCCTGCACCATTTTTTCACAGAAGTACCTATACATAATAAAAAAATCAGTGAAATAGTGTTTGGAAATCTGTCTATATGCTAGAAACTGATTAAAAAAACACCCATGCTGGTAATCTACAACAAAAACACTATATTTAAATGGCCATTTTACCTATATTTTTTCATTTATTGGATTTTATAAAATTGGGTTGAGTTTGTAAACACAAGGTTCTATTTGGTTTCATGTGCTATGTTTGCAAAGAAGTACCTACGAATAATAAAAAAATTTAGTGTAATGATGTTGTAAAATCAATCTATATGCTGAAAACTAATAAATTACAGGCTGAGAAGGACACTCCTAAGAAGGTTGAGGTTGTGGCTGAATTTGACCAGGGCCAGACCTCTCACTCACTCTCTATGACATCTGCTAAGAATCCTAATTCAAAAAATGTATAGGCTGTCCAGGTGGATTTTTTATAGGATAAAGGGAACTCCAATGAGACCTTGTATATAGATCATGTCATCCATGATGTTGGTATAGCTAGTGCTACTGATAAGGAAGTTGTGGAGGAATATGACCCTAAGAATACTGGGAATGGATCGACATCCCTAAGGACTTCATAGTAGATAGTTTGAGATGAAATAATAATTTATTTATTTGTTACAACTAAAATGAAAGCGAATCATTACATATCAAGAACAATATAATTGACATTTTTCATCTTGAAATCTGCTGCCATTGTACCAAATGGCAGTGATGATGTTTACATTTATCTACAGTAATATGGTTAGAAAACTGAATAAGAATTAATGGTTAATTCATGCAGCATAATTCTTTCCAGTTTTCTTGTTTGGATCATAAACATAGGGTTTAACCATAGTTTGAGGAAAATTTATCATAATAGAATCCCTTAAAGGTGTTAATCTGTAGTCATATAAAATACAATAAAAACATGGATTCTTCTTCCATTACACCACATGATAGTCATGATGTTGACATTTATCTACAATCAAATGGTTAGAAAAACTGAATAAGAATTAATGATCAATTCCAGCTACATAATTCGTGCCACTTTCTTTGTTTGTATAAAAACATATAGTTGTATCAATTGATTGAGGAGAAGTTATCATAGTACAATCCATTACAAGTTTAAGTCCACAGTCATATAAAAGAAAAAGCATAGGGAAATATCCCAATTGGCAACACATTTCTATGAAAATAAAAATTTCTGAAACTCAAACATTGATATCATGGGATTCATCATTCAGGAACATGACCCAAAGAACTCCATTTTTTAGTGGACATTGATTCCACTTACTTTTATCAATTCTTCTTAGGGATGAAGAAATGAAGTTCTTGGGTATTAACATGAAATGAATGGAGTTCATATCAGTCCCTTATGAGCATACTTTTGTACCTGGGTAGATGAAAGCTGCAAGGTTGATTTTATAGAAACAACATCAATATTATCAATTAAAAAACATCCATTAGTCTTATGCTCCTAAAAAATATGGATAAAAAATATTAAAATGACATTTATATCTATGATTCAATAAATTTAAAATTATGGTATGTGGTTATGTTTGAATGTGTTGTCATAATTTTTAAAATGAATTTCTGTATTTAGGACAGAGTGATTTATCCATGTGTTGTCTATATAAACAATGATAGTTTAGAATGTTGTAATAAGTTATTTCAATAAATCATAGTACCCTTTTCAACATGAATGTATTATACTTTAGAAGAAATCCAATGTCATTGTTATCTTGTATAGTTAATGAATAATTTTTTTCTTTATTTCTAGTGGGATTATATTGACATAATGTAAACCATTATATATCGATACCTATTTTAAATCATATTTCATTTGTTCAGTTGTTGTTATAAATCAAATAACATTCTTATCAAAAAGAACAAATGGAATTGAGTCTTTGTGTTCACTCACCATCGGTTGTACTCTATATACATTGGATTCCAAATATTTGTTGACAACCGTTTATGTCAAGTAAAAAATTCCAACAAAAAATTAAAAGGGAAATTTGTATGAGTTATGGAAAATAGGAAATGGAAATATTATAGTAGTTAATACATGAGATAAATTGAAATTATGACACCAACTTTTATGAGGACATACCAGTACATTCATTGGACGCCATCAAGTATTTAATATGTAACACAAGCCCGAGTAAGCAACCGAAGTGACAAAACCTTAGATTAGAATAAATACAGTTATATATTAGGAGAAGTAAGAAAAAAAATACAACATGGTCATGATTATAAAAAATTTATGACAATGATAAAATGACTTTCTCACCTTTGGATCACTGACCAAAATAGTTGTATGTTAATCCCTGTGAAAAACATGGTTTGAAAAATTAATATTGTTTGTGATTAAAGGAACCTCATAAATTTATGAATATAGAATTAGAAATGAAAAAATTGAATCAATGAAAAATTAACATGAATTACTATTAACATTGCATTAAAATACTGGAGATGCAGATAAAGGAAACTTCATAGAAACCTGATAAAGAACTACGGAGATGCTTTGAGTCGCTGAAGGTCAAATAGGCACTTGAAAATTAAATGAAGTCTGTATCCACTTCAGAAATATCAATAACATGTATGTGAATGTGATAAAACAACTACATTGTTATTCAAACATACCTTCAGGAAAGCATAGATCTCAAGAAGTCCATAACTGAAACGGAAATACAAATAATTGCATTCATTCATGAAACCAAACACAATCAAATATCTGTTCATGTATAAGCTCAAAAAATTTCCATGAACAGAGAGTTACATATCCTAAATTATGCCAAAATGAAAAACAAATCAATGCTATAAGAAACAATTTACAACATGGTGTATACAGTTTGAAGAATAATAATGGACTTCACAAAAAAAATGAAACTGGATGTGATCATACAATTTAAAGACGAGTCACCGACGTTCGAAGCACCACCATAATTTGATGTCGATGCCTAAATTGAAACAGAAACCTCTGAAGTGGATCCAAAAAAATAAATTTCATTTAACCAGATCTAATTCATTAAACAACATACCTAATCGATGAAGATGAGCTGTCGACATTTGAAGGTCCACCCGATCTTGGATCTGACACCAATGTTGCATTTCCAGGTTTACGAAGAGCATTTTGTTGAAACCCTTGTGCTCATCAATGAATCACATTAAATTTTGGGAGGAGAGGAAGATGGGGAGGAAACTGGAATATTTATATGCAAAGTGAGAATTAATGAAATTGTACTGTAAACTGTGAATGCAGACACAAAATTTGCTAAAGATCTATGTGTGTAGCTTTATGTAGCTATCAAAAAGTTACAAACAGAACATGCATGTATGATTTTGTGGAAGGTGTAGGTTATAGTTATTGGAAATTAAACCCAATTTGATAGGAATATGAGGCCCGTATGCTAATATATTTTGTCTTATATACTTGAGACTGTGCTAAATGGAAATAGTAAAGTGACGAAATTGTTTGAAGTTAAATAAAAATGTATTATGTAAAGCTGTTGGAAGGTTTGATTATATGTATGGGATACTCACAATGTCAATTTCAGTAGCAGCTGATATGAAAATAAGAAGACGAATTGTAGTCAGGAGCAAATCCTCGTGCATTTACTGGTTAATGTAAAATATATAGTCATTTGAATTATTTAGGTTGCATATTTTTGTTGATATTAAGAATAATGTTACCTCAACAGAGTATTTCTGTAAAGTCTGTTCATTCCAATGGTCGTTGGTCCTTCTTTAGCCGACGCAGTGGAAAAGGTTTGTCGATTCTGGTAGTAGAAGGTGTAGCAGTCGGTTGTGGTATACATCGATGTAGTAGAAGAAATCGGGATTCCCTTATCTATGGAAGAGTCGTAGAACTTGGAATCTGGTAGCCGTAGTCGACGTAAAAATGGATGAGACAAATACTGCAAATATGATGTTAGTATCAGAATAAATAGATATATAATGACAATAAGGCTAGAGGAAGATGATGGTGAAGGGTTGGTTGTAAGGGCAGTAGACCCAGACTCTCTGTGGTAGTCGCTGGAAGAGGGAAACCGCAGGCCAGAAGACGGGTGTTGGCAAACCCGTTGTCATAGGCACACAGCAGGACGAAGAAGCTAGGAGAAGGAAACCATAATCGGGGAGCCACGGGAGGAAGAAGCAGGGAGAACGAAACCCTAATAGAGGACCCGCGGGAGCAACCAGCTCGGAGGATGAAACCTATTTCGGGGAAAACGCGTCGTGTATCGTGGTAGCGGATAGGATAGGATAGGATTTCCGCTTGAAGGTGGATGTTATAATGGTAAATTGATAGGGAAAATGGGTGACGTGGTTTTTTGGTTGAGTGACACATAAGCCTAGTTGTACCCAGGTTTAGTAAATATAGTGGATATCCAGTATAGCGCGCCACGTTCCCCTTGAAAAAAAAACTGACTATTGAATTGAAATGAAATGAAAAAATGGGATTTTTAGATATTTTTGAAAAACCAAATTGAAAAAACTGAAAAAATAATCAACTCTTTATCCATATTTATACATTCATTGTTAACTACTAATTTTTGAAAACATTAAAAATTTAATAACATGGAATTATTCTTTAAAGAAATATTTTATAACTGAATTAATAAAAATGTGGAAAATTATTTTCAAATAATTAAAAAACTGTAAATAGTTTAAAAAGATAATTATTTGTTTATTACCACTAGATAAATCTTTTTACTGGCTATCATTTGCATAATAATTTTTTTAAAACATATAAAAATAATAATTTGTATTTTTTTGTTGAAAATAATAATTTGACACACATTTCAAAAATATGGAAAAACTTATTCTTAAAAATAAAAAAAATTGAAATTGTTATAAAAAATTAAAAAGAAAAATATCATCCATTTAAAAAATATTTTATTGAATATTTACAAATATTTTATAATTTCCTATGCCTATTCAAAATAAAATTATTTATATATTTTAAAAATAAAATTCAATTCATAAAAATACTTTAAAATAGAAACATCAAGATAAGAGAAATTAAATTTTATAAGGAAGATTTTCATTGAAAATGTATATTGGAAAATTACATTAAAAAAGGTTTATATAAAAATTACAATAAATAAATTCAAAATAAATATATGATAAAGTTTCACTCTAATTTTATATTATAAAGTTCCACTAGAAAACAACATCTAAACAATTCCCCTATAAAATTTTATTGCAAAGTTCTAGTTGAAAAATGCACTTGAAATTTTCAGTAAATAATTCTAGTATAATTTTCAACTAAAAATTTACAATAAAAAAACACACTACATATGAAAAATTTTATTGAAATATTACAGTGAAAGACATAATATTTTCGACAGAAAATTTTAGTGAAAATTTAAACTTCATTTTAGTGTAAGTTTCGATGAAAGTTTCACTAGAAGTTCTCGTGAAAATTGTAGTGGATGTTCCACTGAAAATTTGTATCGAAGTTCCATTGAAACTTTCACAATGAAATAAAAGTATATATTAATGAAACAGAAGAATGTATTAATAAAAAATACATTTTAATAAATATATCTATAATAAACGCAATAATATAAAAAATTTATTGTATTATATACATAATTTTTATAAGTATAATATATTTTACCCTTTAAAAATGTATATTCTATATGAATAAAGGAAAATAAAAATGAAATTATAACTAAAACTAAATTTATAACAAATGATCTTATAAAATATATTTAATATATTTTGTTACAAAAATCTATATTAATAACAATTATAAATCCATTATGTGAAGTTCCAATGGAAGAAGTTATATTGGAAGTTTCAGTGGAAGTTCTAGTGGAAGTTCTAGGGAATGTTTCACAATTCAATAAAGTATATATTTATAAAGAATATATTAATAAAAATTAAATTTAGTTAATATATTTATTAGAAATTCAGTTGTATACAATATGTATTATATGTTATGAATAGTTTTTATAAATATAGTATAATTTTCCATTTAAGGATATATATTCTATATGAATAAAAATGAAAATAAAATGTGAAATAATAACTAAAACAAATCTTATAATAAATGCATTTATAAGATACATTTAATATATTTATTAAGAAATATGTATTAATAACAATTATAAATCCATTAAGTGGAAGTTCTAGTGGAAACATTTTTAGTGAAAGTTATAGTAGAAATTCTAGTGGAAGTTATAGTGCATGTTTCAAAATTCAGTAAAAGTATATATTTATAAAACTAAAGAATATATTAATAAAAAAAATTTAGTAAAAAAATTTATAATAAATTCAATTATTTACAATATGAATTATATTTGATGCATAATTTTTATTAATATAATATAATTTACCATTTCATGATGTATAATTTACATGAATACATATGTAAAAAAAATATGAAATTATAACTAAAATTAAATTTATAATAAACACACTTAGATGATGTATGTAATATATTTTTTTCAAAATCTGTACTAATAACAATAATAAATCTATTAATTGGAAGTTATATGGGAAGTTTCAATGGAAGTTCCATAATACAATAGAAACATATATTTATAAAACCAAAAAATATATTCATAAAATTTAAATTTTAATAAATATTTTTGTAGTAAATGCAATGATATAAAATATGTATTATATTTGTTACATGATTTTTGTAACTATAGTACAATTTACCATTTAAGAATTCATATTCTATATGAATAAAAATTTAAATAAAATATGAAGTTATAACTAAAACTAATTTTACAATAAATGCACTTATAAGCTGTATTTAATATATTTTTTAAGAAATATGTATTAATAACAATTACAAATACATTCAGTGAAATTTGAAATGGAAGAAGTTCTAGTGTAAGTTTCTGTGGATGTTTCAGTGGAAGTTTCAGTGGAAGTTCCAGTGGAAGTTTCAATGAAAGATCTAGTGAAGGTTTCATAATACAATAAATGTATATATTTATAAACCTAAATAATATTTCAATGAAAATTAAATTCAATAAATAAATTTGTAATAAATTAAATTATATACAACTTGTATTTTATTTGTTTCATAATTTTTATAAATATAATACAATTTACTATTTAATAATGTAAATTCTATGTGAATAAAAATCTAAATAAAATATGAAATTAAACTAAAACTAAATTTATAATAAACGCACTTATAAAATATATTTAATGTATTTTTAACAAAATCATTATTAATAGCAATTATAAATCAATCAAGTAAATGTTCTAGGGGAAGTCTCAGTGGAAGTTATAATGGAAGTTCCAGTGAATGTTTCACAATACAACAAACAAATATATTTATAAAACCAAAGAATATATTAATAAAAATTTATTTTTAATAGATTTATTTATAATAAATCCAATGATATAAAATATGTAATATATTTTATTGAATAATTATTTTAAATAAAATATAATGTACTCTTTAAAAATGTATATTTTATATGAATACAAATATGAATAAAATATGAAATCATACGTGAAACCAAATTTATAATAAATGAACTCATAAGATACATTTAATATATTTTTTTTAAAAAAATCGTATTAATAAAAATTATAAATCCATTAAGTGGGAATTCCAATGCAGGTTTCAGTGGAAGTTCTGGTGGAAGTTTTACAATACAGTATAAGTATATTTTTACTGAAATATCCAGTATAGCAGAGATGACTCCATTGGAAATTCCAAAGAAACTTCCATGAAAAATTTCTATGTAGCTTCCTTTAGAAACTATAGTGAAATTTTCACTGGAAATTCTAGTGAATCTTTCTATGTAAAATTTCAGTGTAAACTAGAAACTTACACTGATATTCAATGGAAACTTTCATTAAAAAATCAAGTAGATAACTCAAAGAAAAAGGTTTCATAAAAAATTTTATTGATTCAACTAGATACTTTCTAGTGAAGTTTTTAACAAAAATTTATCATTGAAAAATTTAAATGTAATTTTCATTGAAATAATTCAAATAAAATTTCAATACTAATTTTGTAGAAACGTCCTTCTAGAATTTTTTCCTGAACATTTTTAGTTAAAATTTTCTATGGATTTTTATTACAGAAAAAAGAAGTTTTTTAACCTTTTAGTAAAACACATTTCTTTTAATAAATTTATACAAACAATATTTATTATGATGAATAATAAAATTATAAATTCAAAAGGAAAAATTCAACAATTTTTAAATAAATAATAATATTTTATGCTTACTGAAAAATATCTTCTATATCAGTTCACAAAACATTAATTTTTAAATAAAATTTATTAGTTTTATTCAAATATTTAGAAAACTATTTTTTAAAGATAAATTAATTTATCTTTTTTAAATGGAATAAAGACTGTTTTTACATAAAAAATTTTATTTCATTTATAATAATAATTGTATTTACAATAAAATAAACTCAATATTATTTTATTCATTTAAAAAAATCATATGACTTTAAAGATATAAAAAAATCTATTAATTTCCCCTTAAATGATTAAAGAGTCCAATTTTATCACATATTTATTTTTAATTATTTTTAAAAAATGTAATACAATTTTTTAAACAATATAAAAATTATTTTAATTACAAATATAATTTTTTTTACAATATAATTAACTTATTAATATTTAACATGTTTTTTAAAATGTATGCACTTAAAAATGTTAACCAAAATATGTTGATTTTATGAAAATAATCAAAAAATTGAAAACACTATTATTTGATCATTTTTTAGAAATGTGTAATCATTTTTTTATAAGAAAAATATAATTTCATTTAAAAATATATTTATTTTTTAAATATATCACGATTTTTATTATTTTATTAATATATAATATAAAATTATAAATTGGGTCGAGGAAATTTTGTTGATTGGAGATAGGGAGAACATCTGTTGTATTGTTTTTTTCTGCAAGACCAACATACCCTTCACTCCATTCCCTTACCTGATCGCAACGTGTGAAAAAAAACGTGGTTTCATCATCTGAGCCTGTGACGGGACGATCCATTATTTCAGGGGACGAGAGATGATAAAATTCGGGGTTGGGGGTGGCGTGGAGTTGGGAAGCGAAGAGTAATAATTATTATAAAATTATTACTTGTTAATTAATTATTTAGTTACTAATTAATTAATTATTATTATTAATTATCATTAAAAAATACTAATAAATATTTGAAATTATTATTTAGTTTATATTTATTAAAAATAACAATTATTTAATTGTTAATTAATAAATAACTACTTTTTTTAAACAGGTTGGGTCAAGCCCCTTATTAAGAAAATAAAAAAGAAACCACTTCTAGATTAACAATGAACCCATTGCATGGAAAACAACTCAATAATAGCACAACTTTAAGGCCCAAGAAGAAACAAAACAAAGGCTTAAGACCTAGAGGTAAAAAGTCCCAAAGTGTAACGCCCCGAACCCATAAGCCTGGAGCCGGTGCATTACTTTTTCACATTGGCATGATTTAAAATGAATAAAATCCTGATGGAATGATCAGTTTAGTAGTGTGGAAGAAACTAGATACATACATGTAACTCATATTACATTATGAATGGTAACACAATACAATACAAGAAAAAATCTAAAAAAAATATATCCATGAAAACTCAATATATGGTCTCCTCCTCATAACCTATTGAAGGTAAACAAGTTAAAGGGGTGAACTCAAATGACCAGAAAGAGCTAATAAAAGTGGAAACGTGAATCAATAATAACTAAATCATGGACAATTTGGAATAGTCAATATGGCATGGTGAGTAAATGAAAAACATGTGTCATTAATAAACTGAGAATGAAACTGCATCAATAGGTTTTGTCATAGTGAAAAACTCTTGGATAGTAATAACTAAAAATGAATAAATAGAAATTCTTATTATTTGGACGTCATGTATCTGGAACATGATACCACAATACCATCAAAATGGTTTAAGTCTGTGGGAAGAAACTCGTCTGATTTTTGGAAACAAACTAAAAGGGTTTGCCGCCAACTGATTTGTCTCATGAGACCTGTCGACGCATCGAGGGGCTATAGTGGGCCCCGCCCATCGCTACAAGTCCAAAAAATTCTTTATACATAGATTTAATACAAGTACAATATGCCTTCTCAAAATCCGTAGAGAGTAGAGGATACAAATTCATCAATATTTCCATAGTTAAAACAACCTTCCAAATAAACACCACATGTTAAAGAGTATACGAGTTAAGAAAATAATCATATCCATGAAACCAGAATATCGATATATAATATATTTACAATTTAAAATGAAAAATTATCTCAAATTAGCATTGGATACACCATATAATAATGACTAGGTGCACAATACCAATTAAATGACAATGAAATAGAAATTGAGACAATGTCCCTTACCACATTGTAATAAATCAAGTCGTGTGACCAAAAATTAATAACCACCAAATGAATCATATAATAACAGGCATATAAAGAGAATTATGATAATATATATAAAATTTTAGTACACAATACACTACATGTAGGAAATAAGTGGCGAACAATGGAAATCTCATGGAATTAAATGTGAGATAAGAAACCTCTTACCTTAAGTCTGAAAGTGTTCTTTGATTGATTTTAATGACCTGAATAATCAAATTTAGATTCGTTAATTAATAATTCCAGAATCTCCACCACATTTATTTGATTTATTTTAACCATATTAGGTTCATTCATGGCCTTTTTGACGGGTTTAAGAGGTTCTATTTTATTGTTTCAGAAGCATTTTTATCATTGGTTTTACAGGTCGATTTACTTGTATTCATGAATGGAAGTTCATTTGTAATGTGGTTAAGCATCCATAATTGTTCATATATATTATTAGTGACATTTAAAGATATATAAATTTTCTTATAATGATTTTGGTTACATACCATGAGGATGACTTGTTTGATAAAAGATAATGATAAATGCTTGGTTTACATAGCGGTTTTGTGCATAATGAACTTGTTTTGTATTATTATTTATATTATGAGTGTGTAAGGATATCATAACCTTTCATAAGATGAAATATATATATTCTGATATGGTTAAACCATAAAAATGGTTTTCATGACTAAATTTTAAGATGGTAATATGAATTGAGAACTCTTCGTCCTTGAATGTGATAAATTAACACATCTCGGATGGTGTTTTCACTTTTAGTATAAGAGGGGGGGGGGGGGAAGAGAGATGATGATGAAATATTCCATTAGTATAATAAAATTTCAGTTAATGTAAGGTACCATAATTATCAAAGAATTTTTATGATGGGTTATGTGGAAATAAAATAAAAGAAAGGAACTCGAAATAAAAGAAGAATTTAGAAATCCCTCACGAAAATTCAGCAGCCTAACAGCGTCACTTAAAAATTAATAAAAATGAATTGATGAGGAAAAAAAGGGTATCTCATAACATGGACATGTAATGGATAGAAATAAGGTGATATAATAACATACCCCAAAATAAGAAAATGGAATTTAAAATACATAACATAAGAGAAGTTCTTGACTAAAAGAGGAGGTTGAAAGGTTCTCTTACCTTGTAGAGGAACTCCCAAAACCTGAAGGTTGGGACCTTGGAGGATTGAGGACACATTCTAATGACTACTAGAGAGGTAAAACAACCATATATTCGAGGATTATGGGTTTGTAATGAAATAAAATGAAGGAATGAGTGGGTATTTATAGTAAAATAGGGGGATTTTTTTATTAATTTAAATGGACACCTCATTAGTGGTTTTGGAAAAACCACGGGCTTGCCCATAGTATTTGACCATGGTTTTATCAACATAGGAAACCTAATGTTATATTTTTCTATATATAAGTCTACCATCCTTTTAAATTAATTATTACTTCATTATGATGTCATTAAACATACCGAAAATTCAAAATTGTATTTTTACTATTCACAAAAAATTCAAGTATTTTAGAAAAATCCCAAAAATTCCCCTAGCCATTTTTCGATGCGTAGAATTCAAAAATGAACTCAATTTTTCGAAAATAATTTTTAAATATTATTAATTTAATTTTTATATAAAATCATAATTTATTCAAAAATAACAATTTTAAGTCTTTAACTCGTTTTTTAATACCTTGAAAAATTAATAAACATATCATCACCTTATAACATCATGAAAATAAAATAATAATTTGATTTAAAATTTATAAGGGTCAAATTACTATTCATAAGGGAATTTTACTATTCATAAAAAAAGTTGATTCTATGAATATAGGATCTCTCTCAATCCTCATTTGGGTTAGAAGTCCATGATCTTTCCTAATTAAAGAATCTACCCCCTTATTTGTCTTTCCTTGGTGGTTGTGTATTGAATGATCATAATCATTGAGTAACTCAAGCCATCTCCTTTGCCTCATGTTGAGTTCTTTCTGTGTAAAAAATGTATTTCAATCTCTTTTGATCCGTATATATCTCACATATTTCTCCGTAGAGATAATGTCTCCGTATTTTCAGAGAAAAGATTATGACTTCTAACTCAAGATCATGAGTTGGGTAATTTTTCTCACGAGTCTTCAACTGCCTAGATGCATAAGCAATAACTATATCATTTTACATAAGGATGAAACCCAGTCTATTCTTTGATGCATTACTATATATCACAAATCCTTCAGTTCCGGATGGAAGAGTCAAAATTGGAGCATTGAACAATCTTCTTTTCAATTATTCAAATCATTCTGTACATTCTTTCGTCCATACACACTTAACCCCTTTACGTGTGAGCTTGGTTAGTGTGTTAGCCTGTCGAGCGAAATTCTGAATGAAACACCGATAGTAACCTACTAAGACAATAAAACTATGTACCTCGGTTATGTTTGATGGTGTGGGCCATTTTTGGATTGCCTTTGTCATCACAGGATCAACTAAGATTCTATCCTTAGAGATAATATGGCCAAGAAAAGAAACTGATTGAATCCAGAATTCACAGTTGCTAAACATTCCATATAATTCATTTCTTCTAAGAGTTATTAAACTAATCTACAAGTGATTCTCATGGTCTTCATAGCTTTTTGAGTATACCATGACATCATTGATAAATACCACAAACAAGTCATCAAGATATTCCTTGAAAACTCTATTCATTAGATCCATGAAAGCAGAGGTTGCATTAGTCAGTCCAAAAGGCATCACTGTAAACTCGTAATGCCCATACCTTGTTCGAAACACTGTCTTTGGAATATATTTCTTCCTCACATGCAACTGATGATATCTAGATCAAAGGTCAATCATTGAAAATTATTGTGCTCCATGATGTTTATCAAATAAATTCATCAATTCATGGAATATGATACTTATTATTTATTATAATATCATTGATTTCCCTATAATTGATGCATAGCCGCATGGATCCATCTTTCTTCTTGACGAAGAGGAAAGAGGCTCCCCATGGAGAGAAACTAGGTCGAATAAATCAATTATCACTCAATTCTTCCAGTTGTTTCTTTAGATCCACTAATTCCACAATGTCAATTTTATAGGGCGTCTTCGATATATGTCTTTCACGAGGAAATAAATCAATAGAGAACTCAACTTCCCACTCTGGAGGATGTCTAGGTAAATCCTCTAGAAATATGTCAATGTATTTTTGCACTACATGTAAATCATCAATTTGAAGATATCTTTCCTGTCTCATAGATATTGGGTTCTCTTACTCTCCAATAATTTCATTCAGTAGATCTATTGGGGGTTGATCTAGATAAGAATCAGATGGTGATGTTTTTACTCTGAAGATAAGGGATTCTACACCATTTTAAAAAATTATAAATTCCTTCTTCTTGTAATATATCTTCACACCATAATTTGATAGTAAATTCATACTGATAATTATATAAAATTCAATCATTTATTTGATGATAAGATTAGAAACTAAAGCATGTTTACTTGTCATGAGGGAGACTGATCGACATGCCTTTTTTCAATGATACGTCCCCTAGGAGTTTTGACTGAAAAATCCTTTATTAAATCAAATTGGACATGTATAATTTTCTTGGAAAACTGGGAAGATATAAATGAATTTGATGATCCAAAATCAAATAATACATTGGCTAAGTTTGATGAAACAATTAGAGTACCTACCATCACATCATTAGGAACTTCAACCTCCATGGTTATAATCGCATAAGCTTTCCCTTGCTCTCATGACCTATTCTGAGGAAAGTTTCCTTGGCGCTTAGAACACTCATTTACATAGTGTCCCATCTCTCTATAATTGTAGCATTGAATATCATTGACTTGTTTCTTCCCCTTGCATTCATTAGATTGATGACCCTTTTCTCCACACTTATTGCAGACTCCAATGCCTTTCAAGCATGTCCAAGGATGATTCTTTCCACATTTCTCACATAATGGGAATTTCTTCATTCCCTTGTTCTTCTTTGGAGCTTCACCTTTTCCATGGTTATTAGAGTACCGCTTCTTATCTTGGTTCCCCATGAAAAAATTAGATCCAACAAATTTCTTCTCTGTTCTGATGTCACTTAATACAATTTCATCGTATGATGAATATGATTGAGAAGATAGTGCAGTTAGAAGACTTGGCTTAAGACCTTCAAAGAGAGAATACTTGTAAGCCCAAATGGCTTGCAAGACCTAAGAAACAATAATAGAACAAGTCTCATGGTCCAAAAAGACTTACTAGGTAAGGAAACCCCCCATCGATCCTTCGTTGTCCGACTCCACACAACCGTCGTCGTCCACTCTGATGGTCGTCACCATCAGCCTAGTATGCGCCTCTGATGGCCACCATGTTTGCGCCACACATCCCCAACTGACACTGAATTATAAACAATTGGCTGCCTTGTGCCAACCGGACCACAACCCACACCTCACTGAGTAGCAATCTTGCACCTGGCAGCAGAAGAGGTTGGGTCTAAAGGGGATCAAATAGATGTCGATTTGAAGAGTCGCGCAAGCCTCACCGACCGACGGTTCCACTCTAGCACCGCTTTATCATCAAACTAATGCCACCCAACCCCTGTTTCAACCTTGACACCAACATTGTGCATGGAGACCATAGATCATAGGAGACCTGGGTTGAGTCAGTCGCCTTTAATAAGGTCATTACCACCGTAGATCCGACCATGGGCTCCCAAGAACAAGAGCACTTAGAAAAACCATTTACCTCCATATCAAGCGAAGAATAATCTTCACTACCACTCATGTCTTACCCCTGTCTTCGGTCAAGGGTTTTTTTTATTGTTGGACATTGTAATTTCCGCATCAAGCTCTTGGCTGCATCCCACAGTAGATCCAAGCTCATCGATGACCCTTGCTGCATAGAGCTAAGTTTTGTCATCGCACACATCCTTTCTAACACTAGAGTTTTTTTTAAAAGAAAACTATGTTCAATAACACATACGATACACAACACCGAGCCTAACCAAACTATGCAATATTATTGTTTTAATATGATCGTGATAACATAGTCGTTAAATTGTCGAGTGTGAATAGATTTAACTAATTTATTAAAAATATATAGATTTCAAACTCAATATAAATGTATTGATAAATTAATAGTGAATAACCACTCAATTATTAGTAAATTAATTTTATTCTTTAAAAAATAGGTTTTCTTAAAAAATGAATTTTATTACTTTTTGTGAGGAAATTAATTTTTAAAACATTTAGAATTTGAATTTGAGAAAAAATATATCATTTTTGAAATAAATATATAATAATTATCTTTGAATGATTTTTTTGGGATTTTTATGAATATATATATATATATATATATATTAATGAATAGTGAAAATAATGATTTTTATTGAAAAAATATATTTTTTAAAGAAATTACAAAGTAAAATTATATTTTGGATTAGTTTTAAAATTTAATCAGTTCATTTTGATTAATAATAATATAATTATAATTCTTTTAATTAATTTTATACTTGAATTTAGAATAAAAAATTTTATATTTAAAAAGACATTTTTCTGAAAAATTGTTTTTCATCACGTTTTATGGGTTTTATGTTAAATTATATTCTATCACTTTTGTGAATTTAATATTAACAAATGGATTCCATGTTTTTAATAAGAAGGTCCAAATTTAGTAATTATCTCCCTTTTACTTTTGATCAATATGAATAGTAATCATAGTAAATAATTGTCACCACGATGAAGGTAAAATGAGTTAATTAAGATTAAAATGAATATAATAATGACTAAAAAATAACTCTAACACTTACATTAATTTTATTGGATGAATATATTTTTTCCATAATTATTAAAAGTTTGAATATATAACCTTTTTTGTCATTTGTCCACGATTTTTATCTTTATAATATTTTATTAAATGAAAAGTCAAAAATGTTATTCCCTTGAATTTATTATCTATAAATCTTTGATAAAGAAATAAAAATATGGTATGTTCAGTTATAAATATTCATTTGAAAGATAAATTTTTTTTATCATGGTGATTTATTTTTAATTTTTAGTGAAGAAATAATTACCTTAAATGCTTATGCAATGCTGTCACGATATTTATTCAATTAATAGAAAAATAGAATAAAAGATTTTAAAAAAAGTAAAAGTTATATATGTTGAAAGAATTATCGCGTTCAATGAATTTTTTAGATAAAAATAACTTATTAAGAAATTTGTAAATGATTCTATTTGAATTGTATATTTTTCAAGGTGTTTTTGAATTCAAATTAAATGAATATTTAAAAAATTTATATTAATGATATTTTATAATAAATAAAATTTTTATTAAATGATTTAAAATTGATAAAAATCATATCTTCGTCCATGTTATTGAGATATGGCTGAAAATATCAATCTTGGTCCATTTATGGGTCAATTTTTCTTTTATAGTAATTATATTGACCTATAAAGAATAAAAACTTTATTATCACAATAATTGTCAAAAGGGGTTAAAGCAAGTTAAAACAAAGTGATAAGGATAAAAACCTAAAATAAAAATATCCAAATTTTATTTTTTGATAGTAAATATAACCATACTCATCTTATCTTTACATTATATAATTCTGGATCCTTTTTTAGATGAAAATTAATTTATATTAATTTAATTCCTTGAGAAATTCTAAGAACGTCCCTCCCATCTCTTATAAAATGGGACTCAGTCTCCTCTTTTCTTCACACTAAAAAAGCCTTTTTGGTGAACCAATCCCTATCAAAATTTATTACTAACATCCCTCCACACATTCTAGTGGCTTTAGTTTGGGTATAATACCAACCTCATAGGATTTAACGTGTAAAGAAAAAGAAGTTATCCGAAGAAGAGGTATAGTCTTTAATTGAATGTTTTTGTTTTATTTATTCCTTCACCTCCTAAAAATCTTATTAAAATATGATGGTATAATAAAATTAGTATCTTGTATATGCTGAGATGTTATTATGTTAGTGTAATAACCTATATCCATATCCTCTTCCATCAAATGGGAATCAAATCCATCGTACATGTGTATGATGAACCAAGACACCAAAGGCGGGTAATAAATTCCAGGGGCCTCAAAAACATTTGGTGGATGATTTATCCATTAAATATAAAAAAAACTGAAACAACTTAACAATAAACATCCACTCCCCTATATGATGAATAATCAACAAAGTAAACCACAAAACATAACCAAAACAATAAATCATAACAAAGTAAAAGCAGAAAACAAAATACATACTCAAAAAGAACCAAACGACACACTCAAAGAAAACCAAAAGGCCAAAAAAACTCAAGAATACCAAGTGACATCAAACAGTTTTCGGAGTTGGTGCCCTAGAACCAACTTCTATGTACATTATATTATAAACATGTATTCATTGTTTTAAATATTAATTAACTACTTATCACATCATGATTGTTCTTCTGCGTGAAATTGTATGTGATAATGCCTCAAGAGTAACTTTCGTACTAATAGGTCATAGTAGTTCCCCGCTATGATGAGAACCCAGAAGTGTTATGACATTATTCTTGAAAATATGTTCTATGGACAGATGATATCATATTAAAGGACACAAATGATACAGGCAATCAGGGGTGGAGACTTATAGGACTTTGAAGCACCTTCTCATGGTGTGTACCATTTGTAATATTCAATAGGATATTATGATAACGAGACCCGATAGTAGGAAATACAGATTTATAAGTGTATTTGGATGTACCTATTTACAGATGTGTGTATTGGTGCTTAGAATTTAATATTATTATTAATGGATATTAGGAGTCGCGTACTTTGATGTATTGATGAAAACTGTGATGACAGATGTTCGCGGTGAGGTAGGATACATTTGGTGCATTACTAGTAATATTGCATTAATAAATAACGTAATAAAATATTTATCCCTTCAGTTCATTAATAAAAGTTAATATCTAAGGCCCTTATATGGAAATGATATAGCCTAAACAAATCCATGATCATGGTGTTTTTTAGGAAAGTTCTTTTTCTGGAACGTCAAAGAAAGAGATATCATGCACATAGGTTGATGGAACTGGCATGCAACTTTCTTGATTGGAGATATTGTGATAAAGAGATTATATTACACGATAAGTGTTCCTATGAGGTTCCATACCATTGTAGCATTAACTTCTTTCTTTATGTGTACCTTGACGTGTTTCTAGATGCTAACCTTGTACTTTAAGTAGGTTCGCCTAATTCCACTGAAAAAGAGGTCTAGAGGGTCACACACTAAGTGTATCTAGAATCTCAGTTGAATAATTTATTATTTAACAAGTTGAATAAATATTATTCACAGTTGTGGTTTAATAATTATTCATGTATTCTTAATCACATTTATTTTGTCACTAGTTATTCAAAAGAATATATTGTGAGCAGAATATTTAATAAATATTTTCTTGCTATTTAGTGAATAAAATATTTATTTATTTATCGATGAATAATTTAGTGATATTTAATTTAAAAATAAATAGTAATTATTCAAGACCCGATAAATATTATGGAGGAATGGCGGACCGGGTTAAATGGTCTAGTGAGAAATAATAAAATTTAATTTATAATTCACAAGTTAACCACATGTCATGAAATAATAATATTGCTATTATTATTTAACATGGGGGTTTCACTAGGATTAATAAAATAATTAAAGGCACTGGTGAAAATTATTTTTTTATAAGCCTAGTGACATAAATGACCGGTTATATAATTCACTCATTCTCTAAGAGAAAGCCTAGCGATGCCAATTCAGTTGTGCACAATATTTTGGAGAAAAACTCTCAAGCCTAGAGAGTTCTTCCTTCCCCAAGAACATTCTTTAAGAATGGGAGTGATCCTCCTCCACCGGATCAAGGAGAACACTTTGGAAGCGGTTCTGAAGGTGATCGAAGGTGGATGACGCAAGCACACAGATCTTCCATGCTAGCACCCAGAGACCCCTTTGGCGATGTCTAGAGATTCAAAAAATACATGTGGATCACTACTAGAGGAAATATAATTTTATTTCTACAACGCAATGATGATGCACTATAGATCGGTGATCAAATGCAGCAACGAAGAAAGAATAAACTTGGAGGTAATTATTATTTAATTAAATTAATTACAAATAATATATTTTGATCTTCTCTTTTGGGATACATGTTTATATTCCTTTTTCTTATTTCTTTGATTCAGTTCAATTGATCATGACGCTCATCATATTATAGATCTTGAATTGATCATTGATTATGACAAAAGAAAAGTTGGGCACCGCCCCTCCCATGCTTCCGCTATGCCCGGAACCTATAAGTGGTATTAGAGAGGGTATATTATTATTTATAATTATTTAAAAATTTGTTGGTGATTTACGAATTCATAATTTAGTTTTTCAATTCATGTTTAATGATTTTTTAATATGAATTTCGAGATCTATTTATTCCTCCATCATTTATCATAGATCTAACAGAAATGATTAATTTTATGATTAAAATAAAATCAAGGTTATCATCCGATGGTGATGATGATTATACCCATATAACACAACAGTACACACCATGTAACCAAAGTTACACACCATGTAGTTATGTTCAATGCACCAGGAGATAATTCGGTAACTACTCAACCTGTGTGAATTAATGACATGTGGTGTAGTTAATTCTTACACCATGTGTTAACCAAGATAAACTAGCGCACAGTCAGCCAAACTGCGCATGGTGTGGACCACTGGACATGGCTTGTAGTCCCTTCGGATTAGGGTTGGTCCATGTATTCCATACATGAACTACCCGACTGGTGACCGTTTAATATGGAGGCAACATAGTGTGTGGCCCACTAAACACGTCATGTAATCCAAGATTTCTAAATTACGCCTCACATGCTGAGTCCCAAGGTGTGTACTTTAGATAGGCGGTGAAAGGAATACACGTCGTGTACTTTTACCAAATTACATAGATTTAAAAAATTAATATCTGTGTAATGTTCAGATCTTCATATCATGTATAAGTCGTATTATAGGTTGTTACTCTATGTGCACGAAACCATAACACATGGATGAAAAAATCATGCGATTTGTGTAATCATCTTTGAAGTACACATTGTGATAGTATGTATTAAATCAAGTATTCTATATATCACAATAGTAAAGCAGTATATGAGTATAATACATGTTGGGTAGATTCAGATGAGTATTCACCATGTTTCTTCCATGGTAAATTTTTGTACATGTTTACTTTTAAGTGAATTTATTTAATATATCTAAAAATATAATGGATGATAATATCAAGGAAATTAGGAAAAGGATTAAGATAAAAGGATTTATTAATTAAAGATAAAAATTAATCGATTTGAGTATGATTTATCGTAAATAAGAATGATTAAAGAATTAAATGATAGTTTTATTAAATGTTTAACTCCTTGCATGTATGCAGATGATCATGAGCTAGACCATACCTTTGTATGTGATTGGTTTTATTTAATTTATTATTAAATTAATTTTTTGGTCTATATTCCTTCTCTCTTCATTAATATGTAGGGATTGCGTGCTCATGGTTTCTTTTATGAAAACCCCCTTTACCACTCATTTGCATGTGAGTAAAATCATATGTAATGGATGGAGCTCCCAAGCTAACTGTGGTGGTTTAAGTTTTGAGCTGAGACGAAACCAATCCAAGTAGATACAATGGTGGATAGGTGGAAAGTTGTAAACACGAACCTCAGATTGGTTCAAGGTGTTTATCCCCTCGGCCAGTGATTAGTTTATCAATCGATAGATAAACTAACCATTAAAACAAGCTCATGATCATACCCTTTATTTTATTTCTGTTAGTTTCATGGTTATTCATTATGGATGTTTTTTCATGATCACATAATTAATGAATTAACAAGCATGAAAGAGGAAACTAAAATAAACTAGATTATGCGTAAATATTATCTAAGACATGGTTAATCACTTAAGTAAATCCCACTTAATATTAAAAAAGCTTGTAATAAAGATAATAATTGGCAATTTATGCATAAAGGAATAAAATCCCCCAACAAAACATTAAGTCGGTGTAGCCTTCCATTACTTTAGTTAGAATCGAACCATAGTTCCAAGTGCTTGACCAACCAAAGTTGGGGAGCTTTAAATTATCAGGGAATTCTAATTTGAGGTTTTGGGTTGACATAACTTGGTTGACATCAAGGGTTGACTGCCAAATTAGGAATTGGTGTAACTAAGAGGCAAAGTATGAGGAAATCCAAATTAACGATTTTAGGATTGGGGAGTCCACTCAACGGATTAAGGAACTGTGAGTTAATGAAATTGGAAATTGGAATGCCTACCTAAAACCATTCGAGTTAATTGACCTGCCAAATTTGGGGTAATGTGAATGGGAATACGGATCCTTTCGAGTCCAATCAACATTACATTCTAGAGCCAATGGAGAGGGATATTGGGTTTCAATAAAATAGTGGGATACTAATAAATATAATTTTATTTATTTATCTAAATTTATCAGATAATGTACTAAATATATGCTCATATTATTTGTAGAAATTAAAATAAAAATGACATCAAACATATCACTGTGATCCATACTCTAGAAGGAAAACCTTTTTAGCAGCACAAATTTTCAATAATGACAGAGGTGTTTACGCGTCATCCTTTTCCATGAAAGGAAATTGTATGTGCTAGAAGAACCATTACCAGTTGTGCTTGGCAATGAGGCAATTTATGAAGAGTTATCTCTCTATGTGAAACATCTAAATGATGCTACATATGTTCAGTGATTCATGCTATCATCCATGTCCAATGAGCTCTTGACAAAATATGAGAAAATGGATTCATATAGCATGATGTCTCACCTTCGGGATCTCTATCAAGAGAAGGAGAGATAAGAGAGGTATGATATCTCTAATGATTTATTTGCCACTAAGCGTGGAGAGTCTACACTAGCTGGACCTTATGTATTCAGTATTATTGGATACATTGAATGTTTGAACATCTTATAGATTAAATTCATAGATGATTTTCTTACATATCTTATACTTTCATCACCGCCCAAGACCTTCTCTAGTTTTTTTGGGAATTATAATATGATAAATAGTGATAAGATTCTGTCAGAACATTTGACTTTAATTCTCCATCTAGATAAGAACATGGGGTATGAAAAACCTATAGTCCTTATGGTGAATAAGAAATGTAATGACAAGGAAAAGGGGTCTATGACTTAGAAAAAAATATAATGCCTCTGAGCACCATCTTACCAAGAAGAAGAAAGTCCATAAGAAAGGAAAGGAAAAGGAAAAAATATGTTTTACATGTGGCAAGTCAGGCCACTAGAAGATGAACTACACCCAGAGGAAAGGGGAATCTAAATGTGCATTCTTTATTGAGTAAAATCTTTCCATTTATACACCTTTGGTATTAGATATAGCTTGTGGTGATCAAATTTTTCTTCAAATTTAGGAACCAAGTAGATTTCGGAAAATTACCAAAGGAGAGGTGGATATGTGAGTTTCCAATAGCGTGAGGCTGGATGCTCTATCCATTGGTGACTACCACCTTTCATTGCTGATGAGAATGATTTTGGTTTTACATGATTGTTATTATGTACCAACTGTTACGAAAAACATAATTTCCGTATCAGGTTTAGATACAGATGGGTTTATTTTCATGTTTGGAAATAAAAGTTGTTCATTTTATAAATAAAACATATTTTATGGTATGACACATTTAAATAATGGTTTATATGTATTTAATTATGAAAACCAAGTGCTGAAAATCAATAATGTATTATATCCACACGACTCATATAACACCCAGTTGTGTCATCACCATCATGTTCATGTAAACAAGAAGTGTTTGACAAAGCGCTATCATGATGGTTAGTTAGACTCTTCTGAGCTAAAACCACTTGAATGACGTAACACTTGTTTACAATGAAAAATTACCAAACCAACATTTGGTGGGAAGGGAAAAAGGGACACAAATCTTCTAGGATTGGTACACAATAATATGTGTGGACTATCTCCAGTAGAAGCTAGAGGTGGATATTCTTACATCATAACTTTTACTGATGACTTGGGTAGATATGGATATATTTACATGATGAGGTATAAGTCTGAGTCCTTTGAGAAATTCAATGAATTCATGAATGAAGTATAGAAACAGCTTGGTAAGAATATAAGGAAGCTTCGATCAGATCGAGGTGGTGAACATGTTAACCAAGAGTTCAACAACTTTCTAAGAGAGTTTGGGATTCTATCTCAACTCACTCCACCTTATACACCATAGTGGAATGGTGTTAGTGAAAAGAGGAATCGTACCTTATTGGACATGGTAAGGTCTATGATGAGTCATGCTGATCTTCCTTTATCCTTTTGGGGGTATATATTACAAAATGTGGCATTCACATTAAACTGAGTACCAACTAAGGTGGAAAATAGAATTTCCGTTGAACTATGGATGAGAATGAAACCCATTTTTTTCATACATGTGTATGGGGTTGCAAGGCATTTTTTAATGCTTTCTTTGAAAACAAACTAGTACCATGGGTCATGAAGTGTATCTTTATAGGATATCCCAAGGAAACAAAGGGATACAACCTATAAAATCCCTCAGACAAGAAATTGATTGTCTCTAGACAAGTAGTCTATCTTGAGAGGGAGCACAATAGTGGGAGAAAGATTGACTTTGATGAAGTTAATTCTCAATATAAATAGGAGTTGGTAAAGGAACAAGTTCCATAGATCCTCGTAGAAGAAGAAGTTCCTGAAACACAAGTACTATGTAAGAGTGTAAGAGAGGTAAGATAACCAGAGAGATATGGTTTTTTAGTCACCGAGGACAGTGACTCATTATTATTGGACAATAATGAGCCTCTATCCTATAAGGAGGTAATTGAGATATCAGAAGATGCAAGATGGCTAAAAGCTATGAATTCTGAGATGGATTCCATGTATCGAAACCAAGTTTGGGTTCTGGTCGACACGCCTATTGAGGTAAACCATGTTGGGTGTAAATGGGTATTCAAGAAGAAACCAGACATGGAAGGTAAAGTTAGTACCGATAAATCAAGGATTGTGGCTAAAGGGTTCAAACAAAATCAAGTAATTTAATACGATGAAACATTTTTTCTAGTTTCCATGTTTAAATCCATCAGAATCATACTTCCCATAAGAGCTTATCATGACTATTAGAATTGGAAGATGGATTTCAAAACTACATTCCTTAATGATAACCATCGGGGAGCAGTCTATATGACACAACCAGAAGGGTTTGTGACTCCAGGTGAATCCAAAAGGATTTGTAAGATACAGAGATCCATTTATGGATTTAAGTAAGCATCCATGTCATAAAACAATTGATTCGATGAAGCCATGATAGAATTTGGTTTCATTAAAAATGAATGTGAGTCATGTGTTTACAAAAGGTTTAGTGGGAATGTGGTCGTTATCCCAGTAGTATATGTTGATGACATATTACATATTGGAAACAACATATCAGTCTTACAGTTAGTTAAGAACTGGTTGAACAAGTGATTCTCTGTGAAAGACTTAGGTGAAGTAGCCTATATTCTATGGATCAAGATCATTCATGATAGATCCAAGAGGCTACATGGACCAAGTCAAAGTAAATATATTGACCAGATACTAAATAGATTTATTATGGAACAATCTAAGAGGGGATTGGTTCCAGTTTAAATCCCTTTAAATTACATGTATTTTTTTCAATTAAATGGGAATTTTACGAGTCCGCAAAAATTGATGGTGCATGATTCTGAGGCCCGGTGTGCCCATAATGAATTTATGAACATTTCATCAGGTATGTTTAGTAAACGTACGAGCGGGTTTTTATAAATTTTAAACTGGTGCTCAGAATTGAAATCTGACGACACCGTTGAACTCGTAGCACCGATATTCACTTAAGGATACTTTCACCTCGACGACAGTTGGTCGAGGATGAAAGTTAGTTTTTGGTCTATTTGAGGGAAAATAAAAATAAAATTATTTAACAGTTTATTTTTAATCTTAAAACCTCCCATGTGTGGGTTATAGTGGTGGGGACCACCAGAGCATAAACCCCCAATTTGAATTCTTGAAGGCGGGGACCATCTGACCCCTCTTAATGGGGGAGAAACCTCTCAACTCCCTCGTTAATGTGGAGGAGCCTCTTGAACATCCTCCACATTAATTATGCCAACACACTACATTAATTTTGAAAACTTGTGTGTGTGTGCCAACATAATTTCTTCTTATGTTAAATTATATTGACACCACTTTCTTTTGGTGGCAAAGGAGAAGGAGTGAACTCTTGTGAGGATTACATTTCTCCAATGAAGAACTCCTCCACATGAAGAACACCATCGAAGAACGTTCTTCAGAAACAAGAAAGAGGATGATGCAAAAGCCTGGGATTGTAGTCATGTGACGAATGAGACGAACGTCGACAACTACAACTTCTTCCTCTGGCCAACACAAATGAACGAACAAGGTAGGGAGGATGTTTGAATTATTCCCCCTACTTGTTCTTTATATTATTTTGATTCAAGTTCTATAGTTGCTTGCTACAACTCTAATGTGGAGAGTGCGAGACAAACAAACACGGACCATCCTCTCTGCTATTCTTGTGGTGGTGTGTGGTGTTCTTCACGGTGGAGGAGGATGGCGACCAACCATGGTGGGGCATGAGAACGGCAGTCGGCACCACCACCGGTCGCGATGAAGGCGACGACGCCACCCCATGGACACCGACGCCCGCAGCCTCTGTGCCCCATAGAGATCCACCACCCGCGGCCTCCGCTACCTCATGGACTCGTGGCGCCCGTGACTGAGCCACACCGTTGCCCCGCGAAACCCGTGGCCGAACCACCCCACGACACCTGCGACCTCCACCGCTCTGCAACACCCATGGCCTCCGCTGCTCTGCGGCACCCGTGGCACCCTCGGCCTCCCCCGGTCCATGGCACCCACGACCTTTGCCACTCAGAAGCACCCGGAGACTCATTTTGTCCATGGCCGAGCCGCCCCGTGGCCTCATCGTCCCACGACCTCACATCCTTCAGCGGCCCCTCATGGCGCCCACGACCCCCCACGACCCCTCGCGGCCCCCACAACACCCCGTGTCCCCCCCCCCCCCCGCGCAGCCCTTGCGGCCTGCCGGACCGCCCAGCGTGGGTCGGGCCGAGTCGGTCTGACTGGGTCGGACCAGACCTGGACCAGCTTCGACCCATTTACTCTCTTTTGGCCATAACTTTGGCACCGGGCGTCCGTTTGATGAACCGTCAGCGGCGGTGAAAAACATGGAGAGAAACAGTCCCTTTGAGTATACCCCACTGGAGATTTGGAATAAGATGTGGGTACGGTCAGCTTGGATCGATCACAAATCCAACCGGGCTCCTGGGACTAAAATGCTAATAACTCACAGACCGGGCATCCGATTGATGCACTATCTATTGCGTTGATACCCCTATGATGTGGAGGTCCTTTCAGATACTTCTACGTAAGACTTTGTGGAGGTTGGAGTATCGACTAGTGGCTTGTGGAGCGGACCCTCCCAAAGACAAGCAAGCCTAATGCGAAAACCCAGTAGTTGACTATGACATGAAGAATGAATAACGATCCTGTGTGGGTCAGCACCGAGTGATCCTATGTGGGTCAACACCGAGCGATCCTATGTGGTTCATCACCTAGCTATCCGGTGTGGGTCAGCACCAAGTGATCCTATGTCAGTCAGCCCCGAGTGATCCTGTGTGGGTTAGCACCTAGATATCATATCTGGGTCTACCTCTTAATGGAGTAATATGATCTAGTAGTTATATATAATCATCTTTACTACTGTACCTATGTTATACCTGGTGTGATATGAGTCTGTAACTATGTGGTACATTCCTTCATGGTAATACCTTAGTGGTGTCCTTTTCTGTGGCGTACGTGTGTGATACTTGCCTTTATGGTATTTCTTCCTTTGTAGAATAGTTGAGCTTTGGGATTTTGAGTTGGACTCTATGTTTTCCTCATGAATGAGATGGGTTTACATGGTAACATAGGTATATGTATGGCTATATACCTAAGTAGTTTTTTCAGTTGAATTGTTGATGTATGGTTTATCCTTGGTGGATTTTGTGAGACCTTGGGGGTCTCGGGGTCCCTACTGAGTATCTTTATACTCACCCCTGCATGGGCTATGCTTGCACCCTATTGTGTTTGGTGCATACGACAAACAACGCTGATTGAGGACGAGAGTACCAGGACTGGAGGTAGCTTGGAGGTGGACGTTAGACAAGGCGAACCACAGAGATGGCTGTTCGTGAGCTGTACTTACCCTTCAGGTAGGATTCGTGGAGGACGATCCAGGAGTTGCTTTACATCTATCAACTATCGTGTACTTTCCAGTTTTCCTTGTACTTTCCAATTGGGCTTGTACTCTGGCCCCTTATTCTTACTGTACTCACTTTCTTTACCACTCAGTTTACTAAAGTTCATATATTACTGTGTTCTTGGTTTTGGTTGTTGTAGGTTATAAAGGCAATGCCTTCCCAGTTTTATGGAACACGCCCTCGGTGCTAGTCGTCAGCCCCGGGCCTATGGAAGGCGGGCTTGGGGTAGCCACGAAATGGGCCATAGGGGATGGGTCGTGACGAATTGGTACCAGAGGAGTTAGTTATATTGTAGAACATATGAATCTGATCTTTTTAGCAGCAATAATGTTATGTGTAGTGAGTGTGGTTATTAGTTTAGTAAATGTAGTGTTGGTGCGGCGACCGACGTATCCATACACCAGGACCCTGACTTCTGATTTCCGACATAGTGCACAAAAACACTGATTGTGTGTTTGTTTTCAAGAGTTTTCCTTGTGATCTCTTGAGCCAACTCACCAGGTATAACTTATTGACTATGGTGCACCTATTTCCTTTCAGGATGCCTCCATGAAGATAGCCAGCTAGGGTTCTGAGAGTAGTACGCACTGATAGCCCACCGAGTGATGAGGCCTTGGTGTAGGGACCTCTTCTAGTAGAGGTACCAATGGAGGCACCAGCGGTACCATTACCCGTTGGGCCACTGATGCCACTGGCCCCAACAGCGGAGGGTGCACGCCGGTTGAGCACGTTGCACGAGTTCCAGAACTAGAGGCCACCCAGGTTCAGGGGAGAGACAGACCCACAGGCGACTGAGGATCGGATGGAGGCCGTGGTGAGAGTATTCCGACTGGTAGGGACACCAGGAGATCTCATGGCGATCCTTTCCACCAGCCTTCTATAGGCAGCAGTAGGAAGATGGTGAAGCTTGATGCTCTAAGTTCACGACAAGGTGGCGCTTCTCTAGCCAGACTTCGAGAGCTTGTTTCAGGTAGAGTTTGTCCCAAAAACTCTTCGCGCTGTGGGCATACAGGAGCTGATTCATCTGCAGTAGGGAAACATGACTGTGACTCAGTAGTCAGTGAGGTTCACTGACCTCTCACGCTACTCCACTGATATGGCATGGGACCCATTCTTTAGGGCCCGAACCATCGAGCAGGGGCTCAGGAGAGAGATCAGGGCTTCAATTATTTCACTTAGCATCCCGACGCAGGAGGGGGTGTTAGAGCGAGCCCTCTTAGTGGAGAGTTTCCTTGATGAGAAGTAACCAACAGCGAGATCTACCACCAGATTTCACGTACCAATGTCTTCTACAGTAGACAATAGACAAATATCACAGAGGTCCAAGAGGACCAGACTTACAGGTGGACGATGGTAGGATTCAGAGTCAGTTGTGAGGGGAACCTGAGGCAAAGACAGTCATGCTAGGATCTAGTAGTGTTATGCATACAACGGGTAGGGTCATGTTTCTCACAACTGTCCGACCCACCATACAGAGTATCAGTATATGGTCGAAGGGCCACCCAGGCAGAGACATAGGTTCGATCGAGGTGGTCCGCGGGGAGCAGGAAGACGTGGCATAGGAGCTGGTCGTGAAAATGGCGGTGGGTGATGATTCGAGATGTTACCACCACCACCTCCAGGTGTTCCACCCTGACCATTGGGAGTAGGTGGACAGGGGCGAGCTCAGCTCTAGGCAGCTGAGGCCTACGACAATGGCGCTCTGGAGATGATAGGAGGCAGGATCTGTGTCTATTCCACCATAGATACAGTACTTATAGACACAGGTGTCAGTCATTTTATTATTTCCACTACACTTGTTTGGAGGTCAGAGATTTCTATGGAGCCATTGGATCGATCCATACATCTAGAGACTCATACGGGAGTGGATTAGATGATTACACACTGGTTTCGGTAGCATGATCTTACTCTAGGAGGTGAGAGCTTTGGCTGGGATCTCCTAGTAGCGGCGTCGAGGCCTTATGACGTCATCTTCGGTATGGACTGGTTATCAATAGTCCATACCCAGATAGACTGTATTAGGCAAAAAGTGAGGTGTGTCGGCATGGATGATACTAGATTAACCTTCACCGGCGAGAAGGGAACCTTTGCAGCACGGGATGGACTTACCCGGAGGAGGGTGCAACCGATTACACATCAGTTGGCTATACATACCCTCAGAGTGGTTGATGTGGAGAGTCTGAGTTATCCTGTAGTGGTGGACCAGTACACGAATGTCTTACCTAATGATATTTTGGGTCTACCTCCTCATAGAGAGGTGGACTTTTACATTGACTTGTACCCCGGGACGACACCGATATCTACACCAGCATATTCAATGGCTCTTGTGGAGCTTTGTGAGCTGTGGGTATAGCTGACAGACTTACAAGGGAAAGGGTTCATTCGGCCCAGGGTTCCTCCTTGGGCAGCCTTGATTTTGTTCTCCAAGAAGGCATATGGGAGCTTGAGGATTAGTGTTGACTATCGGTGCCTGAACCAGGTGACCGTGATGAAAAAGTACCCACTCCCGAGGATTGACGATCAATTTGATTAGCTAAACGGAGCACGGTGGTTATCTAAGATAGACCTCAGATTAGGTTATCACCAGCTCATAGTACAAGATTAGGATGTGTAGAAGGCAGCTTTTAGATATCAGTATGACCACTATGAGTTTTGGTCCTGCCATTCGGTGTGACCAACGCTCCAGCAGGGTTCATGGGACTCATGAACAGGATCATTCAGCCATTCCTCGATCGCTTTATAGTAGTCTTCATTGATGACATTCTGATCTAATCGACTACTAAGGAGAAGCATGTCTACCATTTTTAGGTAGTATTGAGCACACTCCGAGAGCACCATCTTTATGGTAAGATCTCGAAGTGCGAGTTTTGGATTAAAGAGGTTCACTTTCTGGGACATGTCATATCGGAGGCTACAGTTGCATTGGATCCATCAAATATTGAGGCAGTACATTCTTGGGAGCCTCCTAGGAGTGTGGCAGAGGTACGAAGATTCCTAGGTTTGGCTGGATACTCCCGGAGATTTGTTCCAGATTTCTCTAGAGTTGCAACACCACTTCCAGTGTTGACGAAGAAGGGGAAACACTTCGTGTGGTCGGAGAGATGCCATCGGATTTTTTAGGAGCTGAGGTAGAGGTTGAAAAGTGCCCCCATCTTGAGGCTTCCAGAGGAGGGCGTAGGGTACATAGTCTACTACGATGCATCAGGGTCCGGGATTGGATGTGTCCTGATGCAAGAGCAAGCAGTGATCACATATGGTTCTCGACAGCTAAGACAACATGATCAGAACTATGCTACCCATGACCTAGAGTTAGTAGCGGTGGTCTTCGCCTTGAAGATGTGGAAACACTATCTTATGGGCGAACGTTTAACAGTCTACTCGGATCACAAGATTCTCAGGTATATCTTCTATTATAAGGACCTGAACATGAGACAAAGTCGTTGGATGGATTTCCTCCAGGACTATGACTTCGAGATAGTCTATACTTATGGGAAGTGGAATGTTGTCGCAGATGCACTCAGCTGGAGGTCTTGAATACAACTGGTATGCGAGGCGACAGAGCATCTGGCCACTTTGTAGATATGCTTTGTGAATCAATATGGAGTAGTATTTCTTCAGTCTCTTACAGTCACTCCCCCAATTATTTAGTGAGTTTGGGAGGAGCATCGTGGGGACAATGACTACGAGACACGACGTTCTCAGATATCCATAGGACATTCACCTGATTGATTTTCTGAAGTTGGGGAGCATATAATCCTCTTTAGAGGATGTACCATGGTACCTGTGTCACTTCAGGAGGAAGTGTTGAGGGAGTTCCACACTTCCCCTCCAGTGGTACATCCAGGAGTGGTGGAAATGTAACAAGAAATCTGATGACAACACTGGTGGCCAGAAATGAAAAAAATCAGTTGTAGAGTTCGTCTCTTGGTGCCTCACTTGTTAGTAAGTGAATGCGGAGCACCAGGTACCTTCATGATTGGTTCAGCCTTTAGAGGTCACAGAGTGGAAGTGGGAAGGGATATCTATGGACTCCGTGATGGGACTACCATGTACATCTAGGGGACATGACATGATTTGGTTGATCATCAACTGACTCACCAAGTCGGCCCACTTACTACCGATCAGAGAGCAGGGTACAATAGAGAGCATGGGACTCCTCTATGTGCAGGAGATTGTGCGGTTACATGGAGTACCATCAACTATAGTCTCTGATTGTGATGAAAATTTTACTTCCCGGCTATGGAAGGTGTTGCAGGAGGCTTTCGGGACGCAACTCCATTTGATCACCGCCTTCCATCCCCAGACGGATGGCCAGACTGAGCGAACCATTCAGACCCTCGATGACATGCTGCGTGCTTGTGTCCTTGACTTCGATTGCAGCTGGGAGGATCACTTTCCCTTAGTATAGTTTTCATACAACAACAGATATCACTCCACCATTGGGATGACACCTTTTGAGGCATTGTACGGGTGACCTTGCAGATCACCTTTGTGCTGGACTGACCCAGGGGAGTCAGCACTACTGGGAACAGAGATGGTATGGGCTACCACAGAGAAAGTGCAGATCATCTAGGAGCGGATGAAGACTGCACAGAGTAGGCAGAATTCGTATGCTGACAAAAGATGGAGACTTTTGGAGTTCGAGGATAGAACCCACGTCTTTCTACGGGTATCACCCCGATGAGGTTTACATAGATTTGGCCGAGGTGGAAAATTATCTACAAGGTTCATCGGACCCTTCCGGGACCTCAGTAGAGTTGGTGAGGTGACTTACCACTCAGCTCGTCCACCTCAGTTGCACCGAGTGCACGACATCTTCTACATATCCCATCTGAGGAGATATGTGCATGACCCTTCCCAAATCATCGACCATAGAGAGTTGGACGTCGATGATGGGGAAACTTTTATGGAGGTTCTAGTTGAGATTGAGGGTCGACAGGAGTAGGTCCTTCATGGGCAGTCGATGCCTCTGGTGCGCGTTCGCTGGCAGCACGAGAACCTCTAGGAGAGCACATGGGGGCGGGAGGCTCAAATTCGTGCTCAGTACCCCCACATTTTTTCCATGTTTTGTGTTATGGATTACGGGGAAATAAATCCCTGAGGTGGGGAGAATGTAAAGACCCAGAAATTTCATGTATTTTATTTTTAAATAAATGAGAATTTTATGAGTCCGCGAAAATTGACAGGGTGTGATTCCAAGGCTCGGTGTGTCTAGAATGAATTTATGAACTTTTCATCAGGTACATTATGTAAACATATGAGCAGGGTATTATAACTTTTAAACCGGTGCTTGGAATTGAAATCCAAGGACACCATTGAACACATAGTGCCAGTATTCTCTTAAGGAGACGTTCACCTCGACGACAGTTGGTCGAGGATGAAAGTTAGTTTTTGTGATTTTTGAGGGAAAATAAAAATAAAATTATTTAACATTTTATTTTTCATCATGAAACCTACCATGTGTGGGTTATGGTGGTGGGGACCACCCGAGCACAAACCCCTAATTTGAATTCCTTATGGCGGAGACCGCCTGACCCCACATAATGGGGGAGAAACCTCTCAACTCCCTATTTAATGTGGAGGATCATCTTGTACTTCCTCCACATTAATTATTCCAATGAACTACATTAATTTTTCCAACTTGTGTGTGTGTGCCAGTATAATTTCTTCTTAAGTAAAATTATATTGGAACCTCATTCTTTTGGTGCGCAAATTATAAGGAGATAACTCTTGGTAGGATTACATTTCTCCAATGAAGAACTCCTTCTCCACACAAAGAACAACATCGAAGAACATTCTATGGAAACAAGAAAGGGGACGACACACAAGCCCATCATTGTAGGCATGTGGCGGACGAGACGAATGTTGACAACAACAACATCGTCCTCTCACCAACACCAACCAATGAACAAGGTTGGGAGGATGTTTGAAATATTCCCCTTTCTCGTTCTTTATATTCTTCTGATTCAAGTTCTATTGGCGCTTTCTACCACTCTAATGCGGAGAGTGCAGGCCAAACAAACATGGCCCATCCTCTCCGCAATTATTGTGGTGATTTGGGGTGTTCTTCACATTGTAGGAAGACGGCGACCAACCACGGTGGGGCACGAGAATGGAGTTCGACACCACTGTCATCCTCGATTAAGGCAACGACGCAATGGCACTGCCCTGCGGCCACCGCAACCCGTGGCCTCCGTGCCCCACAACACTCTGCCGCTCGCAACCTCTGCCACACCGTGGCCTCGCACCCTTCGTGGATGAGCCGCCCCGCCACCCCGCGACACCCATGACCGAACCTCCCCACAACGCCCGCGGCCATTGCTGCTCCGTGGCACCCGCAGCCTCCACAGCACCTGCGGCCTTCGCCGCTCTGCAGCACTAGCGACCTCCGCCGTACTGTGGCACCCACGACCTCCAAAGCTCCGTGGCACATGCGGACTCCGCTGCCCCGCGGCACCCAAGGCCTCCACTTCTCCGCAACGCCCCTAGCCTCCGCAGCACCTATGACCTCCACAACCTCCGCCACTCTGCGGAACCCGTGGCCTCATGTCGTCCGCAGTCGAGACGCCCCGCGGCCTTGCATCGTCCGCGGTCGAGCCGCCCCACAGCCTCGCCTTTCCGCAGCCCCACTGCCTTCTGCAGACCCTCACGGCCTTCTGCGGACCCTCGCATCCCCTCACAGCCTGCCGGACTGCCCAGCGGGCCAGGCTAATTGGGTCGAACCGGACCTAGACCCGCTTCGACCCATTTACTCTCTTTTGGCCATAACTTTGGCACCAGGCATCCATTTGACCAACCGTCAACGGCGCTGGAAACCTTGGAGTGAGACGATCCCTTTGAGTATACCCCACTGGAGATTTGGATTAAGATGGGGTATTTTAGAGTTTGATCGATCACGAATCCAAACGGACCCCAGAACTAAAAAACTAATAACTCACAGACTGGGCGTCTGATTGACGCACCATCTGTTAAGTTGAGACCCCTATGACATGGCAGTCCTTTGAGATACTTCTACGTAAGACTTCTTGGCAGTTGGAGTATCGACCAGTGGTTTATGGAGCGGACCCTCCCAGAGACAAGCGATCCTAGTGCGGAAACCCAGTAGTTGGATGTGACGTGAGGAATGAATAGTGATCCTGTGTGGATTAGCACTGAGCGATCTTGTGTGGGTCACCACCTAGAGATCTTGTTTGGGTCAACACTGAGCTATCCTATGTGGGTCAGCACTGAGCGATCTTGTGTGGGTCATCACCAAGAGATCCTATGTGGGTCTACCTCATAATAGAGTATGATAATTTAGTAGTTATATCTAACCATCTTTACTACCATACTTAAGTAATACCTAGTGTGATATGAGTCTGTACCTGTGTGGTACATTCCTTCATGGTAATACATTAGTGGTATCCTTCTGTGTGGCATACCTGTGTGGTACATGCCTTCGTGGTATTCCTTCCTTTGTGGAACAACTGATCTTTGGGATTTCGAGTTGGAATCGGTGTTTTCCTCATGATTTAGATTGGTTTACTTAGTAACTTAGGTGTATGTATGGTCATATACCTAAGTAGCGTATTAAGTTGAATTCTTGTTGTGTGGTTTATCCTTGGTGTATTTTGAAAGACCTTGGGGGTATCAGGGTCCCTACTGAGTATCGTTATACTCACCCCTACACGGGCAATGCCCACACCCTGTTGTGTTTGGTGAAGATGACGGACAGCGCAGAATGAGGACTAGAGTACCAGGACTGGAGGTAGCTCGGAGGTGGACGCTAGATGAGGCGAACCGTAAATATAACCATTCATGAGATGTACCTACCCTTCAGGGAGGATTCATGGAGGATGATCCCTGAGCTGCTTTACACCTATCAGTTGTCTTGTACTTTCTAGTTTTCCTTGTACTTTCCAATTGGGCTTGTATTATAACCCCTTTTTTCTTACTATATTCACTTTGTTTACCATTTAGTTTACTTGAGTTTGTATCTTTTTGTGTGCTTGGTTTTCTATGTTATAGGTTATAAAGGCAATGCTTTCCTAGTTTTAGGGAATACGCCTTTGGTGCTAGTCGGTAGCCCCTAGCCTATGGAAGTAGGGCTTGGGGTAGTCACGACATGGGCCCTGGGGGATGGGTCATGTCATCCAGTGTCACATGGCTTACATATTTCTAAGAAAATGTGTCCGTAGACATAATAAGAGAAAGATAAAATTAGTAAGATGCCACAGGCCTCATCGATATGATAAATAATTTATTCCACGTTATGCACTAGACAAGATGTTGCCTATAAACTGAGCATGATAGGTAGATATCAAGAAAATCCAAGAGAACAACATTGGACTGATTTTAAGTATATACTTATGTATCTAAGAAGAACTAAGGATATGTTCTTGGTGTATGGAGGAGACGAGGAGCGTGTAATCAAAGGGTATGATGATACTGGTTTTCAGATAGATCAGAATGATCTGAAGTGGCAATCAGGATATGTTTTCTATCTCAATTGAGGAGTTTTGACTTGGAAGATTTAAAAGTAGCTTGTTTTCGGTAATTCTATAGTAGAGTCCGAGTATATAGCAACTTATAATGTTACCAAGGAAGCTGTTTGGATTTATAACTTTATTCAGTAGCTTGATGTGGTACCCAACAATAGAGACCCTATCACATTATACTGTGATAATACTGCAATGGTGGGTCTTTCAAAAGAGCCATGGTCACATCAATAGACAAAGAACATAATCTGAAAGTATCACCTCATGAGGTATTTTCATTATATGGGTGAAGTTTCAGTGAGCAGCGTATCCATGGAAGAAAACATGGGGGACCCCTTGACAAAAGGCCTATCTCATCAGAAACATGTGTATCATGTGAGAGTTAGAAAAATGAAGGTTGTTAGTAGTTGGCTCCAGTGCAAGTGGGAGTCTGTTGGAGTTGGTTCCCTAGAACCAACTTCTATATACTTTATGATAAACATGTATTCATTGTTTTGAATATTAATTAACTACTTATCACATCATTATTGCCCTTTTATGTGATATAGTATGTGATAATTTCCTAAGAGTAATTTTCTGACTAAAAGGTCATAACATTTACAAACTATGATGAGAACCCAGAAGTGTTATGACACTATTCTTGAAAATATGTTCTATGGATGAATGATATCATTTTAAGGGACACAAATGATATAGGATATCATGGGTGGAGACTCATAGGACTTTGAGGCACCTTCTCATGGTGTACTCCCTTGGTAATATCCAGTAGGATATTTTGAGAACGAGACCCGATGGTAGGAAATCCACTTTTATAAGTGTCATTGGATGTTCCTATCTGCAGATGTGTGTATTGGTCCTTAAACATTAAGATTATTATTAATGGATATTATGAGTAGCGTAATTTTATGTATTGGTGAAAACTGTGATGACAAATGTTCGTGATGAGGTAGGATGCGTTGGGTGCGTCACGAGTAATATTACATTAATGAACAATACGAGAAAGGATTTATCCCTTCTGCTCATTAACAGATGTTAATATCTTAGTTTTTTTTATGGAAATGTTATAGCCTAAATAAATCCACGTCCATGGGGTTCCCTAGTCATGTTCTATTTCTAGAAAGTCAAAGAAAGAGATATCGAGCACATAGGTTGATGGAACTAGCATACAACCTGCTCGATTGATGATATTGTTGTAAAGGGATTATATTACACTTAAGTGTTCGTATGGGGTGACATGTCATTGTAAAATTAACTTCTTTATCTATAGATGAATTTGTGTGTTTCTAGACTCTTACCTTGGATTTTAGATATGTTCGCCTAATGCCATTAAGAAAGAGGACTAGAGGGCCACACACTAAGTGTATCCATAATCTTAGTTGAATAATTTATTATTTAACAAGTTGAATAAATATTATTCCCATTTTTCGTTTAGTAATTATTCATGTATTTCTGATCATATTTATTCTGTCAATAGTTATTCTAAAGAATATATTGTGGGAGGAATATTTAATAAATATTTATATTTTATTTAGTGAATAAAATATTTATTTATTTATCAACGACTAATGTAGTGATATTTATTTAAATAATAAATAGTCATTAATCATGTCCAGAAAAATATTGTGGAGGAATGGTGGGATGAGTTAAATGATCTAGTGATAAATAATAATATTGAATATTATTTGATTAAATAATATTTGATTTATAATTCACAAGTTAAGTGCATGTCATAAAATAATAATATTACTGTTATTATTTAAAAAGGGGGTTTCTCTAGGATTAATAAAATAATTAAAGGCACTAGTGAAAATTATTTTATTATAACCCAAGGGATATAAATTCTTTTTTATATTATTCTCTCATTAGCCAAGGGAAATCCTAGAGATGCCAATTCAGTTGTGCACAATATTTTGGAGAAAACCTCTCAAGCCTAGAGAGTTCTTTCTTATCCAATAACACTCTCAAGAACGAGAGGGATCCTCCTCCGCCAAATGATGGAGAATTCTTTGGAAGTGGTTCTCAAGTTGATCGACGGTAGATGATGCAAGAATAAGGATCTTATATGCTAGAACCTAGAGACTCCTTCGGTGACGTCTGGAGATTCGTGGAACACGTGTGGATCACCGCTAGAGTAAATCTATTTTGATTTCTACAATGCAACAATGGTGTACTACATAATGGTGGAAGAACACATCAATAAAGAATGATAACCCGGAAGGTAATTCTTATTTAATTAAATTAATTATAAACAATAAATGTTGATCTTATCTTTTGGGTTCCGAGTTTCTATTCCTTTGTCTTATTTATTTGATTAAATTATGCTGATCAGGACATTCATCATCGCATAGATCTTGGATTGATCCTTGATTATGGAAAAAGAAAAGTTGGGCACCGCCTCTCCCGTACTTTTGCTGCTCCCGGAACCTACACTGGAAACACCCAACCCACACGAAGCTCCAAATGCACATGCATCAACCATGGTATCAAAAAGCATCGCTAAAGAAATGAGATACCTTACCTTTACCTGTATCTTGCTAGATGAAATCTATAAATATACAACAATGCCCAAGAAGGGGTTATTCTAAACATAGTAGGATTTTCCAAAAGACTTCCCAACTCACAACACTAGAACAAAACTTGTTATAACCTTTTTTTAAATCATTTTAAAAGCAATTTAAAATAGTTTACATCAAAATAGTTAAAATGTTTCAAGGAAAACATTTACAGGAATGAAACCCATATCAATAATTTGGAATACCCATTACCATGTATCCACACACACACACACACATACACACACAAACCCAATTCATGACTAGGTGATAGTTCCATACTCATGAGTGGTCTATCATCGATCCACCAAGTCTTCATAAAGTGACCAATACCAGGTGCCCCAATGACACACACCCCTTGCACAAGGTTACATCTATGAATGTACTCACACCAACCATTTATTCCAAATTCCATGCTAAACCATTCTAAATAAAACATTTCTTGTATTGAAATAATTTCAAAAAACCTTTTACATGTGTCAAAACAACACCATAATTTTAGAAATCACCATTTTAAAATTATTAACAAAGAGAATTGTCTACAAAACCATCCAATTTCCACAATTCCAAAGCCATACCCCCAATATAGGTTTCTATTAAGAATCAAACATAGATTTCATAGCAATTTTAGGAAATTAATTTAAATAAAACTAACCCTTAATGTTCTAAGTCAAGTGATGTCAAGAGAGAAGCCACTTACCTCTCAATGGTTGGAAAAACGATGAACGCCAAAATGATTCTCTAAAAATCAACCTAGATCTTATTCACTTCAATAAAATCAATCATATCACATCAATATTATCATTAAAGAACATGGATCTATCCACCATAGATTACATCTATTATTCTGGAAGACAGAATAAGACTATATCTAAGAAGAACGACCAAGAATGATGACTTACTGATGAATTAGGGCCTCCAATGCACTTTGATTCACCTAAGAATAACCTATGGATTGAAAGGAACCATCTCTAAAGACTAGGGAGAAAAAGGAATTCTAGAATAATGTGATATAGGGAAAAACTAGGTCTTTAGGGGTCATGTCTGATTAGATCCACAATTTTAGGGGTGCCAACTATATGCCACATGGTTAAGCTGCATATTTTAGAAGATCATATGAAAACCATGTGATGATACTATCTGAAGACATCCCCTCACATAGTTGGCTTTTACATTTAGACAAACCATGCTTTGATCATGCATTTCCCCTCTGTTTAGAGTGGCACGGTTTCCCCTAGGCACTCTCATGGTTTGGCGAAACTGTGTGCTACCCATGTACCTACCCAGTGCCCATTGTTCTCCCTTACATGGTTTCTACTAATCATTCACAAACCATGAACCTCCATAAAATCCTCCAAATCATGACAAAACCCCATAAAACCTCTTGAAACTCAACATGGACATAATATAAACTTAGAATACATGAATAAAGTGTCATGTACAAAAAACTAGGTGTGTTAATTTCTCCTCACCATTGGTTTTTCCTTCCCTAAAAAGTAGAAAACCATCATTTTCCTAAAATATTTTGGGCCATTATTCCATCACTCCCTTTTCATGCTCCCATGTTTCTTCTTGAATCCGACATTGTTTCCATAAAAACTATACAAGACCGATGATTTTCCCATGTCAAATATTTTCTTGCCTATCCACAATACGTATTGAAACATTAATCAACATAGCATCCTGATCTAGGTCAATGTGATCCCATTAAATCAAATGGTCAGGATTGAGTTGATACCTATGTAATTGAGATACATGAAACACATTGTGCACTGAACTGAACCTTGGTGGAAAATCCAACTGATATGCCACCTCAAAAACACATTCAAGCTTCTCAAAAGGGCCTATGTAACAAGGGTAAAACTTTTCCATCTTATCAAAATGACGATGCCTAAGTCTCAGGGAAATTCTCAAGAAGACATGATCACCCACATCAAAAGAAAACGACCGTAAATGGTGATCCACATATGATTTCTGATATATCAGAGCTGTCTCCATCCTTTTTCTAATCAACTAAATTTTCTCCATTTTCTCTTGCACAAGGCTTCTTCCAATTAGTGAAGTATCACATGTTTATACATAAAAAATTGGAGAACGATAAGGACACCCACAAAATGCTTCAAAAGGATCCATATTTATCAAGTCCCAATAACTATTATTTTATGGAACCCCATTAAAGGTATATTATACTCTAATGAGGCACAAAAATCCATTACACACTCCCTAAGCATGTCCTCTAACATTTTTATTGTCCTTTCAGATTTTCCATCTATTTGAGCATGATAAGTTATGCTTAAGGTCAACTGGTTTCCAAGGGATTATTGTAATGAATTAAAAAAATGAGATATAAATCTTGGGTCTCTATTAAATACAATCAATTCTGGAACCCCATGTCTCTTTACAACTTCTCATATAAATATTTTGGACATGTTTTCTACCATATGATATTCACAAATGGGAATAAAATGAGCCAAATTTATGAGCCGATCCACAATTACCCATGTAGAATCATGTTTCGTAATCATTATTGGTATACCTATTACAAAATTCATAGCTATCTACTCCCATTTACACATGAGAATTAGTAAATACTACATCATACCTATTGATCATTGATGTTCTACCTCGACCTACTGACAAGTGATGCATATAAAGACAAACTATGTCACTTTCCTCTTCATGCTAGCCCACGAAAACTATTCTTTTAGTGCTTTATACATCTTCAAGATTCCAGGATGAAAAAACCATATCGAATGGAGGTAGGCATTTTGAATGTGTTCCTAAAGATTCAAAGGTACTACGATCTGATCTCTAGAACACAATAGTGATCTCCTATTTAGTGTCCAACCCTCAATGGTCTCCCCACCATTCAGTTTTGACCTCATAGATAAACAGTATCAAGTAGATGTTTGAGAATCTATAACCTACTCAACTAAATCATAAAAAATAGAAACAAGAAAGAAAACTGTAGCATTACCATGCTTTGCATAATCCGGATGCATATTAGCTATGACTGACATAAGCTGCCACTGATCTGAAGCCTCTTTAGCCAACTGAGCATATAACTTCCTACTCAAGGCTTCTATTACAAAATTCCCTTTACCTAGTGTATACAACAATTCAAAATATAACATTTTAAGGTATTACATCCATATTATTTTCCCTATATTCAAATCTCTTTTCTAGAAAATGTTCTTCAAGGTTTTATGTTCAATATACACTACAAATTTATCACAAAAAAGATAGTGGTGATGATTCTTCAAGGAACACACTATAATAACAAACTCCAATTCATGTATTGATTAGTTCTTCCCATGCAACTGTAACTATCAAGAGATAAAAAAAATATGATCTCCTTGAATGAGAAAACATCCCAACCCATATCCTGATGCATCACAGTAGAATACATATCCCTAACCTGACAATGAAAACGTGGGTATAAGTGATGATGTAAGTCTAACCATATGATCTTAAAAGGATATAATTCCATATTCCATTGGAATGGAATTCCTTTCCACATCAAAGCTTTCATAGGTGAGTCGAAATGTGAAAAATAATGTACAAAACTTCTATAGTATCCCACTAATCCAAGGAAACTGCGTTTCTCAAAACCATTCTTCAGTGGTTACTAATAAATAAAATCTTCTATCTTTTTAGGATCCAAATAAACTCTTTTTTCAGAAATGAAATTGATATCGAAACTACACTTCTTGTATCCAAAAATCATACTTTGATAACTTAGCATACAAGTGATGCTCCCACAAGATGCCCAACACTATAGACAAGTGTTTCTCATAATCAAATTAGGTTCTAGAATACATCTGTATATCTTCCATAAACACTATCACAAAGGAATACAAATACCTTTTAAAGATTAAATTCATCAATTCCATGAATAATGTTGGTGAATTTGTAAAAACCAAAGGTATAACCACATATTCATAATGGCTATATTTTCTTTTGAAATATGATTTCGGAATGTACTTCTTCCAAAGTCATAGTTGGTGATATCCTAAATGTAGATCAATTTTATAGAACCACTGCGAACCACTCAATTAATCAAAAAAATCATCGATTCGAGGAATATGATATCAATTCTTTATTGTAGCTTGGTTAAAATTATGATAATATACACAAAGTCTAAGTATTTTATCCACCATCATTACAAATAGGATTGGTGTTGCCTATAGAGACGTGCTCAGTCAAATGAACCCTTTACTTTATAACTCTTTAAGATGTACATTAAATTCCCTTAATTATATTGGTGCCATCCAATAAAACAGAAGGGAAATCAGATTAGTACCCTATAGGAGATCAATCGTAAACTCCGCTTCTCTTTTGGGTGGAAACCTTGAGAAATTGTCAGAAAAACATCAAAAAATAGGTCCACTATAGTTGTAAAATATCTATTCTTGATCTATTCTACAAATTACAAGGTAAATATTGTCAACTGGTCAGAGATAGTTCTAACCACCAGTACCAAGGGTCTTTCTCCACTTGTATCCACTGTTCAATTTCCTTTAAATATATGATCAACCCAATCAAATATTTAAAACTCACCTGTCATGCATAACAATCGATATGGTCCTTAAAGTTTTCTATCCAATCCATTCCCAGAATGAGGTCATATGCATCCATCTCAAGAACAAAGAAATACCATACCAACTTAGTCTCATCCATTGTTATCTAACATGATGTACATTTCAAAGATTTACAATCTCATTGTCCCGAATGTGTTTGGAGTTTCAAAATAGAAGGCACTATCTCAACATGAAAACCCATTAGATTAGAAACAAGATATGTAATAAAAGAGTAGGATGAACCTGTATAAAACAAGGTTTGTATGAGGGTAGAATTAAAAATAATTATACCTCTCACTATTGAAGGACCCAATTGATCATACATGATTACTTTCTCAGCTCCATACAATTGCTCACTCACTGCGCTTTTCTATTTATTACCTTATTGAGATTGCATAGGTTGAGGAGTCAAAGTGTTCTTATAATCACCTTGGCTCGCTCGGTTTTGATGACGATAGTTATTTTTCTGATCTTAACCAGTTGATGTATATGATACCCAAGAAGCATGAGATGTTTCTCTAGCACTTGAACTTGTAGTATTATGACAATAGTGCTAAAGATGTCCCATGTGGCTGCAATTGTGATGAGATCTTGGTGGTGTCGTACAATCTCACTTCATATGGTCAAAAGAACCTCATTGAAAACATCTTGTCTTACTCTTTGGTCGATGAGGAAGGATTACTAATCCCATAGACTAATTCGAAGGTGTCCCACCACTTTCGAAATAGGGGTCTCTCTTTTGCTTATTCCCAGCATTTGAGTTCCCACCTATTCCTGTTGGAATAAACATGCTCCCTCCCACCTTATTTTCTGATATGCCCCTTTCTATCACTTCCACCCTATTAACCATCTTTTTATATTCCGTAATACAAATAACATTAATATTTTAGAGAATTTATGGTTTCAACCTTGACTAAAAAATGTGTTCCTTCAAGGACACACTTATAGCAACTTCTGATGCATAGAAGACTAAATTCATAAATTTTTCTACATACTATGTCACTAAGAGGTTCTCTTGCTTCAAACGGAAGAAGTCTGTTGTTCTAGAAATTATGAATGTGTGAGGATATATTTTTTTGCTGAAAATTTCTTCAAAATCCTCACATGTCATGCCTTGGTTCAATTTATCCTGAATTGCTAATTCCCACCATTGGCATGCCAAATCCTCCAGCATATATGTTGTCAACATTACCTTCAACTCTACTAGTGTCCTAAGGAAATCAATGATTTGACTCATCCTATTCATCAATAATTTTTATTTTTATGATTCAGAATCCCCCCCAAAAGATGGGTGGGTTATGATTTTGGAACTGAACTGAATGATCCACTTTTTGAGGCTCATCATGCTAATTCCTCCTTTCCACCACTTGAAAAGCTTGAACAATACTTGTCACCAGCTATTGGTTCACCTGTGGTTCAGGTGAAACCACATTTTTAGCAGTCTCTTTTGGTTGATTTCTATGATTTCTACCCAATTCCATTTATATAATCAAAAAAACACAGTTTAGTCTCACTCACTAGTACCTGAAGGCTTAAAAATTCCAATTTACCACATCAACACATATAACAATCACCCATTTCTAAAATCCAACCATCATAATTATTATAATTTTTTTTGAAAATACCACAATAATTTTCTAACAAAATAAAACCATTTTATCCATTTCCCAAAAATCAACACTTTTTTGACCATTTTTAGAGGTAATTTACTCAAAATAAACAATGATGTCCTAATAGGAAGTATTACTATTAATGGATGATATGAAATTACCATTGACTAAACCCATGATAATGAGGTGATAACTCAACTAGAAGTGTCTCTAAGGACTTATTTACCCAAACACCCTAGTAACTTGATGTTTGGAATAAAAAGGTCAGATACAACTTTTTATTATATACATTTCAAGTTCTGATAGTCCTATATCCATATTACCATCCTAATAGATATACAGACTAATCGTTTCTAACTTCAAGGTCTGAATAAGATTGATATCATTTTTCCCAAAATGAAAGATAGACCGGCCAAGACTGATACCATTTGTAACATCCCACCCCTCCTCAGTGGCTTCAAAAGAGAAAAAGGTGCTACCAAGCCGTAGGTAACATACCCAAGGCACTAAAGGCTAGTAATAAATGTCAGGTCCTTAAGAGAATTTGGGGGATGATTTTACCTTTAAAGATAAAAACAACTAAACCGAATTAAAAACAAGCATCCAATCCTCTATATGATGCGTAAACAACAAAGTACAACTCAAAACATAACCAAAACAATAAACCATGTTAGAGTACATGTGGAAACCAAAATAAATAAACAAAGAGAACCAAAAGACTACAAAAAATCAAGACTCTCAAGTGAAATCAACCATCAACACTCAATCCACTCTAAGATCCAACTCCACATCCCTCAGTGACGGTATCAAGAAGCATCACTAAAGAAATGAGATACCCTACCTTTACCTGTCACTCAATATATGACATCTGTAAACACAAAACAGTGCCCAAGAAGGGGGTGAGTCTAAACTTAACAGTATTTCCCCTAAGACTTCCCATCTCATGCCACTATGAAAAAACTTGTCAGTGCATTTATATAAAACAATTTAAAAGTATTTTAAAATAGTTTATATCAAAATAGTAAACAAGTGCCAAGGAGAAAATTTACAAGCATGAAACCTTTATCAATAATTTTGAATAACCATTACCATGTATCCACACACACACACACACTCACCATTCATGCTGAGGTGATAGTTCCATACTTATGAATGGTCTCTCGTCGACCCACCAAGTTGTCACAAGGTTACCAATACCAGGTGACCCAATGGAACACACCCCTTCCACAGGGTCATTTATATGAATACACTCACAACAAACATGTATGCAAAATACCATGCCAAGAAATTACACATAAAACATTTCTTTTATTGAAAAAATTTCATCAATCATTTTTCCATTTGTCAAAACAAAACCATGATTTTGAAATTCACCATTTTAAAATTATTATCGAAGATAATTTTCCAGAAAACCATCCAATTTACACAATTCCAAATCCATACCCCCAATAGAGGTTTCCATCCAGAATAAAAAATGTATTTAAAAGCAATTTAAAGTAATTCATTTAAATAAAACTAAGCATTCAAGTTCTAAGTAAAGTGGAGTCGAGAGAGAAGCCACCTACCTCTCAAAAGTTGGAGAAAATGAAGAACGACACAATGATTCTATTAAATAACGATTAGATCTTCTCCCATTAAATAAAATCAAGAATATCACATCAAGAATCCCATTAATGAACATGTATATATACACTAAAAATTCGATATATGATTCCAGAAGATAGAAGAAGACCTGATCTAAGAATAATGACCAAGAATGACGACTTACAAGTGAATTGGGCCTACAAAACACTTTAATTCACCTAAGAATCACCTTTTTACTCAAAGGAATCATATTTCAATCCTAGAGAGAAAAAAGAATTTGATAATAAGGATAATTAGGATGAAGAATAGGGATTTAGGGGTTAATTCAGATTAAATACATAGTTTTAGGGGTTCCAACTATACGTTGCACGGTTTGGTGCAGCATGTGACAACCATATGGTGATACTATATCAATCCACCCCCTCACACAGTTGGCTCATACGATTAGACAAATCATGATTCAACTATACATTTCCCATTTGTTTGGAGTTTCATAGTTTCCCCTAGGCATTCGAATAGTTTGACCAAACCATGTATCAACCGTGCACATTCCTAATGCCCATTATTCTACATTGCACGATTTCTTGGAGATGGTGCACAGTTTATACTAACCATGAAAAAATCATGAACCTCTATAAAATCCTTAAAAAAATTCCAAAATCCCTCAAAACCTCATGAAACTCAACCCAAACATTATATAGACTCAAAATACATGAATAAAATGTCATGTACCTAAAACTAGGGGTGATGTAGTTATGGTAATATAACCCTTGGATTTAGTATGGGTTTTAGTAAAGAAATTTATCTGAGTAAGAATTCATTTACATTTTTGGACATATGTATAATGGTATTGGAAACCTTTAGATTTTATCTTATCTTTGGTATTGAGGTAATAAAATTTAATTAAGATTATTTGATTTTGAAAAAAAATTTGTATAGAAAACCATAGTGGTTAAAAAGTGATTTGTTGATTAATTTTATCATTTAGGATGTTTATCATATTATTGGTAATGTTACAAGATTTATCTTTTTATAGTTTTAGAAAAGGTCAACCCGCAGATCAGGTGATAACCTGTCATATCCGGTATGGCTGTGAGGTTTGAACCCAGAACTGAAGGGCAAAATGGGTGAATCACCTACCACTATCGTATGTGATTTCTTCGTTATTTTGACATTTTTAAACCTTAATATTATGACAGATAATGGATAGGTTAATTTTGGGGATCATATTATATGATCAAATTATTTTCAATTTTTGTATTTTTAGGTGATTAATGATATTTTGGTAATTTTGGATATAATTGTACCTTGGACTAACCATTTTATTTAATGTATAATGATATGAGGAATAACTTATTAACCTTTTTTGGATTTTTTTTATATGTTACAAGTTGATTTTAGTTATTTAGGAATGAAAAAAATTCTTCTTAAATACTCATCATTTGGAGAAAATATGAATTTGTGGTGGAAATTGATTAGAGGATCAAATTCTACTTGTCAGTTAAGTATATTTCTTTATTTTTTTAGTCTAGATGGATAATGAATTTATCAACTCTATGAAAATAATCTTGAAATTAAATTTTTTATCCTATTATCATCATTTTCGATGAATTGATGGTCTTTTTCTCACCACTTTGGTTTATGGTTTTATTGTTGTTGAATTTCTCATGATCATTAAATTTATTGTGATCATTGATCTCTGTACATTAATTTTATTCAATGTATATATTTTTACATAACACTAATTTTATCATATTTGGAAGCCTAGTATGTTTAATTTTGGAAGACCTTCCTATATCTATTTCTCACTTTTCAAGTGGGTGCTTTATTAACCCTTTTTATGACGTGGGATTTGAAAAAAATATTTTGGAATGTTAAACCTATGATCATCGAGTTTAATTTAAAATTTATAGGACAAAATTTATTAAAGGGGTAGAATTTAACAACCTAATATTTAAATAAATGAAAACTATTTTCGATAGTGTATACGCCATGCAACATCGAGCCTAAACGAACCATGAAATATTATTATTTAAATATGAATGTTATAACCTAGCTTTTAAATTATAAGGTATGAATAATAATTAATACTTTATTAAAAATATATAAATTTCATACTCAATATAAATTTATTGATAAATTATAAGTAAAAAATCACTCAATTTTTAGTAGAGTTGTTTTATTTTTCAAAAAATGGGTTTTATTTATTTTTGTTAGGAAACTAATTTTTGGAAATTTTATAATTTTAATTTTATAAAAAATATATCATTTTTTAAATCAACTTTTCAAAATTATCTTAGAGTGATTTTTAGGATTATTCTGAAAATATTGATTTTTTTCAATGAATAATGAAAATACTGATTTTTATTGAAAATTATATTTTCTTTTAAAGTATTTACAAAGTAAAATTATATTTTGGATTAGTTTTAAAATTCAATTAGTTTATTTTTATTTAAAAAAATCTAATTATTATTTTTTAATGAATTTTATTCTTGAATTTTTTATAAAAAACATTTTTATACTTAAAAAGGCATTTTTTTGAAAACTGGTTTTAGTCACATTTTACGAGTTTAATTTTAAATTAAACTACGATAATTTGTTGAATTGAATATTAAAAAATGTATTTTATAATTTTAATCTTGTGGTCAAAATTTATTAAATATTCCCCTTTTATTTTTGGCCAATATAAATAGTAAGAATATTAAATAATTGTCACCACGAAAGAGGTAAAATGGTTTAATTAAGGGTAAAAATAATGTGATAAGAACTAAAAAATAACTATAATACTTTTCTTATTTTTTGGATTATTATATTTCACCCATAATCATTCAATGTTAAGATATATAACCATTTTCCCAATTTTTCCATGATTTTTTCTTTATAATATTTTATGTAAAGAAAAGTAAAAAATGCCATTCGCTTTGTTTTATTATCCTTAAATAATTCATATATGAATAAAAAGAAGGTGTGTTCAGTTAAAAATATTAATTTGAAATATAAATTATTTTTTTGTCATGGTAAATTATTTTTAATTTTTAGTGAAGAAATAATTACCTTAAAACTTATGCAATACTGACATGATATTTATCCAATTAACAGAAAATTAAAATAAATGATTTTAAAATTATTAAAAGTAACATAAGTTGAAATAATTATTTTGTTAGATGATTTTTTTAGGTAAAAATAAATTATTAGGGAATTTTTAAATGATTTCATTCTAATTCCATCTTTGTATTTGTGTTTTTAAAGTCAAATAAATTGAAAATTTCCAAAATTGACATTAATGATATTTTATAGTAAATGATATTTTTTTAAATTATTTTAAATTGATAAAAAAATAATCATTGGAAAAGTGATTGGGATATTGTTGAAAATATAATCCATGGTATATTTTTGGTTAAATTTTTCTTTTAAAGTAACTATATTTACCACTAAAAAGTTAAAACTTCGTTATCACGATAATTGTCAAAAAGGATTAAAGTGGGATAAAACAAAGAGATAAGGATAAAAACACAACCTAAACTTGTAAAAATTTTAATATATTCTATTATTTCAACCCATACTCATCCTATATTCAAATAATATCTATTTTAATCCTTTTATAGATGAAAATTAATTTATATTAATTTAATACCTTGGGAAATTCCAAGAATGTCCCTCCCCACTCTTATAAAAGGGAAATCACTCTGCTTTTTTTTACATTTCAAAAGATTTTTAGTTCAACAAAACCAAAATATATATCTTCCTAAAATACCTCCCTATATTCTAGAGGCCTTATATTGGGTATAATACCATCCTTAGAGGGTTTAAGGTGTAAAGCAAAAGAAGTTATTTTAAGAAGAGGTACAATCATAAACCGAATGTTTTAGTTTTATTTCTTATTCAAACTCATTAAAATATTATTCAACCATGATGATATAATAACATTAATATTTACTATATACTAATATTTTATTATTTTAGTTTCATAACCTACATCCACATCCTCTTCCATCAAATGGGAAATGAAATCATCATTTGTGTGTATAGTGGACTACCGCATGCGAATTGATGTAATTCATTTTTCATCACGACCTATCACGACTGTTTGTGATGATGGATTTAATTCATATATGTTATATTAATGATATTATTATCATTATATAAAATTAATATATCATATATTTTATTTCCTTTCCATTCATAGAAAAATGATAACATTGTTCGTGTGTATATGTGGATTACCACCTTCATGAAGCGATATGATTCGTTTTTCATTAATGCACCAAATGAATGGTAAATATAACTATATTTAAAAAATATGAAATTTATGAGATAATTATAATTTTATAAATATAAAATAATACCTACCTTCTTTGCACAATGATTTTTGAAAAATAGAAACGCCACTCAAGCGTATTTACGATCCACCGTCTCCATGATTGTAACATGGTTCATTTTACATAATTATCATTAATGATTGGTTATAAAATTATAATTTATGTATAATAGAATTATAATTATGTAATTATTATTATTCTAGATATTATGATATACTGACCCCTATGACCATGGTCAACATACTATAACCGTTTTAAAATTATGACCTGAACGTCCTCAAAACACCCGATGTAGACTTAACTAATTAAGTAACTAAATATGGATTTTAAAATAAATAAAAGAAATGATTTAAATATAATATATTAATATAGTAAAATTTTATTAAGAAATAAAATAATTGATATATGTTTATTATAAATGTGTTAAAGGACATACATAGCAAGTCTGAACTCGAGGTAAGAGATTTTTGCCTCACTTTTACTTCTGTGAGACACATTCCACATTCACCACTTGTTTTTTACGTGGTTCATATAATTACCACTGAATTTATTTTATGATTATTATCATGGTTATTATGGGATATATATATCCACATATTTTTCTTTCTTCCCTTGGGATTATGATTCAAAAGTTACCAAAATGGTAAGAGATTTATGTTTCAATTCTATTTTAATTGGGATTATTTTTGCTTGAAATTTACATTAAAGAAATTATATTATCATTTTCTAATAAATCCATTTAATTTGCATCTAATTTTTTTATTTTTGTATATTTTATGTTTTTATTTAATTTTTTTCACTTTAAATACTCAAGAGACTGACAAAATGTTTTTAAGAAAAATTGACCTTATTTTTCTCTTCGATCGAAAATCCATTTTCTTCAATGTCCATGTATTCAAAAAATGTTTTCAAGAATGTTTTTAATATTATTTTATGATTATTTAAATGAATTTTTACACATGTTTTACTTTTTAAAAATTGGTTTAAAAAGAATCTTCTTTTCATTTTCCAAATGATGTACTTTTGACGTTTTATGAAAAATGTGGAAGAAATATTTGTTTTAATGTATATGGTATGAATATAATTTACGACCGTAATGATTCGTTAATGATTGGAATCATTCTTTAAAAGTTTCTAAATTTATTTTCAATGAAAATTTTTTCCACATTATTTTGGAAATTTTTATATTTCAAAGAAGTAATTTCCAAATGGAAGGGGTATTTTCCTCACGAATATTTTTAATCTTTTTATAGTATTTCTACTACTAAGTGAAAACAACCATTAATGTTATGGATTGAATATAAATTATGTCTATATGTATCTTACATATATACCTAGTTTATTCTCCATTCCTTTAATGGGGTAATACATGCCTTAAGTTCATTTCTCAAAAGCCTTCTTTATTAAATCTCCTTTGATTATGACATGAGGTAAGATTATGCAACCCATTTATTTCCATCAGTAATTATTTTGTTTATGACTTATGATAAATTCTCTTTTTGAGGCACACATGATAATGAACTATTATATTGGGTGTACCCATTTATCACTCCAATGCATTGGGTAATATTTTAGTCTCATGAGACATTGTGTATGGGATTAGAGAGTAAATCTAGTCCAATATGAGACTCTGTGCACCATGTGATGTTGTCTTGGAAGTTATCCTAGACTTATGATTATGTAATGTTTTTTATTTCTTCAAATTTTTATATGTTTCCCTGATCTTTGATACTACATTATTTATGTTATTCTCCCATGTGATTAGTCATGAGGCTTATCTTTTATGATATCATGTTATACATTTGTCTCACACATTGAACTTCCTTATCATGTTTATTCCCTTATTGAGCATTTGATCTCACCCTTTATTATGTTTTAATTTCCCCATGATATAAAGGAAATTTTTATGTATGATGTGTCTAAGAAGGGTGCTAGTTATGAAGAACCAATTAGGAGACAACGTAGATTTTTTTTATGAACCAGTTTTTTATGTATCCATGTTTTAAAAGACACTAAACCTTTATGATACTAGCATGGATCATCATGTTTTAAAATGAATATTTATATAATAAGATATAATATCTATATATAAGTATCTATGGTTGCTATAACCTTACTCTTCTTAGGAGTTCCAAGCTCACTGTCAACCCCTGTTGCACAGGGCTAGGCTTCATTAATGCACATAGACTTCCTCCTCTTGGGAGATCCAATCTCACTGACATACCTTGCTGAATTAATACACATCATCTGGTGATATAAGAATGATATCATCCATGTCTAGTCCATTTTAATCCTCCAGACTTTACAGTTAGATCTCATATCTTCCACCAGGGATTCAAACACCATTCAGAGCGGACACTACAACAACTCCATACATGATTTTATTATCCTGAAATGCCTTGGCATTCCTAGAAACTTCATCTCTCCCACTGGAACATTGTGATTAATTTAGAAGCCTCCAAACTACTAAAAAACAGACCTTTAACAGTGCTGACCTTTACCAGTGCTATCAAAAAACGTTGATAAAGGTGTCCTTTATCAGTGCTGAAAAGGGTAACCTTTATAAGTGCTTTTATGTAGGGATGATAAATTGCATCCTTTATTAGCACTTTATTTTTAACGCTGATAAAGAGTAACCTTTATTAGCACTTTATTTTTTGTATTGATAAAGGTATAGAATATAATGAAATAATCAAACAAATAAAAAGTAAAAATGAGTAAATTAAAAAAATATTAACAATTGTTTTAATTAAATAATTATTGATAAAAATGACTAAATTGAATATACACATATAAAAATTATAAATGTTAATAAATAGTATATATTAAATATATAGATATGTAAAATGAATAAAAAGAAATAATTAAACAAATAAAAATTAACAATGATTAAATTAAGTGAAATATTAAACATTTTATTAATTAAATTATTATTGATAAAAGTGAATAAATTTAATATTCATATATATAGATTATAAATATTAATAAATAGTATATATTAAATATAGATATATAAAATGAATAACTTCTAATAATTAAACAAAAAATAAAAATGACTAAATTGTAATAATAAAACAAAAAAATTTAAAAATGAATAAATTAAAAAAAATTAAAAAATTAATCAATGAAATAATTATTAATAAAAATTAATAAGTTTAATATATATATATATATATTAATAAATTATAAATAGTAATAAATAATAAATATTATACATAAATATATAGAAAATGAGTAAAATGCAATAATTAAAAACATGTTAATGTCTTATTCATTTTTAATGTTGTTTGATTTTTAAATTTAATATATATCAAACACGTGTTACATTGATTTCACACACAAATATGCAGTTAAGGCATTTTTATACACAACACACACTCAAATATTTACACAATTAATGAAATCATATATATATAAAAACACATACACCTAATATTTATGTAATTTATTCAAATATTAGTATATTTTATCATTTCATTATAACATGATACTTTTTATATATTATGTTTTTAATCGGTCAATTTTATTTATTTATTTTTAATATTATTACAGTTAGGTATTATTTACTCATTTTTAATATTTTTTATTTTTATTTTTTTTAATTTAACCACTTTCTATTATTTATTTATTTATATTTATTTACTATGTTTTAGTATTTTTCATATGTAGTCATATTTACTTCAATATACATCCATATTTTTTAATAATGTATATTTATTTAATAAAACTTCCCCATTTTTTCAATATTTTTAAAGTGTACTCATTTTTACCAAAAAAACTTAGCCATGAATTTGGAAAATCTATATCCATGACCCAAACATTTGTTAATAAAATAAAAAAGTACAAGGTAGGAGATAGTCAATAAGACATAACATTCTCATAATTGAAAGCAATAAACAGATCATCTAGATCCCATGTTCCTCAGATATCATCCTCTGTCCTTTGAGTGTTGACCATACTGCCATGCCTTAACCCTTTGAGGGGCCACATATTCATCATCTGATGACAATGTAGATGAAGCCTCTAAGGTGGAGCATATCCTGAATTTCCAAGATAGATCTTGAAACTCCATTTCTAGATTAGAGCGGAGTCCATCTTCGAATTTAATAGATAATAACCTCTGCACTGTTCTATAATCATTGCATCCAAAGACCTCTAGCTACATTGATGAGAATGTTACTTCAATTTGTGAGAAGTACCATTTAGCCACTTCCTTGATGATGCCTGTATTGGGCCTTTCACATTTCTGGCCCACCGGGGTTATAATGTTTTAATTCTTTTCCTGTGAAGAAGCACATTCTTCATGGGAGGCTCTGCCAAAGGAAACCTATTCATTTTTCATTAAGTATTTAAAATGGGGTGGATAAGCCCACCCCACATTCTCAACACTTTTATAAGAGGGAGAAATAGTTAGATGTTCAATCTGTAAGGGAAAAAACTGTTTATCAACACTTTTCCTAATTGCCACATATTCCTTACATGATGTTTCCAATCCCTATGAAATTTTAACTACAGGGCTACATGAGTCATCAGGAAGGACAATAGAAACTTGCTTACATGAGCTTAGTAGAGACTCAGATTGAGTTGGAAGCATGCAAGGTTCCAAATCCATGTCCCTCAAAGGATTACCAATATGAGAAGAACTAGATATGAACTTCCTAAGGGAACCAATTGGAAACCATCTTTATCAACTATGACCTTGGATGAAGGTCCCTTCTTTCAATCGAGACTATTTGTTCTATGAGCCTCCACACTACTGTAAGGAACAAGGCTAATGTCATTGACCATGGGAAAATCAGTATCACCAATTTGAAGAGTAGGAAGAGAAGCTGCTAAAGCAGTAATATTTTTGTCCCTTGACGAGGACATGTCCTTAAAATCCAAAACACAAGAAGCTGCAGTAGATTCCTGCAGCTTAGAGGCAGACATATCAACATCAAAACCCTCATTAAAATCATCCCTACCAATCTGTGGATGATAAAAAAAATAGGTTCAATAGGATGAGCACCATAATCAACCTGTTGAGAGTCAATAGTTGGAGAGTGTTCCTCACATGGAGCACTTATCATGTGCACCCCAGCATCAGACATATTCAATGCAGCTGGCCTTTTCAGAACATTAGAAAATGAGCAAAGATCCTTCCCCAAATTAGAAACAGCAACAATAATTTTCATCAGAGGCTCAAAAGCCTTTATCTTAGCACTAACTAAGGAATTATTAGACATGTTCTTCTTATGAGTGCTACTATGAGACTTTGAATGAAAAGGTGTCTTTACATTCATTTTTTTCTTTCCCTTACAGGATTTTGAGGAAATTATCTATTTATGAATTATTTATTGATCCACTAATTCTTATGCAGCTACTTCATCAAAAGATTGAACATCAGAATTTGATTCCTCTTCAGAAACATCAGCCAAAGACTTTGTTACATGTGGCTTATTAAATCCAACCATTTTTAAACCAGCATGAGGAGACCCACTGTCTATCACTGTAGTATCCTAGACAATCTCTTACTACTAGGGGTGGCCTCCACCTGAGTAGAATTAACACACATAGCCCCAACAAGACAATACAAACCAGCTGATTTCTTCACAACATGTTGTAAATGAACAAGCCCAAGATTTCTAGAAGTACTTTGTAGTCCAGTATTCAAACTCCTCTTTTTTAAATCATAAACATCCCTCATGTCCTCTACCAGAGAAATAATAATACAACATGAAGCTTTTACAATTTGATGCCTCATAGAAAATTCTCATACATTATAAACAGAATCGAGGAACATTCTTATAATCAATGCACAAATTGAATTCATCTCTATCTATTGAATGTAACACCCTATCAACAAGAGTAGAGCACAAGTCAACTTCCACTAAGAACCGAGTGAAATGACCATATCTCTCGAATTCGGTTTAATTGTACATCGTTATGGGCACTCCAACTGCTGAATTAATATCGTATAGTATTATGGGGTTCCAGAATACGCAACTCAGTCCATAAAGCATAACCCACACCTGGACAAAGGAATTGATGACCTCTAAGGGATTGATATTCTGATCCCATTCATAGTTTTGGAGGATGCCTGGTTTGAGCTAAATTGATCCCAGACCCCAGGCCCTCATCTTCAAATCATCAGAGGGAAAGGGCATGTGGAAGATCCTCATCCCAATGAAACACACTTCTAGTTGGTAAAACCCCAGATGCCCGACAGTCGATAGAACTAATCATTACTTTTCAATGGTTTGGATCCCTTGGGGAAAAATAATAGCGTGATTATAGAAAACTTACCAACATCCAGGTACTCTGAAATGGCATCTGGATTCCCTTTGACAAAGTAAACATTACCCTTACGGTGCATCCCTCTAGCAATAGATCCCTTGAAGAGAGAAATACCTATTGGTAGTACCATTGTCTAGTTTGTTATCCACTGTTACCCCTCTACAAATGATATTTTGATTATCCATTCCAAAGGAAACATGTTTGTGGGAATCATATCACCCATGGGTGATGAAAAAATTAGGTAAAAGACTCAGAACCTCCATTTTGAAGCCCTATATCACCATCCGGGTAGAGCGAGAAGCTCTCACCACACCCACCCATCCCTCAAAAGTATACTCATTTTTAATTATTCAATTTCACTCATTTTTGTAATGTATGTATTTAAGATTATATATTCATTAATAATGTTAAAAAAATATTTGTAAATAAATATTTATAAATAAATATATTTATAAATGTATATTTACTATATTTATAAATTTATAAATGTATATTTACTATACTTATAAATTTATAAATTTTTAATTATAAATAAATAAATATTATTTATATAATTATAAATAAATAATTATATATTTAAATAATTATAAAATTATAGTAATTTTATCTAAATAATGAATATACTATATTTATATTTATATTTGTATTTATATTTATATTTATTTATTATATATGTAATTATATAAATATATATAATGATATAAATATATAAATATTTTTTTAAAGTATTCATATATTAATAAATAAATAATTATATATTTAAATAACTATAAAATTATAATAAATATATTTCAATAATGAATATATTTACTATATTTATATTTCTATCTATATACATTTATTTTATATATATATATATATATAATTATAAAAATATATATAATGATATTAATATATTTATAATTATAAATAAATAAATCTAAATATATTTAAAAATATATTTATTTATAAATGTATATTTACTATATTTTTAATTATTAATAAAAAATATAATTCAAAAAAGTATTTAGGTAATTATAAATAAAAAATTATATATTTAAATAATTATAAAATCATAATAAACAAATATATAATTATATAAATATATTTGTATATATTTTTTATTTATAATTATAATTATAAATACTTTATCATCACTTCTTTAGCACTCATAAAAGGTGTCTTTATCAGTGGTTATTAATTCAGCATTGATAAAAGGTATCTTTATCAATGATTTTTTAGAAGCACTAATAAAAGTATCCCTAATCTATTTAAAAGAACCCTAACCATGACTCATTTAGTCACAATTCTCAGGCTCTTGTGGAACTCCCCTACTGTCGGTGCTCCCCCTCTATGTTCTCTTAGATGAATCAAGGCCAGAATCTAAGGTATGTTATTTTCTCCTTTTCCTCTCTCACAGATTTCTTTTTTGGATTCCATGGTTTGTGTTTTTGTAGTGTTCCCATCCATGAAGAACCATACTTCTCTTCTCCCAAAACTCTAGTCATGATTGGTCTCTCTAATTCTTCCTCATTATTTCCATTCTTATCACCATCTTCACCCATGGCTCTTTCCATTGTTAGCACTCTCATTTTCACTTTCACCACTGTCCACATTGCTCCACCAAACATTCCCTCTAATCATTCCCCTAAAGCTACATGGTCACTGCATATCATAGATATCATATTAGACAATAATGAATCTTTTAGTAATGGAAAATGGAAATGGGTTGTGTGCTTCACATATAGTTTTAGGGACTCATTCTTTTCATCATCATAGTCTTTGTATCTTCCCATGGAGCGAGATATTCTATTATAGAGTACGTAAAGGATGTTTGGTTCAAAATGTTATTGATCATCGATAAGGGAATCATCCCATCAATTATTGTAATTGAATCTTCATTTTTACAAACATGTTCCTATCACAAACTACAACCAATTGGAAAATTACCTACATAATGTGTAGTTCAATGGTGTTTATTATAATCATTTAAGTATCCCCAAAAATATTATAGAACAAAATATAGATTCAGACATGCTATCATTAGTTTGAAGGACCAAGGTCTCCATGTATATTTTCTATGGCTTTTGGTCTCTCTGTGATGTTTTTTAATGATACAAGTGTCCTAATTCCCTCAAACTGCACTATTATAGGCCACTATGATTTGTATTTCACATTATCCTTACTTTTTTCAAATTAATGGTACATTGATAGCTATATTTATATATAAACATATGATAATATTATATGAATTTCAATTTATTGTGATGTTTTTAATAAAAATTTAGTTTAAACAATATTTATTCTCACCTTCTATTATTTGATTTTATGTTATTTTCGAAAACAATTTTGTTTTTTATTAAATTGATAAAAAATGAATGCTTATGTTTAGAGAATTATATTATTGAAATGTAATATGTTAGAATGAATAATTAGAATTTTATTTATGTTATTTTTGAATATGAGTGTGCTTATAGTATACATGGGATAAACATATTTTTAAAAAATAATAAGTGCCAAGTTTTATTTTGTTTTTGAAACAAATTTGTCTTTTGTTTTTTTCTAATTATATGTAAAAATAGTTTCTCAATAAATATATAAATTACTTCATGATTTCCTTTAAGGATAAGTTTATCTATATTAATTTCACAATATTTAGATCATGTAGGATATGTAAGAGTTTATAATGTATGTATTTTAGAGTATTTTTTGGAAATAGATAATTTATTGTTTATTAACCATTGAAATATCTTATTCATGATTTAAATAATTCAATACTAATTAAATAACTCCATTTATAAGTGTTTTAGATTGGTTTTAAACATAATCAATCATAGTGAATGATTATTATTTCGTTAGATTTGAGAAAACATGGGTTGTATAGAATCTTGATAAATTATTATGTATTACACATGCTATAATAGAAATATTTAAGCAATTATCATATTTAATTATTCAATTAAGGAATTTGATGTTATGATACCGTATTAGTTATAGTTTTTATATATGTACTGAATATTTTATTTTTTTAGATGAAATGGTTCATAATATATATATGTTGATAGGATAAATATATTCTTCAAATTATTTTACTATAATCATAAAAAATTTGGTTTTAATAATCTTTATATTGTAAAATAAAAAAAATACATTTATAAATTACTTTTTGACCCCGGGAACTATATGAATTATTATAAAATGCAACATGATTTTTTAGGCATTTGAATTTTAGGAAAAGAAAAAATTTTGGGACTTTTATTTTGTAAGTCTCATTTTTATCTTTGTATAAATTTTTTACTAATTGTTTAACTAATGTTTTTTGTTTACTTGTCTAATAATTCTTTCTCTAGAGTAATTTTTTAGAAAATTTTTGTATTAAACATAAAAGGTAACTATTTTTTGTTGAATTTTGATAAATCTTGCCTTATAATATTTTCTTTGAATAATCACTTGATATTATTTTTAATTATTTTTAATATAACTCTGAATGTATGATAATAATATTTTTCTACAATAAATACATGTGTGGATGTGATAAAAATAATTTTTATCATGTATTAGAATATGATGGGTATTATGTGAGGTCTAGGTATGTTAGAATGTGTGTTACTATAGACATGTTAGCGATTCATTGAGGTCTAGGGTGAGAGTGATGTGACATTTTTATTATTGTTTGTTCTTCATTTTCGGTTTTCAGAAGTTAGGTTTAACAAATGTATTATGGCACCCATTGTGTGGTTCTTTCCTAAGGAAACCTATTCTGTTAAGACATCCCCATAGTCGGAATGCACTTCTTAAGAAAAATGTATATGCTATATCCATTTCATGATTTGGATGTAATAAGTACATGTGATGGCTACCCTTGAGGGATAGTCTTGGATGATAGGGGTCTGAGGTCAGATCTCATGGTACACATTATGTGGTTATTTGTAGAGGGAGATAAATATTTTTTTTCTCCTTTTATGATTTAAATGTTAACCTCTTATTAGTTAAATGATTTGAATGTTAGAGAAAACCCATGGTATAAATTAATAGAATGATTAATCTAATTCACTAGTATGAAATGAAGTATGTACATTTGATTATCATGGTGTCTTGGTTAGTAAACAATGACATGAATTACATGTGTATTTTGAGTGTTACTACTTTGAACAAATACTCAAATATATGCATTTTTGTATATTTTAGGGGCCCTATTAGTATTTACTTATTCATTTGTAGACTCACACCCTATACATGAACCTCAGTGGATATAGGGATCTTATATTTGAGGTATATGTGAGGGAGAAAGACGAGTAACATAGATTAGAGTTTGTGCATCTCAGTGGGAATGAGTTGATGTTATCATAATAGTGTTAGGGACATTTTAGCATTTTGAGATGTGATTTAACATTTTAAATTAAGATGTAGTAATTTAAAAAACTTTATGGTGTAAAATTTCATCCTCACCAACTTCATCTCTTGAACAGTTATTATTGCATTTTGTTGCTTGAGTCTCATCCTCCATATCTTCTATGTTGCTTGAACTACTATGAGCAGTAGTCATCCAAAATGCTCATCGGTACCTGGTATGGGATGACTATTGCTTAGATTAGTTCAAGAAATATAGGTGCAAGTCCAAAATATATAAAGGATGAGTCACAAGAAAAAAATTCAATAATAATTATTCTGGAGATAAAGATGATGAGGATGACAGTTTTCTATAACTTTCACCTTTGGATGAACTCAGAGGATAACACCTACCATAGTGGATTACTTATTTTCTTAAATTCAATTACACATTTCCTTCAAAATGGATGTAAGCTAATTGTTTGACAATGATTATTAAGATGGAGTTATTGAGTTCATCATGTTTTCAATAGATCATGCATATGACCCTTATCATATCCTTTGTCAGTTTTTACATTTTTGTTATTCAAGAAAAATTAAATGTTTAAATACTCATGAAAATAATGTATTCTGCACATAATGACGTTACCAATCCCGAGGAAGGATATAATTTTGATGATGAAACTACATAATTATTAGGGGATCAACAATATGTTGATAAAAAAACCACAATGTTTCAATATCACAATGTTGGATAAAATTATCAAGGTAAGAAGTCATGGTATAAAATTTGAGGTTGGTTGGAATCAATGTGGCCAAACTATTGACCCAAACATGTTAATGTTCATTAGTTATGTTGGGGTCACAATGAGGATGAATGTGCTGATTGATATTGATTCGTGGTGCCACATCCAGTTTGTAACAAATGAAACCCTTTGGAAAGATATAATGGTAATTTTAAGATATACTTTCTCCATTTTACCAAAAAATTATATAATGAAAAATTTATTTATTTTCAATTATTCCCTTAAAAGATCATTTATTTTAGAATATTTTTGTATGAAATTTATCTTAATGTCCATTAGAAGAGAACATAGAGGCATTCAGACTCTTCTTACCAAGTTATATCTTATGGATTCTTAGGGAAAAGTAAATCCCCACCCACCAATCAGTTATTCACAAATTATAAATTATAAAACATAGTCTTATTTCATCAGTCTTTGTAATGAGAAATCATTTCATGTGAATTACAATCGATAATATATTATTTGAAATTATTTTTTATCCAATTTGATTTAAAATTTTTTGAATTATGAAATAAAAAAATAGTGCTGAAAATAAAGAATTTGCATCAAAACCAATGTACCCCTATCGCAAAGAAAGGATGGGGTACACTTCACTAGATAAGAAATCGGTATGTACTTTGAATCAATAATAAAAGTTATATGTGATATAAAACAACATATGTTCCTATGTTTATATGCAGATTGATAAATCCAAATCCAAATCCACTTCCATCCCACATCATGTGCAATGGAAGGAGGCTTGTGTAAATAAGGAGGGTAAACTTGTTGATGAAAACAAAGAATTAGTATGGGAAACATGTCTAAGTATGAAATAATAGTAATTCATTATGATTTATAATAGTATCATATAAAAAAATATTTATGTTCATATTTTTTAATATGGTTTAGAAATAGGAATCGGTAGCGACCGTACCAGAAGAAAAACTACTTTCAGTAGCTTTGAAGCTGCCAAAACAATATGGTCATGTTAAAGGATTAGGTTTTGGAGTGTCTCCCCAAAAATATTTCGAGAAGACCAAACCACATGATGATACATATAATATGGTGAAAGGATTTCAGACACAAATATATGCTTTGCAAGATATTATTGGTCGGTCTGGTTTGACATACTAATGTACGAGAAAGGATCAAAGAGAACTAGTAGTGGAACAAAGATCCGCATATGAACCAAATAACCCCACTAGCTTTAAGGCTAGTCATTACCCTAAATCGCATACCTTACCCATGGTAATCAAATTTTTTATTACTCTTTATCCTAAATGTGAATCAAACAACTTCTGATAACATTATATTACTAAAATCATACAGGGTACAATTATATGTGATTTTTATCTGTCAACACCCACACACAACCGTGTTGCTAGGGGTATGGTATATAGTATCCAAAGAGACAATCTACACCAGAACGACCTCCCAAAATTTTACATGAGCATTGGGATTGAGGAAGCTCATGATCCGACTGATGAGTTTCCTATTCCATCTATTTTTTTGTTGGTTTTAGTTTTTGCATTTTTTTGAATAGAAATATATAGTGGTTATTTAAAATGACACTATCTATGGTAAAAATATTTTTTTGCATTAGTTTAAACCACCAAAATATTAGACAGAATATATAGTGGTTTTTTAAACCACCACTACATATTAATAATTATAGCAGTGGTTTAAACCACCACTAAACCTTTTAGACTTTTAATTTCTAAAAACCACCGCTAAAAATAAAAATAACCACCACTAAATAATGTTTCATGAAACTTCATAGAAACCATAAATAAATTAGTGAAAATGATGTGAGATGATTCCTGATGCTAAATTTTTCAATGCTTTAAAAAACCTTCATGGAACCATTTGGCAATGGTTTAAATGGCTTCCAAACCAAAAAAAACCAACTCCATCCCCCTGATTTGTTATAGTGGATGGATTGGTTTAAAACAATATAAAAATGATATTAAAACAATAATATTATTGTTGATCATAGAAAGGAAACAAACACCTATTGAAAAAAGGTTGGGGGGATGGGAACATGGGAAGTCCTTCACCTCCGGTAATCAGGTTATAGTGGAAGGGTTCCAAATGATGAGAAACATGTGTGTTGAATGAATGGGATAAGAGGAGATGAGATTTTTAGAGTAGGTAATGTAGATGGGGATCATGATGAAATAAACTAAGGCATGTGTGACTACAGGTTGACCATTTAGATAAATGGGGAGTAGTGCAGATTAGTGTGGGGAGATGGAGGGGAGTGAAAAGTAGTGCTAATGTGTGAGGGTTGGAGTGGAAATAATATAGAGCGATTACGGTCATTATTTATGTTTTAATATATTTATATTTTGGAAAAAATTTATTTATTTCATAATGAAAAATACTAAACTGACCTGAATAAAAATAAGAAAATTTGTATTTTTTACCTTTTGAAACTTATGAAAAATAGTTATAAATAATTGAAACATGTTGTGATACCCTTTTTATTATATAAATATTTTTTTATTTATGTTGAGAGGGAGCCCTTACATAAATCAAAGGCCCCAAGCATTACCTGGCATGAATAATCTGATGATGATGGCCCCAAATCCCAACTGAATATGGCTCAAAGTCCCCAAGATATGACCTTCAAGGACCAACTGAGAAAAATTTATCACTCCACAACTATATACTTCACATCACACCACATCATTATAATGTTGGGGGGGGGGGGTTTGGAACATGGGTGATACTTTGCCTCTAGTAATCGCGTGATAATGGAAGAGTGTTGAATTAGGAGAAACGTGTGTGTAGAGTGAAGGGGATAGGAGGAGATGAAAGTTACACTATAGGTAAAGTATATGAGGATCATGAAAAAGTAACTATGACATGCGTGACTAGAGGTCGGCCACATAGAAAATTGTGGAGTAGTGAAGATCAATGTGGGGAGGAGGTGGGGAGTGTTGTAGTTTTTGAGCACATTAGAAGGGCATGTATGGAATGGACAACTTGACTTTTTAGTCTTAATTTATGAATAATAATTGATGTATATAAATATAGAAATCATAACCAATGAAAATCATAGATTAATTGACTTGATTAAACACTGGAACCAAAAGATAAGGATCTTCACTTATAATTTATAATGAATTTATATACCGATCTAGAATTACCATAACTTGTAATTCTTTCTTTGTTTATGATTTAGCTCATTTTATCTGGTCATTACATCATTTTTCTATAGTATCCAAGTGCAAAATCCCTTTAGATAGGATCCAAACATGCACTATAATCTCTAAACATCATCATAGAATCCCCGGGTGCTAGAACAATCGATCATAATCGCTTACATCATTTGTGGTTGATCAGAACAGAATTCCTATATGAGGATGAATAACTCTTGATGATCTCTTAACAGATTGAGTGAATATGAGGATATGGAACACTTTTAGATCTATTTAACTCTCTCTAGGGATTGAGATAGCTTCTCTCTATCTATTTTACAACATTAAGCATCTCTTAGGAAAGTGATATAATTAAATATTTATAAAGGCGGGTCTAGGTTTTGCAATTGGAACATATTCACCATTCGAATTCCTTATTTATTGGTGAACCCCATGTGTTAATAATAATATAACTATTATTCAATTGACTTGTGTATCACCTAAGAATAAATAAATATCATTTATATAATTTCCAATCAGACCATTAAACTCAGTTCTCTTTTCCTCCTTGATATTTATCAGTCCTTAAATAATGGTTATTCATTTAAAAAATAAGTATCACTACATTATTCACAAATAAATATAATAAATATTATATTCACCATACCATTTATATAAATATTTATTAATATTATTTAACTCACTTGTTATTTCGAATAAATTACAATTAAATATTAGCAATCAACCAAACCCCAAATAAACATTATTTATTTTAACATGTTAAATTCAATACTAAATTCAACAAAGATTGCAGATACACATAGTTTGTGACCCTCTAGGCCTCTTTCTCAGTGGAATTAGTTAGAACATACTGAAGTCCAAGGTTATCATATAGAAACACACCAACAAATGCATAAAGAAATAGGTTTATGTCAAAATTACACACAACCTCTTATGAATGCTTACTGTGTAATATAATCCCTTTATCATGATATCACGAATAAAGCTAGTTGTATACTGGTGTCATCAACCTATGTACTCGATGTATCTTTCTTTGAATTTCTGAAATTGAATCCACCCACAGAACACCATGACCATGGATTTATCTAGATAGTTCCATTCCCACCAAAGGGCTTGAGATATTGACTTCCATCAAAGGACAAAAGAGATAAATTCTTACTCACATTATCCATTAATGCAATATTACTCATGACACATCCAATATATCCAACCTCACTATGAGAATATGTTGTCAGAGTTTTACTCAATACATCAAATCATAAAACTCATGGTATCCATTAATTAAAATTTTAAAGTCTAACGATCAATACACACATCCACAGAAAGGATCACCCAATGACACATGTAAATGTGGCTTTCTTATTGGTGGGTCTCGTTCCCATAATCTTCTGCACTGGAAATTACCAAGGGTATGCACTAAGAGGGGGTTCCTCAAATCCCTTTGAGTCTCCACCCCTGATATCCTATATCTTATATGTCACATCAAATTATATCATCTAGATATAGAAAATATATTCAAGAATATTATTGCAGCACCTCTTAGTTCTCATCACATAGAGGAACTTCTATGAAATTTTAGTGTGACATATATTCTTAGAAAATTATCACATAAAAATCCATCCATAGGATCACTCATGACATGATAAGAAAGTTCATTAATATTTAAGATAATGAATACATGTAATCAATTACTTAGAATTTTGTTATAGGGAACCAACCTCAACAGGCTCCCACATGCACATGAACCAACCACTACGGAAAAAATGGCTTTTTGCGACGGGTTATTTGCGATGGGAGTAGATCCTGTTGCAAATAGTCCGTTGAAAATATTATTTACGATGGGGAAATTTACCCATCGCAAAAGGTTTGGCGCGGTTTGCGCGCCAAACCGCGGGAACCGTATTTGCAATGGGAGGTGCCTCCCCGTCGCAAATACCATGCAGTGGTAAATACTATTTAAGACTGGGAGACACCCCCGTCGCAAATACCCAGCAGCAGTAAATACTATTTGCGACGGAGATATTCCCCCGTCGCAAATAGTTGTCGGCATGTCACTATTTGCGACGAGACTCGTCACAAATATCCTTTTAACCGTCGACAGTAATTAATGCGACCGAAGGTATTTTTGACGGGAGTCGCGTCACAAATAGTTTCGTCGCAAATAATACAACCTATATATACCCCCATCAGTTTTTCCCTCATTCCTCTCTGTTCCTACTTTCTCTCTCTCTTTAAACTCTAATTTTAGTGTTAAAATTTCTCTGAGTTAAATTTTTTTACGAACTGGTTTTGAAGTCGTCTACACCTATAAGAGATCAAGTTTAAACGTATTTGTATTTTATTTTATTTAATATTTATTTCTTTTTTTTATATTAATTTTAATTATTTTTAATTTGTTGTAATTAAATTAGATTTAGATTGTTTTGTTATCAGTATTTATTTGTAACAATAAATTGAAATTATTAGTGCTAATTGTTAAAAATTAGTGGTAATTAGGAATTATTAACGATAATTAGTAATGAATATAAATAATTAGCGATAATTAGTAGCGGTAATTTGTAGTAATTAGGAATAATTAGGAATAATTAGGAATAATTTGTAATAATTTGTAATAATTTGTAATAATTAGGAGTAATTAGTAATAAATATTAATAAATAGTAATAACGAATAATAATTAGTAATAAATATTAATAAATAGTAATAAATAGTAATAAATAGTAATAAATAGTAATAATTAATAATAATTAAGATTAATTAGGATTAATTAGTAATAATTAGGAATAATTAGTAATAATTAGTAATAATTAATAGTAAATAGTAATAAATAGTAATAAATAGTAATAATTAGTAATAATTAGGATTAATTAAGATTAATTAGTAATAATTATGAATAAATAGTAATAATTAGCAATAAATAGCAATAAATAGCATTAATGAGCAATAAATAGTAATAAATAGTAATAAATAGTAATAAATAGTAATAATTAGGATTAATTAGTAAAAATGAATAATAATTAGGATTAATTAGGATTAATTAGTAATAATTTGTAATAAATAATAATAATTAGTAATAATTAGTAATAATTTGTAATAATTAAAAGTAAATAGCAATAATTAGTAATAATTAATACTAATTAGTAATAAATAGTAATAATTAGTAATATATAATAATAATCAGGATTATTTAGGATTAATTAGTAATAATTAGTAATAAATATTAATAATTAGTAATAAATACGAATAATTAGTAATAAATTGTAATAAATAGTAATAAATAGTAATAAATAGTAATAAAAAGTAATAATTAGTAATAAATGTTAATAAATAGTAATAATTAGTAATAAATAGTAATAAATAACAATAAATAGTAGTAATTAGTTATAATTAGCAATAACTAAAAGTAAGGAGAAATAATTAGTAATAATTAGTAATAATTAATAATAATTAAGATCAATTATGATTAATTAGTAATAATTATGATTAATTAGAAATAATAATTAGGATTAATTAGTAATAATTATGATTAATTAGTAATAATTAGCGATAATTAGTAATAATTAGTAATAATTAGTACTGATTAGTAATAAATAGTAATAAATATAAAAAATTGAAAAAAATAGTAAAAATAGTAAAAAATAGTAATAATTTGTAATAATTTGTAATAATTAGTAATAATTAGGATTAATTAGTAATAATTAGTAATAATTAGTAATAATTATGATTAATTAGTAATATTTAGTTATTAATAGTAATAATTAATAGTAATTAGGATTAATTAGGATTAATTTGTAATAATTAATAATAATTAGAATTAATTAGTAATAATTAGTAATAAATATTAATAAATATTAATAAATATTATTAAATAGTAATAAATAGTAATAAATAGTAATAAATAATAATAAATAGTAATATATAGTAATAATTAGTAATAATTATTAATAATTAGTAACAAATACTAATAAATACTAATAAATATTAATAAATAGTAATAAATAGTAATAAATAGTAATAATTTTGAATAAAGAGTAATAATTAATAATAATTAAAAGTAAAAAAGCAATAATTAGCAATAATTTGTAATAATTAGTAATAATTAGTAATAATTAGTAATAATTAATAATATTTAGGATTAATTATTATTAATTAGTTATTATTAGTAATAATTAGTAATAATTAGTAAAAATTAGTAATGATTACTAATAAATAGTAACAATTAGTAAAAATTAGTAATAAATAGTAATAAGAAGTAATAATTATTAAAAAATATTGGTAATTAGGAAATGCTTCAAAAATGAATACAAACATCAGGAAAAGGTTAATTCTTACTAATTTTTAATTAATTTTGTCATCATTTTATCTAGTATTTGTAAGTTAATTTCCTTATCATTTTTATCTAATACATAATTATTTTTTTCACAGATCTTTTGGGAAGTCACAAAATAGATAAAATGATTCTTTCTGCCAATATAACCACGTTTTCCATATTTATCATCTTTCATTATCGAACTGCCAACACTGCATATTGATTCATTATTGTTAACCGAAAAACGTTTCTCATTTTTGAAGGATAAAAGAGAAAAGGAAGCTCATGTGACCATTGTGGTGAATTCTCATTATATAATGGTCACATTAACTTATTCTCCTCTTTTGACTTACAACAACGGGAAAAAAATTGGCAAAGAAATTTGAGTTAATATGTAGTGTATGCAGTTCGACATAGAATGAAAATGGAAACATGGTTACATTGGTAGTTAAGATTGTTTTGAATCTCTGGGATGTGTACGAATCATCCACACTTTATTCTGACACACGTTGTGATCGATATATATCGGGGCAGACAGAATGTGACCTGTCGAAGACAACAACAACAGTAAGAGGAGAAGATATGTTGTTTACTGGAGTAACAACACCAGCAGATGATGAAGTACATGTGATGCCTAACTCATGGTTTAGTGTGTTTTTATATTGTTGTGAATAATATGTTTTTTTATTATTTTATTATTTATTTAATTTTTTTTAATATTTTATTACTTTATTATTTATTTATTTATTATTTTGTTAAAATTATTAATTTTTATTTTTATTTTTATATTTCTCAAAATATTGAGGTTTTTATTATTTTATTATTATTATTCAATTTTATTCATATTAACAATATTATTATTAGTATATTAATATTATTATTATTATTATATAGATATTATTTTTAATATTTTTATTTTTATTAATTTCTTAATATTTTTTGTGTTATTATTATTATTATTATTTTATTAATATTACTTTATAAATATTATTTTTAATTTTATTAATATTACTTTTATTATTATTATGTTATATTTTTTGCGACAAGTATATTTTCATGTCGCAAATAGTATCTATAAATATTATTTTTTTAATTTTTTTAATTTATTTTAATTTAATTTTAATTTTATTTTTTGTGACGGGCCTATCGCAAATGAGTTTTTTTAAAAACATGGTGAAAGTATTTGCGACAGGTGAATTTCTCATCGCAAATATTATTTTTTGTGACGATTCATCGCAAAAAAATGTATTTGCGGCACTGTTTTCCACAACAGGTCATTTCCGACGGGGCCCCGTCGCAAATACCCATTTTTCCCATAGTGAACTGTTAATAACCTTATGTCCAATATATCTCACATGAAACTCATGACTATATCGAGATAGATCCATTTTTAAGGGATCCACTATGTTTTCCTATCGGATAATCTGCTCACTATAACTTTACCTCAATGAGAAAAATCCCTTAAGAGACGAAACATCTAAAGTATATGATTTTTCCTTTGATATAACATTGGATATTTGGAAAGAGCCCCCATTGCAGTGTTATCTCAGAAAACCATGATAGATTCTTGACTTCTCGGCACCTCATCAAGCTCTTGGAAAAAGTTTCAAATGTATACTACTTTCATGGTTGCATCGAAAGCCATAATATATTCAGACTCCACTATAGAATTAGTGAAAACTTCATATTTTTAACTCTTCCTATAATGACCTAATGTTTTATCAATGGAAATTCCCCTGTTATAATTTTGTCATATAATCACATTAAATCACAACACAATGAACTAATAAGTACTATGTTACCTTTAAACACAATATTGTCACTTCTATGATTAGAATTTTGAAAATCTGATATACACGGTTGTGATCTGTAAGATGTTTGGAGTCTAATGGAAGAAACTTAATTTTTGGTGTATAGTAACATACCCTTATGAATAGTAACACACTCTCATGAATAGTAATATGACCCTTATGAATATTAAAACATCAAAAAGAATAGTAACCTCACCCATGAATGTATGAATACATTTTAGGCATCTTATAAGTGATAATATGACCATAGTAAAAGTATTGGTATTTTTGTAAGTCATAAATAATTAATTTCAATTAATTAGTTAATTTAAAATAAAATGTATTTTCCTAAAAGATGTTCATAAATTAAAAAATTTATATCTTCCGGTTTTAATATAATTTATAAGTCCTTATGTAATTTTTTAAAGCATTGTAAACTCATTTATAGATTTAAAATCCATATTTTTCATGTTAATTATGATTTTAATTAAAAATTAAATTAATCATATTTATAAACATATTTTTTAAAATTGGAGTTCATTTTGGGATTCTACACATTGATAAATGGTTAGGGTGTATTTTTTATATTTTTCAAAAATACTTGAATTTTTGATGAATAGTGAAATACAGTAATTTACCGTATATATACATTATAAGCTAAATGAACTATTCCTAGCATCATCAATGAAGTAAGCAACCTTAGTTCAAATTCAAATTCAATTATTACTATTTTTGGTCATCGAATCATCAATATTTCTTGTCTTATGGAAAAATTGTAAACTAATGATTAAAATATTAAGAAAACCCTCCTCCCCTCCACTATAAAAACTACCCACACTCCCCTCTTCTCTTCACTCCTCTCAAGCCATGTGCCACATATGTCCATCAGACCTTGGTCTACTCAAATGACCAAATCCTCTTCCCTTTAGAGGCTATCAAAGGAGATAAACTCAAGATGTTAATTCCTCTTTCTGATTCTTTTAGTTTCTTTCAGGTTCTTTTCTTTTCTTTTTTATTTCCTCACCTACCATCAACCAGATGGTATGATAACCCCAATAACATACATTTATTGTAATTATATTATTCTAATGGGATATTTTATCATAATCTCTCTATACCCCTCCTTTTATACCATAAATGAAAACACTATTCGAGATGTGTTGATTTATCACATTCAAGGACGACGGGTTTTCAGTTTGAATTACCATCATCAATTCTGGTCATGAAACCATTTTTATGGTTGAACCAAAATATTAAATATGTATTTTATATAATGTTTTGTTTTGTAATCCTTTGGCACACATGATGCAAAATAATAATACAAACAGAGTTAATTATGAGAAAAATCACCAAATTAATTCAACCGTTTATCATTAATGTTTTATATAATGATTCACCTTCACTATAAATAACCAAATGAATTTTATATCCATGTAATCTTATGGATGTTCACTAATTTCATATAACTTCAATTCGGGACAACCACTCTCATTATACATGTGTATCGAACATGAATATAAGTTAACTGAACATGAAACAAACAGACTCGAACAATGAAATCGAACCTCATAACCAATCAAAAAATTCATGAATAAACTTAAAATGGTTATAATAAATAAATTACATGTAAAATAGATTCTATAATTATTAATTAATGAACCTAATTTTATTATTCATGTCATTAATATCAAGTGGAGAACACCATCAGACTTAAGGTAAGGGATCCTCTCTATTCCACTTTTATTCAAGAATGTCCTCTATGGGGTATGATTTCGCAACTCTCCCATACTTACCTCATGATGTATAAGTTATGAGAAACCCATTTCACTCTCATTAATCCCTCTCAAGTACACCCTATACCATGGCAATAATCCGTAAGGGATTCTACCCAATCCTCCTTTGTTCCTTTGGGTTGGCTTATCTTCCTTTTACCAAAATGAAGTTATCATATATTTTTATGTAAACATTATAAAAATACTGTTTACACGTACCAAATTCATTTATCAATACCCTTTAATCATTCTCTTTCGGGAATATACACATTTTTATGTGATTCCCTCCCCAATACTTCCTGATAAGCAAACTTGTTTTGAGGGAACTTCCTGAATTCCTACCTAATTTCAAGTGCACTCTATCTTCTGTTTTAAGCCACCATTATCCATATAAAATCAGTATTTTTTATGAAAACCTTATCGGTTCACTTATGGTTTTATAAAAAGGATTTTCCCTTTTCTATTATAAAGTCTCTATAGTATTTTCCTTAAAACCGTAAAAAAATGTTTTAATGCTAAAATTTTGTAAATAGTTTTCTTACATGCTGTCACTTCTATTTGAAATCACTTACCATGATACATGCCTATTTTACCTTATGAATTTCCATGTATATTTTTGATCCTTTCTTTCATGGACACTTTTAAGATACACCCATTCATTATGATTTATGACATGATTATGATACCCATCTCTTTTCGTGGGTGTCCTTATGTATATGATTGTTTATATATGATTTTATATGTGGAAAATATATTAATGAACATGTTAAGATGAGTTCTCCCAGATAGAGATCCAATCCATTGGGTAAAGTTGAGTCTCATGAGATGTTATGTGCGACGATCTTGGCGGTTTGCATTGGCTTGTTCTACCATGTATGGTGGTCTTAGCGGTTAGCCTTAGCTTGTGATACCATGTGCAACGGTCTTGGCGGTTATCCTTGACTAATGATAAAGTCATGTTTTATGTTATTGAAACATTATTATGACTCCATGTTTATATTATTTCTTTTTTATATGTTATGATTACATATGTTACATTCCTTTTATATCATTATTTCATGCCCTCTATCCCATGTGCTAATGCTTTGTTCTTATGGTTATTCCATTACTGGGATATTTAGCTCATCCCTTTTTTCATGTGTTACCCATGGTACCCTATGCAGATGTTTGAGAAAAATGGAAGTTAGGAGATCAATTTGAAGATTAAATAATGAAATGTTTTATTTAGTTATATGTTTTCAGTTTTATGTACCTAGTCTTCCAAGACACTAGACTTTATGATCTTTGACGTGTAATCTGATGAATAGTTATTCTTACAATCATGTAATGTTAAATGTAAAAGGATAGGGTCACTATACTTCCAGTTCACAACTCCTTTGTTGAGACAAAATAGATATCCTAACTGTGAATTCAGTTCATTTTAATATGTCTGAAAGCTAGAATCTGTATAACCTTGAATGAATATATCTTTATCTCCTCTATATAAAAGGAGCATATCCTTAGTTATCATTAGACACATAGGGATAGACATAAAAATAGTCCAATACTTTTCACTTGTATTATCATGATATATTTCTACCATGGTCAAATCATAGAAAACATAAAACCTAATATGTAACATGACATTCATGATATATCTTATCATAAATGTGTATGGGATCTTACTCATTCTCTCTCTTCCCTCTCATGTCTGAGGACACATTTTCATGGAATGATGTGTACTATTTGACATTGGAAGAGATCCCCACTTAGATTGTTACATACTGAACGTATTCAGTATCTAGTCAATGTATGTACTTTGAATTATTCCAAGAAGCCTCTTAGATCCGTCATTCGTGAACTTGATCTCTAGAATATAGGCTGCTTCACCTATGTACTTCATGGAGAAATACTTTCTCAACCATGACTTAACCAATTATAAGGCTGGAATTTTTTTTCTAATTAGTAACATGTCATCATTATATACTACTATAAAAATGAACATACTCCCACTAAACAACTTTTAAACTCATGGAACACATTCTTTATTAATACAATCAAATTCTTTTATAGCTTCATCAAACTGATTGTTCCATAACCTGGATGATTTCTTTAAACCATAAATAGATCCCTTCAAATTTTATAACATTTTGGAAATTCATAGAGTCAAAAAACCATTTGGTTGTTTCCTATACACATCCTCATGAAGGTTCTCATTAAGGAAGGAAGTTTTGACATCCATCTTCTAAATCTCATAGTCATGGTGAGCTATTTTGATAAGAAAAATTCTAATGGATTGAAAATTTTAAAATATTTTTTCACAGCTATTTCCTTAAAGTTATCTAAACTCTTTATCCACTATCAATGATTTATAGATATTTTATTTATCTTCCATTTCTAGTTCTCTATTGAATACCTATTTACACCCAATGGGTTTTACATCAACTGGTGGATCGTTCAGAACCCAAATTTGGTATTGATACAAAGAATCCATCTTAGAATCCATGGTTTATTTCTATCTTGAAGATTCTGATATCTTTATTTACTATTTTTAGGTTATTGGTTCATTATTGTTAGTCAATAACGACTCACTAACATTGATGAATAAAAAACCATATATTTCTAGTTCTCTAACCTCTCCAGTGCTCATAGACAGTACTTGTGTTTTAGGAATAAATTCTTCCTCATGGTCTTGTGGATTTTTTCATGTACCAACTCTTATGTTTCTTGAGCATCAAATTCATCAAAGTAAATCTTTCTCCCACTATACTTCTTGAGTATGTGCTCTTATTTAAGAAAGATGACATGCCATGTGATAATTACTTTGTTTTTAGAAGGGTTGTATATATAATATCCCCTTATTTCCTTGGGATACCCTATAAAGATACGCTTCTTGCCCCTGGGTGACAGTTTGTTACTTGAGATAGCATTAAAAAACAAATCACACCCTATGCAAAAACATGTTAAAAACAAGTTTCTTTCAACTCCATAACTCCAAGGAAATAAAATTTTATGCTTTAAATAGTACTCAATTTAGTATGTATGTTGTCATGTGTAATACATTTCCCCAAAATGATAATGAAATACATGCATGAATCATCATCATCCTTATCATATCCAGTAAGGTATGATTCCTCATTTCATTAAAACCATTCCACTACGATGTATAAGGTAGAGTGAGTTGAGATGAAATCCCATAATCCCATAGAATTTTGATAAACTCTTAAATAATATATTCACTACCTCAATGTGATCAAATCTTGTTTATCTTCTCACCTAATTGATTCTCAACTTCATTATTTAATTTCTTGCACTTCCAAAAGTATTCATACTTATATCTCGTTATGTAAATATAACCATACCCACTCAAGTCATAGGTAAAAGTAATAAATTATGAGAATTCACCTCTAACTTCTACTTGAAAAGGTCTACACACATCATTCTGTACCAATTCTAGAAGCTATGTGGCCCTTTCATCTTGGCCAATAAATGGTGTTTAGATCATATTTCATTATAAACAAACCTAAAATATTTCAACTGGATTAATCTTAAAATATTTTAAATAAGCTTCTTAATAAATATTTTTCAAACACTTCTCATTTATGTAACCAATCCAGTGATTCCAAAACAACATGTTAAATGAGTCATGTGAATTTGATTCATTATCAATTTATAATATTTTATTTTCATAATTTGAAACATAAATACTATTATTCAGTTGTTACATACCATAAAATATTCTTTCTTTATAAAAGAAACAAATTTTATTTACAAAACATAAAATAAATCCATCTATGTTTAAACAAGATATAGAAATGATATTCTTGGTAATTCTAGGAAAATAATAACATTTATTTAAAAACAAAATCAATCATGTTGGTAATGGGATTTGTTAGTCTTCAATGGATAAATAATCCATCCTCACTCTATTGGAAGCTCATAGATCAACCTCTCCTCTAGAAACCTTATTAAATCTACATAGTTCCAATAATTGGATAGAAATGTAAGCACCACATGAAATATTTAATACCCAACTTGTTGATATAAAAATATTACACTTGATAAAAAATTCACTTGATGCTTCCCCTTCCTTCTTTGTCTAGGGGTAGTTCCTCTTCCAGTGGACTTACTTTCCACAAGAAAAACACCCCACATTTTTCCTTTTCTTGCCTCTTGATCTTCTTCTTGTTGGAAGGACAATGCTCTGAAGCCTTATACTTGGAATGAGTCTTCAGACCCTTTACCTTGTTCTTCATATTCTTATCCATTATAAGGACCATGGGTTTTTCATGCTCCATGTATTTATTAACTTGGAAAATAATATTAAGATGTTCTGAAAGATTCTTCTAGTTATTACTCATATTATAATTCATAATAATATTGGAGAAGGTTTTAGGTAGTGAGGAAAGAATGAGATCTGTGCACAACTAATTAGGGACATTAATCCCCATGATTTCTAAGAATTATATATAACCAATAATCTTGACTACATGATCCCCAAATGGAACCAAATCTCTATGATTTTCTCATGAATAGTGCATTAGAGATCTCATATAGCTCATGTATCCCTATTTTATAATAAATTTTTTTTAGCTAATAAGGATTCTATATGCAACCATATCCTCACATTTCTTTAGAGTCTCACTGGACATAGAGGATAGCATGAAACACCGGACATCCATTTCGTCATCAACATATTTTAAGTAGAGAGATACTTGTTCCTCACAAGCCTCTTTGGTAAATGACGCAAGAAATTGGGTTTCTAGTATGTATAATTTCCATTCATAGTATAGTATAACATGTAAGTTCCAATACCATTCCTAGAAATTCATACTAGTGAGAAAGTTATCCTTCTGTAGTAAGGATAAAAGTGATATTGTAGAATTTATATGATTTCCCATTTATACAAATTAAGAGAATATGATTTGTACTTTATAGATTACAAAATCATATTTGTAAAATTAAATATTATTAATCTCATACTATTTTTATGAAACCTAATAAACCTCACTATTAGTTTTTGAATATCCACTTTCATAGATATTCTAGTGGTAAGGACCCATATTCCCTTATCATAACCCAGACATGGGACTGAAAAGTTAATTAAATGGTTTTAGGTAGGTGTAACTTTCCAACTACATTAACTCATAGTTCCTCTATCTATTGAGGGGACTCCCGAATATTAAAATCCTAGATAAAGATTTCCTCAATCCTTGCCTCTCAATTACACCAAGTCCTACCTGGGCAATCAACCCATAACATGAACTAAGTTAATTCAACCGAAAAGCTCAATATAAAATTTCCTTGATAATTGAAATAAACCTAACTTGGTCTGATCAATCACTTTAAACTGTGGGTTTGAATCTTAAGTTATGTAGTGGAAGGCTATACCGACTAAATATTTTTAGTTGAGGGGTTTTTATCCATATTTGTAAAATCCCATTTATCATATCACATGCCTTGATAATATTAATTAGACTTTACTTAAGTGATTAACCATGTATGATAAATTTTACACAAAATACAGTTTTATTTTATTTCATGTTGCATTCTTGTTAATTAATTTATTAAGTTATCATGTAGAATCCACAAACATAAATATTCAACCATGAAACTAACAGAAATAAAATATAAGTGGCATGATCATGATATTATCTAATGGATAGTTTATCTAGTAAATGATAAACTAAACCTTATTCATAGGGGGAAACCACCTTGAATCATAGCATGATTTGTGTTGAAACATTCCACCTTGGCTCCTATGTATCACCTTGATTGGTTTCACCTCATCTCTAAGACTTGTACCACCTATTATCACCTTATATCTGCATACTTATATTACATTTTACTCACATGCAAGTGAGGAAATCTAATTATTTATATAAAAGGGGTTTACATAAAATAAACATTGGGCATATAGGTCTTTACATAATATGAAGGATGAGATGAATTGTAGGCCATAAAATTTAATTTAATTATAATAAATTAAAAGAAACCAATAACATGCTAGGCTGATCTAATCTCATGATCATCAACACAACATGCAACGAACATAAATTTTCAATTTATCCATTAATTACATCAATTCATTCTTTATTTAAGATAAAACACCATGAATTAATCCAATTAATTTAATTTATCTTAATACCATTTGAGTATACTTGAATTTCCATCATCCACAATTTTAAAAAAATTAAATAAATTTATCTCATTTAAAATTAAAAAAGAAGATATGTATACTTAGAGTCAATGAAATGTACTCTCCTAAAATATGTGACATGATTCCTGTGCTTATGAATTACCGTGTAATCCAACACGTATTGAATGATAGGTAATTATATAGTTCATACTGACAAAAAAATGACACACAGAACACATGTGATTTACATTGTATGTGATGATCTTGATGCCCATAGAATACGCTATAAGAAAATAGCATACATAAATTTTAGTCTTAGAATTTAACATGGAAATTAATTCAATATATAATTATCAATACTATGACATTACATGTACTATAAAATAAATTGAATACAAAAAAACATGTTATTAGGTTCAATTATATAATCTATTCTTCTCTATATGTAAAATTGATCACATAGTCTACAATAAACTACACTGAGTGTATTGGGTTACATTGCATGTAGTCTCTTTTTCCAATGTCTGTAGAACACACATTGGAGACTGAGCATGTTTCTAATGACGCATATTTTACATATATTATTTTTTGATATTGTACGAAATATTTTTGAGACCAAACGCTAAGACGAGGTGAAATTCTAAGGCCCGGTGTGCCTGAAATAAATGTTTGAAATATATTAAATATATTAAATATAATTCTCATGAAATATTCCTGAAAAAGTAGAATAAATTATAAATGGATTCCCAGATCATAAATCTGAGGGCACCGTTGAGTTCAGAATGTGAAGTTTACCCTAAACTCAACATAAACATAGTCGGTGCAGGTCATTTGTGTAAAATTCATCACGGTCATAAAATGAATAAAATGAATAAAATGATAAAATAAATTATTTTATTTGTTTGTCGATGCAGTGACCAAATTCACTCTCTTTAAATATATTCTTATAGAAAATTTGTAGGGTTAGCCACATAACCCTGTAAATCATTGGACATGTATCGTTAGGGTGAGTTCGCCCTAACCTTTCCTTGAAGGTTAGTATGGAATCATATTCTACTCCTAGGACATTGATCCCTTCAACATGACTTCTTGGATAGAGTTGTTTGAATCCCTCTGTGAGGCTCAGAGTGAGATCCTTTATTCATATTTGTTCCCTAAGTAGAGTTTTTGGTATTGTCATGACCAAAATTTCATGGGACCCGATCCTCTACTTAGAGGGTTAATCCAAATTAAGTTGTTGGTATCACCCCATGTCCTTGGAAGTGATCCTCATCTATGTATCATATTCTATATGGACTAACAACATGTACTTCTAATGGTGAGACCAGGTGAGCATTACCTCTCGAACGAACATCATCAATGCTATCAGACTTTGGAGTGTGTTATCCTAGACGAGTGCTATGTTGAACCATCAAGATGTAATCCTAGGCTGGTATACTAAGATTGTGAATTAACTTTAGACTATGTGTTTTTGCTGATTATATAGGGATATTCTTGTTATACATGTTGTAGAAGTATAATTATGTAGAGATGAGTGTATTTCCTTTATTGTATGATTTGTGGTTTCAGGGTGTCCTACTAAGTATTGTTATACTCATTCTTACATGGTCTTTTCCCACATGTGTTGTGTATTGTATAGAAAATCAAACTTTTGGTAGATTCTTTAACAAACTAGGACTAGATGGTGCTTAGTGAGACCAGACAGAATGAGGTGTGTTCCTATGGTAATCTCATAGCATTCCTAGTTTTCTTTTAGGATGGACTTGTGTTATAGGCTTTTATGGTGGGACTGTGTTTGGCCCTGTTTAAATTCATTTACTTCATATCGTACTCAGGTTGAGGGATTTAGATGTATGCATGAATGGTTGTTCAGTTGTTTTTAAATTTCAACATTTTATAGTCTAAGAGATGGGTGCTTGTGTACAAGTACTTAGATTAAGGCCTCCCATGTTAGTGATCTGCCTACTCGAAGCTAGTTTCTAGCCCCTGGCCTATTAGAGGTGGGATTTGGGAGTTTTGACACATCCCCCATTGGGACGGGTTGTGAAAGAGTGTAATTAGATCATTTAGGTCTACTTTAGAACCGATGTCTATGAGATTGGTTTGGGGTAACATTGTTAAGTGTTTTGAGTTCGGATTTCAGACAAGGAACACTAGTCTTGGAACGATAATCGATGTATCTATACACCAGGACTATGATCACCTAATATTCAACTCGTTACATGAGAACATTGTTTGTAAGAAAAAATAGTCTTATTTGTATCATATAAGAATGGGTCGTGGTTTCCATTTCCTTCTCGAGTTAGCTCTCTAGATATACTCATCGACCATGTTACATCTTGTTTATTTCAAGATGTCTCTGTGATGTATACAACCTAGTATTCAACATCAAGATCATGAGGATTATCCCCTTAGTGATGAGGTGTCAATACATGGACCAGTTCCCAAGATGTTACCTCCAAGTGGTGAACCAGCTATACCACCACCTGTAGAGTAACACATGGAACCAGTATTACCAGCTGATAATGTGTATAGGTTTTGAAAACATCAAGAGTTTCAGTGGTAGAGAGCCCTCAGGTTCCAAGGTGAGCCTGGCACATAGGCGACTGGGGACTGGCATGAGGTGGTGAACCAAGTTTTCCATCCAGTCAGGACACCCATAGATTAGATGGTGGTTTTGGCGGTGAGTGTTCTCCACAACTTAGTAGGGTGATGGTTGGGGTTAGTGGACCATTATTACGATGACGGGAATCTTGCATGGATAGAGTTTTATCACCTTTTCAAATAGGAGTTCTCACCAGCTAAACTGATGGATATATGTATCTAATAGGTTCTGCAATTCCAATAGGGCACCACGACAGTAGCAGAGAATTCATCAAGGTTTACCAACCTCTCCAGGTACTCGATGGATATGGTTCATGACTTAACCAATTATAAGGATGGAATTTTGTTTCTAATTAGTAATATGTCATCAATATATACTACTATAAAAATGAACATACTTCTACTAAACAACTTGTAAACTCATGGCTCACATTTGTTTTTAATAGAACCAATTTCTTTTATAGCTTCATTAAACTGAATGTTCCGTAACCTGGATGATTTCTTTAATACATAAATAGATCCCTTCAACTTTTATAACTTTTTGGAATTTCCTAGATTCAAAAAACCTTTTAGTTGTGTCATATAGAAATCCTCATAAAGGTTCTCATTAAGGAAGGAAGTTTTTACATCCATCTTCCAAATCTCATAGTCATGGTAATCTATTATGACAAGAAAAATTCCAATGGATAGAAATTGGGAAAAATATTTTTTCACAACCAATTCCTTAACGTTATATAAACCCTTTAGCCACTAGAAATTATTTATAGATATTTTAATTTCCTTACATGTCTAGTTCTCTCCTGAATACTTATTTTCACCCGATGGGTTTTACATCAACTGGTGGATCGGTCAGAACCCAAATTTGGTTTTAATATATAGAATCCATCTTAGAATTAATCGTTTATTTCTATCTTAAAGATTATGATCTATCTATTTACTCCTTGTAGGTGAGTGGTTCATTATTGTTAATCAATAATGATTCACTAACATTTATGGATAAAAAACCATATCTTTCTAGTTCTCTAACCTCTCCAGTGCTCCTACACAGTACATGTGTTTCAAGAATAACTTCTTCCACAGGGTTCTATGGATTTTTTTTCCTATACCAACTCTTATGTATCTTGAGCATCAAATTCATCCAAGTAAATATTTTTACCACTATACTTGTTGATTATGTGCTCTTCCTTAAGAAAGATGTCACGCCTTGTGATAATTACTTTCTGTTCTAAAGGGTTGTATAGATAATATCCCCTTATTTCCTTCAGATACCCTATAAAGATACACGTCATGCCCCAAGGTGACAGTTTGTTACTTGAGCTAGCCTTAACAACAAATCACACCCTATTCACAAACATGTGAAAACGGGTTTCTTTCCACTCCTTAACTCAAAGGGAATACCATTTTATGCTTTAGTTAGTACTCAATTTAGTATGTATGATGTTGTGTGTAACACATATCCCCAAAAGGATAATGAAATACATGCAAGAATCATAATCATCCTTACCATATATAGTAAGGTAAGATTCCTCCTTTCATTAAAACCATTCCACTACGATGAATAAGGTAGAGGGAGTTGAGATAAAATCCCACAATCCCATAGAATTTCGATAAACACTTAGCTAATATATTCACTTCCTCAATGTGATCAAGCCTTGTTTTTCTTCTTACAAAATTGATTCTCAACTTCATCACATAATTCCATACACTTCTCAAAGGATTCATATTTATACCTCATTACGTAAATATAACTATACCTACTCAATCCATAGGTAAAAACAATAAAGTATGAGAATCCACCTCTAACTTCTACTTGAATAGTTCTACACACAACATTATGTACCAATTCTAGAAGCTTTGTGGCCCTTTCACCTTGACAATTAAATGGGGGTTAGATCATATTTCTTTTTAAACAAGAATAAATGATTTCATGTGTTTTAAGCATAAAATATTCTAAATAACCTTATTAATATATCTTTTTTGACACTTCCCATTTATGTAACTAATCCAGCGATTCCCAAACTATGTGTTAAATTAGTCATGTGAATTTGATTAATTTTCAATTTAAAATATTTTATTTTCATAATTTATGACATAAGTACTATTATTCAGTTGTTCGATACCATAAAATATGTTGTCTTTATAAAAGAAACAACTCTTATTTACAAAACTAAAAATAAATCCATTTATGTTTAAAGAAGATATAGAAATGATATTATTGGTAACTCTAGGAACATAATAACAGTTACTTAAAAACTAAATAAATCGTGATGGAAATATGAGGTGTTAGTAATAAATCGCTAAAGAATCTTATATCACTCTATTGGAATCTCACAGATATACCTCCCCTCTGGAAACCTTCTTAAATCTACATAGTTCCTATATTTGGATAAACATGTAAGCACCACCTGAAATATCTAATACCCAAATTGATAATATAAAAATATGACACTTGATAAAAAATTCACTTGATTCTTCCCCTGGATTCTTTGTCTAGGTGTAGTTCCTCTTCCAGTGGACTTACTTTCCACATGAAAAACACACCACATTCTATTTCTTTTCTTTCCTCTTGATCTTATTCTTGTTTGAAGGACAATGCTCTGAATCCTTAGACATGGAATGAGTCTTCAGACCCTTTACCTTGTTCTTCATATTCTTATCCATTATAAGGACCATGATTTTTTCATTCCCTATGTATTTATTAACATGGAAAATAAGATTAAGAAGTTCTGGAAGATTCTTCTAGATATTACTCATATTATAATTCATAATAAAATTGGAGAAGGTTTTAGGTAGTGAGGAAAGAATGAGGTCAATGCACAACTCATTAGGGATATTAAAACCCATGATTTCTAAGAACTATATATATACAATCATCTTGAATACATGATCCCCAACTGGCACCAAATGTCCAATATTTCACATGATTAGTGCATTGGAGATCTCATATATCTCATGTATCCCAATTTCATAATAAAAAATTATGTAGGTGAGAATGATTCTATATGCATACATATCCTCATATTTCGCTAGAGTCTCAGTGAACATACTAGATATCATGAAACATTGGACATCCATTTTGTCATCAAAATGTTTCAAGTAGAGAGATACTTCTTCCTCACAAGCCTCATTTGTAAATGACCTAGGAAGTAGGGTTTCTTGTATGTATAATTTCCATTAATAGTGTAATATAACATGTAAGTGCCCATACCATTCCTATAAATTCATACTAGTGATAAGGTTATCCTTCTCTGGTATGGATAATATTGATATTGTAGAATTTATATGATTTCCCATTTCTACAAATTAAGAGAATATAATTTTTACTTTATTTAATACGAAATCATATTAGTAAAATTAAATATTATTAATCTCATACTATTTTTTTGAAACCAAATAAATTTCACCATTTTTATTGGAATATCATGTTTCATAGATTCTACTGGTAAGGACCCATATTACATTCTTATATCCTAGACTCGAGACTGAAAATTTAATTAAAGGGTTTTAGGAAGTGTAACTTTCCAACTACATTAACTCATAATTCCTCTATCTGTTGAGGGGACTCCCCGATCATAAAATCCTACATAAATATTTCCTCAACCCTTTTCCCTCAGTTACACCAAGTCCTACATGGGCAGTCAACCCTTAACATTAACTATGCTAATTCGACCTGAAACATCAATATAAAAGTTCCTTGATAATTGAAATCACCATAACTTGGGCTGATCAGTCACTTTAAACTTTGGGTTCTACTCTTAAGTTAAGTAGTGTAAGGCTACACCGGCTTAATATTTTATTTGAGGGGATTTTATCCATATGCGTAAAAGCCCGTTTTATCTTATCACATGCCATGATAATTTTAATTAGACTTTACTTAAGTGATTAACCATGTATGATATATTTTAAACATAATATATTTTTATTTTATTACATCTTGCATTATTGTTAATTCATTTATTAATATATAACGTAGCATCCACAAACATAAATATTCAACCATGAAACTGAAAAAAATAAAATATAATTGGCATGATCATGATATTATCTAATGGTTAGTTTATCGAGTAAATTATATACTAACCCTTTATTATAGGGGAAAACACAATGAATCATAGCTTGGTTTGTGTTGAAACATTCCACCATGGATCCTATTTATCAACTTGATTGGTTTCACCTCATCTATTAGACTTGAACCACCTATTCTCACATTAGATCTCCATCCTTATATAATATTTTACTCACATGAATGTGAGGTGAACTAATGATTTATATAAAAGGGGTTTATATGAATGAAACTTTGGGCATGTATGCCCTTACATAATAAGGAGGATGGGATGAATTATAGGCCATAAATTTTAATTTAATCATAATAAATTAAAAGAAACCAATAACATACTGGGATGATCTAATCTCATGATCATCCTCAAAACATTCAACAAGATTAAATTTTCAATTTATCCATTAATTACTTCAATTCATTATTTAACTAAGAAAAAAACCATTAATTAATCCAATTAATTTAATTTATCTTAATACCATTTGAGTATCCTCAAATTTCCATCCTCTATAATTTTAATCAAATTAAATAAATTTATCTCATTTAAAATTAAGGAACCACATAAGTATACATAGAGGCAATGAAATGTACTCTCCAAAACTATGTGACATGATTCTTGTGCTTATGAATTACCTTAGCATCCAACAAATATTTAATGATAGGTAATTACATGGTGTGTAGTGACAAAAAAATAACACACATAACACATGTGATTTACATTTCATATGATGATCTTGATTCACATAGGATACACTATAAGAAAATACCATACAAAAATTTTAGCCATAGAATTTAACATGGAAATTAATTCAATATATATTATCAATAATATGACATGACATGTATTATCAGATAAATTGCACACAAAACACATGTGAATAGGTTCAATTATATAATCAATTCTTCTCTCCACATCAAATTGAGCACATTTTCTACAATAATATACACAGAGTGTATTGGGTAACATTGCATGTAGTCTCTTTTGCCTATGTCTTTAGAACACACATTAGAGACTGGGCATGCTTCTAATGACTCAGATTTTACATATATTATTTTTGGATATTGTACGAAATATTTTCGAGATTAGACACTGAGAAGGTGTGAAATTATAAGGCCCAGTGTGCCTGAAATAAAGGATTGAAATTTTTTAAATATAAAGCACTTGAAATTTTCCTGAAAAAGTGTAATAAATTCTAAATGGATTTATAGATCAGAAATGTGAGGGCACTGTCGAGTTCATAATGTGAGGTTTACCCTAAGCGCCACATAACCTTAGTCAGTGTGGGTCAATTGTGAAAAATTCAAGGCGGGAATAAAATGAATAAAATTAATAAAATGAATAAAATGATTAAAATAATAAAATAAATTATTTTATTTGTTTGTCAATACAGTGATCAAATTCCCTCTCTTTAAATATATGCTTATAGAAAATTTTTCGGGTTAGCCACATAACCCTGTAAATCATTGGACATGTATCGTTAGGGTGTATTCTCCTTATCCTTTGCTTGAGGGTTAGTATGGAATCATCTTCTACTCCTAGACAATGATCCCTTCAACATGAATTCTTGTATATAGTTGTTGGAATCCCAATGAGAGTCTTGGAGTGAGATCCTCTATTAATCTTTGTACCCTAAGTAGAGTTTTTGGTATCTTCATGACCAACAGTACATGGGATCCAATCCACTACTTAGTGGGTTAATCCGAATTAAGTTGTTGGTATCACCCGATGTCCTTGAAAGTGATCCTTATCTATGTATCGTATTCTATTTGGACTACCAGCATGTACTTATATTGGTGAGACCTGATGAGCATTACATCTCGAATGGACGTCGTCAATGCTATCAGACTAGGGAGTCTGTTATCCTAGACGAGTGATATGTTGAACCTTCAAGATGGAATCCTAGCCTGGTATACTACGATTATGACTTACCTTTAGACTATGTGTCTTTGTTGAGTATATATGGATATTCTTTTTATACATGTTGTAGACATATAACTATGTATAGATGAGTTTATTTTCATTCTTATATGCTTTGTGGTTTGAGGGATTCCTACTAAGTATTGTTATACTCATTCCTACATGGTCTTTTCACACATGTGTTGTGTCTTTTATAGACGATTGAACTTTTGGAAGAGTCTTTAATAGACTAGGTCTAGACGGTGTTTAGTGAGACGAGACAGAATGAGGTGTGTTCCTATAGTAATCTAATAGCATTCCTAGTTTTCTTTCAGGATGGACTAGTGTTATAGACTTTTATGGTGGGATTGTATTTGGCCATGTTTACTTTCCTTTACTTCCTGTTGTACTCTGGTTGTGGGATTTAGATGTATGCATGAATGGTTGTTCATTTGTTTCTACATTTAAGCATTTTATAGGCTAAGAGATGTGTGATTGTGTACAAGCACTTAGGCTAAGGCCTCCCATGTCAGTGATATGCCTACTCGATGCTAGTTTCCATCCCCTGGCCTATTAGAGGTTGGATTGGGGAGTCGCTATACATCCCCCATTGGGACGGGTTGTGAAAGAGTGGCATTAGATCATTCAGTTCTACTTTAGAACCAATGTATATGAGATTGTTTTTGGGAAAAATTATTATGTGTTTTGAGTTTAGATTTCAAACCAGGGACTACAGTGTTGGTATGGCGACCGATGTATCTATAAACCAGGACTCTAATCACCTAATTTTCAACTCGGTACATGAGATCATCGGGTGTTGGAAAAAACAATGGTATTTTCATCATATAATAATGGGTTGTGGTTTCCATTTCATTCTTGAGTTATCTCTCTCTATATATACTCATCGACCATGTTACATATTGTTTATTTAAGTATTCCTCTATGACGTATGCGAACTAGGATTCAACATCAAGATCATCAGGATTATCCCCTTAGTGATTAGGTGTCAATACATAGACTAGTTCCCAAGATGTTACCTGCAAGTGGTACACTAGCTATACAACCACATGTAGAGTAACACGTGGTACCAGTAGTACCAGCTGATAACATGTATATGTTTTGAAAACATCATAAGTTTCAGCGGTAGAGAACCGTCAGGGTCCATGGTGAACCTGACACATAGGCGACTGAGGACTGGCTTGATGCAGTGACCTGAGTTTTCCATCTAGTCAGGAAAACCATAGATTAGATGGTGTTTCTAGTGGTGAGTCTTCTCTACAGCTTATTAGGTCGATTGTTGGGGTTAGTGGACCATTGTTACGATGAGGTGAATCTTGCATGGACATAGTATTAGCACCTTTTCAAAGAGGAGTTCTCACCAGCTAAACTGATGGTTGTATGTATCCAAGAGGTTCTACAACTCCAGCAGGGTGGCATGATAGTTGCTGAGAATTAATCGAGGTTCACCAACCTCTCCAGGTACTTGATGGATATGGTTCATGACTATTTATTCAAGTATCATACTTTTGAGTGAGCTCTGTGTAAATACATTTGATCCAGTGTTATCCAACTATCAAATCCTACCTTTAATAGGATATTAGAGTTATCATTGGTGATAGAGATTTTCTTATCAATAAAAATACAGCCAGTGGTTTCTAGTGGGGGGTATACAGAAGTAGATACCTCGGTAGTAGGGAGCTGACATTAGTCTCAGGGATTGGGACTTGTGATACATTTGAGGAGGAGGTCCCAAGATATAGGTTCTATGGTTCAGAGCTCACAGGGTGGGTCCAATCAACCCAAGGAGAGGAGGTGCTACTCATTTGATAGAAGGGTACATCTTGCATGATATTATCTGATCCTCCATAAAGATGACATAGAGACCATAGACGGGACACCAAGGTATAGGAATCGATTGGAGCATGAAGGTTCACAATGCAACAGATGTGGCAGAGGAGGTGGGAGATAAGCATTAGGTGGTAGGCACTTTGACTTGTTACCACCACCACCCCCAGGTGGTCTATTCCAGGCTCAGGGAGATAGAGGATTGGGGCGGGGTTGGCTACATGTCGTTGAATCTTATAAACTAGAGGCTCTGGGAATGATTCTAGGTATGATCTGTGTCTTTTGAAACTTAGTTACAGTACGGATAGACACATGTACTAGTCATTCATTTCATTCCACATATCTTGTCTAAGACCATGAGATTCATGTTGTGCCCTTGGCACAACCCTTGCACTTGGATAATCCTACTAGAGAAGACTCAGTGATCACACACTTGTGCCGACAATGTGACCTGACTCTTGGAGGTGAGAGTTTCTATTGTAATCTATTTGTAGTAGTAATTAGGCCTTACAATGTCATCTTAGGTATGGAATGTTTATCCATGCTTCATGACCATATTTACTATTTTATGTGGAGGATGCGGTGTGTTTGTAGTGATGCAACCAGGTTCTCCTTCGTTGGTGAAAAGGAAACCCAGACAGCATAGGATGGGCTCATGCATAGGAGGGTGTAGGTGATTACCCATCAGTTGGCCTGTATAACCCTAAGTGTAATTAATGTTATAATTTCTCATTTTTCATGCAGTGGTGGTGGAGGATGAGGACTTATTCCCCAAGGATTCTCTAGGCTTACCTCCCCATCGAGAGATATACTTCTGCATTGATCTACACCCCGACATGACACCAATATCTATGCCAACATATCAGATGGATCCTGTAGAAATTTTCAAGATGATGGTGCAGTTAGAGGACTTTTAGAGGAAGGGATTTCTTAGACCTAGTGTTTCGACCTAGGAAGCCCCAGTTTTGTTTTCCAAGAAGGCAGATCAGAGCTTGAGTTTGTGTGTGGATTATTGTCTCTTGAATTAGGTGACTATTAATAAAAGGTATGTATTAACGAGGATTGATGACATCATTGAACAAATTAGTGGGGATACATAGTTCTCGAAGGTTTACCTCAAATTAAGTTATCACCAGTTGAGAGTATGGGACAAGGATATACAAAATATGACATTCAAATGTCACTACAGTCACTATGAGTACATAGTGATTCCCTTTGGCATGAAGAATGATCCTGTAGTGTATGTTGGACTCATGAACCCAATCATTCATCCTTTTATAGACCAATTCATGATAGTCTTCATCAATGATATCCTTGTGTACTCGGCGTCTAAGGAGGATCACGTAATACACTTAAGGATGGTTCTGGATGTACTTCTAGAGAAACATATTTTTAGGATACTCTCAAAGTTACCGTTCTAGATACACGTAGTCCAATTTATGGGACATGATATCTCAAAAAATAGAGTGGAAGTGGACCCAGCCCAGGTTGAGGCCGTTTTAAAATGGGATCCACCCAATAGCATGAAAGAGGTTTGGAGATTCCTTGGATTGGAAGGATATTACCAGAGATTCATCCTTGATTTCTCCAAGGTATCATCACCCATGATATATTTGACCCAAAAGGGGAAGCCTTTCATGTAGACAGAGAAGTGTCAGTATGCTTTTCAGTAGTTGAGACAAATTTTGATGAACGGTCCCATCTTGAGTTTTCTAGGGGAGGGTGTCGATTATTTAGTGTTTTGTGATTCCTCAAGAAATAGGCTTGGTTGTGTTTTGATGTCGAGGCAAGTGGTGATTACCTATGGTTAACGTTAGCTGAGACCACATGAGAAGAACTACGTGACCCATGATCTTGAGTTAGCAGTAATTATATTCACACTAAATATGTTGGGACACTACCTAATGGCTGAGTAGTTTACTGTCTATTCTGATCACAAGAGTCTCAAGTACATCTTCTCTTATAAGTATCTTAACATGAGATAGAGGTGATGGCTAGAGTTCCTAAAAAACTATCACTTTTAAATTGTCAATACTCCTAGGAATGAGAATATGGAAGTAGATTCTCTCAAAATGAGATATTGTTCATAGTTTCTAAATGATGTGTAAGAGCATTTAGACTCATTGTAGTTATCTTTTGTGTATGGAAATGGAGAAGCTTACCTACAGTCGATGGTTGTCACCCCACCACTCTTGCAATGAGTTAGGGAGGCATAACTAGGGTATACCGACTGTGAGACCCTACATACTCAAATATCCATTGGACGTACTCATGGTGGATTTTATAATGGTTGGTAACATGTAAATCTTTTCGAAGGACACACAGTGGTACTAGTGGTGTTATAGGAGAAGGCTTTGAGATAGTCTCACACATCTCCATTGGAAGTACATTTAGGTGTGTCAAATATGTACTGGGACCTCTAATGTTAATTTTGGTGGTCAGGGATGAAGAAAGGAGTTTCAAAATTTCTCTCTCGATGCCTTACTTATCAGAAATTGAAGGCTGGGCACTATGTTACAGCTGGTTTACCTCAACCCCTTGAGGTGACAGAATGGAAGTGGGATGAGATATACATGGAATTCATTACAGGATTACCACATATGTCAAGGGTACATGATTCTATATGGGTGTTCGTAGACCAAGTCACGAAGTAACCCCACTTCTCCTCTATTTGGGAGCAAATTTCAGTAGATATCATGGGAGGCCTCTATATTCTGGATATAGTTTGACTTCATGGAGTTCCATCGATGATCACTTATGACTATTATGCTTGATTCACATCATAGTTATTGAAGATATTACATGAGACTTTTTGGACTTAGTTATGCTTGAGCACAATGTTTTACCCCCAAACTAATGACCAGTCTGAGAAGACCATTCTGGTTCCGGAGGATATGTTGTGAGCTTTCATGTTATACTTTGTCCGTAGTTGGAAGGATCATCTACCACTGGTGCAGTTTTCACACAACAACATCTAACCTTCTACCATCATCATGGAACCATTCGAGGATTTATACAAGTGACACTATAGGTCACCACTTTTTTGTAATGACCCAGGAGAGTCATCACTCATTGGCCTAGAGTTTGTGTGAGATACTAATGAGAATGTACATATCATCTAGGATTGGATGAAGACTGCATAGAGAAATCATAACTCTTATGCTTACAGATGATGAAGTCTATTTGAATTTGAGGAAGGAGACCATGTGTTCCAATGAGTTTCACCTCAATGTGTATTACAATGATTTAGCTGGGGAGACAAGCTATCTATGTGGTTTATTGGACTTTTCCAGATACTGCATAGAGTTGGGGAGGTTACGTACCACTTAGCTCTACCTCTGTAGTTAGATTAAGTACACAAAATCTTCCATGTACCCCGGATGAGGAGATATGTGCATAACCCATCACACATTATCAACTGGAGCGAGATGGACATCGAGGATGAAGCTACCATTTATGAGTAACTAGTAGAGATCGAGGATCAACATGAGAGGATCCTTCATAGGTGAGAAATCTATTTAGTTCGTGTCAAGTGGTAGTACGTAAATCTCTAAGAGAGCACATGTGAGTGGGACGTTTAGATTCATTCTCAGTACCTATATCTTTTTGGGTATCCTTTTTTCAAATTTTTGGGGACATAAATCCCCAAAGTGTGTAGAATTTATTGACTCATATTTTCTATATATTTTTTTTGGATATTGTATGGAATATTTTCAAGAATAGTCACTGAGATGACGTGCGATTATAAGGCTCTTTTTTCCCAAAAAAAATGATTGAAATGTATCACATATATTAAATAGCATGCACTCACATTTTTTCATGAAAAAGTGTAATGACTTCTAAATGGATGACTGAATCAAAAATCTGAGGGCACCACTGAGTCCTAAGTATGAGTTTTACCCTAGGTTCAACATGACCTTATTCGGTGCAAGTAGTTTGTGGAAAATTCATCACTAGCATAAAAAGAATAAAATAATTAAATAAATTATTTTACTTGTTCGTCGATGAAAAGACCTAAGTCCCTATCTTTAAATACATGATTATGGAAAATTTATAGGGTTAGCCACATAACCCTATCAATTTTGGGAGAGCCGTTGGAGTGCATAAAATTAGATTCTATTGGTGGATGATGATCAGATCGAGGATCAACGACTAGAACATGACAAAATCCAAGGATCTCATCAACAACTATGACACTAATTCATTCTTCATCAGCAATTGATCCAAATCAAGGTAGGATGTTTTTTATTGGATGTATTACCCTTTTTGGTTTCTATGATTAACGTGAATCAGTCAATGAACAGATTGATCCATGATTCAACCATATCATGGGATTTGATAGATTAATCAGGTTTTGGAAAAATTACTTTGTGATTTTTAATTCTTCATTGTTATTATCATGGACACATATCAAGTTAGACATGAACATCAATTGAGGTTCATTCCTCTTAATTATTATCATTCTTTTCTCCCCTATTATGTGTTAATCATGAGAGTTCTTCATTTGGACCACGATTCGATATATCCCGATCAATCAATCATTGAACATTTTTTTTGGGGCAATGATCCAATATTGTAGATATGGGATTGGAATGACATGATGGTGGTGTGATGATGGAGATGATAATGGATTAGATGATGTAGTTACCTGATTTTTGTGTTCTTTAGTGCAAAATGATGAATGATGAACTATCCCATTTTTTGTGTGGATAGAGGGCCCGAAACATGTTAATCAGTGTAGACATGACTCGATGAGGCTTGATATATGTTTTTGCGGTGAAAAACTCATCGGATCAAAGTCTAGAGGAATGGATGGGATGCGTGGAACCAGATATGGATTTATAGAAATCCCGTGTTGCACAGCATGTAAACCAGATCTACACATTGTGTGGCCCCACCGATGCGAAAGCTAGGGTTTCCAAAGAAAGATATGTATCACACATTAATGTGACCCTATCACACGATGTGTGGTCTCTCCCTATGAACTCGACGTGTAACTTAGAGGGTAAAAAGACATGGGGTGCAGTACACGGGTAGCCTACATTCCATGTAATCCCCTACATGGACATGATTTGGACCAAGTACATGGGCTAAGATGTGTTCTAGTACATGAGAATGAGTACATGGGATAAGTCATGTACCAGAAAACAGGTAGACTACATGGGAAAACTACACACCTGTACTTCTACACAGACAAGACTTAAGACATGGTCTGTTTACACGGGTAGGACCTAGGGCCAAGGGAAACGACGTGCAACCCATACTACATGCAATGTAAATTATTATACAATGCTTGGATCTCTTTTAATTTGTATCTTTGAAAAGTTTTGTTAGGGTTCATTCCCCTTATCCTTTCCATGAGGTTTAGTATTTAATCATCTCCTACTCCTAGGAAAATGATCCCTTCAGTAAGACTTCTTGGATAGAGTTATTAGAAACCATCCATGAGGCCCAGAGTGTGATAATCTATTCATCTTTGTGATCTAAGTGGTGATCTTGGTATCATTTTGACCAATATTACGCCTGCACAAATCCTCTACTTTGCGGGTTAATCTAGATTGAGTTCTTGGTATCACCCCATAGCCTTGGAAGTGATCTTCATCCGTGTATTTTATTCCCTTTAGACTATCAGTGTGTACTTATAATGGAATGACCCGATGATCATTACCTCTCAGATAGACTTCATTGGTGCTATTAGAATTAGGAGTGTGTTCTCCCACACAAGTGATATGTGGAACCTTCAAACTCGGAACCTACGCTGGTATACTATAGTTGTAGCTTACCATTAGACAGTGTGTCTTTGTTGAGTATATCTGTATATTCTTATTATATATGCTATAGATATATACCTATGTAGAGCTAACTATATTTACTTTGGTGTATGCTTTGTGGTTTCAGGGCGTCCTATTGAGTATTGTTATACTCACCCCTGCATAGTCTTTGTCCACACGTGTCATGTCTTGTGATGATAATCGACCTTTAGATAGATCCCTTGATGGACCAGGACCAGATGGTGGTTAGTGAGACCAAACAGACCGAGGTGTGTTCCTACGATATTCTGATAGCATTCCCAGTGTTATTTTAGGTTGGACTTGTCTTACAGACTTTTTTGGTGGGCTTGTATTTTCCCCTATTTATTTTCCTTCACTTATTATCGTACTCTGGTTGTGGGATTTAGAAGTTTTCATGCATGGTTATTTAGTAGTTTTTACATTTTATAATTTTATAGGATTTTAGGCGTGTGCGTGTGTACAAGTACTTAGGCTATGGACTACCATGTCAATGATATGCATACATTGACGCTAGTCTCTAGCCCGTGGTCTATTTGTGGTGGGCATGGGGGGTCACGACATGGGCCCCATTGGGATGGGTTGTGATTGTGTTTCCTTGTAATAAATAAATTTGAAGTAGACGACTGTGGTGTTACTACATGACGTGTGACCAAAAAGTTGAACAGTTTTCCAGTCCCTAGGTCATGCAGCATATATACAATACGATTGGACCCCCATGTTCTCCATTATAAAGAGACAAGTATGACACACCATTTATTCATGTCACACAATGTGTAGTTCTTAAAACCATGTGCTAGCCTATCTAGATCTATATGTCGATCCACATGTATCAGATCACTGGTTTTATTTCCTTGGACTGACATGATTTTATCCTGAGATACAGACGAGATACACTGGTATATGACATGTGGTTTTATGGCATACACTGTGTATGCTTATTTTGTCTAGACAGAACCTTTGGAATCTCTAGATGGTGTTTTTAGATATTTCTTCACTTTCATGTTAACAATTTACTAGTTATGTTAATGAGAATAAAGAAAGGGAATATAATATGATGTTTGAATTTCAAGAATGAATCAATATGAAGTAAAATAAATCCCAAACACATACAAATAATAAAATATCAATAAATAATTATAAATTAAACATGCGATCTCTCTGATACCACTGGAAGATTTCAATTGTAATTCAAGCACTTATATAAACTGAAAAACTCAACTTTTTAGTATTAATTTATGAATAATCATTTCTATACATAATGATTTCCATCATGACCAATGAAAATCATATATTACTTGACTTTATTAAATTTTAAAGTTATAAGAGGAGGATCTTCACAGGAAATTTATAATTAATTTATGTACAGATCTAGAATTACCTAAACTTGTAAGTATTCATTTAATGATCATTATGTTGATTAGATCTTGTTGTACCATAATTTCACTGAAGGATACAAGTTAATAATCCCTCTAGAGGTGATCCACATGTGCACTATAATCTCTAAACATCATTGTATAATCATTGGGTGCTAGAACAAATGATTCTAATAACATGTGTCGTTTGTGGTTGATCGCTATCAAATTCTTCAATAAGGAGGAAAAACTATTGAAGATTTCTCAAAGGATTGAGATAAGATGAGGAAAATAAACACTTTTAGGTCTCTAGAAATCTCTCTAGAGCTTGATAGAGCTTCTCTCAATCTATTGTGCACAACAAGTGTCGCTTAGTAAAGAGATATAATTATATATTTATAAAGGTAGGTCTAGGGTTTCCAATAGGCACATGGACCCCATTGAACTTCCTTATTTCATAGTTAACCCCATTTAATAATAATAATGTAACTATTATTCACTTTACATGTCCATTTCCTAAGAATAAATAAGTATCATTTATATTATTTCCAATCAAACCATTAAATTTGGTCCTATTTTCCTCCTTGATGTTTACTGATCCTTGAATAATGACTATTTATTTAATAAATAAATATCACTACCTAATTCATCAATAAATATAATAAATATTATAGTCACCAAACCTTGAAAATAAATATTTATTATTATTAGTATTTAACTCACCCATTCTTTCAAATAACATGTGATTAAATCTTGGCGATCAAACGATACCTGAATAAATATTATCTATTATAACTTTATAAATTTAATATTTCATTTATTTGAGATTACGAATATGGCAAGTTTGTGACCCTCATTTCCTATTTCTCAATGGAATTAGGCAGAACTTCCTAAAGTCCAAGTCTAGAATCTAGAAACACACTAAGGCATCCATGGAGAAAGAGGTTAGTGTCGAAATCACATACAACGACCTATGAATACTTAACATGTAATATAATCCCCTTATAATGATATATTGAATCAAATAGGTTGCATATTGGTGACCTAAAACTATGTTCTTGATGTGTCTTTCTTTGAAATTTTGAAATTGAACTCACCCACATAACACTATGACTATGGATTTATCTAGATAGTTTCATTCATATCAAAGGTCCTGAGATATCACCTTCCATCAAATGATAGAATATATAAATCCTTTCATGCATTATCCATTGACACAATATCACTCGTGACACACCCAATATATTATACTTCATTGATAACATATTTCATCATGGTTTTCATCAATATATCAAAGTTCATGACTCATGGTATCCATTAATGATAATATTGAAGTCTAAGGATCAATACACACATCCACATATAGGAACACCCAAGGAAAAATGTAAATATATATTTTATATTGATGGGTATCATTATCATAATATCATACACTAGAAATTACTAAGGGTGTACACCATGAGAGGGTGACTCAAAGTCATATGAGTCTCCACCACTAATAGAATATATTATCTATGTCCCATCCAATGATATCATTCAATTATATAATATATATTCAATAATATTGTCCTAGAACCTTCTGGTTCTCATCACAACAAGGAACTGCAATGACCTTTTAGTGAGACATATATTCTTAGGACATTATCACATAAAAATTTCAAATATAGGAACAATCATGTTGTGATAAGAAAATTCATTAATATTTAAGATTAATAATACATGTAATCAAGTACTTAGAATTTTGTTCTAGGAAATCAACTTTAATAAGTGAAAAGTGGCTCCAGTATATGAGGATTATGGAGGAAACATGAGAGAGTGATTAGGTTTATTATTTTTTGTTAACATTATTGTTTTTATTTTATAATGTAGACATTTATGTTTCATGATACAAAATAACCAAAATACCTAAAATAAAATAAGGCATTTTTTACTTTTCACCTTTAAAAACTTAGGATAAATAATTATAAATAATCAAAACATGTTGAAATCCCCTTATAGTGGCTGAATTGGTTTATAAAAAAATTAAAACAACATTAAAATAATAATATTATTATTGAGTGTAGAAAAGGAATGGACACCTATTAAAAGAAGGTTGGGGGATAGGAACATGAGTACTCATTTGCCTCTGATTACCACAAGACAATTGAAGGTTTCCAGATAAAGAGAAAGAAACATCCAGAATGAATAGAATAAAGATATTAGAGTTATAGAATATTTAAATTTTATGAGAATGAAGATAGAAGGAACTACGATGTGTGAGACTATGGGTTAACTGCGTAGAGAAATGGGGAGTAGTGCAGATCGATGCAGGGGTGGAGGTGGGGATTACAAAGAAACACCAACGTGTAAGGGTTAATGGGGAAACAAAAGAGAGTGATTATAGTTATTATTTATTTTTACATTTTTTTATTTTAGAATGTTGAAATTCTCGTTTCATAATGAAAAATAACTAAACTGATCTGAATAAAAATAATTGATTTTTGTATTTTTAACCTTTTAAAATTATGATAAATAATTATAAATAGTCAAAACATGTATTGATCCCATTATAGAATTACGATTAATTTATAATTATATTAAAAAAACATTAAAACAATAATATTATTGTTGATGATAGAAAAGGGACATGAACCTACCAAAAAAGGATTGGGGGGATGGGAATATTAGAAATCCTTCACCTCTGATAATCACATGATAATAGAAGGGGGTTGAACGATAAGAAACACATGTGAATAACAAATGGGATGGGAGGAGATGAGAGTTATAGAGTAGGTAAAGTGGATGAGGATCATGATATATGAATCTAAGACACACACAACATGGGTTGAATGCATATAGAAATAGGGAGTAGTGAAAATCGATGCAGGGATGAGGTGGGGAATGCAAAGTGGTGACAGTGTGTGAGTGTTGCGGAGGAAAAAAAGAGACAAATTAGGTTTAATATCTATCTTTACATTTTTTTATTTTGGAATGTATAATTTTTTTTTCATGATTCAAAATAATTAAACCTACCTTAATAAAAATAAGATATTTGTTATTTTTCTCCTTTTGAAACTTAGGATATATAATTATATGTAATCAAAACATGACAGGGTCCAATTTTTATTAAGGAAAGAAACTAATTTTTAATTTTTTTGAGAGGTAACCCTTACATAACCCAAAAATCCCCAAGAATTACATATATCGAAGGCTTAGATGATGATGGCTTGAAATCCCAACTGAATATGGAACAAATTCACTAGGAGATGAAAATGAAGGACCAAATGATCATAATTCCTAATGTCACAATAAAAAACTATATGTTGCACCATCCCCTTATCACATCGGGTAGGCGGATGATAATATGATAGGTTTTTTGCCTCTAGTAATCATGTGAAAATGGAAGGGTGCCAAACAAGGAGAAATAAGCATGCTGAATGAAGGGGATATGCAGAGATGAGAGTTTCATAGTAGGTAAAGTTGATGAGGATCTTGATATATGGAACTATGAAGTACACGATTTTTATTCAACCATGTAAGGAAATGTGGAGCAGTGAAGATAAATGTGGGGAGGAGGTGGGTGGTGAAAATCCATGCCAATTTTTGAGGGATGGGGAGGAAACAAGTGAAATTAATTAGGGTTATTATTTATGTTTACATTTTTTTATATTTTGCAACATAGATGTTTTTGTTTCATGATGAAAAATAACTAAACCAACCTGAATGAAAATAAGATATATATATTTTTTAAATTTTTCTATTTTTTAAAATTATGATAAATAATTTAAAATAACTGGAACATGCTGAGATTCCCTTTTTATTAAGGAAATAAACAACTTTTTAATTATGTTGAGAGATAACCCTTACATAACATGAAGGTCCTAAGAATTACATGGACCAAAGGCTCAAATGATGATGGTCCAAAATCCCAAATGAATATAGATCAGAGTCCCCAAGAGATGACCTTGAAGGACCAACTGAGTAGTATTCATCACTCTATAACCATAGACTTTATACCATGCTGCCCCTTGTCATGTCACACCCCCATCAATTATGTCGTACTGTACCGCACCATATTTTCCACACATGAATCTATTCATTATGATGCTGTCCTCCATCACACGATTCAACATCTGTCACATTGTGATAGTAAATAACTCCATCCTATATCGATAAACCATGTAGTTATAGGGCTATCAGATGGATGTCAACACACCTATCACTCGTTAGAGCTTCTAATTTCTAAAAAATGTCTGCATGTCATCACACAACACTACACCTGTTACATCACAATTTTCTCCCATGTCAAATCACCACACCTACCAATTTATTTCTCCTTAAATGAACTCCCCTAATAAGATAATGGAATAGAGGCCCAGTGGACCGAAGTACTGATGGATCTTAGGCCCAAATATGTGGCCCCATGGCCTAATTTAGTTGAATAGTGCTACTACTATAGCACCCTAATACATCACCTCCTACAGTTCCACCAAAATATTTCCCCACCCGGATTTATGTGTAATGTTATCAGTTAAAAAATGAATTAATTTATTAATAATTCAAATCATTTTAACAAATATCCCGAAAATAGAATTAAATAAGTGATGATAAATTATTTTGTAATGAATGCGGTAATAAATTTGATTGAAACTGAAAAGTATTTCAAAATTTAAACCTTGCTTTTAATCATAAATGAATATGTATATGAATTTTTTAATACGTTCCTTAGAAACAGTGGCTTCCTTATAATATTTTTTAATTTATTTTTAATTTTTTTATCTTTATGATAAAATTGTACAACCTTTATTCAAAATACTATGTATCTATATATTGACAATCCACTTTCAGTTTATTAATATCATACAATCATTTTTATATTTATCTTTCTTTATATATAAATCATATTCATAATCTAATTTTTTATTACATTTTCAACTATAACAATTCCTATTTGGTCATGTACTATGAGTTTCTTTATGAAACCAACTTAGATACATTGGAATTTAACATCCACTTTTTAGATTCAGATTATAATTAATTTACTAGTTTTTAATTTTAGAATAGAATATATACCGACATTTTTTAGTATAATAAATAAATTTAACTCATTAAAAAATTATTCCAAATATTTCAATGATGAATTTCAATTCCCATGAAACATTAAAGGAAGCAAGATTTCGAAGAAGGTCAATGAGGTTGTAAAAATAATTATCTATTTACCAAGGTTTTCAAATCCACTTGAATGATATAATTTTTTTCATGTGAGCTTCTACATGGAATAATATCCATTATAATTATTGATTCTTAATGAATATCACCAATGCAAAAAAAAGTATCTCACCTCCACTGGTAGTAAATGGGCCTTGGATCCTCATTCATAGCAAGAGGATCCCAAAATCGCTAAAGGGGTACTAGAACCTTGTTCCAAAGATAAATGAAATTTCTGGTAGGAAGTGAGTTTTAGAGTTTTGGATTTGGATATTGATTATCCAAGGGACACTAATAGAGAGATAAAATCCCTTTTATAGACTCTCTTCATTTAACGAAGAGAGTCAGGGTGTGACTGCCATATCATGGTGTTACTTCCCATTGATTCTTCTATTCATCGAACGCTTTAATGAATGTGTCTATTTTGAAAAATCTATAAATGGATCAATCTTATTGATCCATAATAAAATAAATTACGAAGAGGATATGTCTAGATGTATGCAAGAACATCCCATGAAAATTGTATTGAATGCCAATCATATGGTACAACAGTGGTAGTATATGGAATCTGATGCCTCTTTATGATATAATCATATCATTGGACATTTCATGAATCATATGCATGTCACTATTTACAATATAAGTTATATAACTAAATATTATTTACTCTTTTAGTTCATTACCAACAATATCCCACTTGTACTAAAACACCATAAGTACATATATAACTTCACAACTATTTGTGAGTATATCCAAGTTTCTTTTAGATACAGTTTATCAAAATATCTTCATTTTGGAATTAACACATTATTCGAAACCTAATCCTTATCCAAATGCCTGACTATGTGACCATGCATGCCTTATTAAAATTGATAAAAATATATATAATCTTTATTTTATAGATTTAATCAAAGAGAGGACTCTAGCAAAGAATCAATGCTTCTCAAGATGCTAAAGTGTTTGGTGTGATCTCCATAAAACACAACCATATCTCAATATGAACATATACACTAAAAGTTATATCATAAAAATCATATATATACCCACATAACCCCTTTTAACATGACATTGAGTGAACACTAAACAAGAAACAATTTCAATCTAGTATAAGTCATCTCAAACATTCCTAATTATCTGAAAAAATATAACTTGATTGATGAATACATTACATATCATTCATCTAGAATATGAGAACATTACATGTCTCTCATCCAAGTAAATAAAAACATCATATGTGATATAACTAAGCATGTCCATATATTTTCTCATTTTGATTCAACCAAGTTCAAGATGTATTTTCTCAAAATACGAATGGACAAATCCCATGTTAGTTGAGCTCAAACCGATGACATGATTAGTAACACACCCAACGACCCATTTATTAGATAATACTAAATTCTTACATAATAATGGTATCATGTTACAAAGGTTCTCATGCTAGGTATATTTCAAACCTTAGGTAAAAATTATTGATAATATGCATGCTCCCCTATGTATATCAATGATTGTATGAATTCCATGGGATATACTTTAGTGGGTTAGTCCAAATAATATGTCTCCACTTATTGTCTCATGAGTCTACTACTCACGTTAATCTTAACATATCATCAGAACCCATAATACTCTATGATAATAATCAATTAGGGACATGTCAAACTCATACTTTAAGGGATATTATCATTCCACCATTTATATAAAGTAAATTAAAATACACATGAATAAATGATAATAATATATTTAATTTATTATAAAATCATGATACATTATAAAAATATTACATCAATCTCTTATGTATAACATACAAAAAGAATCATCATGACATTTTTAACTCTCTGACTCCAGTAACTCGGACCCAGTGGTTATCTTACTAAATTGGAAAAAAAATATTAGATATCTAATCCCAAATGATCAAATAGTTTATCATTATTGGAAAATTATATTCATACATGATTATCACAATACATTTGAAAACATGAAATATAACATAAAATTATAGTGATAACATGTTATTTATTCTATTATATCCCTGGTATCATTCATAGATCCCTTACTAGTATCCTAGGCTATGGAAAACAAAATAAAGGGTGAGTTCATATGCCCACTAAGAGAAAGAGTACAATAGTAGATATCACATAATAAATAAATCAGGGATAATGTGATAGAGATAAACAATAATAAAATATTCCATATAACTAATATCATACAAAAACAATATACCTATGGATGAAATAATAACATAAATAATTACATGAATAACAATAACTAGTTTTATAATGATAGAATGCATATCTCAGACATCAAAATCTCACTATTAAGGCTTGATACCACGGAACCATATATACATAAATAGGTATGGAACACACCAAATACCCAATAATTCGTCTCGTGAGACCTATTGATGTATTTAGGGCATATAAAGGACCCCCTATCACATAATAAGTCCAATGCATTCATAATATGAAATAAATGAATAACAACGCAACACATAATTAACATAAGAATTAGTATTGAAAAAATAGCTTATGAAATGTTAATATTTTACCTTATTAATAAATAGAAAAATATGGTCATAATTCATCCACTGTAATTTGGTGCATGTTATCATCATATTATATCCCCATTAATGCATAATATTCATCAAAGGATGTTTACATAGATGAAAATACTTTTAAAATATCACCAGAACATTTCTTTAGGAAAATAACCTTTTCATTTTAAAAAAACCTACTTATAATATAAAAATTTCTAGAATATTAATAAAAAAATTATTTTAAAATAATCAGGTAAAATTTTAAATGAATCTTTATGGAAAATAATAGTCATGATGATAGAAAAATTTATTCATGCAGTAAGCGTTAAAAAATAATTCCATTCACACCTTTGGTAAAACGTTCCATGTTCAAAAAATGATAAGAATATTCCTTTTAAATATTTTTATAAAAAGTATAACATGGGAAAAAAAATTTTAACCAATCATTGGTTCATAGTAAAAAAAAATTGAAAATAAAATATGGACACTTAAGAAAATGATTCCTCGATGAATAAAAAAACAATATCGATTTTCTTTAAAATAATTATTTCATAATTTTTAGTACTTGGAGAGAGAAAAATGAAAGGAAAACTTGTCATTTTTATAAATAACCATTGGAGAATAAAATAAAATTGGTTTGATATAGAATTATCATATAATTTCCCCGATGGAAATTTAAACATAAACAATCTCAAATAAGGATGAGATTGTAAAATAAACCCTTACCACTTTGGTAACTTTGGAATCTTAACCCCCATAAGATAAATTACATAAAATTAAACTATAAATACCATGAATATAAATATACTAATGATATAACATATAAAATGGGAATGATATACACCACATGATGGAAACAAGTGGTGAATATGGCATATTTCTCATGGAAACAAAATTGAGATGAGAAACCTTTACAGTGATCCTAACATGATGTGTGAATTAATAAATGAAGTGATTATGTGAAACAAATGTAAATACACATAAAAAAGTTTAAATAAAACATAAAATAATCCATGTTAATCACACACATAATATTCGCAAAACATACACAGTGAAGAAGTAAATATAACCCAATGAAAACAAATTTAGTTAAGAAACCCCTTACCCCAGGACCGAATTTCTTCATAAGTGATTTTAAACTGATACAAAATAAATTTAAATTTATTAAAATTATATAAAATAATAATATTCATTGTTATAATACCATAAATTTTTTTATTATGACATCTTATCAACCTCTAATTAACAATATTTCATTATCATCGTCATTTCGGGTGTTAACTGCTTGTTTTTCATGTATATTTTGATTCAGTAGTTATAGTCATTGCAACTTGATAATGGTTAAAAAAATAATTATGATATAAGTATTATATATATTAGTTATATATATATTTAGAATAATCCATGAAATATGGACCTGAAAAATAAATCACACTGCTTTGTGGGGTTGGTAGTCCATATGTACACACGAGCGACATTATCATTTTTTAAGGGGTGGATGGGTAAGAAGGTAAATGATATATTATATTTACCAAATCATAATTATTTCATAAATATAATATATATTCATTATTTATATATTCATAACCATCCGACTAAAGTATATATGAAAAAATAATTACACTACTACATGGAGATGGTAGGCTATACGTACACATGAGCGATGTTTTCATTTTCCATAAGATGGCAAGGATATGGAAAATTGTTGTCCCATAAAAATAATAAAATATTAGTATATTTATGATACTTAATTACTTATTTTATGATTTATACAACATATTTAGAGAAATTAGAATAAGAAGTAAACTTTTAAATAGTCAATAAAGACGATTACCTCTTATTTGAGAGACCTCCTTTGCATCACACCTTATTCCTTCTTAAGATGATCTTATGAGAAGAAAAGAAGCTCAAGAATAAAGGTAAGGAATATAGGAAGGTATTTGGGTAGGTATTTTCTGATATATAATTCTAAATATTTGTGAATAAAGGAGAATAAACTACTACAATAATGGGATTTAACGACCACCAAAAGCAGACTGTTTCAGCGGCAAACCCCCAAAGAAGACAACACAATCAGGAGAAACCCCGGTTGTTTTTTGATAGTATCATAATCTACCATTGTAAGTCACTAATATAAAATTTAGTGACTACCAATGGTGGTCTCTATTGGTCATAGGCATAAAATCCAAGATTTCTAGTAGTGGTAGCATGTTCCATTTTATATGTGAGGGAAACGACATACTTGGAATTACTTAACAGATTTAAATATAATATATATCATGACCATGTAAAGTGTCACCAAATGGAAATTATTTATAAGTTATGGAATGATAATTTCAAATTAAATTAAACCAATAAAATTTATACATTTTTAAGTTTCATTTTAATACTTATTTTTTGGTTTAACACCCACGATAACCCTTTTTAACCTTAACGAGGGTAAAACATTTTTTATCCCTTAAGGGTAAAAAATTTTATTCTAAGATGAAAAGTGGACAAAAAATGGTTTATATAAAATATTTTAGACCTTTTAAAATCCAAATTATCCACTTTCAATATTTTTTTTGATTTTTAAAGTATTTAAAAAAACATTGTTTATCATAAAACATCATTAAAGTCATTTTTGGGAATATTCGTTTAATTTGACTTAAAAGAAATAAATACAATAATGTAATTAGAATATAATCACATTTAATATTAATTTTACTTTATAATTATCTGTTAAATATTTTTAACACTATGATTCATGCAAAACATATTATTTTTATTTTTAAAAAAATCATTAACCTTTATTTTTCTATTACTTACACACACTATATCAGCGTCACGTAAGTGATTAAGGTAATTATATCATAACTAAAAAAATATAATAAAAATAATGTTGAATTTTAAAAATAATCATTCATAACCGATCATAAATTCTTTTTATCCTAATTAAAACATATTATTGATATTAAAATAAAGATAGTGACATTTTGTAATTTTCTTAACTTAAAATAATATAAGTGTAATTATCAAAGGTAAATGGCACAAAAATTAAATATATTAGAATTTAGGATGGATATGGTCAAATTAATATCATAAAATTAAATAAAGGAAAGTTATAGGTTTATTTTTAGACCTTATCACATAGTTTAAACCTTAATTTACATTTATTACCCATTACTGCGATGATAAACTTTTACCACGATTACTATTCATTGTGACTAAAAATGAAATAGGCCTATTGAAAAAAAATTAAAATATTGATTCAAAATATTTTATCCATTTTTAAAATTAAATTTCTATAATTGGAAGAAATCAATTTTAATAGAAATGTGTAAAATGTAATGAAAAATAGTTTTTAGAAAATGTAGTTTTTAAGCATAAAAACGAACTTATACAAAAATAAAATATTTTTTTGATTCCTTTGAAATTATTTGGATTATGTTTAATAAAATTTATCTTATATTAATTTAAAACAAATTAAAAATAGAAAAATATTTTTAAATCACTTTGTTTAAAGAAAATAAATGATAGTTTTATAAAAATCAGTATTTTACACAATTTATTGAAAAATAAATCTTTTTAGAAAAATTTAAAAAATTCACCCTAAGATAATATTTACCTGATGATATAAAAAAATTTATTAATTTTTTTCAAATAATATTTATAAAATTGGTTGAAATTAATTATAATATCTATACACAAAAATCAATAAAAATCATTTTTGAGGAAAAGTAACTTTAAAACACAAAATGAATTTATTCCTACTATTTTCCTAGTAGAAAAATTTAGAAGAATGTTAAATTTATTGATTTAATTAATTATTTGAATTAATTAAATAATTTATACATATATTTCATAATTTAGTTATTCTTATTCATACTCGCCAACCCAATAGCTAGGTTATAACATTTAAATTTAAATAATATTACTGTGTGGTTCTTTTAAGCCCGAGTTTGTGTGTTGTGTGCAATATCAAACATAGTGTTTTTAATGGAAAACATACACTAAAATCTAGAGGTATTATATTCTCACCTCCTTACAGAAATTTCAGCCACATAATTTTATTTCTTATTTTCTAAACTGAATATATAATATAATATTAATAAAAGCAATAAAGATTTTATCATGAACATTAATTTTTAAGTTATGATCAGGAAAATTATTATGAATTTTCCTAAATAAGAATCATAATTGAAAATGAATTTTTGAAAATATACATTGTTATATGACTGCTACTTTTTACTTAAGATTCGATGGATTTAACAGTATTTTTCTTAAGTTTGAGAAATTACATTACTATTGGGATAGAAAAAAATGATAAAATTTACTTACTTGATTTCATACCATTAAAAAAGCTTGAATTCATCCTTTTATGTGCATAATCATGATAATGATGAATTTTCATGCCTAAATCACTAAAATAAACTTTAAATTGACTATGTGATCCATAAAATGATAAAAAGGTATTCCTCCTATCCAAAATTGAAATGGTTAGCATAATTTAAAATAATAATCATGATAAATAAAACTTTATATTAGGAATTACAACATTAATCTCCAAATACTGAAAAATAACACTAAAAGTTAAACTTAAACCATTCCATAATTAGATAACATTTAAAGTCTCCAAAAATATTCCTAACCAATTTTAAAACCCAAAAATCATAAATTTTTGATCACATATTCTTCTGAGATCAATTTAAAATTTATCTCCTAAATACATTAATCACTCATAAATTAATGTGTGAAAATTTTATATGCATTATCTATGAAAACCTAGGTAATGTAAATAATAAATAATGTTATTCCATATTAATATTCATGAATTATATTTTATATACACATTCATTATAATACCTCCAATGGCCCGAAGGCCTTAATTTTTTATTGATTTTTGATAATCCAACTTTCAAGGGGTGAGGTGGAACCCTTACAAGGCATATAGGCGAAAGTATTACTTGGCCTGTAGGACATAGGGGAATTCCTTGCCCATAGGCTTCAAACATTACATTGAACCTAGACTAACTTCTTGGAACTGCTCCTCTCTAGCATCTTCATCGTGAAATCATCTCTCCACCTTTTCATGGCTGATCGACTAGGATTTCTCATGCATGCATAGGCTTGTCCTGATGGTAGGTTCCATACACTCTCATTCTTGCAATCCGTTTAGATTTTCACTAGTGTAAGATCCTTGCACCTCCTCCTTCTGAAGCTTGTTCCTTGTAGGTTGTCTAGTTTGCATCTGCACTAAAGGTGGCCCGAAGGCCTTGAGGTGGCCCGAAGGCCTTACTGACTCGAAGGCCTGGGAGACCCAAATGCCTTAAAGGACTTGGGGACCAAATTAGTGGCCCTAAGTCCCAAACAGGGGAATATTCTCGGCAGAAACAATGTCAAACAGTGCCTGCTATAGTTCCCGCTACAGTTTTGCACAGTTCCTGCCACAGTACTTCTATAGTACCTAGAAATTATCCTCCACCTGGATTTGATCCCTCGTCTATTGGATGCACTTAAGGAGTCCTCACCAACTGGGATGAGGCTCATGTGGAAATTCATTATAATAATATTAGTTATTTTTTTCAATCATGAGGAAATAGCTATATTATAACCAAATTGGCTTTTCATGTATTATGTGGTTTCTTTAAAAATATTAATGTATAAGTTTTAGAAATTGAATTTTATAAAAAATATTTTATTTTTTAATTCATCCTGTTGAAATTAATTTAGGGTGATTTATTTAGGAATTTTCTGAAAAAGTTGATTTTTGGGTGTATAATAAAAAATATCAATTTTTAAAGAAATCCTCTTTTTATTTTAATGTATTTTAAATGGAAAATTTTAAATTTTATTGGTTTTAAAATTTAATTTTTTATTTTTGTGAAAAGTTAATCAATTTATACCTTTTATATCTACATTATACTTGATCTTGGTATAATATCACTTTTATACATAAAAATTCATTTTTTAGAAAACAATTTTCATTGAATTCTGTGATTTTATATTAAATTATTTTATAAAATTTAGAGATATTGAAACTTAAAAAATGTATTACATATTTGGAATCAAAATTTCCAAATTAATTGATGATTTTAATTTCATTTTTGGTTATTATGAATAGTAACTTTAGTAAAAAATGTGTCACCATGGTGAAAGGATAGTTTGAGTTAACCTAGGTTAAAACTAAGTGATAAGGCCACCAAATTTCATCTTAATTATTTTTTTATGAATATATTTCAACCTTTATCAAATTAGTCTTGAAATTTATTTTTTCATGGGAAAATTTTCAATGAAAATGAATTAATAATATTTAAATATTTAAAAAAATTCCAAATGTGTCCTCTCCCTCACTTATAAAAGGACACATCGTCTCCTCTTCTTTATACACTTCAAAATCCTGTTTTATTGACCAATAATTACCCATATATATTTTTATAATTACTCGCAATTTCTTAGAGCTTCTCTATTGATCAAAATACCCACCTTATAAAGCTGAAGGTGTAAACTAAGAGAGTTTGTCCGAAGAAGAGGTATAAGTCTCTACCAATCTCCTTTGTTTTATTTAACACTTTAACTCATTCAAACCACTCCTAGAAATTTTTTTATAGTAACATAAGCATTTATATTATAATTAAATTTTATTATTTATATGTTATAACCTTTTTTAAACATCCTTTACCATCTAATGGAAAATAAAAACATCGTTCGTGTGCATGACAGACTACCGCCTTGCGAACCAATGTAATTATTCTTCTATCACCACCTATTATGGATGATCATAATGATAGATAAAAATAAAATAATATTATTTAAATATTATTCTTAAATATTAAATAAAATATCCCACTTCTTTTTTTACCAACCAATTAAAATTAAAAAACATCACTCTTGCGCACGTGTATACTACCACCTCACGAGATGATGTTTTTATTTTTCTTCACTACCTCACATGAATGGTATATATGAGTGGGTTTAAAGAAATAATATGTTATTTATGATATAATTAAATCATATAATGTTAATATAATATTTACCTTCTTTTCCTCATGTTCATTTAAAAATAGAAATGTTAGTCTTGTGTATGTACGAACTACCATTTCTACGATGTAAGGTAATATATTTTTCACAACCACGTTAAATGGTTGGTTATAAAGTTATAATTTATGTATTTAGATTATAATTATATCATAATTAATATTATTTTAATGATATAATCACAATCCATTTTACCACAATCAACCTACCAATGCTATTTTGGACACATAAACTGAACGTCCTTAAAACATCTTTTGTAAACTTAATCGATTAATTAATCAATTATAACATGGTTATAAGTGAATTAAAAGGAATAATAAAAATTAAAAATATTCCTAAGAAATTAAATAATTAACATAATTTTATTATTTATGAAGATAAATATTGTACATGAAAAATCATACTCGAGGTAAGGGATACTTTACCATAAAACCACATTTTAAATATTTTATTTTCTAAATATTTTTCCTCCACATATATTTTATTAGAATTATTTTATTGATGTATTTAAATAGAAATAAATTAATTATAAAAAATATTTTATATTTCCTTTTAACTTCTTTCAAGGGTATTTTTAAAATGAATCTTTTTATTTGTTTTATACGAAATGTGTCGACTTTCTTAAAAAAGGACAAAAGAAATGTCCTATTTTAATATATATGATGTTGAAAAATTTTACCATGACTATAAATGATAGATATATTTATTTATAATATTACATTTTTTATTTAAATAAAAAATGTATTCCCTCTTTCTGGGTATTTTGGTTTTTCAAAAAGGGTTTTTAGAGGAAGGTTATTTCGATATGTGAAAATTCTCTTCCAAATGTATTCAAATGTATTTTCAAGGGATTTATGATGAAAATTGGAAAGCCTAAAAATGTTTTATTCATGATATGGTACTTGAGATTTATAAATGTTGACTAGTGATCCCTATATAATTTATATGTCGGGTGATATGGATATAGATTATACAGTTGGTGAGCCCGATATTGCTCTACAATGCATTGAGTAATGTTCCTTAAGTTCAAAGGAAATAAGGGGAGTGTTAACTAGGGTGGTTTATCCTATATATTTAACTGGTATCCAGTTATTTATGAAATTAGTTAGAATATGATATGAATATGATGATCTAATATGACTATAAGGGTTTTCTATTTCTTATTATGGGTCTCTAAAGGGTTCTCTTTGAACTAGAATTGTTTTTATTTGTGGATATGATTTATTTTATTGACTCAAAGAATAATGTAAAAAAGGTAATCATTTCATGGGTTTTTAAGTTTTTTACTAGACTAATTATTTTATTTACTTTATATCCTTTAATGAGATTTTTGTTTTCATCCCATATTTTCAATTATTTTTCACATTGTTTAAGGATGAGTGGGAAAAAACAACAAATAAACATGAAAGTCTTGGTAATTTTTTATGAAAATAAAACATGTTTCATTTTAAAAGTTTTATATTGTGGGAAAAATGGACATAAAGTGTAATTTTCTACTTATAATATATGAGTTTATTATGTATTTTTGAAGATATAATTCTCTAAAACTATAAACTTAAAAGATAACAGGAATGTAAGAAAGTGAAATCCTTGTTATAAATCATGTAATTCAGGGTTGATTATGATACAAGTCCTTACAGTTGGTATCAAAGTAGGATTTATATAATTTTAGAGGTTGGATAATAAAATAAAAACCTTCAAAGATTCTAATTTATAGTTATGTTGATATGATATAACATTTAAAGATCACCATATTGCATTATTTAATCTATGTCTCTTCAGAATGGTTTTCCACATAGGAAAAAAAATCTAAATTAGGAAAGTATTAAGTGGAAAATATTGTTCCAAATTAGTAGAATGGAAAGGTTAGAATTGGAACTAAATAGTTTTTTGCTATGATGGATCAGTTGACGCAGACTATAAATAGTGGTGGTATTCATATTAGATGGAAACTAGATTTACAATAGAGGAATATGTCCATTATAGAGCATTTTATGAAACAAAACCATCTAGATTTCAATGGAACCTAAAATCTAGTGGTATCTTAAGGATGAATAAATGCTTTGGAAAAGATATTTTAAGTCATTGGATATTCATAATGTCAAAAGGTAACTATTTCCATTTATCATTTTGAAGGTAAAGAAAATCGATGGTGGTCAATGTTTAAGAATACAAAGGAAAGATAAGAGCTCAAGGTAATGGAATAAAGTGTATTTAAGAATATTTTCATAGAGAAATATTTACCTAAGGTTGTTGAAATCAATATAGAGAAACAATTCTTGTAATTGAAGAAAAAAATATAAGGAGTTAATTTCCTTATATGAAGTAAATTTTACTCGATTGGTCGGGTATATACTAAATTGTATTTGGGAAATTGAAATCAAAATTAATAGATTTTACATAGGATTGAATCCAAGATATCAAAGAGATTTGGACTCTTGTGAATTTAAAAGTTAAGAGACAATTTTTCGTTTTACTGAGAAAGTATAAATGGGGTTTGCTAATGATTATCCATCATATGACATCGAAGGGAAGAAACAATAAAGGTGGAAGGAAATGGAAATCTAGTCAACAAAGAAATTAAAATGTAATCAAACCAACTATTCCAAGTGTGGAAAGATAAATTTTAATGAATATTTATCTGGATATGGTAAATGTTACCGATGTGGTATGTTTGATTATATGGATCATAAATGCATGGAAAAGAGTCATGATCAAACCAAGAATGGTAAGATATATATTCATCCAACAATGAGGTGTTTTAGTTATAAGGAATTGGGATATTATGATAGCATATGTCCAAAGATAGTAAATCAAGGTATAAATCAATATGATTCGAGATAGAAGAGTGAAGAAAAGTCATTTAGGACTACCATGGTTAGAATTTGACCTTAGAACTAAGTGTTTCCAAGTACATTACTTGTTTATTTAGATTCTAACAACGATTTTTTTTGATTTAGGGTCTATATATTCGTTTATTTTTGAGAAATTCACTCGTAAATTAGAAAATTCACCCCAAGAAATGGAGTCATAATTTTTATAAAAACATCTAGTGGTAGGATTAATGTGACATAACTCTACAAGAATCTTCTTATTAACATATGTGTAAAGGATTTTCCTATAAATATTGTTGTCAGACCTATTGTATAATTTGATGTTATTCCATGTATGGATTTAATTTCAAATTATCAGGATAAGAAATATTTTATAGATTAGGAGGATATTTTTTAAAATGAGTTCCAATTTATGTATAAGAATGAATTTATACCTTTGATAAATTTTTAAGAAGATAAGAAAATGATAAAATAATTAGAAAAGGGGATGCTTCAACATTTTCCAATGCAATATTTGAAATGAGTGAATATATCTATGGATTTTGTAGTTTTATTACCAAATACATCTGAAGGTAATAATGAAATTTGAGTTATTATTGTCTGATTGAATAAATCTCTGCATTTCCTTCCTATTAGAGATCACATGTATTTAGATCAAATTTATATATTTTATGTTAAAGTTATAATAAGATTGTATCGAGTTGATATTTCCATTTTATCTAAATATAAACCTAGATTTACCTAATTTTTTTGGGAAATACATTAAAATTCTATTGGTATTAAATTAAATTTTAGTACATCTTTCCATCCACAATTTGATGGGTAGTTAGAGCGAATTATTCATACATCGGAAGATATGCTTCGAGCATGTTCATTAAATTACAATGGATTTTGTTATCAATATATGTATTTATTTAAATTTTCTGATAATAATAGTTTTCATTCTAGTATACAGAAGACACCTTTTAGGGAATTATATGCAAAGTGATGTAGAACTTTGTCGAGTTGTGATAAAGTATGTGAGAGGAAGATGTTGGGACCAGATTTAATCAAATAGGTGGTTATGAAGATAAAGATAATTCAGAATCACATGAGAGCAGATCATAGAAAGAATAAAAGTTTTGTAGATAACTAGAGGAAAGATCTTTCATTTGAGGTAGGTGATAATATTTTTCTTAAAGTATATCCTGGGAAAAGTGTCATGAATTTTGGTAAAAAGTGAAAGTTAAGTTCATGGTTTATTAGAACATCTGAAATCCTAGAGAAATTTGGATCAATTTATTACCAATAGGCCTTTCCATTGAGTCTATCTAAGGTACATGATGTGTCTCATGTTTCATTATTGAGAGAATAAGTACAAGATGCATCTTATATCTTGAGCCCTAAAATAGTATAGTTGGTGTTGGATCGAAATATAGATGGATATGTATATTAGGTGTAATAATACAAGAGGGGGGGGGGGTGAATTGTAGGTTTAACAACTTTTGAAATTAGTTTAAATGATCTTAAACTAATAAAATTCACAAAAAACAACCATAATTATATTGAAAATAATAGTTTGATATGATGTAATACTATAAGAAATATAAAGTAATTGTATTCAAAATGAATACAATAATCAGAGTAATACAATAGTGAAGGATTCTACCATAAAGCGTATAGAATCTATTGATAAAATATGTAACATTATAATTGCAGTTGAAACAATTACAAATGAATATGAAATGAGGAAAGAAATCAATACAATACCCTTTCTAAAACAATCACCAGCAGAAATGTAAAAGTATTACAATTATTTTAAACCAAATAGAAGGGTATCCTTTCACCTAGGATAAGAGGTATGTCTTACCACCACCTTGGTAAGCCCTCGAAACGATGATCGGTATGTCTGTCTTGATATCCCCACAAGCCCTTGATACAATGATCGATACGTCTGTCTTGCTATCCTCACAAGCCATCGATTTTGCAGGTAATCGACACCTTTGTCTTTCAAACACTTGAAATCCCTCAATAGGATGATTTGTACCACCATCTGCCTATCCTCAGCAGCCCCCAATTGTTATCACCTGATTGGTCGCAGAAAGAAAATCGAACCACTTAATGAAATACAAAAACTAAGAACGATCCGTTCACATTTTTTAATCTCATGGCTTTCACACGATGCAATAGAGAAGTCATAGTGTCTCTCTCTATAACATGATAGTAGCAAATAATGATCAAAGTCTCTTAGTTTTACTTCACAGTTTCAAATGACCTCTTATTTATGGGCCTCAGGTTACAATGGTCATATTTCCTGTAATGGTCATATTTCTCCAGAAAACACGGTGGGACTTGGACACCTAGCATTATAACGGTCATATTAAAACAGAAAAAACAACATCATTTTTATTCATTTATATCTAACTCCACGACATAGTTTTGGTTAAAACAAAAGATATATGAAATAGATATTCATGAGTACTATTGATATAAAACAAGTACTTTGATAATGAATAAAAACAAGCATGTGATAAATGTAAAATATGAGTACTATTAGTATTACATAGTGAAATGTAATGAAATGATGAAAAGAGAGTATGATGCACAAAAGACAGTAATATTAACAGAGTCAGTATGAGTGATAGAGTCAGTATGATCAATAGAGTCAGTACAATTAACAGGGTCAGAATGATTGATAGAGTCGGTACGATTGATAGAGTTAGTACGACTGACAGAGTCGGTTTGACTGATAGAGTCCGTAAGACTAACAGAGTCAGTACGATTGATAGAGTCAGTATGACTGACAAAGTCGGTATGATTGACAGAGTTAGTACGAGTGAAACATATGAATAGATTTGTGATTTCTAAAACAAGACATAAAAGTAAAAAGAGGGCATTTGACTCAACAATCTCCCCCTTTTTGGGAAGCACAAAAAAATAAGTAAGAACAAAAATAAATACTTATATCCCCCTGAGTTATTGAAAATTCTTCTGAATATGAAATAGAAAGAAAATAACTCCCCCTTAGGTATGTACTTCCCTTAGGATTGTATTCATAAATTTTATTTGATTTAGATGTATATGTTTAAAACATTGTTCCTCTTATAAAACAGTCTCCCCCCATTGTGATTTACAAAAAGAACGGGGTAATCTTGAGTTGCCTAAAAGAGTTAGTGAGACAAAAAAATTCAAGGAAATGGGAAAAAGAACATAAATCTCATTAAGATAACAAAAGTATATAGAATTATAAATGAAAATAAAGAATGAAAGCAACAACAAAACATTCATTTTTTTTCTATTTCTTTTTCGTTCTTGATCAGCTCGTGAAGAACAACATTCATATTCTTGATTTCTTTCTTGTCTTCAGAGATAGAATCACTCTGGGATTTGAGAAGCTCTTTTTGATCAGTAAAAAGTTGATCTTGATTATTGATAGTCTCTTGTTGGACTCTAATTACTTCTTCAAGAGTATCAATTTTGTCTTGAAAATTCTTATTGTCTTTAAATAACATAGAATTTTTCTTCTTCAACAGAACTATTTCATCTTTGAAAGATGAAACCTTCGAAAACTCTGACTGAAATGAATTAATTCTCCCTTGCATCTCTTTTATTGAAGGGATATCAGCTCCATGATTCATTGACATTTGATTCATCCTTTCAACAGTTTCTTTGTCAATCTTATTGAAAGCTATAGCAAGATCATTTGAAATCATTATTAAGTATTCAATTGATATTTCATCATCATTCACTGAGCTTTTTGTTTTGTATGACCACTTAGTCATTCTTTTGCAATCCTTCTTATGAGCAACCAAACTTTCAGATAGTACTTTTAAATCGACTTCAATTGATAATAATTTATTTCTGAGTTCCCTTACAGAACTAAACTTCTTAATTTGATTGTTAGTGATGAAATCAATTTTCCCTTCATTTCTGGGAAAATAAGGAATAGTCTTCTCAATTCTCCTCAATACATGAACAATGTAATCACTTTTCTTGAGAGAAATTGTGTGTTCTGAATCAAAATCTTCATCATATGAATCCAGTTCATTTGACCGGCATGAGTCTTCAACTTGCTATTTTCCTTTTTCTTTTCCTTTTCCTTTCTTTATTCTTTCACTTTTTCACTAATAACAATTACTTTTTCGGTATGAGAATATTTATCACCTTGCTTCACTTGAGAAGGAAATATTTCTGAAGGGGTTTCAAGAGATTCAGCTAGTACTTGATCAGCATGTGGAGTTTGTTGAATTCCTTCACTTTTCTTTTTAAAAGATTCATCTCTACTATTTTTAGAACTTTGAAGAAATTCCTAAAGAAAATCTCCTTCTTCTTCTTCAACTTTATTTATTTCTTTCAAAACTTTTTTTCCTTTCTCTTTTTCTGGAATACTCTGTACGATGGATTCTTGATGCACTTCTTCCGTTAGTTTAGCTCTAGCCTCCTCAACCATTTTCAGAATTTTTGAAACATCAAAATCCTGAGCATTTCTTTTCAAAAGAGTCTTCTTCTTCTTTTTAGCCTGAAGAGTATCCTCTACCCTTATCCTATCATTAAAAGCTTCAGCTAGATCAAAACTGAACTTAGGATCACATTCTTTTCTTTGTTCTCTATCTTTCCTCTACTTGGCCACAACTTTCTATATTTAGGTTTCTTCTTTGTCATAAAACTGGTTTATAGATCTAACTTTTGAGGTGAAACAATAGTAGGATTATCTTTGATCGGCATAGGTGCTGATTGATTTGGTACCAATTGATTTTGTGCCGATTCAGCTTCTACATCTTTGACAAAAATCATTGAATTCTGATCGAAACAAACATAAAACTTCTTAAGCGTATTCTTACTTATCCAAGAAGGCTTCAGTTCATTAAATTTCCCTTTCAAAGGAATATTACAAAACTTCAAGCTCTCAAGAATGATTTTTTTAAGAATATAAGGATACATAATCAAATGAGACTTAATTGGTCATGACTTGACATTATTGATTGTTTCAAAGATGTATCCCATGAGATTTACCTTTCTCATGTTTACAAGATAGTATAACATGATGATATCAGAAACCTTAAGAGTTTCTCTATCCCCTTTCCTTGGGATAAAAACCCTTGAATCCAAATCATAGAAAACCTATTATCTGGAGATAAATAAGCTACCATTCTCTTCTCTTCATTTATAAGAATTAATGACTTTTCAGCACTTTCTTTATTAAATGTACCAAATTCCTTTATTAGTTTATGGGATGGACAAAAAGAATCACCTACTGTTGATACATTTATAAAGTGGGTTGCTTGTTTTACAGACATTGAAAATTTTCTATCGTACACAGAAAAGTTGATCATCATATTTTTGTCAAAAGACAAATTTTTGTAAAATCGGATAACTTCTTCAACAAGAATCAGATCTTGAGATACTGGTTTTTCAACACAATGATGTTCCCATCCTTGAAACAAAATAATCATTCTGATTGTTGAATCATACATGTCAAATAAGTCCTTAGAAACTATCCTTTCTATGAAGAAGCCTTTCTCTAAAAACGTTTTTGAAGACATTTCGGTAGGGGTGTTGGTAAAGGACTGAGACATATAGATGTGGAAAAGAGAAGATTTTGTGATGTATTAAAATAGTGGGGTAGAGCATCGCCAAGAAATATGAAAAACCGGTGTGGGTTTGGGGATGGGGGGCTCTACTTATAGATGAAAAAATGATCGTTGATCATCTACGGCTTAGATTAGAAAAAAACAATGGATAGGATTTAAAGGGGAAAAATGAGAAAAGAAACACGTAAGAAAGACAAAACAAAAGAAATAAAGTACCTTTTGGATAATCTTAAGGAAATCATTGTTTTAATAATATTAACATAGTATAAAACAATAGAAAAATGAAAAAACATGATTTTGAGGAAAAAGAATATGATCTGTTGTGAAACCGATGGAATAAAAATTCATTACCATAGGTTGTCAAGTCGATGGAAAACAAAGTCATTACCATAGGTTGTCAAGCCGATGGAAGACAAATTCACTATCATAGGTTGAAAATCTGATGGAAAAAAAATTCATTACCATAGGTTGTCAAGCCTATGGAAAACAAATTCATTACCATAGGTTGTCAAGCCGATGGAAAACAAAGTCATTACCATAGGTTTTCAGGCCGATGGAAAACAAAGTCATTACCATAGGTTGTCAAGCCGATGGAAAACAAAGTCATTACCATAGGTAGTCAAGCCCATGGAAAACAATGTCATTACCATAGGGTGACGTGCCGATGGAAAACAAATTTGTTACCATAGGGTGACGTGCTGATGGAAAAAAAAGTTGTTACTATAGGGTGACGTTCCAATGGAAAAAAAAGTTATTACTATAGGGTTACATGCCGATGGAAAACAATGTTGTTACCATGGGTTGACGTGCCGATGGACAAAAAATCAATACACTAACCAGGCAGACAAGAAGAAAAACAGAAGGTAAAAAATTATAACTAAACTGTCAAGACGATAATCAGAAAGACAGAATAACAAACCAAAAGAATAAATAGATAAAGAACATAAAAGAACATTAAGTAAAATGTTCTCCCCCATTTTAAGAGGAGTTTTTTTAATATAAGGAGAATTGTAAAACATGAAGTAGATATGAATGATTATTTTAATGTAATCATTCCTATCTTCTGTTTTATAAACCCAAACTATCGGAAGGTAATGGTTTTGTAAAAATGTCAGCAAGTTGTTCTTGCGTTCCGATTAATTGTAAAATAATATCTCCTTTTTTTGTGTGATCCCTAAGAAAGTGATGCCTAATATCTATGTGTTTAGCATGAGAATGATGTGTTGGGTTTTTAATAAGTGCTATGGCACTAGTATTATCACATAGAATTTGAGTTTTGGAAAAACTCAATCCATAGTCAGTGAGTGTGTGTTGCATCCACAACACTTGAGCACAACAACTTCCAGCTCCAACATATTCAACTTCAGCAGTGGAAAGTGCTATTGAGAGTTGTTTCTTGTAGGACCAAGATAAAAGGGAATATCCTAAGAAATGACATGTTTTAGATGTACTCTTTCTATCCATTTTAAAACCACCAAAGTCAGCATTTAAAAAACTTTTTTTAAAAAATCATTTCCAGAAGAATAGAAAAGACCTAGATCCAGAGTCCCTTTTAAATACTGAAAGATTATTTTCACAGCTTTTAAATGAGACTCTTTTGGATTAGATTGGTATCTTTCACATGATCATACAAAAAACATTAAGTCTGGTCGACTAACTGTCAAGTATAAAAAACTTCCTATCATACCTCTAAAGGTTGTTTGATCTACTGGTTTCCCAGTTTCATCAATATCATGTGTATTTGAGGTACTGATTGGAGTGGAAATACTCTTAGTATTGTCATATCCATACTTTTTGAGTGAATCATTGATATACTTATGTTGAGATATATATGTTCTTTCTGATTTTTGTGAAATTTGAAAACCTGAAAAGAATGTTAAATCACCCATCATACTCATTTCAAACTCAAATTTTATTAAATTCACAAAAGAATCAGTTAACGACTGCTGAGTTGATCCAAATATGATGTCATCAACATAAATTTGAACAATCAAAACATTTTTATTTTCCATTTTTTATAAAAAGGGTTGGATCTGTTGTACCTTTTTCCCAATTATTTTGTAAAAGAAATCATGTAAGTATATCATACCATGATCTAGGGTCTTGTTTAAGGCCATATAAAGCTTTGGTATGTTTAAAAACATGATTAGGATATTTTTAGTCAAGAAAACTAGGGGTTTGTTCAAAAAAAATTCTTCTTGATCAAAACCATTCAGAAAATCAAATTTAACATCCATTTGAAATAATTTAAAATTAAAGTAACCTGGAAAGGCTAATAGAATACGAACAGATTCAAGTCGAGATACTGGAACATATGTCTCTTCATAGTTTATTCCCTCTTATTGACTATAGCCCTTAGCAACATGTCTTGCTTTATGTCTTACAATTATTCCATTTTCATCATATTTATTTATGAACACCCATTTTACACTAATTACAGTTGTTTCTTTAGGTCTTTCAACTAAAGTCCAAACTTGATTCCTTTCAAATTCATTTAGTCCATCTTTCATTGCGTTAATCCAATCTTCATCACCTAAGGCCTCACTTGGACTTTTAGGTTTGAATTGGGAAAGAAAGGCAAGATGTTCTATTTCATTTCTTAAGGAATTTATGGTCCTTATTGGTTGATTTACATCACCAATGATGTTATCACTGGGATGATTCCTAAGAAGCAATTGATTTGGGTTTTGTTAAACCTGTTCATTAACGTATGGTAGAAAATATTCTGGGGTAAAAGTTTCAGAAAGAATTTCTTGAACATTTTCCTTATCAGAAGGATCATCTAATAGAGGCTGTTAAACAGTTTTTTAAAACACATCCGAAGATGTAGGTTGGGGTTGTTTGAAAACAAAAGGATTAGTTTCATAAAATTTAACATGCACTGTTTCTTTAACAGTACAAATATTTTTATTGAAAACTCTATAAAACTTAGAAGTTGTAGAATAGCCTAGAAATATCCCTTCATCAGATTTTGGTGCGAATTTTTGTAGATTCTCTTTAGTATTCATAATGGATACTTTGCATCCAAAAACATTGAAGTATGAAACTTTAGGTTTTCATCCAGTCCACAATTCATAAGGTGTTTTATTAAGAAATGGTCTGGTTAAAACACGATTTATTGTATAACAAGCAGTACTAACAGCTTCAGCCCAAAAGTGCTTAGCAATTGAGTATTCACTCAACATGGTTCTTGTCATTTCCTGAAAAATGCAATTTCTTCTCTCAACAACACCATTTTTCTCAGGAGTTCTTGGAGCTGAAAAATTGTGAGTAATACCTTTTTAACTACAAAAAGTTTCAAAATATGAATTTTGAAATTCACCACCATGATCACTATGGATAGTTATCAATGATAGTTTTTTCTCATTTTTAACATGGGATCTAAAACTTTTGAAATAGAAAAAGGCTTCATATTTATTTGTTAGAAAATAGACCCATGTAAATCTAGTAAAGTCATCAACTAAAACAAATACATAGTATTTTCTTCCAATGCATCTAGTTTGTGAAGGACCAAAAAGATCCATGTTCACTAGCTGTAATGCATTAGAAGTTGAAACTTCATTAATTGATTTAAAGCTAGTTTTATGTTGATTTCCAAATTGATAAGGATCACATACTTTTGAAGAATCATATCTAAGATTCGTTATACCCTTTACAAGTCTTTTATTTGAAAGTTTACAAAGGTTTCTTAGGTTGTTGTGTCCTAGTCTTCAATGCCATAGCCACGATTGGTCTTCTGTTGCACTTAAGCAGGGTAAATTTTGGCTCCTAAAGTCTTCTATGTTAATAGTGTATACATTCTCTTTCCTATGGTCAGATAGAATGAATTCCTCCTTGGAATTGTGAACTATGAATTTATCATTTATAAAATTCACAAGGTATCCTTCATCACATAATTGACTTATGCTGATGAGTTTGTGCTTAAGACCTTTGACAAACGAAACATTTTAAATAAGAAATTTTCCAAGAAAAACAATATTACCTATTCCAATAATCTTTCCTTGAGCATTATCTCCGAAGGTAACTTTTCCACCTTTTTTTGATAATATTTTCAAATAAATCTTTGTTTCCAGTCATATGTCAGGAACAAACACTATCCATGTACCAAATATTCTTGTTGGTACATTTCTTATCTTCCTGGAAAAGAAACAATTAGTTTTTCGGAATCCAAACTTGTTTGGATCCAGAAGTATTAGATAAAACAATTTTAGGATTCCACATTTTTTTTCAGAATAAGATTTATAAAATCTTAATGACTGAGTTCTATTAAGAGAACAATCTCTTTTCCAATGTCCACCACATTGACACTTAGTACGAAAAAGGGTACGTTGAGGAACAAAATAGTTATTACAAAAAATTGGTTTAGAATGAGTATAACCATTACCATAATGATTCCTCAAAGGTTGAATTTGAGAATACATTTTATAAATGTTTTCCTTACTATAGGTAAAATTTTACAAACATTTGTTTAAATAAAAAATTTCTGACTTTAGTTGTAAAACTAAGTTATTATCCTCTAAAACATTTGATTTTGAACTAGAGTTAGTCTCAACAAAATTTCTTATAACTTACATTTTCATGATCCTTAGAATGTTTATCCTTATCTGAATTGACTTTCTCATGGTTTTTTAAAATACTTTCAAAACCATAAATTTTCATATCATGATCATTAGAAAGATCTGATACCTCTTTAGTTAAAATTGCAATTCTAGAATTTTCATTATCCAGCATTTTCTTGAGTTTTGAATTTTCATTCTCAAGAAGTTTAGAAAACCTAGACACTTCTTCATAAGAAGGTAATGTATTATATTTAAATGACGAAGATTCATCATTTGAAGATTCAGAATATTTATTATCAGTATAATTTGATTTCATGGAAACATTTGTAATTGCTTCAGCATTGTGTACCTTATCCATGAAACAGTGATCTTCAATTGGTAGTCTGGCTATAAGTCCAATATTCCTTTGTACTGAGGATTCATATTCTAAAGAATAATCTAATTAATTGCCACCACTTTCACTCCAAGTATCATTTTCCTTCAAGACTTTCATTGTCTTGTAATACTTTTTATTATTCCTTTAAGAATGTTTCTCTTTTCTATATTTTCTCTTCAGTAAAGGACAATTAGGACTTATATGACCTAATTTCTTGCATTCATAACATGTTACCTCTGAATATTTCTTATCCTTCCTATCTTTTTTTTGAATCTATATTGGATGTATTTTTTTCCCACAATCTTGTTCATGCTTCGAGCATGATTGGCTAACTCATTATCCGAATGATCACTATCACTTGATTCTAACATAAAAACATTCTTATCTTTGGATCTTGTTATCCTTTTATGTGTTTTAGCTTTAGACATGGTAGTAAAATCTACACTTCCATTTCCATTTTTCTTCTTATTTAAATCAAAATCTCTCTTTATTCTTGTCTCATGCTGTATAAGAGTTCCAAAGAGTTCATCAAGAGTAATCTGGGAGACTTTTCTGTTTTCATCAATAGTTGTCCTTTTTTACTCCCATTCGTTTGGAATTATATCAATTATTTTTTCTAAAAGAGATTCATCATCAAGACCTTTTTCTCCCATATATTGTAAAGTTTTGACAATTGTCATAAATCTTTGTTGCACTTTACATACCGGTTCCCCATAAGGAAAAATAAATCCATGATACTCTGCTCGAAGTATTACTCTCTTTATTTTTATAACCTGGGATGTACCAAAATGTGTGACTTCTAATTTCTTCCAAATACAGTTGGATACTTCACAAGAAGATATCTAGCTGTATATATTCCTAGTAATAGAACAAAAAAAAGTATTGTGTACCTTGTAATTCATTTGATATTTTTCTCTTCTTGATTGGTGACAGTACTGACTTCTTTGTCAGGAATTTTGTAACCTCCAGTAAGTATAATAAAATTGTCTACACCAGTATTGATAACTAATGTCTTCATTCGATATCCCTAGTACTCATAATAATTCCCATAAATGATTGGTGGTCTAGTTGGATTTAGATTGTTAATTGATCCAATATTCATTCCTGCCATTTAATAGAATAAAATCATTTCCACTCCACACGTTAGTGTAGTAAGTATTTGAAACAAAAATTAAAAGAAAAAATATAGTAAGGAAAACAAATCAGTGGAGACCTCCTCTGATACCAATTATTGGATCAAAATATAGATGGATATGTATATTAGGTGGAACAATACAATATGGGGGGTGAATAGTAGGTTTAAAAACATAAGAAATTTGTTTAAATGATCTTAAACTAATACAATTCACAAAAAAACAACCACAATTATATTGTATATAAAGGTATGATATGATGTAATACTATAAAAAATGTAAAGTAATTGTATTCAAAATGAATACAATAATCAGAGTAATACAATACTGAAGGATTATACCATAAAGCATATAGAATCTATCGATACAATATGTAACAGTATAATTGTAATTGAAACAATTACAAATTAATATGAAATGATGAAAAGAAAACAGCACAATTCCCTTTCTAAAAAAAAGCAGCGGAAATGTAAAAGTATTACAATTCTTTTAACCCAAAGAGAAGGGTATCCTTTCACCTAGAATAAGGGGTCTATCTTACCACCACCTTGGTAAGCCCTCGATAAGATGATCGGTACATCTGTCGTACTATCCCCACAATACCTCGATACGATGATCGGCACGTCTGTCTTTCTATCCTCGCAAGCCCTCAATTTTGCAGGTAATCAGAATTTCTGTCTTTCAAACACTTGAAAGCCCTCGATATGATGATTGGTACCAGCTTCTGCCTATCCTCAGCAGCGCTCGATCGTTATCTCCTGATCGGTCTCACAAAGCAAATCAAAGAACTTAATGAAATACAAAAACTAAGAATGAGCCGTTCTCGTTTTGTAATCTCAAGGCTTTTGCACGAAGCAAGAGAGAAGTCACAATGTCTCTCTCTAGAACATGATAGTTGTAAAGAATGATCAAAGTCTCTCAGTTGTACTTAACAGCTTCAAATGACATCCTATTTATAGGCCTCAGGTTCCAACGATCATATTTCCTCCAATGGTCATATTTCTCCTGAAAACACAGAGGGAATTGGACACCTGGCATTATAACGGTCACATTGAAACAGAAAACATGACATCATTTTGATTCTTTTATAACTAAATCCGTGAATTTTTTTTGGTTAAAACAAAAGATATATGAAATAGATAATCATGAGTACAATTGATATAAAACATGTACATTGTTAAAGAATTAAAACAAGCATTTGATAAAAGTAAAATACGAGTACTATTGGTATTACTTAGTGAAATGTAATGAAATTATGAAATGAGAGTATGATGCATAAAAGATAGTAAAATTAACAGAGTCAGTACGATTGACAGAGTCAGTACGATTGGAAGAGTCAGTACGATTGACAGAGTTAGTATGATTGATAGGGTCAATACGACTGATTGAGTCGGTACGATTGATAGAGTCAGTATGATTGAGAGAGTCTGTATGATTGAAAGAGTCAGTACAATTGACAGAGTCAGTTATATTGACAGAGTCAATATGATTTACATATATGAATAGATTTTTGATTTCCAAAACAAGACCTAAAAGTCAAAAGAGAACTTTTCACTCAATAGTTGGAAGAGAATTTTTCCTATTGGGAATAGCCAATTCAATTTATTAACCATAATGAGAAAGTATTGTGGGATAAATTGATTCAGTATATTAGGTTTTCTGGAAAACAATATTATTTAAGAAGTAACATGAGAATCATAAAATGATATAAAGGGAAAACATCCCCACTTATTTAGTAATGAGTAAAATTTTGAGGACACAATTTCCAAAAGGGGGGAGAATGTGGAAACTTGAGTAATATTAAAAATAAATAATTTGAGTGACTCATTTTAAACTCCCTGAGATTTATTGAAAAACATTTTCAAATTAATTTAATCTTTTTGATATTTTGAATTACACACAACCCCGAGTTTAAATGAAATATGACATACTATTAAAATATTATTATTTAATATGATATTTATCACCTAGACATTAGAATGATGAGTATGAATAAGATTAAATAAATTAGGAAAATATATGGTTTAAACATGTATATAAAATTAATTCTTTGGTGATAAATAAATTAAAATTAAAAATAAAAAGTATTTGAAATTAAAGGAAATCTTTTTCTGAAAAACTATTTTTATGAAAAAATGAATTTTACCTCAATAAATTAAACAATTTTTTTTTGAATTATTATATTTAAATTTATATATTATATATTGAATAAAATTTTTAACATTAATTTTATGTGTTTTCTACAATAGATAAGAATAAATCCAATTTTACGCTTAAAACTGTATTTTTCTAAAAAGTTGTTTTTTCGCCTTTTGTGCACATAACTTAATAATAGTTTTTAACACTTTTAGAAACAATATTTTTAAAAATAAACTTATTTTTTGAAATAAAAATTTATAAATAAACTTGGAGTGATTTTTTTTTGAATTTTTTGAGAAGATAATTTTTTCAATGAATAGTGAAAAATACTGGTTTTTATTAAGAATTTTCATTTCATTTAAATAATTTTAAAAATTAAAATTGTTTTAATATGGTTTTTAATTTAAAATTATTTCAATTTTATAAATATTAATCAAATTTAGTTCATTATAATCAATTACATATTAAATTTTGATAAAAATTCTTTTCAAACATTTGAACATTTTCTCTTTCGAAAACCACTTTCTCATCGCATATGCAGGATTAATTTAAAATGAAAATTTACAAATTATTTGAATGGAATTTGTAAAAATGGATTATATATGTTGAATAAAAATAATTTATATTATCTAATAAGGTCAGATTAATTTTTTGACCATAATGAATAGTAAAAACTGTAAAAACAATCCACGATTAAGGTAAAAATGGGTTTACGGGGGGGGGGGGGGGGGGGTTAAACAAACATGATAATGGTTAAATGTGACAAAAAACTTTTCCAAAACCAATTTTATGAATATATTTAAATATTATATCCTATATTTTTGATAATGGACCATTTTGGAGCCTTGTGGCATGTGAAAAGCATGGGCACATCTTTTTCTTTTCAAAAATTACAAGTATGCCACTCACCTCATTTATAAAAGGCCACCCCTCTAATATCCTATTAACACATTAAAAACCCATTGTATTCCTAAAATACTGACAAAAACCAATTCCTTAATTCCCTACTACCATCCTATAAGACATGGTTTTTTTCAAGAATTCAACATATAATGGATTTTGGTGAAAACCAAAAAAAAGTTGTCCAAAGAAGAGGTACCACCCCAAATCAAGCATTCTATTTTATTTCTTCATAAAAATCTTTCAATTATTATTATAACATGATGATATTATAACCTAATTATATTCAATGTAATTAGATAATATATTAATTCCATAACCTAAATCCTTCTCCTCTTCCATTAAATGGGTCCTGAAATCATCATTCATGTCTACGAGTGACTACCGCCTCACGAACCAATGTTCTTCATTTTCCATCACCACCAATCAAAGATGGAAATAATGATGTATTTATTGTTTATATATGATATTTATAATATTATTATACTTTTTAATCATGATATCACATATTACTTCTTACTTTCCATTCTATAGTCATATGACGATGTTGTATGTGTATACGGCGGACTACCGCCCTGTGAAGCGATGTAATTCATTCACGATTTAAATGGAATATAATAAAGATGATTTTAATGAATATATTTTATATATATTACATAAAAATTATTATTTAATGGTAAAATATTATTTAAATTTATTTCTTTCAACCTGTCAAGAAAATGGAAACAACGTTCATGCATACGTACGACTTACTGTCTCTATGAACGGTGTATTTCATTTTCTATATATAACTTTTATATATTTATATAAATACATATATAATTAATATATATTATATTTATATCATGTTTAAAATTCTGTAGATGATGTAACCATGATAAAATTAATAGGACAAAAAAACGACAAATCAAAACATACATGAAAAGTAAAGCAGTTATTTCTTGAACATGACTTTAGCATGAAATTGTTAATAAACTGGTAAAAGGTCATGAGTAAATAATATATAGTATGATATATATAATTTTGTTTATATAATCTATTTATAATAATATTATATTTATTATATAGGAGGTTTTAACATGTAAGAAGGAAGTCGAGACATAAGGTCAGAGATTTCTAGTCCCTCTTTTATTTCCAGGAGTCCTAAATTCACAACTCATTTATTTTGTGTGGTGTATATACTAAAAATTTTAAATATTATGTCATGAATATAATTATTTTAATGAAATTAAAAGTTTCATTTGATATTATTCTTTGTTTTTCTTACGATTCAAAAGATTACTAAAGTGGTAAGTGATTTCCATCACACTTTTTACTTCTGTGAGGCACATGATATATTCAAAACCTATTTATTTTTTGTGGTGTATATACTACCCATGAATTTATTTTATTATTATTATTCAAAAAATTATTTGGATTTAAATATCCATTTTTTTATTTTTCTTTTATAGGGTTTATGGTACAAAATTTACCATAGTGATAAGGGATTTTTGTCTCAATTGTCCTTCCTTGAGGCATATTTTATGTTATGCACCTATCCTCTTTTATAAGGAGTATATAAAACCCATTTGAAATTTAATATCATGAATTTATTTATTCTCATGATATTTTAAGTTTCATTTGACTTTATTCCTTCATGGGGTTTATTATTCCAAGCTACCAAAGTGGTAAAGGTTTTATGTTACAATCTCACTGTTTATATGGATTGCTCTTTATTATGTTTCAAATGATAAAATTTTATGATTAATCACTAAAGAAATTCATTATGATTATTATACTCAGGTTATGTCATAATAATAAATTTTTTACCTTCATTTTCCTCTCTTTATGTACTTAAGAGTTCAATATAAAATTTTAAATAAAAAACATCTTCATTTCTCTCTTCAGTTGAAAACCCTTTTTCTTCAAAAACCATGTTTCTAAAAATGTTTTAAAAAATGTTTCTAAAATTTCCATTGGTTGTGATATGATGAAATTTTTAGGAAACCCATTTCATTCATGGATCATAATATGGTGAATGTTTTTTGATATTATGGCACACATATATATGATTTTCAATATGTGACTTGTGGGACCTATATCTCCTTCCAATGAATTGGGTAATGATTTATATCTCATGATATAAATAAGAGTGGAATGGGGAGTGAACCTGATTTAGTAAGGGTATTTTTCCACTATGATGGTCTTGGGAGTGAACCTTTACTATTATGGTGGTTTAGGGAGTGAACCCATTTCACTATGATAACTTTTGCAGTGGGCATTGAGTACTATGGAAAGGATTTTCTATACTTATTTCTATTCCACAATTATATGTCTTATGCCAATGTTATTCTCTCATGGATCGTGTTATTTTATTTCCTTATGATCCATGTATTATGAACTTCCAATATTTATTACATGACTCAATATCATGATATTTGATATACAGGGTATGGTTTTCAAATTTTATTCTCATGTTCTCATATCATTATGCTTTTGATATGTTGATATTTCTTTTTTTCTACCCTTAATGAGCATCTTAGCTCACCCTTTATTATGTTTTATATTCCTATGTTGTGACGAAATGTTTTAAGAATGGCATGTTTATAAATATAACTTAATGGAAATATATTTGTGGCGTACATTGATGATCTTTAATGAAATAAGAAGATAGAATATTAAGTCTCCAAAGACACTAAACTAATATGGCCCTCATGAATTTATTTTCTGTAATTTAATGGAAATTCATCTAAAAATATTTAATATTTATTTATGATAATAATAGGTTTTTATATTATTAATATTAATTAATTATATTTTATAGAGTCACATTCATTATAAGAATATTAGTTTTTTTTCAATCAAAAGGAAATAGCTATATTCTAACTATCATGTATTATATTATTTTTTAAAGGATTAATTTCTTAATTTAAGTAATTGAATTTGATATACATTATATTATTTTTTAGTACATCGTGTTGAAATTATTTTAGTGTGAATTTTTGATAATTTCATAAAAAATTTGATTTTTGGTTGAATAACGGAAAATACTTATTTTTAAAGAAAACTATATTTTATTTTCCAGTATTTGAAAAGAATAATTGTTATTTGGATTGGATTTAAATTTTATTAGTTTATTTTTTTTAAAATTATTTCAATTTATACCTTTTGAATCAACATTATACTTGATATTGGTATAAAATCACTTTATACTTAAAAGGCATTTTCCAAAAAACTATTTTTCATTATATTTTGTGTTTTTATATTAAATTAATTTCTTCAATATCTAGAGATTGAATATTTAAAAATGGATTCCATATTTATAATCATAATTTCTAAAGATAGTAACGAGGTCAATTTCATTTTTGGTCATTTTGAATAGTAACTTTGGTAAAAAATGTATCACCATGGAAAAAGGTGGGTTAACCAAGGATAACAATATATAATAAGGAAACGAAATTTCATCCTAATTATTATTGGATAAATTTATTTCAAACACTATCACCTTATTCTTAGAATTTGTTTTTTTATGAGACACTTTTCCATGAAAATGACTTAATAATATTTAAATCTTTTGAAACATTCCAGGTGTGTCCTCTCCCTCACTTATAAAAGGACACCCACTATCTTCTCCTTTCCACACTTAAAAATCCTATTATATCATCCAATACCTACAAATATCTCTTCCTAGACATCCTCCCCACATCCTATAGGTTTTTTATTAATGAAAACACATACCTATGAATGTTGAAGGTGCAAACCAAGAGAGGTTATCCAAATAAGAGGTGAACATCTCAACTGAGATCCTTGGTTTTATTTCTTTCTCTAACTCCTTAAAACCTTTAAAAACATTTAGATATAGTAAAATAATTATATACCATATAATTAAATGGTACTATGTATATTATATAACCCTTATTCATCTTTTTTAACCATCAAATAGAAAATGAAAACATTGTTCGTGTGTACGATTGACTACCACCTCATGAACCGATATAATTGTTTTCCATCAAAGCCTCTTATGGATGGTCATAATGATGGATAAAAATATATACTATGATATATATGGTATAAATATAATTTGTAAATAGTAAATAAAATATTATAATTCTTTCTTTTCTATCTAACAAAAAGTAAAAACATTGCTCATGCATATGTGCAGACTACTGCCTTGCGAGATGATGTATTTTATTTTTAATCACCAACTCACATTGATGGCATATATTAGTGGTTTTAATGAAATAATATTATATTTATAATATATTAATAATTATATAAAGATAAAATAACACTTACCTTCTTTTCCTGACATTCGTTGAAAAATGGAAGCATTAGTCATGTGTACGTACAAAAAACCATCTCCATGATGTAGCATAATTCATTTTTATAACCACCATATATAGTCAGTTATAAAATTTTAATTTATCTAAAAATATTATAATTATATAACAATTAATATCCTAGAAATGATATAATCATGATCAATTTTACCATATTCAACCTATCGAATCCATTTTGGACATATAAGTTGAACATCCTCAAAACATCTGTTGTATACATAATCGATTATGTAATTAAGTGTGGAATGATAAAAAGTGAACTAAAAGGAATGATAAATATTAAAAATATTCTTAATAAAGTAAAATTTTAAAATAACTTTATTATTTAGGGATATAATGAACATACATGACAATTCATACTCGAGGTAAGTGAGACTTTACCTTAAAATATCATATTAAATGTTTTTTTTTTAAAATATTATTTATATATGTCCATAATAATAAAAAATATTTTATAAAAGTATTTAAATGTATATAAATGAATTATAAAGGAAATTTTATGTCTATTGTTAATTTCATTCAATGATTTTTTAAAATTATTATTTTTACATATTTTATATGAATCATTTTGACTTTCTTTTCAAAAGACAACAGGAATTTTATGTTTTAACATATATGGAGTCAAAAGATTTACCCACCACAATAATAATTATTTTGATTTATTTTTATGATTACATGTTTTTTTCAAAGAAAACCCTTTCTTCCCTTATTTTGGGTATTTTGGTTTTTTAAAAAGGGTTTTTATAGGAAGAATATTTCGATATCTAAAAATGATTTTACATAAGTTTTCAATTGTGTTGTCAAGCGATTTATGATGAAAAGGAGAAATATAAAAATGTTTTAGTAAGAACATGAATTTTCACTCAGGTATGGATCATTTAAATTTTGGTATTATTCTCTTTTATGAACCTAATATGGATGATTAGTGAGTTCATGAAGGTATTAGGGGTGTTTGAGGCTTATTTGGAGCCCAAAAATCAGTTTTTTGAGAGAAAATGGAATATTACACAGTTAGAGGAAATCATGCGAGGCATCCCGCACGATTAGATTTAACCATTTTCGGCTAGATAAATGAGTGATATGGGGTGAAAATTTTTCCATAACAATACAATTTGGGTCGCATGGTCATGCAAGAAACTGTGAACAAATTGAAAAGGTGATTCACACAATTGGAACACAGTTCCCCTAACAGTGCAGGTGCCCCATTCCTATAGCAGATCATGCATGGTTGGTACATAGTTTGACAAACTTTCTGACCAAACTGGGAAGTGGCTATTTTTTGGTGATTTTATCTTTTTTCCTTTAAATTATGTTTTAAAGTCACCACTCCTTTCTTTTCTCTCTCTAGTGGATATCCACTCATATTTCTCCTCTTTGGAGACCCTTTTTAAAGAATAATCTAGGATTTGATCTTGAGCGTCGAAGCACCGCCTGTCTCATTTGATACGCACTAGTACGTTCTTAGTTTCCTTTTAATATTTAATTATTATTCGGATTCTTAATGATTACACTATATAGATACATGCCCATATGCCCTATTTTCAGGGTGTTGATCCATTCTTCAGATCTCTTCAAATCCAGGCCAAATTAGAGGATGATAATGGACCAGGAGAGTCATACGTGTATGAGGAAGGTGGTATATAAATCATTCCTCAAGATTTTTTGTTTTATAAATTTCCGTGTGCATGCACCGATTTCGTCGGGAATCATTTATTTAATTAATATCCTTACATTTAGTCTTTAGAATTGTGTTCTAAGCCCCATGACATATATGTTAATCATTTTTGGTGGTTTCATCCACAACACTGACCACCCCATGATGGGCGATTTTCCATAATGGGATTTTAGTTCTTAACGTGTGTGTTTGGACCACAATTCTGGTATGCCTTGGATTGAACTAGCTAACAGTAATCCCCCCACATTAAAGATCTAATAAAATGTGTATTAATGAATGGATTAGACCATTTTCCTTTTCACTTGACCCGCCTATGGTAAGTGATTCAAATTGATTATCCAACCTTAAATGTAATTGAAAAGTATACTAAGTATATGAATTGTACATATTAATTGTAAATGATAGGTTAGTTTCATGTATTCATCACCCCTTTCCACATATGATGCAATGTAGTGGAATAAACCTAATGAAATGATTTTGAATTATATGAAATTAAATGGCTGCATGACCCCTTATCCTTTTCACACTAATAAAATGCAAGGATTGAACCAAATGAAATCACTAAATGGTATAACAATTAAATGGATTAATTAAATAAAATAATAAATTATAAGGTGACTACTATTATAGACTTTTACATAATTTTAGGAATGGTCAGACACAAGTTATCTTTTGGATTCCTGAGAGAGTGCTTTGAGTGCTCATGGACGCCATTCTGATTCAGAGAAGCCTATTTCCAAGGGTGAGACCTACCTTGGTACTTGATATTTGTCTATTAGTGGATGCCCGATATAACACCATAGGATCCATACATTACTATTATAGTATTACTTAGATACAATCCTTGGATCCAACATGGCTTCTATTGATATGAGATAATTTGGTTACATACTTGGGTCTAGGCAATTCTTGTCTTATTTTACCAAGGAAGTATTCCATGGACTCGGTTATATTCACTATTATGGAATTCCTTGGATGATTCTCCTTGGATTACACTCTTACCCCTATATCCAGACTATAGTTACAACTGAAGATTGTTCTGAGGAATGTGCTTGGCATTTGTAGAACAATGTCGCCATGACGTCCTCATGTCATGCACCAGCATGGTGGTGATGACCATTCTCCAAACGTGGTGGTCCCTAAGCCGCATGTATTACTTCCAGGAATTCCACTTGAGGAATATCTTATTTTACCTAATATGGGAACTGATTCTTAGGTTTTTTATAGTTTACTATGTATGATGTAGTCCATGAAAGGTGATCTACAACATGCACCTATGATGGCTAATCTGGCACATTAGTTCTAGAAGCATCATCCTCATACCTTCTCAGGGGATGGTGGTCCACAGGCTGCTGAGTCTTGAATAGAGGCCACCCTTTCTATCTTTGATCATCTAGAGATGCCTCTAGAGCGGAGGGTCAAGCTTGATTTGTACGTACTGAATATTCGGCCAAGCGCTGGTGGGATGTGATTACCTAAGCCAGTCGCCATCAGGGCATCATATGGGATGATTTCCAGACATCTTTCTTTGATAAATTCTTTCCTCGGATGATGATAGATGAAAGAGAAATAGAGTTCATGCATCTCAAATAGGGTTCTATTTCAGTCATGGAATATTTAGCTCGTTTCAATGAGTTACAGTTCTTTGTACCACTTCTAGATGGTGATGTGATTTCGTGTGCTAGACGCTTCAAGGATGGGATTTTGTATGACATTTGTGATTAGGAGAATATCTTTCACCTAATAAACTATTCTGAAATAGTATTCTGGTCTCTTATCATTGAGAAAAACCCAAGGGATGGTGATAGTACTGGTCATAGAGGACCGGTACTGAAGTAGGACAGTAGTTCTTCCGGAAGTAGGAAATTTTCCATTGAGGCTTCTCATCTGGGAAGTAGAAGCCAGAGTACCCATACTGGTTGCTCAATTTTGTGTCATTAGTGTGGATAATAGGGTAATTTTAATCCTCATTGTGATAGATACCCTCTGAAGTATCGAGCTTACGGCCGTATGAGGAACCTTCAAAGATTCTATCGGACCATTCCATCATCTTCTAGTGGAAGAGGATTTGCACTAGCACCACCTTCGGGGGTAGGTTCTTTTAAACCATGTCAGGTGAGGAGTTAGAGTAGCACTGGCAGGACTGGACTAGGAGGAGGTCATGACCATGGTATCTAGACTTCATATTTCCAGCACCGCTAGAAGAGCAGCCTTGATCGTGGTAGTCTAGTAGTTGCACAGGATCATGGATTAGGTAAGTTTTATGCATTACAGTCGATACCCAAGGATCAAGCTATAAAACCATCTATAATACAGGGTACCAATCTAGTAGCTTCAACAATAATGTTTTCTATGTTTGATTTAGGTTCTTCACACTCTTTTATATCCTTGTCTACCATGGAAAGTCTCGGACAAGAAATACAATATTACTATGGTGAAATGACCATGGATACACTATTGGGAGTACAGTTAGAGGGGATACACCATTTTAGGGACTTTCCCCATGTGGCAGGAAGTTACCCTTCCTTCTGGGACCTCTTTGTTCTCAAGATTATAGGCTTCTATGTCATTCTCGGGGTTGATTGGTTGGTTCCGTATCATACCTTTTTAGACTTCTATCATCGTAGGGTATTGTTTACATCAACAAAAAGAGGTAGTTATCTACAAAAGGGTGAGTAGGATATCCATGTTAGTAGAGCTAGACCATAGAATCATGGTCTAGGTGGGGTGACTACCTAGATTTCCATTATCATCATGGAGGATCCAGGTATACATCAGGGTGAATTCCTTCCAGTAGTAGATCATTTCATGGATGTTTTTCCCAAAAACTTTTCTAGATTACCTTATGATATAGAGGTTCAGTTTGTGATTGAGATCATTACAAGAGAATCTACAGTGTCTATTCCTTCATACAGTATGGTACCTATAGAGCTTGAGGATCTCAAGTAGTAGTTAGAGGATCTAGAGGCCAAATGTTTTATATGGCCTAGTACTTCCTCTTGGGGTTTTCTCATGATTTTTACCAATAAGGAAGATGAGAACCTTCACCAATGCATGGATTACTGATAGTTGAACCATCTCACAATCATGAAATGGTATCCACTTCCACATATAGATGATATATTTTACCATCTCTAAGGAACTAGGGTATTTTATAAGATAGACCTAAGATCAGGAAATTATCAAGTGCAAGTCAGGATATCAGACATACCTGATTCAACTTTCTATTGCATGTATAATCTATATGAGTACCTCATTATGATGTTTGATCTTATGAATGTGCTATATATTTTCATGGATTTGATGAATAGGGTGTTCCATCCCTATGTGGATTCCTTTTTCATAGTATTTCTGGATGAAATCTTGGTGTATTCTTACACTCATAGTGACCATGCTAAGCACCTTGATATTGTTCTGAGTACACTACAAGAGCATCAAATTTATGCAATTATTTCTAAGTGCCACTTATATATAAAAAAAATTCATATCCTGGTTCATATTATCTTGGAATTAAAAGTATCTATAAAGCTAGAGAAGGTGAGTGGTGTGATATCTTGGGATCATCCAAAGAATGTGTTTTATATACGGAGTTTCTTGGGGCTGGAGGGTTATTACATGAATTTTATACAGGATTTATCACATCCTTATTGACCTATTAATGATATTAAAATTATGGGTGTCAAGTTCCAATGGTTAGAATAGTGTGAGAAATCCTTTTAGGAGCTGAAAGAGAGGCTTTTATTGCCACCTTTTCTGATTCTTCCAATGGATGGTAGAGGTTATACAGTGTTATGTGATGCATCAGGAATTGGCTTGGGAGTAGTACTAATTCATGAGGAAGGATTCTTTTTATACAGATCTTGGTAGTTGAGTCCTCATAATATAAATTATCTGACACAAGACCTTGAGCTAACAACAGTTGTCATTGCCTTACATTTCTAGATACATTAACTATTGGGTGAGGACTCTGTGGTGTAAACAGACCATAAGAGCATCAAATATATCTTTACATATCATGAATTTAACTTCAGACATCAGATATGGCTCAAATATCTTTAGTCCTTTGATTTTGAACTTTCTTATAATCCTTAAAAGGAAATGCGATAGTGGATGCACTGAGTTAGAAAACTCATGCACATGTTGTATGGGAATCTAGTGATGAATTGAAATTGATGGAACTCTTTTTTGAGCTATATCTAGAGTATTATGACAATCAAAAGTAGTATCATCTCCCAAACATGATAGTTACCTATTACCTCCTTGAAAAGGTGAAGATCAGGAAATTTTTTAGATCCTGAGGGTTTGGCTCTACGTGAGAGTATTTCAGGAGATGACCCACCTCCAGATTAGTCTCTGGAGAGAGAAAACTTTTTATGTATACATGGATGTGTCTGAAATCCTAAAAATATGAGAGAGGAACTAATTCATGAGTTCCACATTTCTCAGTGGGCAATTCATCCAGGAATCTCCAAGATGTACCAATATATGTGATTCCAGTATTGGTGGTCTGAGATGAAATGTCTAATGGAAAACTTTATCACAAGGTCTTCCACTTGTCAGTAGGTGAAGGGGGCACCATATACCTATAGGATTGTTACATCCATTGGATGTTTTATAATTATATGGGAAGATATTTCTATGTATTTTTTGGTCGGCTTATTGAAGTCACCTAGAGGTAGTGATGCTTTATGGGTAGTGATTGACCAACTGAAAAAAGTAGCACACTTCCGTTCTATCTTGGATATGTTCTCAGTTGATGAGTTGGGAATACTATATGTCTGTGAGATCAGATGATTAAATGAGGTCCCTTATAATATCATTTTAGATAGGGAATCTCTATCTACTTCAGAGCTTTTTCAAGGGTTACAGAAGGCTATGGGTACATAGGTGCTTCTCAGAACATCTTTACACCCTCAGACCAATGGGCAGTTAGAAAAAACGATAAATGTTCTAGCAGAAATTCTCTGGGCATGATCCTTTGATCATTATGGTTCTTAAGAGAATCATATCCCTCTCATGAAGTTTTCTTACAATAATAAATTTCAGGAGACAATTCAGATGTCTTCTTTTGAGGCCTTGTTTGGTAGGCCATTCTATTCACCCATATGCTAGTTATAGGCAAAAGAGGCTTCCCTACTAGGTCCTCATATCATACAGGAGACTTTAGAGTGGGTTCAACTGATTAGGAAGTATGTGTCCACTGCTCAGTCTGGAAAGAAATATTGTGTTGATCACCACAGATGACCTCTAGAGTTTGAGGTCAGGGATCATGTTTTCCTTTAGGTATCATTCAGGATAAGGATTAAATGGATACAGGGGAAAGGAAAGCTATCACCATAGATTTTTAGGATATTTTATATTCTATAGAGAGTTGGTCCATTATCCTATCGGTCGTTATTACCTTATAGGTATCGTGCCATGAATAATGACTTCCTTGTTTCACAGCTTCGTAGGTATCATGTCGACCCATCTCATAATTTTTATCCCAATGAAGTTGAGTCAGATGAAAATGATACCTTTGAGGTGTATCCTATATGAATCATTGAATGGAGAATAAATGCTCTATGAGTCTAGTTTGTCCCTTTAGTATGAGTGAAATGGAAGAAAATCTATGCACATGATGAGACATGGGAGCAGGAGGCTGATGTACATGCCCAGTGGTCAGAGTTATTCTCAGAAAGTGTTTCACTTTCCTTGGAAGGTGACCTTAGTGATGAATTAGATTAAGGGGGGAATACTATAAGAATCCAATTTTCACTTAGGTATGTATCCTTTAAATTTTGGTCTAATTATCTTTTATAGATATAATATGGATCCTAGTGAGTTTGCAAAGGTCTCAGGTGTGTTCAGGGCTTGTTTGGAACCTGGCACCTAGCTTTTTGGGAGAAAATGTCTTGCCTCATGGTTAGAGGAAACAATTAAAGGCATGCCACATGGTTAGTTTTAACCATGAGAGGCTAGACAGTGGGGTGATATAGGACATACAGTTTTCCCTAACCATGAGATTTGGGTTGCATGGCTATTCAAGAAGCTGTAGACAAATTGTAGAGGTGATTCACATAGTTGGTGCATGGTTTACCTAACTATGTGGCATAACCATGCAGGTGCCTCCGTCTTATATAAAATCCTACACATTTGGCGTATGGGTTGGAAAACGGTGCGACCAAAACATGTAGAGGCTATTTTTGGTGTATTTTACATTTTGGACCATAAATTATGTTTTAAAACTCACACCTATTTTCTTATTTATCTCCAGTGGAAAACCCATCCTGTTTTTCTTCTTTTGAGACCCTTTTTAAGACTAATCTAGGATTTGATATCGAGTGATCTTCTGGTGTCCAATTGAAGTTCCATCTATCTCATTCGATCTACACCGGTACAGTCTTAATTACTTTTTAATATTTTGTCATTATTCTTCTTATAGATGATGGTATTTAGATGCAAGCTCATATGCCCTATTTTATGGGTGTTGATCCATTATTTAGATCACTTATAATCTAGTCTAAATCAGATTCTGATACTAGATTTGGTGATTCGTATGAGTATGAGGTAGGTGGTCAATAAATCTTTCCACAAGATTCGATGTTTTATAAATTTCTGTGTGTGCATGATGATTTCATTTGGCATTGTCTGTTTAATTAACATGCCTTGATTTTAGTCATTAGAAATGTGTTGTAAGACCCATTCTATATATGTCAATAATTTTTGGTGGTTACGTCCACAATGCGAACCACCTCATGTAGGTTGATTTTCCATATTGGTCTTTTAGTGCTTGATGTGTGTGTCTGCACCACCGTTCGGGTGTGCCTTGGCTTGACCCCTCTAATATAAATCCACTTTCATAAAATGACTATTGAAATGTTAATTGATGAAAGGATTGGACTATTTTTCTTTCCACTTGTCCCACCTAAGGTAAGTGCTACAAATTTATTAACCAGCCTTAAATGTAATTGGCAAGTATACTAAGTATATGACTTGACCTTATTAAATGTAAATGAAAAGTTGGTTGTATGACCATATCACTCATTTACACATATGATGGAAGGTAGTAAAATGGACATAATGAAATGATTATATCTTATATGAAATGAAATGGTTTCATTCCCTCTTAGCCTTGTCATACTGTTGAAAGACAAGGATTGAACCAAACAAAATCTTTAAATGGAATGACCATTACATGGATTAATTAAATAAAGGAATAAATTGTAAGGTACTTACTTGTATATGAAACTCAAAATAATTATAGTATTTTTCATACTTGAGTGAAATTTTGGATTCCTGAGGGAATTCATTTAGTGCTCGTGGACGCTATTCTAATTTAGAGATGTCAGTTTCCAAGGGTGATACCCACCGTGGAACTTGATATTTTTCTATTAGTGGATGCTTAGTATGACATCATAGGATCCCTCTTTTACTATTATAGGATTCCATGGATACAATCCATGGATCTAGAATGGATTTTATAGACATGAGATTCCTTAATTCCATCCTTGGGTCAAGCCATCGCTTATCCCTTTTTTACATTACATTTATTCCTTAGACTCAGTTAGATTGACTATTGTGGAATTATTTGGATGGCGCTCCTTGGATTACACTCTTACCCCTATATCTAGGATGTGGTTACAATTGAGTTTGTGACCCTTGAGGTATAGGTTTCCTTGGTTATCACCTTGGAACCTTTTCATTATAAATAACATCAAGATTCCCTGTTATATCTTGGATCCAACACTAGTATCGTGTAAGAGATGGATATGCCTCACATGAATAATTTATATATAAACTGGAACTTAATTATTTAATGAACTAGTTACATGTTTAGACACTAGCTGAGGGCTGAACTAGGTACTTGGGTATTTATATTACAATATTGTTTTACTTTTATATATGCATGTTTGAAAACTATTTAAATTTATAATATATGGATTGGATGTTATATATTCCATTGGTGTGGGACTAATAAGGTTCATATCACACCCTATCTAGCCCTCTATTGGCACCCAAGAAGACTACATGTATGCAGGTGTTGACAAAGTGAAGCGCTTGGCTTTGGACACTTGATTGCTTGATTTCTTAGTATATAGCTGGTAGGAGATGACCTAGCTAAAGCTAGGGATGCTGGGAAGATGCGCTTAAGGCCATTTGTCCCACCAGGATCAGGGCACCATTTAATGGAATCCGGGTCTGGGACGTCACAATTTTATTCATGATATGAAACATGAGAATTATAGACGATGAAGAGTGATCTAGGTACAAATTATATGACTGGTGATCCTTATATATATTATATGGTGGGAGAGCTTGATATAGCTCTCTAATGAATTGGGTAATGTTCCTTAACTTGTAAGGAAAGAAGGAGGGAATAAACTGGGGATGTTTCTCCTGTAGATGTAACCAGGATCTAGTTATTTATGATATGAGTGAACACATGTTATGAATATGATTCTATATGATGCCTAAAAGGGTTTCCAATTTATTTATTTTCATCTATAAAGGTTTTTATTTGAGCTCTAATTTTTTTTCCGCATGGAGATAATTTATTTTATTCACTCAATGAATATTGTGAAATGGTAAAAATTTCAAGTTTTTTTCACTAGAATAATAGTATTATTTCCTTTATATCAATAATTGATCTTTTTCCCCCTCCTTCCATGTTTTAAAATGATTTTCACAGGGGTTATGTATGAGTAGGAACAAAAAATAAATCAAGTTACAAGTCATGAAGATTTTTTATGAAAATAAAACATGTTTCATTTCAAATGTTTTATATTTTTGTAAAAATGGAAACTGAGTAGAAGTATTCACTTGTAATATACAAGTTTGTTATATATTTATTATAATATAATTATCTAAAATTATATACCTAAAATACCATGAGAATGTAAGAAAATTAAACCCTTGTTATAAATCATATAATTATTGGTTGATTAAGATAAGTGTCCTTATATTTGGTATCAAAGAATGGTTTATATAATTTTATAGGTTAGATAATAAAATAAAACCCATAAAATATTATAATTTATGGTTATGTTGACATGATATATCTTTTAAAGATTACCATGTTCTATTATTTAATCTATATCTATTCAAAATGGGTTTTCACAAAGGAATGGGGGAAGATGAAGTAGGAAGGTATCAAGAGGACACCATCCTTCCAAATCAGCAGCCTGGAATGGTTGAAATTAGAACTAAACAATTTTTCTCTACGATGGATCAGTTGATGAAGGCTATAAATGGTAGTGGAATCTATGTTAGAGAGCAACTAGATTTAACATAGAGGAACATTTCCATTTCTGGGAATTTTATAAAACAATACCCTCTAGCTTTCGATGGAACCTCATATCTAGTTGTAGCTGAAGGATGGATCAATGTTATCGAAAAGATATTCGAATCCAGGGGAGGTTCATAACATCAGAAGTAAAATCTTACCATTTATCATTTTTAAGGTGAAGTTTATTGATGACAATAAATGGTTAATAATACTAAGGAAATATAATAAATTTAGGAAAGGGAATGCATTGAATTTAATAACTATTTCCTAGGGAAATATTTCCATAAGGCTACTTGAATCATGATGAAGAAAAAATTCTTGGGATTGAAGAAAAAGGAAGAGGAGTTAGTTTCCGTATATGAAGTAAATTTTACCCAAATGTCCAGGTATGCACAAAATTATATTTGAGATCTTAATAGAAAAATTAATCAATTTTACTTAGGATTGATGCCATGATATAAAAAATCTTTCGATTCTATGAATTTAAAAGTTATGATAATTTTATTCATTATGATGAGAATGTAAAAAAGAGTTTTCTAATGATTATCCATCATATGAAATGATAAGGAAGAAGTGATAAATGTTACATGAAATATAAATATAATCAGTAAATAAATCCAATGGTAATCCCCCTAACTCTTCTAAGTGTGGAAAGACACATTCTAAGTAATGTTTAGCTTGATCTGGTTAATGTTAAAAGTGTGGTATGTTTGGTTATATGGCATGGAATTGCAAGGAAAAGATTCATGATCTAACCATGAATGGGATGATAGGTAGCCAGCCAATAATGAGATGCTTTAGTTGTAATTAATTGTAAAATTATGCTAACATATATATTAATTTATTCAACAAATGTAAAAATAAATTGGATCTAAAATTGAAGAGTGCATCAAAATATTTTATGACTACCTAAGTGAATGTTGGGCCATTGAATTAATTGGTGTCAGTTACATTACTTGTCTATTATAATTATGAAAATGGATTCTTTGAATCAGGTTTTACAAATTCATTCCTTTCTATGAAAATTTCTATTAAATTATAAATTTCACCTTAAGAAATGGGTTCATAAATTTTTTTAAAAATATCTGATAGTAGAATTAAGGAAACAAGAATCTATAAGAATCTTCCTATTAATATTCAGGGATGTTTTTTTCTTGAAAATCTTGTTATCTTACCTCTTGTTGAATTTGATGTTATTCTAGTAATGGATTGGATTTCAATTTATCATTATATGATAGATTGTATAAATAAATATATATTTTTCAAAATGAGTTCTAGTTACTTTATAAAAATTAATTCATTGCTTTGATAACTTTTCAATAGGTTTATAAACAGATAAAAATTCAAAGTTAATGTTACATAACTCATATTATTAAAAGGAAATAAAATTTTCATATTAGATATGTTCCAATTATAAATGATTATATATATGTATTTTCTAATGATTTACCCGTTATTATTATTGATCGAGAGATTGAATTTACTATTGAAATAGTTATTGATGTTAGGAAAATTTCTAAAAATCCATATCAAATAGCTTAGGTATAACATTTGGAATTGAAAAAGTAGTTGTAGGAGTTTCTTGATAAAAGATTAATTCATCCCATGAATTCACCATAGAGTGCTTCTATTTTATTTTTTTATAATGAAAAATGTTCCAATGAGGATTTTTATTGATTATATATCCTTGAGTAACGTCACTATTAATAATCAGTATCCTTTACCGCATATTGATGATTTTTTTATCATCTCGAAGGAGTTTGAAATTTTTTGAAGATTGATCTCAGGACAGGGTACCATCCATTAAAGGTAACTGAGGAAGATATTCTAAAGATGAAATTTCAGACTAGATATGGACATTTTTATTTTTTTGATTATTACTTTTAGGTTATCTAATGCAATTATGTATTCATGGATATCATGAATAGAGTTTTTCATGACTATTTGGAAAAGTTTGTGTCTGTGTTTATTGATGAAATTTTTTTGTATTATAAAAGTCACGAGGATAATGGAATAAACCTATGATTTTTTTTAAAAATTGAATGAAAAGAAGTTATATGGAAAATTTAGTAAATGAGAATTCTGGTTACAATAGATTTCATTTCATGGGAACGTTGTTTCTAATGATAACATCGATGTTAACCCACTTAAAAATAAAGTGGTTAAGGAATGGATGAGACCTAAAAATTTTATAGAGATTTATAGTTTTCATGGATTATAAGGATACTATTGAAACTTGTTTAAAACATTTCATGATTATCAATACCACCTACTAAGTTAACTAAAAAAGATTTAAAATTCATCTGGATGAAAGAGTGTGGTGAGTGTTTCAAAGAATTAAAAATAATATTGGTGATTTCACCAATTTTATACCTTCTATGGTGAGTTTTTATGTATAAAATAATTATTTGAAGTGAATTGGTTTTGATCTCATACAAAATGATTTGGTAATTTCTTATTCTTCAATATAATTGAAACCACATGAGAAAAGTTATCCAACACATGATCTTGAACTGGATTTCTTGGTTTTTACTTGAAAAATATAGATACATAATTTATATGGAGTAAAATGTGAAATATATACTAATCATAAAAGTTTTATGTATACATTCACTCAAAATGAGTTGAATACGAGTTTAATAATATGTATTTAACTCATAAAGGATTATAATTTCATGGTTTACTATCTTTTAGGAAAATAAAATATAGTATTGGGTACTTTGATTTATAAATATAATGAATCATAATCTATTATTTGTTTAGAATATGATCCTTTAGTTTGTGATTTTATAAATGTAGAACTAAAAATAATGTATGTGGGAACTCACTCTGTTTCGTTTTTTGTGTCAATACACTCATCATTAATATACTATATTAAGAAAGCTCATAATGAAGACTACATTTTTTATAAAAAAGGAAAAATTGTTTAATAAGGGTAAGTTTCTTGATTTTAACATTGACAAGAAAAATATTTTGAGATTTGGAAACATATTACATGTGCAGGCTATCTCCAATATGAAAATTGAATTGTTGAGTGAAGCTCATAACTCTCCCTTTTCTATTCTTCTTAACAATACTAAGATGTATAGATACCTTCATGAAAATATTTGGTGGGATGGAATGAAAATAGATATTGATGAATTTATAATGAAATGTTTTAATTTTCGATAAGTTAAATTTGGAAAGCAATTATTTAAGGTGATACATTAGCCTTTTCTAGCATTAGAGTGGAAATGAGAGAATATATTCAAGAACATTATGGTTGAATTACAAATACATCTCAAGGTAAAAATGCAATTTTGGTTATTTTTTATTGATTTAATAAATCTATACATTTTCTTCATATTCTAAAATGTATGTCATTGGATAATATTTCAAGACTTTATGTTAAAGAGATAATCATATTTCATTGAGTCCCTATTTCCATTATATCTGACTGTAATCCCATATTTACCTCAAATTTATGGAAAATCCATTATAATTTGATGAGTGGTAAATTAAATTTAAGTATGGATTTCTATCCTCAATTTGATGGACATTCAGAGTGGATGATTGAGACTTTGGAATATATTCTTTGATCATATTCATTAGACTAGAAAGGAATTTTGGGATCAATATCTATATTTATTTAAATTTTCTTATAATTATAGTTTTTGTTATGATGAGAAAGTAAAAAAGTGTTTTCTAATGATTATCCATCATATGAAATGAAAGGGAAGAAGCGATCAGTGTTAAAAGCAATTTATATCTAATCATTAAATAAATCCAATGGTAACCCTCCCACCCCCAACTGTTCCAAGTGTGGAAAGAGACATTTTAAGTAATGTTTAGCTTGATCTGGGAAATATTACTAGTGTGGTGAGTTTGGTTATGTGGCTTGGAATTGCAAGGAAAATATTTATGATCTAACCATGAATGGGAAGATAGGTATCCAGCTAACAATGATATGTTTTAGTTGTAATGAATTGGGACATTATGATAACATATATATGAATTTATTCAACCAATGTAAAATCAATAGGATCAAAAATCTAAGAGTGCATCAAAATATTTTATGACTACATCAGTGAATGCTGGGCCATTGAATAAATTGGTGTCTGTTACATTACTTGTCTATTAAGATTATGAAAATGGATTGTTTGATTTAGGTTCTTAAAATTAGTTCATTTCTATGAAATTTTCTATTAAATTATAAATTTCACCTTAAGAAATGGGGTCACAAATTTTTATAACAATATTTGATGGTAGAATTAAGGCAACAAGAATCTATAATAATCATCCTATTAATATTCAGGGAAGTGGTTTTCTTGAAAATCTTGTTGTCTTACCTCTTGTAGAATTTGATGTTATTCTAGGAATGGATTAGATTTCAATTTATCATGATAAGATAGATTGTATAGATAAATATTTTTTTAAAAATGAGTTCTAGTTACTATATAAAAATGAATTCACAGCTTTGATAACTTTTCAATAAGCTGAGAAACTGATAAAAGTCAACATTTAAAGTTACATAACTCATATTATAAAAGTAAATAAAATTTTAATATTATATATGTTTCAATTATAAATGAATATATAGATTTATTTCCTAATTATTTACCCAATATTATTCCTTATGTAGAGATTGAATTTACTATTGACTTTGTTCTTGATGCTAGGGAAATTTCTAAACATCCATATCAAACGCCTTAAGTAGAACATTTGGAATTGAAAAATTAGTTGTAGGAGTTTCTCAATAAAGTTTTAATTCATCCCATCAATTCACTATAGAGTGTTTCTATTTTATTTTTTTAATGAAAATGGTCCAATGAGACTTTTTATTGATTATAGATCCTTGAGTAACATCAATATTAATAATAAGTATCTTTTACCTCATATTGATGATCTGTTTGATAATCTCCAAGGAGTGTGACTTTTTTTGATGACTGACCTCAGGATAGGGTACCATCCATTAAAGGTGAATGAGGAAGATATTCTAAAGAAGAAATTTCAGACTAGATATGGAAATTATTATTTTGTGGTTATTCCTTTTAGGTTATCTAATTCCCTGATGTATTCATGGATACCATGAATAGAATTTTTCATAACTATTTGGATAAGTTTTTGTCTCTGTTTATTGATGAATTTTTTTTATATAATAAAATTCATGAGGATCATAAGAGAAACCTAAGTATTGTTTTGTGAAAATTTAAAGAAAAGAAGTTATATGGAAAATTTAGTAAATTTGAATTCTGGTTGCAATAGATTTCCTTCCTTGGGAATATTATTTCTAAAGATAACATCAATTTTGACCCTATTAAAACTAAAGTGGTTAAAGAATGGATGAGACCTACACATTTTATAGAGATTCGTTGTTTTCATGGATTATATGGATACTACCGAAATGTGTCTAAAACATTGTGTGATTATCCATACCACTAACTAAGTTAACTAAAAAAGAAGTAAAATTCTTCTGGATGAAAGAGTGTGGTGAGTGTTTCTAAGAATTAAAAATAATATTGTTGAGTGCTCTAGTTTTATTCCCTCTATAGTGAGTTTTTTATATAAAAAATGATTATTTGAAGGGACATGGTTTTTTTCTCATGAAAAATGATTCGGTAATTTCTTATTCTTCAAAATAATTGAAACCACATGAGAAAAATTGTCCAACACATGATCTTGAACTATATTTCGTGGTTTTTAATTTAAAAATATAGATACATAATTTATATGGAGTAAAATGTGAAATATATACTAATAGTAAAAGTTTTAGGTATACATTCACTCAAAATGAGTTGAAAACGAGGTTAATAATATGGATTTAACTCATAACGGATTATAATTTCATGGTTTACTATATTTTAGGAAAATAAAATAGAGTATTTGGTACTTTGATTTAGAAATATAATGCATCATAATCTATTATTTGTTTAGAATATGATTCATTAGTTGGTAATTTTATAAATGTTGGACAAGAAATTATGTATGCGGGAACTCACTTTGTTTCATTTTTGGTGTCAATGCAGTCATCATTAATAGATTAGATTATGAAATCTCATAATGAAGTCTGCTTTTTTTATAAAAAAAGGAAAAATTGATTAAGAAGGGTAAGTTTCTTGTTTTTAACATTGAAAAGAAACATGTTTTGAGATTTGGAAAAATATTACGTGTGCCGGCTATCTCCCATATGAAAAATGAATTGTTGAGTGAAGCTCAGAACTCTCCTTTTCTATTCTTCCCAACAATACTAAGCTGTATAGATACCTTCAAGAAATTTTTTTGGTGGGATGGAATGAAAATAGATATTGCTAAATTTACCATGAAATGTTTGATTTTTCGATATGTTAAATCTAGAAAGCAATTATTTAAGGTGATACTTTAAACTTTTCTAGCATTAGAGTGGTAATGAGAGAATATATTCATGATCTTTATGGTTGAATTACCAAATACATCTCGAGGTAATAATGTGATTTGCGTTATTTTTGATTGATTGAATAAATCTATACATTTTCTTCATATTCTAAATAGTATGTCTTTGGATAAGATTTATATACTTTATGTTAAAGATATAATCATATTTCATTGAGTCCCTGTTTCCATTATATCTGAATGTAATCCCATATTTACCTCAAATTTATGGAAAATCCTTTAGAATTTTATGATTGCTAAATTAACTTCAATTATGGATTTCTATCCTCAATTTTATGGACATTCATAGTGGATTATTGAGACATCGGAATATATTCTTTGATCATATTCATTATACTAGCAAGGAATTTGGGATCAATATCTATATTTAGTTAAATTTTATTGTAATTACAGTTTTAGTTATAGTATCCATATGAAACCTTTTGTGTAATAATATAGAAAGGGTTATCGAACTTCTAATTTTTGGGACAAAGTTGGTGAAAGGAAGAAGTTGGGGCCAAAATTAATCAAAGAGATAGATGAGAAGGTGAAGATGATTTAACATCAAATGAGAGAAACTGAGAGAAAATAGTAAATCTATACATATAAGTGGAGTAAATATATTTCATTTGAGGTAGGTGATCATGTTTTTTTAAAGTATCTCATTGGAAGAGTGTCATTTATTTTTGTAAAATGTGAAAGTTAATTCTGTGGTTTATTAAACCATATGAAATATTGAAAAAGGATGGATTAATTACGTATGGAGTGGAATTTACTATGAGTTTATCTAAGTTATATGATGTGTTTCATGTTTCATTGTTGAGGAAATATGTTCTAGATGCATATCATGCCTTGTGCCCTAAAATAGTATAGTGGAAAGAAAACATTTACTATAAGGAATAACTAGTTCAAATTACTGACAATATAGAGAAGGTATTGTGGAATAAAGTGATTCATCAGGTTACTATTTTTTGTAAAACCCATATTATTGAAGAAGAAACATGGTATAATGATATCAAATGAGGTATTCATGAAAAATATTCTATGTGCTAGGGATTTTGATAATTGTATATGATTTGAAAGGATTTATGGAAAATTATTGGAAAAAAAAAATAGGTTGTGATGTCTACTTCAAGAGAATATTTCCTTATAAAAAAGGAACTAAGAAGAAGAATCATATAAAGAATCCTGGGGTGGTGTAATCTCAAATCAAGTTAATAAATTCTGATTTTTTTTAAATCTAATTCTAATAGTGTTTTGGAATATATTTTACAATCATTAAATCTGGATAAAACTATAAAAGTGGTAGAGGATGCTTATTCCAAGGAAGGAGTGGAAACACCATCAATTCATACATTTGGAAAGTCATTATGCAACAACCAATAAATGATCAAATCCTTACATGAGAAGGAGGTTCAATGGGTGATTATGAATAAAGTGGGATATGCATTCATAAAAGATCTTTCTATAAATAAAAAAAATACTAAAACAAGTGGAAGTGTCCTTGGATTATGATATTATGAAATTGGGTGAAAAAATGAAGGTCTAAAGTCATCTCCATAATAAGTTGCACATAATTTAGGAAAACAAATTTTCATAGAGAAAGAGTTGAAAGTAAGTATTTTCCCTCTCAAAACAAAACTTTATGAGTGGATAAAATCTAGTATAGAATCTATATTAATGATTTAGGATATTAATATCCAATTATTATTAAAAATTGAGAAGATCAAGGATCATAAAGAGTGGTTAAAGACCTATAATGAAAATAAGATGATCCTTACCATGAAAACCTTAATTAGTGGAGTATGAAAATTTTCATATCCAAAATTAGTGAATAAATAGAAAATTCTTACCCAATTTGGAAGAGATAACTCTCAAAAAAGGGTATCCAAAAAAATATACTTTTATGGAAGATTGGGATACTCTATGATTTTGTTTTTAGAAGACCAAGGGATAAATGGTGGAATGAAATATACTACAAAAAAATCTAAATCAAATCATAATTATACATGGTAAATTTTTAATGAGATATTATTTATTTTTGTTAACCATATCCATAAGGATATAAATTATAGAAAGGGGAGTGCTCAATGTTTCATTAGTAAATCCTATATTCCTAGTAGGAATAGGAAGAAAAAATACTCATAAATAATACCTTTTTATCTAGAAAATAGATTTACTACATTGGAGGAAGCAACGTTAGAGCTCAATGAATGGTGAACCAACATCCAAAGTTAGTTTAATCACAACATACCACATAGAGATAATATAATAAAATATGTAAGAAAAATAATGAATCTACTCCATATGTGAGTAATATGGATTATCATGTAAAGAAGTATCCATCAAAGAAGAAAAATTATGAGGTGGCACTCATGGACATTATAGATGAGAAATATGAAGCATATCGAAATGTTCTCGCATAAACTAATACAAGGAAAGAGATGAATTCTGATGGATGTTTTTCAAAAACAAGTGAACAACCAGAAAAACAAATATTTTAGGGGTTGGTTAAAGATCTCCATGTTGAATGTAGATTGAAAAGGAGTTCCAAATCTGTTGTTAAACAAAAAAAGGTTTAGAAATAAAAGAAGATTTGGAAAATCGAGAGAAGTTCACCTGCTGATAAAGCTGATAAAGGTCATATGAAAGAATCATCCCAAGGAAAGGTATATATTAAGAAACCTAATTATTCATAGAGGGATAAACAAGGAAGGAATATGTTTTGGAAAAAAAATCCAAATAGAGAAGTTCTAAGATATCCTTTTCGGTAAGAGTACCCCAGGATGGGGAGCTTGTGTGAGGGGGAATAAAGATAATTTCAGTCCCAAGGAAGATAAAGTGAATTTGGATTCCATAAAAACTAATTCAGATCTAAATATAGATTCCAAAATAAAGGATAAATTAAAAAATGTTGTTCCATAGTAACTCACCATGCTTCTTGACTTGAGAAAATTAAAATTCCCCTTATCCCAATGTGTTTAAATGTTATTAATTTTTATTGAAGTGTTTCTAGTTTTAGGGAAGATATGATCCATATAGAGGTTGTGTCAATATATTTAAGTGATATTTTGATATTTTTTGGAATTCCAAATTTATTATTAGAGTAGTGAAAGTGACATTTGGATGAATCTATAATTACAAGAATAAGGGTACAACTAGAAGCATCTGATCAATGGTTGTAGGTATCTTAATCAGAATCATGGTCTAATTAATGTGATGGTTTCAATAGAACATATTATAAATTCATATCAGACCATGAATATGGGGGAATATAACTTGATGAAAAAGTGTAAAAAATGGTTTTTGTGATTTATTTGAGTTATTATAACATGTTATATCATCCATGTGATACCTTTCAGGTCATTGGAATATTTTATTTTGATATTTATTTATTTATTTATTTATTTATTTATCATGGTAGTTACCTATAGTTGGAGGTCAAGAGACATTATTTTGGGGAAAATAGGCCCTGGCACATAGGTGGTTCATGGTTAGTGAAACTATGTGGATAACCAAGAGATATGGATGTTTGGGGGTTAGTGGGGTTTTACACGGCTTGAGAATGGTTATTATAACCATGTGAGGATCTCCAAACACCATTCCTATTGTGTTTTGTGGAGACAGTAACATATGCATGGTTGGAAAAGATTTTATCTGACCATTCATCCAAAACATATGGTGTGTATAAGTCATTGAAAAATGATGTTTATCCTTTTTTTTCTTTTGTAATTTTAATGGTTATCACCATTTTTTATCTCCCCACATGTGCTCAGACTCTCTCCCATGCCTTCGAACGTCTTCCCCATTCATTTTGGTGGATTTCTTGTTTCCCTTGGAAATTTATTTCAAGGTAATCTTGATTTCTTCATGATTTCTCCTTCTTTTCCCCTTGTTTATCCTTGTTCATCCATTTTCATGGAAGGTGAAAACCATCCATTTTAATTTAGTAAAACCTAGGGTTGTTGATGGGGGATTTTTGTTTCTTCTTTGTGGATTAGGGGTGTTAGGACATATCTTACTCTAATCTAGTGGTTGTCATTAATGTTGGAAATATTTGGTTTGATTATGAGGTATGTTTCTTTATTTAAGGTAACTTTTTCATGGATTTTCATTTAATAATTATATATTTACCTTGGATTTTTCTAATTAAAATTCCTCAAATTTGAGTTATTAGAGATGGTTTATCCATGATTGTTATCTTTGAAATGGGCAGGTAATTTAATGTTTTAAAGTGGCTTTTCAAAGGTAGTTAGCTTTGATGCACTCAATGTGTTTGTTAAAATTTCATTGAGGTTTTATGATTTCAAATGGGTTTCTAAAAGGGTTATAAAATATGTATTTCATGGTGTTGAATGCATGACTTGTTATGGGTAATAACGGTTTATGAAAATAGATTTTAAATTTATTATTACATTTTCACTTGTTGATGTTTATGGGTTTGGAATTGTGTAGCACATGGGAGAACTTGGGTGTGTGTGTGTGTGCATAACATAGTCAAATGGATCCTTAGCCTATTTCTTGGACTTTATAGGGAGTGTTGTCCAAGGGACCCAGAGATCCTTTGGGAGTATGATTGATGGAGCTTCCAAAATGATTCCATGTAGATTGATAGTGCCCATGAAATTACGGTTGACGAAATTGTTGAGTACATTTATGGTGATAAGGAATAAAAGGGTGATTCATCTAGATAAGAAAATGAGATGGAATTTTTGGATGATGAGGGATGTGACCCAGACTTGTCTCTTAGATCTCATGCAATCTCATAGGGAGATCTTAGTCCACCTATGACTCTCCCTAAGCAATAGGAGTTAGTAAAATGTAATGAGGAGGATACTGATGTGTCTAGAGAAGATAAATTCAAAAGTAGTTCTAAATCAGATGATGATAATGATGATGGTGTAGATGAAGAAAGAAATGGAAAAGGAAGTAGAGATGAAAATGAGGATGGTAATGGAGATGATATTGATGACGGATCAGATTCAGAGAGTTCTAGTGGAATGATTACAAGAAAGAATGTTGAGATTCCACAAAATCACCAGAATTCTCCTAGAGGTTCTTTTTTCAAATCAGAAGAGAGGACCGGTATTTTTGGTGAAAATGATATTCTTTTTAGAAAATAGGGAGATTAATTTTTTGAGGGGGAACAATATCCATGTCATGGAAGTATTCATGTGTGTACTTTTGTTAATAGAGTTTTTGCTGATGGTAAGAAGGTTTTAGATTCTGTTGTTGTTGAACATATGTAAGTTATTATTTTTGTTAAGAAGCATGTGGATGAACAGATGGAAGTTGAGTGTGTAGAGAAGATTGTTGATGATCATAGATCTATTGTGACCCATGATGATATACAGTGGACAGATTTGGTTGCTTCTTGAGTGAATTCTCCCATTATAATTTTAGTTTTAGTCGTGTATATAGCTTCTAAGCCTTTAGTGGTTGACCTTCCTTCTAAGTCATCAGAAATATATATGGACCCTATGTATGAGGAATGGGGTTTGTTTCTAGGCAGTTCACTAAATAATATTGAACCTACCATTCGAAAATAGAGAGATCCAATAGGATCAATGGTGAATCTGATTGACATTGATGGTTTGTTAGTAACGTTTGCCTCTGTGAGAGATCATGATCCTGTGGTAATGTTTTTTCCCCTTGATGTGGTCAACATGGGTAACTTGGATTCTTTTAGATAAAAGATGGTTTATAATTTTGGCAAGCTTTTGAAGAGTCAAGAACTACTTATTACTATACTATGTGAACAAGATGCTAGATTTTAGTTTGGATTGGTGATCCAGAATATTCAACCAAAGATGATGCACCATATCAAAGATGTGGAAATTGAGAATATAAGGTTGGAGAATGAGTTGGAATCTCTAAAATTAATTGTAAAAGAGATTAAATATTATTTTAAATCTAATATGGATTCCTTGTTAGAAAAATTTTAGAATATTGCCTCTTTGCAATCTAGTTCAAGTACTCCTCCTCCTCTTCCAGAATATCATATTGAGTTGCTTAGACTTTTTATGCGAGAAGAACTCTGTAGTATTTCTAGTGGTCCTTCAAATTATTCACCTTTCATACCTAAGGCCACATTGATTATGTTTGAAAATGGTAGTGATAATGTTTACAAGATGATTAGGGATTATGCTAACGACATGATATCTGATAGGGATATGATAACTAAAGCCATAATGTATTATCTACAAAATATATATACTAATAATTCCATGGATTCCAATTTAAATTTTTAGCTGAAAATTTTAGGATGCCTTCTACCAAATGAGATTTTAAAGAACTTGTCAACCAGTTGAAATTTATGAATCATGTTCTTCGGAAATTTTTGGATGAAAATCATGTCATTTTCACTTTAATAAAGTGAGGTGGTTCTATCATAATGAATTTTATCAACCATATGAATCCTTTTCTAGATGCTTATGGGACTACAACTGTAGCACACGAACCAATTCTAGTGACAGTCCATATCACATCTCTTCCATAGATCCATTTTTTTAAATCTGGGGTTACTAGCGATCTGAATGTACATATTCCAGCTAGGTTTCAATTGTTTTCTCTATCTCTAAGAGAATTTGTTCAGCTCCTCTGACCCATTCTTAACATAGAGCCGTGTTCTTTTACTGCTGTTCTGATAACCCTGGATCAACCTCCTTCATCTCCTACAGTTGTTCCTATTGAACCCTCTATCACCGTTTCTTCTGCCTTAGCCAAGGACAAAGGAAATTCACCTTTTGACCATTCAGTCACGCCCAAAATCTGTTTATGTTTAGCCATTATTTCTTTGATGGGATTTTATTATGTACCTTTATATTGAACACTTTTTGGGTTATATTCTCAAACAGTTTCATTCTGGCATCTCTACTATTCTTTTAATTCTACTTCTCTTGCATTTTTTACACTTATTTCATTAATTATATACTTTTTTTATATTCCCAAAAGGGGGATAAAATCTATTTAATTTATCTCTGTATTTATTTTCTCATATTTTGTTTTCGTTGATAGCATACTGCTTTGTGTAACCATTTTCAATTGATACTATGTTTTTCAATTTCCTTATTTGTTCCTTTATTTATCATTGATATCACATGTATAAATTTTCATTTTTTATCTTTGATACCATCTATATACTATCTTTGACACCTTGTGTAATTTTTTTTTACCTTTGATGCCTTTATATTTCATTTATACTACCTTTATGAAATGTTCTGATTAATCTAGGATATTATGTGTATAAAAATCTCATGATTTTTTATCATCAAAATGGGGGAGATTGTTGATATCCTTGTTTTAAGGATCACCAAATCATGATTATTATGATAATTAATGAGCTTTATGTTTTATGTCAGAATTTTTTCATATCAGAAGGAATGTAAAATATATGGTTATGTATTGAAAGAACCACCAACAAAGATAAATCACCGTCCATAATGATTCACCACAGAGATAGAAATTTAAAAAAGTGTGAGACACTTCCAAACTGAGTCTCACAGCCAGACAAATTCTCAATGTCACCAAAGTCTCACCACCAAAAAAAGTCTCACCATCACCTTGAGACACCACCAAGGAAGTCATACCGCCAGATCGAAAAATTGACAAAGTGTTGGGATGTCTCACCGCTAGTGTCTCACCACTAGTGTGTCGCCACCAGAGCCATACACCGTTCCAAAGATTTACCATTCCAAAGAGTCACTTCCAGATCAAGACACCTCTAGAAGTGTCACCGTTCTAAATACACAACATCACGATTTCAGTTTATTTTGAATTTAATATTTCTAATGGCTGGTTTATCGAATTAAATAAAATAGATTATTTTAATGATTTTGTATTAACTATTGCAGAGGATTCATTAAAGAATTTGTCAGACATGCAGTATGAAGATGAAGAAGATCCAACTAATTCTATTTATTATTACTGATAAAAGTGAAAGAAGACTCCATCATGCATAGTGTGTGGATAACATAGAAAGATACACTTATATAGATGAACACCTAAACTCAGGCTGGACATTACTACAAGAACAAGATGTGATTAGCTGCTACATTCTACTTACACTAAATTGAGGAAGCTAAAACACATCTTACATCTAGTGCCTTCCTACAATCAAGAACAAGAGTTCACAACACTTTGTTTTGGTGCAATTTTTGATTCACGAATTGAGCCTCAGTTAAAATAACATACAATAAGTCATAAGTTACAGATCCTAACAGACCATGAAACTCTATCTCATTAAATATTTTATTTTCTCAAAATTATCATTCGTGTTACATTAAGAGAAATGCATGTTAATCTGTTTATAACATTCACACACACACACACACACACACACACACTGTATAATTCTTTAAATTGAAAGATACATTGATATCTTCTTAAACACATTTTACTTTGGTTTCACGCGTTTTTTGGTAGAGGTACAGTTGTGACCTGGAAAACATTCATGTTGTAACACCCGATCTAGGTTGTGGATCAAATGTTTATTTTTATATAAATTTCCTGGAAGTAGGTGGGTTTCATGTGGAAAGGACTAAGTCTCAACTTGAGACTGAACCTCTTGTACTCAAATTCTTCTTTGTGTTTTGTTTGTCTTGTCTATTTTATTTTTTTTACTTTCGAATTGAATCTGTTTTTCCTTTCATGAAAAATCACTACTTTGTTAGTTTATCTTAATTAGTGTTTATATAAGATTTTGATTAAGTAAACTTATTTTGAAGGAAAAAATAATATTTTATATTGTTTTATATCAGTACTAATAAATCTTTTGAGAAATATTCTAAAAGATTAAAACTTATATCAAACTAATATTTTTGATAAACTGGGTTGTTTTAAATTGTTAGGGGGTTATATTAAAATTATTTTTTAATAGAAATATCTTTTGGGTACTCAATTCACCCCCTATTAGGATACTCACTCTGAGAAATAGTGATATATTATGATCTTTAGAAGATATAGAATTAACATTGAGAATTGAAGGGTGTATCAAAAAAAATTGAGAAGAGAAGAAAAGACTGTTTGAAGCCAAAAGTTTAGAAGTTATGATCGTTTCCTGTCTGACCTCATGATTTCAGGTAAATTGTATCTAAGACTATGTTTGAACAAGAATATCATGATCTTATTCTACACTGAGTATACTTTTTTAAGCTATCTACGTTGAAGGCCCTATAGGAAGATCCGCAAAAGTTGTGGAGAAACCGGATTCTCAATAAGATGGGATAAGGGACAGTTAGGTTTTTCTTGGGAAAGAAGAGGCTAGAAGGTGGTGTCCTAGAGGCAGGCCAACAACATGATGTGTAATGATCAATCCAAGACAATTCATGATGTGTAATGGTTTTTCCTTATGAAGGTAAAACTGTGAATTACACGATGAGAAGGGGAATTAAACTTCATTTAATTGCTAGAATATTTTTTTAAATAAGCTATAGGTAACTTAATTTTTTTAAAAATAGAAGCCTCACCTCCTCACTTCTTATGATGGAATCCCCAAGAAAGCCTAAAAGTAGGCATTGACCCTTGTTGTGGATTAGGACTATATTTTGTTCACCGAGAGTCTCATAGTAACCATTCTAGTAAGATATTTATTCTATTTTATTCGTTATTGGTTATTCAGAACAACGACTACACTGTTTGGTTTTAGGATTATATGCACTATATTCCTATTCTTTGTCAGTTCTTCATATTTCTCCTAAACTAAGGGGAATCTGGAATTGACACTGAATGAGCGCTCCACTTCCAAGGTAAGGTAGTTGTTTTATACTTGTATTTATGATTTTTGATGCTTTATAGAGCTATCAACATTTTTACCGCCCTCTAGTCTTTTGTAACGATCCTGGTTTTGAAATGTTAATCCAAAATAGATGATGTAGGACCTATTAGAGATACCCTTAGGTTCTTTGAGATGCATTGGTGGTTGTTTCCCTAACCAGAGGCCACCCATGGGGTGTTCCATTAATTTTATTTGGTTTTGATTTTTTATAAACTACCCAAGGGGTGTGTTTCTGAGTTTTCCCTATTTTTTGAAGCATAGATGTAATTAAATGAGGTTGATTAACATGCCAAGGAGATGTTCGACCAACTATCCTTGTGTAATAAAAAAAATATTACATTTCAAAATGGTTTAAATGCTTGAATTGAATTTGTTAAATGATTGGGATATACTCATTCGATGTTTTTATATTCCTTAAATGGGTTTTTATGATTAAATTGGTATGTATACAAATTCATCTTGATTAAATGGATGTTGTTTATATGATTGGACAAACTGATATTGTTCGAACTATGGTGAAATGGTTGAGTTTGTAAAGATTCCATGGATGACTATCCATAGATCTAGAATGTGGTAGTGGACACCATGGTTAATTTTTCACCTTAGGTGATAATTCCGGGGATTCCTTGGGCTTTTCTACCCCTTGGACCCAGATTTCCTAGACATGAATAGGACATGTTGGTGCACATGCTTATAGGACTCAAACCAGTGCCTATACCAAGTTTCCATCAAGATTCTCTTGGGAGTAGATGGGGATGCCTTGGTCTTTGACACCTTGTATCTGGCCCTTCATGGTCTACAATTCATTATATGGTAAGGCCATGGGTTATACACTTCATTATACGGCAAGACCATGGGTCTATCATGGGAGTACACTGTACAACACGACCATGGGATATATGACATTGGTTGTATAACAAGTCTATTGGAATTTGATATGGTCCTTTATATTGAATGGTTGTGTGGACAAGATATAGATGGTTTTATGACCATGCTATGTTTTCCAGTTATATTTCATGTAGCTACCTTGTTAGGAGATGACACTTGTTGCAGGGATCCCCAAGAGTCTGTTTGGAATTTCTAGTTGCAGTTGACATATTCTAAAGGAATTGGGACTTATGTTACTACATTACATACACTTGTTTAGTATATTGCATCATACTGCTTAGAACTGTATAGATGTTTTGGTGGAAACCTACTCGGATGTTTATCTCGCACTCTATTTTTTCCACCTTAGGGACCCAAATATATTATATGGTTTTAGCTGATAATAGGGTAAAGTGACCTACAACAGGTTATTGATCATGGATTTGGTGTAGGGGAGCATGAGACTAAGATTATGCTTGTGATTCTACTGGGAATTTTGGTCTTTTTTCTTTATGGACACCTGATTTTTACCATGCTGTCATGTACCTATTTTAGATATTTTCTATAAACATGTACCTTTTTCATCATAGTATATGATCCATCCTTTGAGATTGTTATATATTCCTGCTATGTGTCTGTTGTCTTCTTGTTTTACTGCTTCCCCTATTGAATGTGTTTGACTTCTGTTGTGACATACACTGGTAATGAGGGAATAATCTCCCTAATGACTCACCTAGGCCCTCACTATTATTCAGCAGCCTCTAGCATTAAGGGATATACACTTTAGGCCATGTATCCAATCGGACATGGGACACTGTTAAGTGGCATCTAGGTATGGGATCCTACATAACTCATGCTTAAGTTTTTGGATCTTAGCTTGGGCTTGGTCTAAAGAAAATCCCATAAATTCTATCTCCTATAGAAGCTCCAACAAATGGGCTTCATAGGGAAAAATTCTACTGGTTGAGTTTGTCACATCCTTTTACTTAGTTAATTTGATTTGTTAAAGCCCTATATTTATACTATTCATGTGATCATTATTCAATGACTATATTATCAATGGTAAATATTTTTATCGTTCTTTTAAATCTAATTGGATATAATAAAATATAGTAAGTTCATGTGTTTTCTATAACCATTTTACATAATAGGTCATTTAATAAAAATGGAAATTTCATTTATAACATTTGGGTCATTACATGGTACCCATCTTCCATTTTACAATTATACAATGTATTGAAAATCTTATTTATCTTAATCCTAACTTATTTGTCTTCAAGTTATAGGAAATGAATTATTATTTTTTATTCATCCATGTCTTAATGTTTTATTTTTATCTCTCGATACAAATATTATAATTTTATACAATGAACATTTTAAGTATCCGTTATGAACAACCTTTAGGAATCCTTTTCATCTTCGATCTATCTTTGAGGTGACTAATAAGTCATAAGGGAATCGATCACATAAAAATAAATTTTGTTGATGTTTTGTAGCATACATGAATGTTTATCACTTGAGAAAATTTGAATAACAAATGATTTTTTTTCCATGAGGGATCAAAATGTTACTGTGGTAATGTTTTCCATTTTTTTGTAAAAAATGAAAGCAACTATTTATTACTTTATCTTGTGTACTTGTTATAACATAATAAATTAATGTTATTTATGTCCAATTATTTTTTTAAATCCAAATATCCCTCATAATGGGATCTATAATATCCCACCACATGGATATTATAGTGTAAAAGATATATATTCCCCATAAAATAATCTAGATGAGGGATTGATCAAATTACCAATAGGTATTTAGGTAGACTTTATACTCTAACTAAATTAAATCATAATTCCTTGATTTCATTATTAGAATACCCAATCCAAAAAATCCTAGACGTATTAATTCTCAATGCTTCAATCGATGTTTCACCACATCTTGGAAGGGAAACTAATATAAATTCTAACTTAGTTAAGTCAAAAAATTCATTCATTATAACTCTTAAATATATAAAAGAATCGTGACATGGGCCAGAACAATACATTGATATATGGTTTCATTTTTACTAATGTAATGGAAGGAGATTACAGAATTAATATTTATAGGAGTTATTTTTTAAATATTATAAGTAAATTTAATTATTTTATTATTCACATTCTTATTAATATTATATATCTTATACAAAATAAATTATCAATTCCAAATGAAATAATTATGCCTAATGATTTTACTTTATTTCATCTTCGCCTTCTTGTTAGTTTATGTACTTTATGTGATCGTGTTTAATCATGAAAATAAACCATGCATCTTATAAATTATTAAATAACCAATAAATGATAATACAATTAAATATAAAATTTTATCACGATCTTTTTATCCACTGGTTCAATTATCAAGAAGAGATAGACAAACCTTGATCCTTGGGGAAACAACTCTATTAACCGATGTTAGGATTGAGTTTCTACATTCCACAACCAACCAGTGTATCTCATATATTAGTTTCACCTCAGATTGGGTTATAAACTATCACATATCATTAGATTTTTATCCTTTACGAATTTTAAATGAATCACAAGTGAGGGGTACTATGGGTTTAGGTATATATTAAATAATCCATAGAAACACAAAACCAAACATTATAGAAGGTGAAGGGTTGGTAACCAGATCATCATATTTAAATTAAAACTAAATGATCACATAGTACCCAAGTAATAAAAAATTTAGTAAAATAAACATAACATATGCATAGGTTTTTCAATCTCATGACCAATCACTATATGCAAAAAAAACCATTTAATCTTGTTATTATTTACATTAATTTATTGTTATTATGATAAATTTAGTCAAAATAATAAAATTATTAATTTTATTAATAATAATTCCTAATGGTTATTGATATTCCAGCATGTTATTATTTCAAACAAATTTAATTAATTTCTTTTTTTAAATTATAATGTACATAGTGGGTACTGACAAGGTTACACGACATGTAACCTTATAATTTGTTTAAATTCAGTAGTTGAATTTAATATATCAATGACATGTATTGGTGGAGACATTATGTGTATCCTTTTTTGATTTTATTAGATATATTTTTGGAGATTAATTATTTTATAATGTGTTTTCTCACTCGACACATCTTTTAACACATACCATGAATAGTTTCTATCATATATTGTGTATTTACATGAAATGTATTCTCACATAGTGAATTTAAATATACACAGTGTTTCATTTCATTGGTCCTGAAATGTAGTCTTCATGGCATGTATGTCCATAGGACATTCCATGAATATATGTGGCATGTGCTCTTAGCAATGCATGTAGAGTACAAGATGTGTGAGATGACCCTACACATCATGTAGTTTCAGAGTTACATAGATAATACATATTATTAATTTATATCCACAAGACAAGCCAAAAATTACTCAGTTTATACCTGATATAGATTAATTCTTATTTCATAGCATGCACAAACAAATACACACTATGTAGTTAGGTCTTTCTTTAATTATCCACAAACTGACTCACATGACATGCTTGTCATGACATGTACCTGACATGAGATTGAACATGTTACACGAAACATACAACCAGCTATATACTATGTAATTCACTATTAGACACTAGAACAAAACTCCTTAAGGAGTAGTGTGAATCTTGTGTGGGATATCATGTGTTACTTGTCTCACATATTTAGCCACACAAAGTGTAATTCACATATTACCATGTCACTTAGTTGGATGACACAACAGTTTTTTCTACTAAATGGTCTTATTTGATTTACACTAATCCAAAAATATCTAGGGTTACACATTTTTGACACTAGCTAAACTTCTAGTAATCCCCATCATACCACATGCTGACTGGTGGTCATTATGTTGTGTGTAATGATACCATACATCAAAACCCACCTATTGATTTATGGTCAATACAACACACACCATGTGTGATTAACTTAGGGTGCATGATATATAATAAGACGTTACATGTTATGGAACCATTATATACAACCTACATCCTTGAAATTTCATTATGGGATCTTGGAGCATTCATTATTCATTCCTGGATCATTCTTAGTCATATGAATTTAGATGAATTTGGTATCTTGAAATTTGTATTATGAATAAAAAATTGGGAAATAAAACTAATAAATAAACATTAAATTGTTCTAATAAATAAAAAATAATTATAATTTATAATGTGACACTCTGATACCACTTTATAGTTCTAGGCAATAATGTATGTATTAGGTTGTATCCCAATAATCATTTTTAATGGATTCAATTGACGTAATATGACTAACTTGTCGGTGGAAACTAGATAATATTCTAGATTGGATCATTAAAATTTAATTTATAATTATTTGAAAAAAATTATTACCAAGAACGTGATAATTTTCCATGATCATAATTTTTTCGACTCTTTCCTTGTCATCATTGTAGTGGAGAATCTAATAGACGATTCATCTTATTACATCCATATAATTTCTATGAATCTTGTAACACCACTCTTAAGATTTTAGGTTCTAGAATGGACGAACCAAGTCTTTTTTATTATATGAGGTTGATCACAAGAAATAATTTCTTTTATTCTCTCTATATAATAAGCGGGATTGATGTGGATTTTCTATCTAGCTCTTGCATTAATTATTGAGAGATTTTCTTTAAAAAACAAATCTATAGTATCTAAAAATATATTAATCAAAATATATAATTAGGGTATATATTTTATAAGTGTGCAATGGAAATTTATCATATATTCTCTCTAAGTTATTCACTATGTCTAATAATAATAATACTAGTATTACTATTATTTTACTAAACATGAATATCGTTAAATATTAATATATATTTTTTGTTAAAAAAATATCAATATATATTTAATTGATATTAAATAAAATATATTATTTCAATATTTTTTAAATGATATTGAATAAAATATATAATTTCAATTAGGACCTTATCTCATATTGTCAATCATATTCACAATTTATTGAGGCTTTAATAATAGAACATTTTTTAAATAAATGAATGACATTTATTTAATAAATAAATATTATATTTACTAAACTTTTGAATATATGTTATATTTAATAAACTTGGGATTAAATATTTATTTTAATATTCATGTAACTAAATAAATATTTATATTAATTCACACTCTAAACATGTGAATAATTTTTTTACCTTGTGAATAATATACTAGAGATAAAATTAAACTCACAAATTCTATACACTTATATATGATGATTGAATTTATGAGATAAACATATAAGGAATGATTATTATTCCACAATACATGAATAATATATTTCTTATCTTAAATCCAAATATAATTTAATGAGATTATAGATACACTTAGTCTGTGACCCTCTAAGCCTCTTTCTCGGTGACATTAGGTAAAGTTACTTAAAATAAAAGACCAAAATCTAGATACACATCAATGTACTGCAGGAGAAGGATTCTAACATAATAATTACAATAACCGTATTATTAATTATACTATTAATATAATCCTTTTGTCTCAATATATAATTAAGGAAGATGCATACTTGTGACATCATCTGATTTTCTGGAATTACCTTTATTTGAAATTCAAAAATGAACTTTTTAATGAACTACCATGGTCATGGAGTTAATTAGATGGTTACATTTCAATTAAAGGGACATATATATCTTATTACATTAACTCGAAAGGGAATATCCTTTCTTGACTTATTTATTTAATGTTATATCACTTATGATGCATCCAACATATGATACCTCTATTTGAGAATATTTTCCCACTATTTTCATATATACATCAAATAAATTGATTCATGATATACCTAAATAGTAATATCTTATACAAGGACTAAAATACACATCCATAGAAAGGAATATCCTATAAATCATATAACTTGTGAAATTACTATTGGTGGGTCTATCCTCATAACCTCACATTTCAAAGATTATTATGAATGATAATCATGAGAAGAAGTATCAATGGCATATGATCCTATAACACATGATGGTCAATCATTGCCTATGTCCCCATAGAAAAATATTATCTACACCATAAGACATATGTCTATGAAAATTATCATCAAAATTTTTTGGCTCTATTTATAGCTAGTAATAATTATAAGCTTTAGATGTGACAAATACTATTAAAAAGTATCACACCAATGTTAAATAGAATAATGATAATCATGTGATGAGATATTTATTAATATTTTTGTAATATAATGTATGAAATATAGTTGGATCTTGGGAACCAACAATAAAAATCACTCCCCTATACAAGGCATCCCTCCTATTTGGGAATGAAATAAAATTCGTATATTCAAATACCAATGAGAGAGAAATATCCATGCCTTATAATTGAACCAATATGATAAGGTTAAATAAATGAATACCCTATGTGTAGAAACTCTGGACTATATATATGAAATATCATCCAATTAATCCTCTAATAAAAATGATCATTTCAATATCAAATAAAGGTAGTATGACATATGATTCTTTTCATAGGAAAATAATCATAAAACCTCAATAGGTTAGTACCAACATAAAATTATCTAAATAATCATATTTGGTTACTTTAAAGGGACATAACCACTTCAAATAAAGTGGCCATTACCAAGAGAAAATTACCAACAGATAATCTATCTGTTGGTAAAAATCATTAGTTCCAACAAATATTCAATTATGTTGATATTAACTATAGGTACCAACAATTAGGTTTACCAACAGATATATTTGTTTATATTAGTTTTTCAATAGAAATAAATCTTTTACTGAAATTTAAATCGGTTTCCTTGTCATGATAATACCAAAAATTGATTCGATGATAAATGAATTTGTTGTAATTAGTTATTGTTACCAACAAATATTTTACCATTAAAAAAATCTTTACCAATAAATTTTTCGAGAATATCAAATATTTTACGAACTTTATATAGGTTTCTTATTTTTATTGTTTAACCATTATTCCTGTTCAAATATATAATTTTTAAAATACAATAAATTTGGAATGTGAATTTTTCAAGGATATTGTATGTCAAATTCAATGATCTGGGATAAACGATGGTCACTAATTTTCCAAAGAACCAAATTTCCATTTTATTATGTAAAATTCTCTATTATTTTTTTATATTTATAAATTCATGGGTTCACACACACCAGGGAGTAAGATTGAATAGTTTTAACCCTATTAGCAAGTGTATAACATTCAATTTTTTATTTTATGCACAATTGTTTAATTTATTTTTGGTTTTACTAAATTTAAATAGTTTTGAAAATAATCAATATCAGTTAATTTTATATAATTTTTTATAAATTAATTTTCTTTTGATCTTTGAGATTATGATTGTTTATCATAAAAATCACATTTCTCATTTTTATGTATTATAATCCTAAAAATTGGATATTGATTTAATTTAAGATGTCTACTTCCAATTAGGATATTGATAAATTTAATGATGATAATGATTTTAATACCAAGAGAATAAATATTAGAGTTATTATGGCGCAATAAGGGATTCAAGATCCCCTTAACAAATCCAAGAAGATGTTGATGTCCCTTGGAGGTGACCCCAAATTTTTTGATGTATATTTATAGTTATTTAATATGGCCCAAATGTTATCTTCATAACTTTTTGGGATAAATTTATGCCCGAAAATTCAAGAAAACTCTCTATATTTCTACAATTTGATTAAAAATTGAATATCTATATATGAAAAAAAAATCTAGTTTGATAGGTTATATAATAAAAAAATGTTTTTAACATTAAAGATCAATATTTAAGACACGATAGATATTTTCTAGATTAATTTAATTAGATAGTCATTAATCATGAAAATAAATAATTTTAAACTATAAAATAATAACATGGCTATAAATATAATCATCATTAGAGAAATCCATTTTAAGGTTAAAATAACCAGTTATGTTTCATAGATAAAATTTAAAATTTTAGGGGGTCTAAAAACATTAAATTCTAGATGGATTTATTTAAAATAAGAAAAAAAATAATATATGGTAAAATTTTTATAATAATTGGAACACAAAAAAAATGAGTAAAATAAACTTTAAGAAATATAATAAATTGTTAAAATATATGGGAATACCATTTAAATGTAACATATGTAATAAAGAGGTTCATATAAAAATAATGTTAACAAACATGGGTAAATTTCAATATATTAAAACCAAAAAACTAATTTTAATTTATCCCTGATTTTGGAAAATTAATATGAAAATTTTGAAGTGTTAAATATTGATACACTACTGGAAATGAACCCTTTACCAATGGTTCTAAACCATTGGTAATGGAAGGATAACTGTTGGTATAATATATACCAGTAGTTATCCAAACCTTAGGGAAGTAAGCCGTAGGGAAAAACATATGCCAGTGGTTTCTGGAAAACTGTTGGTATATGTTCGAAAATCTACATTATACCAACGGTTATGTAAAACTATTGGTATAACTTTTCACCATTGGTTTGAAACCATTGGTAAACATACTATCGAAACTGTTTCAAACCGTTGGAATATAGTTTTTTTAATCATTTTACCAACGGTTTACACAAACCGTTGGTATATCTAAACATTTCACCTATATCCCAACGGTTTGTAAACCATTGGGAAAGTGTTTTTACCAACGTTTTTCATAGAATAGTTGGTATAAAACACATTAACAGCCCTAAGAAAACAGTTGTAAACCATTGGAATAGGCTTTGTTTTGCAATTTAGACAGTAGCATGCTACTCTGTGTTGCGCTTTGATTTCCATTAGAAGGATGCCCTTTCGGCATTTCCAGCTTCCCCAACTCCAATTACCTGAAATAACCAACTATAACACATACAAATACATAATTAATTCATATATATTTAACACATAATGCACCCTGCAACTATACACATACAAAATTAAAAAAAATCATAAGGTAATTAAAAACATACATAATTGATTTAGAATTCAATTCATAATTGATAGTACATGTGCAATCCGGAATTTAATTCATAATTGAATACTGAATTGAATACATACATAATTTAATTATCAATTATGAAAAAATACATAAAAACTAAATAAGTAATTATATGTGTTATTTAGAATTAATAATTCATAAAAAATTTCATTTTGTATAACACATACACGATTGAATTCAGAAATTAGAAGTTAATAACCCCAAAATAATGAAATGGATAAATGAATTCAACCAAACACAAATATAATGTCCCATGGTTTGGGGTAGGTGTCATTGAACATAGTGATCATGATAATGGGTGGGTATCAATGAGCTTGTGTGACATATGGAATGTAGTTGTCCTTGGCGTATTAAATGTCATGTGTTTTAGAAAAGGGGTAGGAGTTCCTCCCATGAGAAGTGGATTATTTGAGACTGGACCATGGATCCTTGTGCTAAAGTATCAACACAATCCAAATTTTTTTTGGTTGGTTTTCCACATGCCAGTTGTTTTTACTTAAAATGATGTCCATTTTAAACAAAATATAGAAACTTCGAGTGATACCAACCACACTATGGCTCATATTGAGGTGTAGTTGACTCGTACACTTCATATATGACCCATGGATCATTTTCCTAATGTATCAACACAATCTGAATGCGTTTGGTCAGTTTTTCGTATGTCAGTTGTTGCTTTCAGATAAAATTTTGTCCATTTCAAATAATAGTGAGACACTTTGAGTGGTACCGACCACACCGTGCCTTGTATTGAGGCGGGGTTGACTCGTACACGTCACAAATGACCCATGGATCGTTGTGCTAAAGTATAAACACAATTTGAATATGTTTGTTTGGTTTTCCATATGCCAGTTTTTTTTTAATTAAAGTGATGTCCATTTTAAACAAAAGTGAGACACATAGAGTGTTACCGGCTACACCGTGCCTCGGATTGAGACGGGGTTGACTCGTATACATCACAAATGAATCATGGATCATGTTCCTGAAGTATCAATACAATATTAAAGTGTTTGGTCAGTTTTCCGTATGCAAGATGTTGTTTTCACTTAAAATCCTGTCCATTTCAAATAAAAGTGGGACATTTTGAGTGTTATCAGCCACACCGTGCCTCGAATTGAGGCATGGTTGATTCTTACATGTCACAAATGACCTATAGATTTTTTTCCTAAAGTATCAATTGAATCTGAATGCTTTTGGTCAGTTTTCCGTATTCCAGTTGTTGTATTCACTTAAAATGTTGTCCAATACAAATAAAAGTAAGACACTTTGAGTGGTACCGGCCACACCATGCCTCCGATTGAGGTGGGGTTTACTTATACACATCACAAATTACCCATGGATCCTTGTGCTAAAGTATTAACACAATCTGAATATGTTTGTTCAGTTTTCCATATGCCAGTTGTTTTTAAATAAAAGGGTGTCCATTTTAAACAAAAGAAAGACACTTCGAGTGATACTACCTACACCATGCCTCGGATTGGGGAGGGGTTAACTTGTAAATTCCAAATCTAACCCATGTATCGTTGTCCGAAAGTATCAACACAATCCAAATACGTTTGGTCGGTTTTCTGTATGCCAGTTTTTGTTTTCACTTAAAATGTTGTCCATTTCAAATAAAAGTGAGACATTTTGAGTGGTACCGGCCACACCATTCCATGGATTGAGGTGGGGCTGATCCGTACACGTTAAAATGACTCATGGATCCTACTTCCAAAGTATAAACACAATCCTAATATATTTCTTTGGTTTTCCATATACCAGTTGTTTTTACTTAAAATGATGTCCATTTTAAACAAAAGGCAGACACTTCGAGTGATACCGACCACAAAGTTCCTCGTATTGAGGTGGGTTGACCCGTAAACATCACATATGACCCATGGATCGTTTTAATAAAGTATCAACACAATAATAATGTGTTGGGTCAGTTTTTCATATGCCAGTTGTTGTTTTCACTTAAAATGATGTCCATTTAAAAAAAACAGACACTTAGAGTCATACCGGCCACACCGTGCATCATATTGAGGCGGTGTTGACTCATAAACATCAAAAATGACCCATGGATAGTTTTCCTAAATTATAAATACAATTTGAAAGCATTTGGTCAGTTTTCCGAATGTAAGTTGTTGTTTTCACTTAGAATCCTATCCATTTCAAATAAAAGTGAGACAGTTTGAGTGGTTCTGGCTACACCGCACCTCAGATTGAGGCAGGGTTGACTCATATACATCAAAAATGACCCATGGATCCTTGTGTTAATGTATAAACACAATCCGAATACGTTTTTTCTATTTTCCATATGCCAGTTGTTTTTACTTAAAAGAGTGTCCGTCTTAAAAAAAAAAAGAAAGACACTTCGAGTGAAACTGGCCACACCATGCCTCAGATTGATGTAGGGTTGAATCTTACAAATCAAAAATGACCCATGGATTGTTTTCGTAAAGTATCAATAGAATCCAAAATCGTTTGGTTGGTTTTCCGTCTGCCAGTTGTTTTTTTCACTTAAAACATTGTCGATTTCAAATAAAAGTGAGACACTTTGAGAGGTTTCTGCCACATTGTGCCTCGTATTTATGAGGTTTTTACTCATACACATCAAAAATGAACCATGGATCCTTGTTCTAAAGTATCAACACAATCAAAAAACGTTTGGTCAGTTTTTCATATGCCAGTTTTTTTACATAAAAGGGTGTCCATTTTAAACAAAAGAAAGACACTTCGAGTGATACCGGCCACACCATGCCTCATATTGAGGCAGGATTGACTCGTACATGTCACATATGACCCATGGATCGTTTTCCTAAAGTATCAACAAAATCCAAATGCGTTTGGTTGGTTTTTCATATGCCAGTTTTTGTTTTCACTTAAAATGTTGTCCATTTCAAATAAACGTGAGACACTTTGAGTGCTACCGGCCACATCGTGCCTCGTATTGAGGTGGGGTTGACTCGTACACATCAAAAATGACCCATGGATAGTTGTGATAAATTATCAACATAATCAGAATATGTTTTATCAGTGTTCTATATGTATGTTGTTTTTACTTAAAAAAGTGTCCATTTTAAACAAAAGAGAGACACTTTGAGTGTTACCGTCCATACCATGCCTCGGATTGAGGTGGGGTTGACTCTTACACATCGCAAATGACCCATGGATCGCTTTCCTAAAGTATCAATACTATCATAATGCATTTGGTTGGTTTTCCGTATCCAAGTTGTTGTTTTCTCTTAAAATCCTATCCATTTCAATGGGTCTCATATAATAGGCACTTGCCACCAGTGTTATATGCATCCGAAATCATTCACTCATGTTCAATATCTAATTCTTGTCACCCCTATGGTTATAACTTTCATTACCCAATTAGTTCCCCATGTTAAGCACACCCCATGGGTGGATAAATTTCAGTCTTCTACACTAATTGGTTGTTCATGGATCGTAAAGAGGTTTAATTTCATAAAGTATAGAAAAAAACATTTATTTTTAAATTTTAGATTAATAATAATGTATGTCAATGATGCTACACATCATAAAGAAAACAAAATAGTGATAATTTTAAGGGATAGTTTATAAACCAACTTCTATATACTCACACACATCTATCAATCAAGTATTAGTCATTGATTCAATATCAAATAGTGTGAATCATAAATTTTTCCATAATCCATAGAAATAGGGAATAATGACGTGATCTTTCTAGATAGTGAAATAAATGGAGAATGGTTGAGAATAGAAGTATATCATTATAACTAGCTCATAGTTGTGATGAACAACTCTAGAAAGTGATAAGATACCTCAACTCACCATGTCAGCTCGTAAGGTTTGGTAAACCACACACCAACCATGTCAATTACCTCAATGAAAACATCTATGTCTATATTTTGTAAGAGGTTGAAGGAGTCTAACCTGGATGGGGGAGTTACAGCTGATCGGATGGAAGACCTCGGGTTAGGGTTCACCTACGCGGGGGCTTCTAGAAATTAGGGGAAATGCAGAGTTATCTTCTTCTGTGTAATCGAGGGTGGTTTTGCTGCATTTGGGGGGACTTTTCCCAACGGTTTTTTAAAAAACATTGGAAAAATCATGGACTTTACCAATGGTTTGTACAAACCATTGATGAAGGGAGAAAATTTTGTATATTTCCCAATGGGTTCTTCAAACCGTTGGGAAATCCTTCACTAACTCAAACTTTACCAATGTTTTATTCAAACCGTTGGTAAAGGACCCCTATACCAATGGTTCTAGTGAACCATTGGGATAAAAGAGTTGGGAAAACCCAACTTCCTAGTAGTGATAATTTCATCATATTTAATGAATGAGTTAAATATATATAAATATCATTTTATTTTCAGATGTGTCTAGTTATGAAATTGTTTATACACATTTAAAACATTATTTAATGTAATGAATTATTGGTAATCAATATTACCTATAAAAAAATAGTGGTAGAGGATCATATAATATAAACTGGTGATGAAACAAGAAAAATTATAAAAAATTTAGGGTGGATAATAAATCTATATATTTTTAATATATTTTGGAATTCAAAAAATAATTATATTTTGTAGGTATGAATCATGTTTAATAAAAATTTATAAAGTATTTATCACTATCATTATATGATATATATAAATTGTTCAGTATGTCTTAATGAGAAATTAATTCCTTATAAAACAACCAATAGTGAAAAAACCCCCAAATAATTAAACCATGTTGTGGCATTGAAGGCTAGACCATGTAAGTGAAACAGGGTTCGTTGAGTTCTAAAAAATAAGTGATATAAATAGATATAATAATAAAAATTATATTTTACCAAACATTTCATTTATGAAAAAAAATAAAAGGTTCAGCATTTACTGTAATAGTCGGTTTTCATAAAACAAATTTCATGGAATATGTACAATTTGACTTATGGGCTCCAAAAAAGATGTTTTTTCAGGGAAATGAATTTTTTTCCTCATAATAGTTAATGAATAATCTAGGAAAGTATGAATCTACTTGAGATCGGGATCATTTTAGGCTTGGTCGGAAATTATATTTACATTGTTCGAGACATCTCCAGGATAGCTTCTCCCCAGATATATTTATCTTGGAAAGGGGTAAATATTGAGTAGAGTGATAAGTGATGGATTTATTTTGAGGAGTTATAGGTTCATTTTACATCAGCTTCAGTTTTGATTCATCCTGATCCTAAAAAAGAAGTATGCAATGTACTATGATTCCTTGGTGTGGGGTTGGTGTGTGTGGTAATGTGGGATGATCATATGGTGGCTTATATATCATGTTATATAAGCACACATGAGATGAATTACCATCACCATAAACTATAGTTGACATATATTATGTATGTGTTGAAGACATGGTATCATTACCTCTTCAGAGATCGGTTTATGATCTACCCAGATCATAAGATCCTAATGTATAAATTCACCTAGAAGGACTTGAACTTCAAGAAGATATAGTGGGTGTAGTATCATAAAAACATTCATTTTTATATTTCTTGTACCCCTAGTAATAGGAATATGTTTGTTGATTCCTTGATAAAAAAGTTATCAATCCAAGTAGCTAGAGAATCCGTGGATGCATGGAGTCTAATGGGTTTATTTACATATCTATGTCAAGAGATATTGTTGGATGGAGATCAGGTTTCCATGGATAGTGTTTACGTTATGCCCTATCTTGTTAATCGATTTCAGGGTGAAAAGACATTTGAACCCAAATTTCAATGCATTAGTAGAGTTTTAAATAGTGGGGATACCTTAAGTGATTGGTCTCAATCTCCTAATGGTACCCTCTTATTTAGGAAATAGATGGTATTTCCTTTGACCTTAAGGTCAGAGGTGATGCATGGGGGGAATTATTTTAGTCAGTTTATTCACCTAGGGGATACCATGATTTTTTATACTCTGAGGATTCAGTTCTGTTGTCCCCTAATGAGATGGATGGTTGTGAATTTTGTATCTTGGTGTTTTACCTACTAGAGGATCAAAGCGGAGCATCGAAGTCTAGTTGGGAGTTGTTTTAGCCTCTTCCCATCCCAGTGTGGATGTTTGATGAGATCTATAAGGACTTTTTTTATTTCTCTAGCTCATACTCCTAGTAGTAAATATGATATTTGGATGATTATAGATCGGTTGATTAATTCATCCCACTTTCTTCCCATTAGGGAGTCACTGAAGGTTGAAGAGTTCCGGAACCTATATTTCTGAGAGGTTGTTAGGATTCATGGTGATCCTTTAGAAATATTTTTTGGTTGAGATTCCTATTTTACTTCTTGGTTTTAGAAGAGTCTATAGGAATCCATGGGAACCGTTTTGAAGTTGAGCACAACATATGAATCATAAATGGATGGTCAGATTGAGCAGGCTATCTAGATTCTTGAGGATATACTTCATTGTGATTGAATTCAGGGTTCATGGGAAATTATATGTCATTAGAAGATTTTTCATAAAACCACAATTACCATGCCTTAATAAATATATCCCATTTTGAGTAATTTTATTGGAGGTCATGTTAGGATGAGCTGGGTGAACGCTCCTAATTCAGACTGAGTCTTATCTAGAAGGTAATGGAGACAGTGAAATTAATCCAAAAGAGGTTGGAGATAGCTAAAAGTATCCATAAAACATATTTTTATCATCATTTCCACCTGCTAGAGTTTGAAGTTGGTGTTGAGGTGTTTCCCTGGGTATCATCTCAACTAAGACATTATCACTTAGAAAAGATGGGGAAATTGTTGTTGTGTTATATTGATATAGTTCAGATTGTGGAGAATATTAGGAAGGTAGCCTATTAGTTAGACACATCACCATTAATAACCTCGATCCGTGATTTTTTCCATGTATCCTTATTATAGAAGTACCATCTAGACCCATCTCATGTGATAGAGTGGTAATATTTGGATATAGAGCCTGACACCACCATTGTTCAGTAGCCTATTCATATCTTGGACTATCAGAACAAGTTTCTTCATGGTAAGTTGATCTCGTTGGTCCATGTTCTTTGGAAGTGTGGTGGTTATATCCATGATACTTGGGATCATGGAGTTTCAGTGAGGGAGTAGTGGCCTCAACTATTTTATTCTGAAGTTCCTTAAGGATTTTATGGGGGTAGAAAGTGGCATGGTGGGGAGAATTATGACACTTATCAGGTCACTGGTACATATTATTCCGAGATTTATTTATTTATTTATTATGGTAGTTTTTTAGAGTTGGAGATCAAGAGCCTCGTTTTTGGGAAAACATGATCTAGATTATGGTTGGTGTAGGGTTTTTGAAATTGTGTGGTTAATTGTGTGAGAGGGATGTTTAGGGGACACTGGGGTTTCACAAAACATTATCAGGTTTTGTCTAACCATGCAGGGATCTCCAAAAATTATGTGGGTTGTGTTTTGGGGAGACAATGGATCTGGCATAGTTGTCATGTGGTTTTTTGGATTGTACGGCCAAACTATACGAAATTTCTATATAATTAATAAAAGATTTTGATCATTTCTTGCTTTTGATTTTTAAGGGTTATCACCCTCATTTATCTGTCCACTCATGTAAAACCTCTCCCCCATGAATTGGATCTATTAACCTCTCCATTTTGGTGGATTTATTTCTTCCTTTGGTGATTTCATTCAAGGTTAGCCTGATTTCTTCTTAATTTCTCCTTTATTTCTCCTTCCTTAATCATGTTATTCTATTTTCATGGAAGGTGGAAACCCTAAATTGTGATTTATAAAGACCCAATGTTGTTGATTGGGGTTTTGTGATGTTTCTTTATGTCTAAGTCATGTATGGACCTCTCTTACTCTAATAGTATGGTTTTTATTGAAGGCAACGATATTAGGTTTGATTCTAAGGTAGGTGTCTCTATTTAGGGGTTTTTGCATGAATTTTCATCGATTTGTGATTTCCCTTGGTTTTTAATAATTAAATTGACCCTAATTTAAATTATTAGTGATGGTTTATCCATTATTGTTGTGATAATTGAAATGGGATGGCAATATAATGGTTTAAAGTGTCTTTTCAAAGGGAGTTGGATTAATGCACTCCATGTTTTTGTTAAAATGACTCAAAGAGATTTATGATTTCAAATGGGTTTCTTAAAGGGTTTTCAAATAGGTATTCCATTGTGTAAAATTCATGACTCATAGTGGACATGAATGTTTTGTGAAAATGGATTCTAAATGTCTTATAAAATTGGATCTTATTGATGTTTATGTGTTTGGAATTGTGTAGCACATGGGAGAACTTGGTTGTGTGTGTGTTTGTGAATGACTTAGACAAATGGAATGTTATCCTATGTCTAGGAAAAGTTAGGCAGTTTTGTCCAAGTTACTGATGGATCCTTTGTGAGGAAGGTCGAGAGAGATTCTAAAATGTGGCCATGCAGACTAAGAGTGCCCATGGAATTATGGTTGGGTATATGGAAGACCAAGAGAGATTACAAACTCGTTATAACATACTTATTTAGATAGATTTTTTTAGACTAGGTCACACTAGACTCTTTTGTTTAAAGCTCATGATGGGTACAACTTGTGCCGAGTTGGTTTTCATATGCTTTGTGCATAGTTCCAGTTCTTTGTTTGGTTGTGATATATTATGCTTATGCCATTTCCATTATTTGACTATATATATTGATGTTAAGTTAATGTACATGTTTATTTCGTGTTTGGGGTGTGTTAAGAACATTTATGTTGGGTGTATTTGTTTCATTATTTGAGCCTGGTTTACTAAGATTTGAAAAGATGGTTTGTTTATTAGGAAAAAATAGATTTTTAATGTGTTATTTTTCAAGTGAACTTGATTTTAAAAGTGAACTTGATTTTGAAAATGAATTTTCAAATAAGAATTAATGGCATTCATGGGAAACTTTCTTGCATGGATTCATGGTGGTATCCTACTAGGCTTTGTGGCTCACACCCTATATATGTATTTGGGCATATGGAGCGAAGCGCAAGGGCTATAACCCGAAAGACCTAACAGCCCAGCCACAGAGAGATCCCCATGAAGCAACACCTGAACAACCCTAGTATCGGCGAGCACAGGAGGATAGCTATTGAATGGGCAACAAGATGATCTAGTATAGAAGTCCAAGTAAACCACAGATTGCCAGGTTGGCAGCCGAGCCATAGAGCAGGCCATGCCTAGTGGGATTAATTCACAGCCCGATAAGAGTCCCATCCATATATCCCATATCTAATATAAAAATATTAAATTGAGTAAATAATTAATACTTTGCATGTATTAGAAAATTAAAATGGCATTATGGAAAAAATAGGCTAATTTAATGATGAAAACTAAAATTATATACCCACATTTCACAGGTTTGGATGTAGAACGGGGAGGTGGAGCGGACACGATGAAATTGTGTGGTGGATGGGGGCAACGATGAAATGGAGCGGAGGATAAAGGCGAGGATTGAAGTAATCGAAAGAGGAGATGCGTTGTGGTTGGAAGGGAGGACAGGGGGTTTGTATCATCTCTAATGCCTAATATAACTTGAATATCCAATATAGCGTGCCATGTTCCCCTTGAAAAAAAAACTAACCATTGAATTGAAGTAAAAAAAATGGGATTGTTAGACATTTTTGAAAAACCAAATTGAAAAAACCTGAAAAAAATAATCAACTCTTTATCCATATTTATACATTCATTGTTAACTACTAATTTTTTAAAACATTAAAAATTAAATAACATGGAATTGTTCTTTAATGAAATATTTTATTACTAAATTAATAAAAATGTGGAAAATTATTTTCAAATAATTAATAAACTATAAATAGTTTAAAAAGATAATTATGTGTTTACTACTCTAGATAAATTTATTACAGGCTACCACTGCATAATAATTTTTTTAAACAATATAAAAATAATAATATGTATTTTTATGTTGAAAATAATAATATTACACGCAATTCAAAAATATGGAAAAACTTATTCTTAAAAATAAAAAAAATTGAAATTTTTATGAAAATTTAAAAAGAAAAATATCGTCCATTTAAAAAATATTTTTTTTAATATTTAAAAATATTTAATAATTTCCTACGCCTATTAAAAAATATTATTTATATATTTTAAAAATAAAATTCAATTCATAAAAATACATAAAAATAGAAACATCAATATAAGAGAAATTATGTTTTATAAGGAAGATTTTCATTGTTAATGTATACTGGAAAATTACATTCAAAAAGGTTAATATAAAAATTCCAATATATAAATTCAAAAGAAATATATGATAAAGTTTCACTCTAATTTTATATTATAATGTTCCATTGGAAAACAACATTTAAACAATTACACTATATAATTTCATTGCAAAGTTCTAGTTAAAAAATTCACATGAAATTTTCAATAAACAATTCTAGTAGATTTTTAAACTGAAATTTTACAATAAAAACCCTAGATTTGAAAATTTTTAAAGGAATATTATATTGTAAGACATAATATTTTCAACAGAAAATTTTAGTGAAAATTTCAACTTCATTTTAGTGTAAGTTTCAATAAATGTTTCCCTTGAAGTTCTGGTGAAAATTGCAGTGGAAGTTCTAGTGAAGATTTGACTCGAACTTCCATTGAAGCTTTCACGATGCAATAAAATTATATATTTATAAAATAGAAGAATGTATTAATAAAAAATAAATTTTAATAAATATATCTACAATAAATGTAATAATATAAAAAATTTATTATATTCTATACATAATTTTTATAAGTATAATATAATATACCATTTAAAAATGAATATTATATATGAATAAATCTAAATAAAATATGAAATTAAAACTAAAACTAAATTTACAATAAATGAACTTATAATATATATACAATATTTTTTACAAAAATCAATATTAATAACAATTACAAATCCATTAAGTGAATGTTCCAATGGAAGAAGTTATGTTGGAAGTTTCAGTGAAAGTTCTTGTGGATGTTTTAGGGAAAGTTTCAGAATTCAATAAAGTATATATTTATAAAGCTAAATAATATATTAATAAAAATTAAATTTAGTAAATATATTTATAATAAATTCAGTTGTATGCAATATGTATTATATTTTTTGAATAGTTTTTATAAATATAATATAATTTACCATTTAAGGATACATATTCTATATGAATAAAAATTTAAATAAAATATGAAATTATTAATAAAACAAATCTTATAATAAATTCACTTATAAGATACATTTAATATATTTTTTTAATAAATATTTATTAATAACAATTATAAATCCATTAAGTGGAAGTTCTGGTAGAAAAAGATTCAGTGAATGTTCTAGTAGATGTTTCAGTGGAAGTTCTAGTGCAAGTTTCACAATTAAATAAAATATATATTTATAAAACTAAAGAATATATTAATAAAAAAATAAATTTAGTAAATAAATTTATAATAAATCAAACTATATACAATATGTATTATATTTGATGCATAATTTTTATAAATATAATATAATCAACCATTTCATGAGGTATATTTTATATCAATACAAAAGTAAATAAAATATGAAGTTATAACTAAAACTAAATTTATAATAAACGCACATAGAAGATGTTTGTAATATTTTTTATTCAAAATTTGTACTAATAACAATTATAAATCTATTAAGTGGAAGATACAGGGGAAGTTTCCGTGGAAGTTTCAAAATTTAATAGAAACATATATATATATATAAAACCAAAAAATATATTAATAAAAATTAAATTTTAATAAATATATTTATAGTAAATGAAATGACAAAAAATATTTATTATATTTGTTACCTGATTTTTGTAACTATAATATAATTTTCCATTTAAGAATGCCTATTCTATATGAATAAAAATTTAAATAAAATATGAAGTTATAACTAAAACTAATTTTACAATAAATGAACTTATAAGATGTATTTAATATATTTTTTAAGAAATATGTATTAGTAACAATTATATATCCATTAAGTTCAATTTTCAATGGAAGAAGTTACAGTGGAAGTTTCAGTGGATGTTTCAGTGATTGTTTCAGTGGAATTTTCAGTGGAAGTTCCAGTGGAATTTTTAGTGGAAGCCCTAGAGAAGGTTCCATAATACAATAAAAGTATATATCTATAAAACTAAAGAACATGTTAATGAAAATTAAATTCAATAAATAGATTTATAATTAATTATATTATAAACAACATGTATTTTATTTGTGGAATAATTTTTATAAATATAATACAATTTACCATTTAAGAATGTAAATTCTATATGAATAAAAATGTAAATAAAATATGAAATTATAACTAAAACAAAATTTATAATAAAGGAAATTATAAAATTTATTTAATATAGTTTTTAAAAAATATTAATTAATAAAAATTATAAATCAATCAAGTGGAAGTTCCAGTGGAAGTCTCAGTGGAAGTTCCAATGGATGTTTTAGTGAAAGTTTCACAATGCAACAAACATATATTTTTATAAATCCAAAATATATATTAATAAAAATTTATTTTTAATAGATATTTTTATAATAAATTAAATAATATAAAATATGTATTATATTTTTTCATAATTATTATAAATAAAATATAATGTACTGTTTAAAAATGTATATTCTATATGAATAAAAATATGAATAAAATATGAAATCATACTTGAAACCAAATTTATTATAAATGAACTCATAAGATACATTTAATATATTTTTTACAAAATATGAATTAATAAAAATTATAAATCCATTAATTTAGAATTCCAATGCAGGTTTCAGTGGAAGTTCTGGTGGAAGTTTCACAATAAAATAAAAGTATATTTTTACTGAAATATCCAGTATAAGAGAGATGGTGTCATTGGAAATTCCAGCGAAACTTCCACAAAAATATTCAATGTAGCATCCATTATAAATTAGAGTGAAATTTTCACTGTAAATTCTAGTCAAACTTCCTCTTGAATATTTCAGTGTAAACTATAAAATTACACTGATCTTTAATGGAAAATTTCATTAAAAAATCAAGTAGATAACTCAAAGAAATTTTTTTCATAAAACAATTTAATGATTCAACTAGAAACTTTCTAGTGATGTTTTTTAATAAAATTTATCACTGCAAAATATGAATGTGATTTTCATTTATTTCATTCAAAGAAAATTTCTAGAGTAATTTTGCAGAAACATACTTCTAGAATTTTGTGCAGAATATTTTTAGTTAAAATTTTCTATGGATTTTTATTACTTAAAAAAGAAGTTTTTTAAACTTTTAGTGAAACACGTTTCTTTTAATAAATTTATAAAAATAATATTTATTATGATGAATAATAAAATTATAAATTTAAAAGGAAAAATTAAACAATTTTTAATGAAATAATAATATTTTATGCTGACAGAAAAATATCTTCAATATTCGTTCACAAAACATTATTTTTTAAAGAAAATTTAATAGTTTTGTTCAAATAGTTAGTAAACTATTTTTTAAAGATAAATTATTTTATCTTTTTTAAATGGCATAAAACCTTTTTTACATTAAAAATTTCATTCCATTTATAATAATAATTTTACTTAGAATAAAATAAACTCAATATTCTATTATTCATTTAAAAAAATCATATGCATTTAATGATATAAAAAAATCTATTAATTTCCCCATAAATTATTAAAGAGTCCATTTTTATAACATATTTAATTGTAATTATTTTTAAAAGATGTAATAAATTTTTTTAAAACAAAATATAAATTCTTTTAATTAAAAATATAATTGGTTTTAAAATATAATTAACTCATTAATATTCAACATGTTTTTAAAAATGTGCGCACTTAAAAATGTTAAACAAAGTATGTTGATTTTATGAAAATAATCAAAAAATTGAAAACACTATTATTTGGTCATTTTTTTGAAATGCGTAATAATTTTTTTTATAAGTCAAATAAAATTTCATTTAAAAATATATTCAGTTTTAAAATATATCACAATTCATATTAATTTTTTAATATATAATATAATCTTATAAATTGTATCGAGGAGATTTTTTTGCTTGGAGAGAGGAATAACATCTATTGTACTATTTTTTCGACAAGGCCAATATACCCTTCACTCTATTCCCTTACCTGATCACGACGTGTGAAAAAAAACACAGATTTCATCATCTGAGCCTGTGAAGGGAAGATCCCTTATTTCAGGGAATGGGAGATGATAAAATCCATGGTTGGGGGTGGCGTGGAGTTAGGAAGGGAAGAGTAATAATTATTGTAAAATTATTACTTATTAATTAATTATTTAGTTAATAATTAATTAATAATTATTATTAATTATCATCAAAAAATACTAATAAATATTTGAAATTATTATTCAGTTTATATTTATTTAAAATAATAATTATTTAATTGTTAATTAATTAATAACTAATTTTTTTAAATAGGTTGGGTCAAGACCCTTATTAATAAAATAAAAAATAAACCGCTTCCTGATTAACAAGGAACCCATTACATTGAAAAAAACTCAATATAAACACAACGTGAAGGCCAGAGAAGAAACAAAACAAAGGCTGAATACCTAGAGGTAAAAAGCGCCAAAGTGTAACGCCCGAACCCCAGAAGCTCAGAGCCGGTGCATTACTTATTACATTGGCATGACTTAAAAGGAAAATAATTTTGATGGTATGACCATTTTAGTAGTCTTGAAGAATGTAGATACATATATGTAACTCATATTACATTGAGAATGGTAACACAATACAATACATAATAAAATCTAAAAAAAACTACATCCATGAGAACTCAACATATTGTATCCTCCTCATAACTTGTTGAAGGTAAAAAATGAAATGGGTGATCTCAGATTCTTAGTAAGAGTTAATAAAAGTGGAAACATGAATCAATAATAACTAAATCATGAACAATTTTGAATAGTCAATATGGCATTGTGAATAAATGAAAAACATGTGTCATTAATAAACTGAGAATGAAAGTGCATCCATAGGTTTTGTCATAGTGAAAACCTCGTGGATAGTAATAACTGAAAATGAATAAAGATAAATTCTTATTATTTTGATTTCATTTATCTCGCACATGATACCACAATGCCGTCGAAAATGTTTAAGTCTGTGGGTAGAAACTCGTCTGATTTTTAGAAACAAACTCAAAGGGTTTACTGCCAACTGATTTGTCTCATGAGACCTGTCGATGCATCGAGGGGATATAGAGGGCCTCGCCCGTCACTTCAAGTCCAAAACATTATTTATACATATATTTAATACAATTAAAATATGTCTTCTCAAAATCCATAGAGAGTATAGGATACTAATTCATCAATATTTCCACAGTTAGAACAACATTCCAAATAAACACCGTATGTAAATGGGTATACGAGTTAAGAAAATAATCATATACATGAAACCAGAATCTATATATATAATATATTTACAATTTAAAATGAAAAATGATCTCAAATGGGTAGTGGATACACCACATAAGAAAGACTAGGTGCACAATTCCAAGTAAATTACAATGAAATAGAAATTGAGACAATGTCCCTTACCACGTTGTAATCAATCGATTCGTATGACCAAAAAATAATAACCACCTAATGAATCATAGAATAAAATGAATATAAAGATAATTATGATAATATATATCAAATGTTAGTACACAGTACACCACATGCAGGAAATAAGTGGCGAACAATGGAAATATCATGGAATTAAAAGTGGGATTAGAAACCTCTTACCTTAAGTTCGAAGGTGTTCTTTGACTGATCTTAATGACCTGAATAATAAAATTTATATTCATTAATTAATAATTCTATAACCTCCTCCACATTTATTTTAATTATTTTAACCTTATTAGTTTCATTCATGACCTTTTTGATGGGTTTAATAGGATCAATTTTATTGTTTCGGAAGCATTTTTTTCATTGGTTTTAATGATTGGTTCACTTGTATTCATGAATGGAAGTTCATTTGTATTGTGGTTAAGCAACCATAATTGTTAATATGTATTATTAGTAACATTTAAAGATATATAAATGATCTTATATAAATTTTGGTTACATACCATGAGGATGACTTTTTTGATAAAAGATAATTATAAATGCTTGGTTTACTTGGCGGTTGTGTGCATAATGAACTTGTTTTGTATTATTATTAATATTATGAGTGTGTATGGATACCAGAAACTTTCATATGATGAAATAAATTTATTCTGATCTATTCATCCATAAAAATGGTTTCATGAATAGATTTTATGACGGTAATAAGAATTGAGAACCCGTCGTCCATGAATGTGATAAATTAACACATCTTAGACGGTGCTTTCACTTTTAATATAAGAGGAGTGGGGGTGGGGGGAAGAGAGATAATGATGAAATATTACATTAGAATAATAAAATTAATGTTCTTGTAAGGTAATATAATTATCATATAATTTTTATGAGGGGAGATGAGGAATGAATAGAAAAGAAGGGAACTTGAAATAAAGGAAAAATTGAGAAATCCCTCCTGAAAATTTAGCAGCCTAACGACGTCACCTAAAAATTAATAAAAATGAATTGATAAGATAAAAAAGGGTCTCTAATCACTTGGACATAAAATGGACAAAAATAAGGATATATAAGAAAATACCCCAATATTTGAAAATGGAATTTAAAAGACATATCATAAGAGAATTTCTTGACTAAAAGTGGAGGGTGAAAGGTTCTCTTACCTTGTAGAGTAACTCACAAAACATGAAGGTTGGGACCTTGGGGGATTGAGGACACCATGGTATGAATACTAGGGAGGAAAAACCACCAAAGATTCGAGTATTATGTGTTTGGAATGCATGAAAATGAAGGAATGAGTGGTTATTTATAGTAAAAGAGAGGGAGTTTTTTATTAATTTAAAGGGACACCTCATTAGTGGTTTTGGAAAAACCATGGGCTTTCCCATGGTATTTGACAATGGTTTTAGACAGCTGGGAAAAATAATGTTATATTTTACTATACATAAGTCGACTAGCCTTTTATATTAATTAGTACATCATTATGATGTCATTAAACATATCGAAAAATCAAAACTTTATTTTTACTATACATGAAAAATTCAAGTATTTTAGAAAAATCCCAAAAAATTACCCCAACCATTTTTCGACCCGTAGAATTCATAAATGAACTCATTTTTTTGAAAATAGTTTTCTAAATATTATTAATTTAATTTTTAAATAAAATCATAATTTATTCAAAAATAACAATTTTAAATCTATAACTCATTTTTAATACCTTGAAAAATTAATAAACATCTCATTACCTTATGACCTCATTAAAATAAAATAATAATATAATTTAATATTTATAAGGGTCATATTACTATTCATATTACTATTCATAAAGGTATGTTACTATTCATCAAAAAAAACAAGTTGATTCTATTAGACTCCAAATAACTTACTGATCGCAAATGTAGATGACCGTTTTTTGAAATTCAAAAACACAGATGTGGAAAATTTAAGGTTAATGTATAGGTTATAACATTCTCCTATAAATAACCAAGTGTAGTTTTGTAGAGAATTAGTGCTTCATTCAATATAGGTTATCTAATTAATTAAAAGTATTGAAGAGAAACATGCCATAAAATGTTAGGGGTGTAATATTATTCCCACCTTTAGAAATGTTGTTCTCAATTTTTTTTCACATATAATGTCCTCCAAAAATATGTGGGTGGTTATTATTCATAACATCCTTAGGTTCCCATGTCTCTTCCTCCATTTTGTGGTTTCTCCAAAGAACCATTACTAGGCGAGTTGTGTGATTTCTCAATACATGTTCCCTTGTGTCAAGAATCTTGATAGGCTCTTCACAGTACGACAAATCAGGTTCCAGCTATATTTCTTCATTGGTGAGTACATACGTTGGGTCTGACATGTATTTCTTTAACAATGAAATATGGAACAAATTATGGATTTTGGAGAGAATTGGTGGCATTTTTAAAGGGTAAGTTATAGCTCCAATCTTTTCCATAATTTCAAACGGTCCTATGTACCTAGGGCTCAGTTTCCCTTTCTTACCGAACCATAAGACACCCTTCCACAAAGATACATTTAGAAAGACATGATCTCCAACATGAAATTCCAAATCCTTCCTTCGGTTGTCAGCATAACTCTTTTGCCTACTTTGGGCTACTTTAATGAGCCTGATTTTGTTTACCTTTAATGTTGTTTCTTCGATATGTTCTGGGCCTAAAAGCTTCCTCTCTCCAACTTAATCCCAAAAAGTTGGAGTTTGAAACCTAATACCATATAATGCTTCATTGGCTCCATTTGAATGATAGAATGATAACTATTATTGCAGGAAAATTACACCAAAGTTAAGTATTGATCCCACATACCTTGATGGTCAAGAGAGAATGATCTCAACATGTCTTCTAGTGTTTGAATAGTCCTTTCAAACTGTCTTTCGATTTAGGGGTGATAAGAAATACTCATATGAAGCTCAGTAACCAAATCCTTCTGTTAGCTTTTCCAGAATTTTGATGTAAATCAGGGATCTCGAACAGACACAATCGATATAGGTGCACCATTACCTCTTAAAACTTCATTAATATAAAGTCTTGTCAGTCGATCAAGTGGTAAATCCTCTCTTATATCAAGAAAATGTTCTTATTTTGTGAAACGATCAACAATTAACCATATTGCATCATTCTTTCTAGGTGTCCTCGGTAGTTCTGTTACAAAATCCATCATAATGTCATCCCACTTTCACATAGAAATAGGTAGAGGTTGCATCACCCCTTTAGGATGTTGTCTCTCTACCTTCACTTGTTGACAAACTAGACACCTTGACACATAGTCAGCAATTTCTCGCTTCATATTATCCCACCAAAAATGTTCCTTTAGATCTATATACATATTAGTGCTACCAGGGTGTATAGAAAAATTTGAGCTATGAGAATCTTCTAATAGTTCACTTTTTTCCTCAAGTACTTATGGAACACATAACCTCTTTCCAAATTTCAGAACTCCTTCCTCATATATGAAGTCTTCCAATCTCCCATCCTTAACATCATTGATTTTCTTATGTAGATTCTCATCATCAGATTAAGAGATTTTTATCTTCTCTAATAAATATGGTTTAACAATTATTTGAAAGAGGAAATATGATTCCCCTTCCTTAACTATTCTAATATCCATATTTAGTAGATCTATGAATATAGGATCTCTCTCAATCCTCATTTGGGTTAGAAGTCCATGATCTTTCCTTCGTAAAGCATCTACCACCTTATTTTCTTTCCTAGGTGGTAGTGTATTGAACAATCATAATCTTTGAGTAACTCAAGCCATCTCCTTTGCCTCATGTTGAGTTCTTTCTGTGTAAAAACGTATTTCAATCTCTTATGATCTGTATATATCTCACATATTTCTCCATAGAGATAATGTCTCCATATTTTCATATCAAAGATTACGGCTGCTAACTCAAGATCATGAGTTGGGTAATTTTTCTAATGATTCTTCAATTTCCTAGATGCATAAGCAATAAATGTATCATTTTTCATAAGGATGCAACCCAGTCTATTCTTTGATGCATCACTATATAGCAAAAAATCATCATTTCCAGATAGAAGATTCAAAATTAGAGCATGGACCAATATTCTTTTCAATTATTCAAATAATTTTGTACATTCTTTCGTATATACAAACATAAACCTTTATGTGTGAGTTTTGTTAGTGGGTTAGCCAGTCAGGCGAAATTCTGAATGAAATACCGATAGTAACCTACTAAGACAATAAAACCGCGTACCTCAGTTATGTTTGTTGGTGTGGGAAATTCTTTGATTTCCTTTGTCTTCATAGGATCAACTAAGACTCCATCCTCAGAGACAATATGGACAAGAAGAGAAACTGATTGAATCCAAAATTCACACTTGCTAAACTTCCCATATAATTTATTTCTTCTAAGAGTTTTTAAAATAATCCACAAGTGATTACCATGGCCTTCATAGCTTTTGGAGTATACCAGGATATTATCAATAAATACCACAAAAAAATTCATCAATATATTCCTTGAAAAATGTATTCATTAGATCCATGAAAACAAAGGATGAATTAGTTAATACAAAAGGCATCATTGTAAACTCATAATTCCCATACCTGGTTCGAAATTCTGTCTTTGGTATATATTTCGTTCTCACATGCAGTTGATGATATGCAGATCGAAGGTCAATATTTGAAAAATATTGTGCTCCATGAAGCTGATCAAATAAATTTATCAATTCATGGAAGAGGATACTTATTATTTATTATAATAGCATTGACTTCCCTTGCTCTCATGGACTTTTCCGAGGCATGTTTCCTTGGCTCTTAAAAGACTCATTTACATAGTGTCCCATCTCCCTACAATTTTAGCATTGAATATAATTGACTTTTTTCTTCCCCTTGCATTCATTAGATTGATGACCCTTTTCACCAAACATATAGCAGACTCCAATGTCTTTCAAGCATTTCCCAGGATGATTCTTTCCACAGTTCATGCATAATGGGAATTGCTTCATCCCCTTTTTCTTCTTTGGGGCTTCACCTTTTCCATGGTTATTAGAGTATTGCTTCTTATCTTGATTTCCCTTGAAAAATTTTGATCTATAAAATTCCTTCTCCATTCTAATGTCACTTAATACAATTTCATCGTATGTTGAAAATGATTGAGAAGATAGTTCTCTTCTAAGACTTGGCTTAACACCTTCAAAGAGAGAAGACGTGTAAGCCCAAATGGACTAAAATCCCTAAGAAACAAAAATAGAACAAGTCTCATGGTTCAAAAAGACTTTCTAGGTAAGGAAACCCCCCACCAATCATTTGTTGTCCGACTCCACACAACCGTCGTCGCCTGCTTTGATGGTCATCACCATCAGCCTAGTATGCACCTATGATGGACACCATGTTTTCCCTGCACATCCCCAACTAATGCTGAATGCTAAACGATTGTCTGTCTTTTGTCGACCGGACCATAACCCATGCCTCACCAAGTTGAAATCTCTCAGCTGGTGATAGAAGAGGTCGAGTATGAAGGGGATCAAATAGAAATCGAGTCGAAGAGTCGCGCAAGCGTCACCGACCGACGGTTCCACCCTAGCAACGGTTTCCCATCAAACTAATACCACCCAACCCCCATCGTCGCCTTGACACTAACTTTGTGCTCGATGACCATAGATCAGAGGAGACCTTGGCTGAGTCAGTTTCTTGAATTAAGGTCATTGCCGCTGCAGATCCGACCAAGGGCTCCCAAGAATAAGAGCTCTTAGAAAAACTGTCGACCACCATATCAAGCGAAGGATAATTTTCACCACCACTCATGGCATACCCCTGTCTTCGGTAAGAGGTTTTTTCATTGCTGGACCTTGTAATTTTCGCATCAAGATCTTGGATACATCCCACAGTAGATCCATGCTCATCGATAACCCTTGCCTCATAGAGCTAGGGTTCGTCGTCGCACACATCCTTTGTAACACTAGAGATTTTTTTTAAAGAAAACTATGTTTGATAACACATACGACACACAACACCGAGCCTAAAAAACAATGCAATATTATTATTTAATTATGACAGCTATAACATAGTCGTTAAATTGTCGAGTTTCAATAGATTTAACTAATTTATAAAAAATATATAGATTTCATACTCAATATAAATTTATTTATAAATTAATAGTAAATAATCACTCAACTTTTAGTAATTTCATTTTATTCTTCAGAAAATAGATTTTCTTCAAAAAATGATTTTTAATACTTTTTGTGAGGAAATTAATTTTTAAAAATTTTATAATTTGAATTTGATAAAAAATATATCATTTTTGAAATAAATATATAAAAATTATCTTGGTACTATTTTTTGGGATTTTTATGAATATATATATATATATATATATTAATGAATAGTGAAATTCAGATTTTTATTGAAAAATATATATTTTTTAAAGTAATTACAAAGTAAAATTATATTTTGGATTATTTTTAAAATTTAATTAGTTAATTTTTATTAAAAATAATATAATTATAATTCTTGTAATGAATTTTATACTAGAATTTAGTATAAAAAAAATTTATATTTAAAAAGAAATATTTCTGAAAAAATGTTTTTCATCACGTTTTACGGGTTTAATTTTAAATTACATTCTGTCATGTTTGAGAATAGAATATTAAAAAATGGATTCTATAATTTAAATCAGAAGGTCCAAATTTAGTAAATAACTCCATTTTACTTTTGATCAATATGATTAATAATCATAGTAAATAATTGTCACCACGATGGAGGTAAAATGAGTTAATTAAGAGTAAAATGAATAGGATAATTACTAAAAAATAACTCTAACACTTAATATAATTTTATTGGATGAATTTATTTTGTCCATAATTATTCAATGTTTGATTATATAACCTTTTGTTGTTATTTTTCCACGATTTTGATCTTTATAATATTTTATGTAATGAAAAGTCAAAAATGTTATTCTCTTGATTTTATTATCTCTAAATCTTTAAGAAAGGAATAAAAATAAGCTATGTTCCGTTGTAGATATAAATTTGAAATATAAATTAATTTTTTTATCATGGTGATTTATTTTTAATTTTTAGCGAAGAAATAATTACCTTAAATTCGTATGCAACGCTGACACGATATTTATTCAATTAATAGAAAAATAGAATAAAAGATTTAAAAAAATAAATGTAATATATATCGAAAGTTTTATTGTGTTCCATGAATTTTTTAGATAAAAATAAGTTATTAGGAAATTTTTGAATGATTATATTTGAATTCTATCTTTTTCGTGGTGTTTTTGAAGTCAAATTAAACAAATAGTTCCAAAAATGACATTAATGATATTTTATAATAAATAACATTTTTATTAAATTATTTAAAATTGATAAATATAATATCTTCATCCAGTTTACTGGGATATGGTTGAAAATATCAATCGTGGTCTATTTATGGGTCAATTTTCCTTTTATGGTAACTATATTGACCCATAAAGAGTAAAAATTTTATTATCACGGTAATTGTCAAAAGGAGATAAAGTGAATTAAAACAAAGAGATAAGGATAAAAACCAAACATAAAATTGTAAAAATTTTATTTTTTGATAGGACATAGAACCATACTAATATTATCTTCAAATTATATAATTTTGGATCCTTTTGAGATGAAAATTTATTTATATTAATTTAATACCTTGACAAATTCTATGAACGTCCCTCCCCTCTATTATAAATGGGCACTCAATATCCTCTTTTCTTCACACTTAAAAAGCCTTTTTGGTCAACCAATCCCTAACAAAATTTCATCCTAACATCCCTCCCCGCATTCTACTGGCATTAGTTTGGGTAGAATACCAACCTCAGACGGTTTAAGGTGTAAAGAAAAGGAAGCTATCTGAAGAAGAGGTATTGTCTTTAATCGATTGTTTTAGTTTTATTTCTTCTTTCACCTCCTACAAATCTTATTAAAATATGATGATATAATAAAATTAGTATCTCTTATATGGTGAGATGTTATTATTTTAGTGTAATAACCTATATCCATATCCTATTCCATCAAATGGTAAACAAAGCCATCGTTCATGTGTACGATGAACCAAAACACCAAAGCCTGGTAATAAATTCCAAGGTCCTCAAGAACATTTGGGGGATGATTTATCTTTTAAATATTAAAACAACCAAAAAAACTTAACAATAATCATACACTCCTCTATATGATGAATAAACAACAAAGTAAAACTAAAAACATAACCAAAACAGTAAACCATAACAAAGTACAAGCAGAAACCAAAATACATACTCAAAAAGAACCAAACGACACACTCAAAGAGAACCAAAAGACCACAAAAACTCAAGACTCCCAAGTGGAATCAACCGGTTGTTGGAGTTGGTTCCCAAGAACCAACTTCTATGTACTTTATATGATAAAAACGTATTCATTGTTTTAAATATTAATTAACTACTTATCACATCATGATTGTTATTTTGTGTGACATAGTCTGTGATAATGTCCCAAGAGTAACTGTTGCACTAAAAGGTCATAGTAGTTCCCCTCTATGATGAGAACCCGGAAGTGTTATGACATTATTATTGAAAATATGTTATATGGTCGGATGATATCATTTGAAGGGACACAAAATGATATAGGCTATCAGGGGTGGAGACTCAGAGGACTTTGAATCACCTTCTCATGGTGTATTCCCTTGGAAATATCCAATAGGATATAATGAGAATGATGCCCGATAGTAGGAAATACACATTTATAAGTGTCATTGTATGTTCCTATTTACATATGTGTGTATTGGCCCTTAGACTTTAAGATTATTTTTAACGGATATTATGAGTCCTGTAATTTGATGTATTGATGAAAACTGTGACAACCTATGTTTTCGGTGAGGTAAGATACGTTGGGTGCGTCATGAGTAATATTGCATTAATAAATAATGCGATAAAATATTTATCCCTTCTATTCATTAATAAAAGTTAATATCTAAGCGCCTTTTATGGAAATTATATAGCCTAAATGAATCCATGGTCAAGGTGTTCTTTAGGCAAGTTCTATTTCTGTAATGTCAAAGAAAGATATATTAAGCACATAGGTTAATGGCACTAGCATGCAACCTTCTTTATTGGAGATATTGTGATAAAGATATTATATTACACGGTAAGTGTTCGTATGAGGTTCCATATCATTACAATGTTAAATTTTTTCTCTATGGGTGCCCTGATGTGTTGCAAGATGCTAACCATGGACTTCAAGCACGTTCGCCTAATGCCACCGAAAAAGAGGCCTATAGGGTCACACACTATGTGTATCCAAAATCTCAGTTGAATAATTTATTATTTAACAAGTTGAATAAATATTATTCCCAGTTTTGGTTTAATAATTATTCTTGTATTCATAATCACATTTATTCGGTCACTTGTTATTCTGAAGAATATATTGTGAGCAGAATATTTAATAAATATTTACTTGCTATTTAGTGAATAAAATATATATTTATATATAGATGACTAATGTAGTGATATTTAATTTAAAAATAAATAATCATTATTTATGGCCTGATAAATATTATGGAGGAATGGCGGACCGAGTAAAATGATCCGTTGATAAATAATAATATTTAATTTATAATTTACAAGTTAACCGCATGTCCTGAAATAATAATACTGCTATTATTATTTAACATGGGGTTTTGTTAGGATTAATAAAATAATTAAAGGAACTACTGAGAATTATTTTATTATAACCCTATTGATATAAATGTCTGGTTATATTATTATCTCGTCGCTAAGGAAAATCCCAACGATGCCAATTCAGTTGTGCACAACATTTTGGAGAAAACCTCTCAAGCCTAGAGATTTCTTCCTTCACAAAGAACGCTCTTAAAAATGAGAGTGATCCTCCTCCACCGGATCAAGAAGAAAACATTGGAAGTGGTTCTCAAGGTGATCGATGGTGGACGACACAAGCACACAGATCTTACATGCTAGCACCCAGATACTCCTTTGGCAATGTCTAGAGATTCGCGTAAAATGTGTATCACTGCTAGAGGAAATATAATATGATTTCTACAATGCAAAGATGAGCACTATAGATCGGTGACTGAATGAATCAATGAAGAAAGAATAACCTTTGAGGTAATTATTATTTAATTAAATTATTTATAAACAATATATTTTGATATTCCCTATTGTGTTACGTGTTTCTATTCCTTTGTCTTATTTGATTCATTCAATTCCATTGATCATGACACTCATCATCGCATAGATCTCGAATCGATCATTTATTATGAAAAAAGAAAAGCTGGGAACCACCCCTCCCATGCTTCCGCTACGCCTGAAACCTATAAGTAGTATCAAAGTGGGAATATTATTGTTTATAATTAATTAAATTTTTTTGGTGATTTATGCATTCATAATTTAGTTTTTCAATTCAAGTTTAATCATTCTTTTAATTTGATTTATGAGATCTATTTATTCCTCCATCATTTATTACATATCTAATAGAAACGATTAATTTTATGATTAAAATAAAATCGAGGATTGCATCCGAAGGTGCCAAGGATTATGCCCAGATAACACAATAGTACACACCATTTAACCAAAGTTACACACCACATAGTTATGTTCAATGCACCATGAGATAATTTGGTAATTACATAACCTGTGTGAATTAATGACACGCGATGTAGTTAATTATTACACCATGTGTTGACCAAGATAGACTGGTGCACGGTCAGCCAAACTACACATAGTGTGGCCCACTAGATATGGCTTGTAGTCCCATTGGGTTAGGGTTGGTCCGTGTATTCCATACATGACCTACCTGACTGGTGACCGTGTAACACGGAGGCAACACAACGTATGGCCCAGTGAACATGCCGTGTACTCCAAGATTTCTGAATTAAACCTCTCATGCTGAGTCCATAGGTGTTTAATCTAGAAAGAAGGTGAAAGGAATACATGTCATGTAGTTTGGATCTACACGCCGTGTACATTTACCAAATTACATAGATTTAAAACTTTAATATATGCGTAATGTTCAGATATTCATATCATGTATAACTCGTATTACAGGTTGTTACTCTATGTGCATTGAAACATAACATGTGGACAAAAAAATCATGTGATTCGTGTAATCATCTTTGAAGTACACATTGTGATAGTAGGTATTAAATCATGTATGCCATATGTCACAAGTGTAAAACATTATATTACTATAATACATTTTGGGTAGATTTAGATGGTTATTCACTGTGTTTCCTCCAGGATTCATTTTTATACAAGGTTAATTTTAAGTGAATTTATTTAATTTTTTTACAATTACAATGGATGAAAATATCAAGGAAATTCAAAAAAGGATTAAGATAAAAGGATTAATTAATTAAAGATAATAATTAATCGATTTGATCATGATTCATCTTAAATAAGAATGACTAAAGAATTGAATACTAGTTTTATTAAATGCATAATTCTTTGCATGTATGTGGATGATCATGAGATGGTCCAGAACTTTGTATGTGATTGGTTTTATTTAATTTATTATTAAATTAAATTTTTGGCCTATATGCCTTCTCTCTTCATTAATATGTAGTACCTGCGTTCTCATGGTTTCTTTTATGAAAACCCATTTTCCCCTCACTTGCATGTGAGTAAAATCATATGTAATTGATGGAGCTCCCAAGCTAGCGGAGGTGGTTCATGTTCTGAGTTGAGGTGAAACCAATCCATGGAGATACAAAGGTGGATAGGTGGAAAGATGTAAACATAAACCTCAGATTAGTTCAAGGTGTTTATCCCCTAGGTCAGCGATTAGTTTGTAAATCTATAAATAAACTAACCATTAGAACAAGATCATGATCATACCCTTTATTTTATTTCTGTCAGTTTCATGGTTATTAATTATGGATGTATTGTCATGATCACATAATTAATGAATTAACAAGCATGAAAAATGAAACTAAAATAAACTAGATTGGGCGTAAATATTATCTAAGACATTTTCAATCACTTATTTAAATCCCACTTAATATTAAAAAGCATGTAATAAAGATAAAAATTGGCAATTTATGCATAAAGTAATAAAATCCCTCAATAAAATATTAAGTGGGTATAGCCTTCCATTGATTCAGTTAGAATCGAACCATAGTTCAATGTACTGGACCATCCAAATTTTTGGTGCTTTAAATTATCAGGGAATTCTAATTTGAGGTTTTGGGTTGACATAACGTGATTGAAATCAAGGGTTGATTGCCAAAGTAGGAATTGGTGTAACTGAGAGGCAAAGGCAGAGGAAATGCAAATTAAGGATTTTAGGATTGGGGAGTCCACTCAATGGATCAAGGAACTGTGAGATAATGAAATTTGCATTTGGAATGCCTACCTAAAACCAATCGAGTTAATTGGCCATCCAAATTTGGGCTAATGGGAATAAGAATATGGATCCTTGCCAGTCCAAGAAATATGATATTCCAGAGACAATGGAGGGGGGTATTGGGTTTCAATAAAATAGTGGGATAATAATAAATAAAATTTTATTTATTTGTCTAAATTTATCAGATAAAGTACTAAATATATGCTCATATTATTTGTAGAAATGAAAATAAAAATGACATCAAAAATATCATTGTGATCCATACTCGGGAAGTAAAACCTTCTTACCAGCATGAATTTTAAAGAATGATAGAGGCTTTTACACATCATCTTTTTCCATGAAATGAAATTGTATGTGCTGGAAGAACCATTACTAGTTGTGCATGAAAATGAGGCAATTGATAATGAGCTATCTCTCTATGAGAAACATCTAAATGATGCTACAGATGTTCAGTTATTCATGCTATCATCCATGTCCAATGAGCTCTTGAATCAATATGAGAAAATGTATGCATATAGCATGATGTCTCACATTTGAGATCTCTATCATGAGAAGACAAGACAAGAGAGGTATGAGATCTCTAATGCTTTGTCTACCACTAAGCATGGAGAGCCTACGCCAGCTGGACCTTATGTAGTCAATATTATTGGATACATTGAATTCTTGAACATATCAGAGATTAAATTCCCAGATGAGTTGCGTGCATATCTTATACTTGCATCACCACCCAAGACCTTCTCTAGTTTTTAATGTGAAATATAATATGAAAAATAGTGATAAGATTCTCTCTAAACTTTTGAATTTAATTCGCCAAGTGGATAAGGACATGGGTTGTGAAAAACCTATAGTCCTTATGGTGAATAAGAAAAGTAATTAAAAGGAAGAAGAGACTAAGACTTATAAAAAATATAAAGCCTTCGAGCACCTTCCTACCTAAAAGAAGAAAATCCATAGGCAAGGTAAGGAAAAGGAAAAAATATGTTTTACATGTGGAATGTTAGGCCACTAGAAGAGGAACTACACCCAGAGGAAAGGGGATGCCAAAGGTGCATTCATTGTCGAGTGAAATCTTTCCATTTCTACACATTGGGTATTAGATATAGCTTTTGGTGCTCATATTTTTATTCAAATGCAGGAACCAAGTAGATTTTGGAAAATTACCAGAGGAGAGGTGGATCTGTGAGTTGCCAATGGTGCAAGGCTGGCTACTCTATCCATTGGTGACTACCACCATTCATTGCTGATGAGAATGATTTTGGTTTTACATGATTGTTATTATGTACCAACTATTACCAAAAACATAATTTATGTATCAAGTTTAGATATATATGGGTTTATTTTCATGTCCAGAAATAAAATATGTTTCTTTTATAAAGAAAACATGTGCTATGGTATGAAACATTTAAATAATGGTTTATATGTATTAAATTACGAAAACCAAGTGTTGAAAATCGATAATTAATCATGGTCACAAGACTCATATAACACCCAGTTGTGGCATCACCATCTTGGTCATGTAAACAAGAAGTGTTTGACAAAGCTCTATCAAGATGGTTAGTTAGACTCTTCTGAGCTAAAACCACTTGAATGATGTAACACTTGTTTACAAGGAAAAATGACCAAACGACCATCTGGTGGGTAGAGATAAAGGGCCACAACGCTTCTAGGATTAGTACAAACTAATGTGTGTGGACTAATTCCAGTAGAATCCAGAGGTGGATATTCTTACTTCATAACTTTTAATAATGACATGAGTATATATGGATATATTGACTTGATGAGGCATAAGTCTGAGTCCATTGAGAAATTCTAGGAATTCATGAATGAAGTATAGAATCAGCTTGGTAAGAAGATAAAGAAGCTTCAACCAAATCGAGGTGGTGAATATCTTAACCAATAGTTCATAAAATTTCTATGAGAGTTTGGGATTCTATCTCAACTCACTCCACCTTATAAACCAAACTGGAATGGTGTTTGTGAAAAGAGGAATTTTACCTTATTGGACATGGTAATGTCTATGACGAGTAATGCAGATCTTATATTATCCTTTTGGGGATATACATTACAAACTATGGCATACACATTAAACTAGGAACCAACTAAGGTGGAAAACAGAATTTCCTTCGAGCTATGGAGCAGAAAGAAACACATTTTGTTGCATACATGTGTATGGGGTTGCAAGGCTTTTGTTAAGGCTTTATTTGGAAACAAACTAGGACTATGGGGAATGAAGTGTATCTTTATAGAATATCCCAAGGAAACAAAGGGATATTGTCTATACAATCCCTGAGACAAGAAAGTGATTGTCCCTAGACAAGTCATCTCTCTTGAGGGGGAGCACATTCTCAAAAATGATAGTGGGAGAAAGATTCACTTTGATGAATTTGATGCTCAATATAAACATGATTTGGTACAGGAACAAGTTCCATAGGTCCTCATGGAAGAAGTAGTTCCTGAAACACAAGTACTACGTAGGAGTGTAAGAGAGGTAAGATAACCAGATAGATATGGTTTTCTAGTCATCGTGGATGGTGACTCATTATTATTATACAATAATGAACCTCTCTCCTATAAGGAGGTCGTTGAGATATCAAAATATGCAAGATGGATTGAAGCTATGAATTATGAGATGGATTCCATTTATCAAAATCGAGTTTGGGTTCTGGGCGATGCACCTATTGAGGTAATGCATGTTGGGTGTAAATGGGTATTAAAGAAGAAACCAAACATGGAAGGTAAATTTAGTACCTATAAAGCAAATATAGTGGCTAAAGGGTTTAAACAACGTCATGTAATTGACTATGATGAAACCTTTTTGCTATTTTCCATGTTTAAATCCATCAGAATCATACTTTCAATAATAGCTTATCATGACTATAAGATTTGGAGGATGGATGTCAAAACAACATTCCTTAATGGTAACCTTCAAGAAGATGTCTATATGACACAACCAAAAGGTTTTGTGACTCTAGGTGATGTCAAAAGGATTTTCAAGTTGTAGAGATCCATTTATGGATTGATGTAAGCATCCAGGTCATGATAATTTCGATTCGATGAAGCCATGAGATAATTTGGTTTCATTAAAAATGAATGTGAGTCATGTGTTTACCAAAGGTTTAGTGGTAATGCGGTCATTATCACAGTATTATATGTTTATGACATATTACTTATTGGAAACAACATACCAATCTTACAGTTAGTTAAGAATTTGTTGAACAAGTGCTTCTCCATGAAAGACTTAGGTGAAGAAGCCTATATTCTATGGATCAAGATCATTCATGATAGATCCAAGAGGCTACTTAGACTAAGTCAAAGTACCTATATTGACCATATGCTAAAGAGATTTAGTATGGAACAATCTAAGAGGGGATTGGTTCTAGTGTCACATGACTTACATCTTTCTAAGAAAATGTGTCCCTAGACAAAATACAAGAAAGAGAGAATGAGTAATATCCCACAGGCCTCAGCGATGGGATAAATAATGTATGCCATATTATGTACTAGACTTGATGTTTCCTATACACTAAGCATGATTGGTAGATATCAAGAAAATCCATGAGAACAACATTGGACTGCTGTTAAGGATATCCTTAAGTATTTGAGAAGAACTAAGGATATGTTCTTTGTGTATGGAGGATACGAGGATCTTGTCATTAAAGGGTATGCTGATACTAGTTTTCAGATAGATCAGAACGATATGAAGTTGCAATCAGGATATGTTTTATATCACAATGGAGGAGCTTTGACCTGAAAGACTTCAAAGTAGCTAGGTGTCACTGATTTTACACTAGAGTCTGAGTATATAGAGGCTTCTAAAATATCCAAATAAGAAATTTGGATTCATAACTTTATCCATGAGCTTGATGTGCTACCTAACAGTAGAGACCCTATCACATTTTACTGTGATAATACTCCAGTGGTGGATCTTTCAAAAGAGCCAAGGTCAAATCAATAGACAAACAACATACTCTGGAAGTATCAAATATTAAGGTATTTTCATTAGAGTATGAAGTTGCATTGATTAGAGTATCCATGGAATAAAACATGGTGGTCCCCTTGACCAAAGGACTATATCATCAAAAACATGAGTATCAAGTAAGAGCTAGTAGATTGAAGGTTGTTAGCAGTTGGATCTAGTGCAAGTGGGAGTCTGTTGGAGTTAGTTCCCTAGAATAAACTTTTATATACTTTATGAAAAACATGTATTCATTGTTTTGAATATTAATTAACTACTTTCCACATAATGATTTCTCTTTTTCGTGATATAGTATGTGATATTGTCCTAAGAGTAATTGTCTCACTGAAAGGTCAGAACAGTTCCACACTATGATGAGAACCCACAAGTGTTATGACACTATTCTTGAAAATATGTTCTATGGACAGATGATATCATTTGAAGGGACACAAATGATATAGGATATCAGGGGTGGAGACTCATAGGACTTTGATGTACCTTCTCATGGTGTAATCCCTTGGTAATATCCAGTAGGATATTTTGAGAATGAGACCTGATGGTAGGAAATCCACTTTCATAAGTGTCATTAGATGTTCCTATCTGAAGACATGTGTATTGGTCCTTAAAATTTAAGATTATTATTAATGGATATTATGAGTGGCATACTTTGATCTATTGAAGAAAACCATGATGACAGATTTTCGTGATGAGGTAGGATACATTTGGTGCATCATGAGTAAAATTACCTTAATGAAAAATGCGAGAATGGATTTATCCCTTTTTCTCATTAACAAAAGTTAATATCATAGTACCTTTTATGGAAATGATATTTCCTAAATAAATCCATGTACATGGTGTTCTCTAGGTAAGTTCTATTTCTGGAATGTCAAAGAAAGAGATATCGAGCACATAGGTTGAAGACACTAGCATACAACCTGCTCGATTGAAGATATTGTGATAAAAGGATTATATTACACATAAGTATTCATATGTGGTGGCATGTCCTTGTGGTATTAACTTCTTTATCTATGGGTGACTTGGTGTATTTCTAGATTCTAGCCTTGGATTTTAGACAGTTTCACCTAATGCCACTAAGAAAGAGGACTAGAGGGCCACACACTAAGTGTATTTAGAATCTTAGTTGAATAATTTATTATTTAACAAGTTGAAAAAATAGTATTCCCAGTTTTAGTTTAATAATTATTCATGTATTTCTGATCATATTTTTTCTATCACTAGTTATTCGAAATAATAGATTGTGAGTGAAATATTTAATAAATATTAATATGCTATTTAGTGAATAAAATATTTATTTATTTATCGACCACTAATGAAGTGATATTTATTTAAAAAATAAATAGTCATTATTCATGTCATGATAAATATTGTTGAGGAATGGTAGGATGAGTTAAATGATCCAGTGAGATATAATAATATTTAATATTATTTGATTAAATAATATTTAATTTATAATTCAAAAGTTAATCGTATGTCAGGAAATGATAATATTACTAATATTATTTAACATGGGGGATTCACTAGGATTAATAAAATAATTAAAGGAACTAGTGAAAATTATTTTATTATAAACCTATTGATATAAATTATTGGTTATATCATTATCTCATTAGCCAAGGGAAATCCTAGATATGCTAATTTAGTTGTGCGCAATATTTTGGAGAAAACCTCCCAAGCCTAGAGAGTTCTTCCTTATCTAACAATGCTCTCAAGAATGATATGGATCCTCCTCCGCCAGATCAAGGAGAATGCATTGGAAGTGGTTCTTAAGGTGATCAAAGGTATATGATGCAAGCATAAGGATCTTCTATGATATAACCCGATGACTCCTTCAGTGATGTATGGAGATTCACGGAACACATGTGGATCATCGCTAGAATAAATCTACTTTTATTTCTACAATGCAATAACGGTGCACTACAGATTGGTGGAAGAACGAATTAATGAATAAAGAATAACCTAGGAAGAAATTAATATTTAAATTAATTAATTATAAACAATATATTTTGATTTTCCCTTTTGGGTTCTGAGTTTCTATTCCTTTGTCTTATTTATTTGATTCAATTCTGTTGATCGCGACATTAATCATCACATAGATCTTGTATTGATCATTGATTATGGAAAAAGAAAAGTTGAGCATTGCCTTGTCTGCGCTTCTATTTCACTCAGAACCTACACCGGCAACACCCAACCCACACCAAGCTCCAACTCCACATGCATCAACCATGGTATTAAGAACAATCGCTAAATAAATGAGATACCTTACCTTTAAATATGTCTTGATAGATGACATCTACAAATATACAATAATGCCCAAGCAGGGGTGATTCTAAACTTAGTAGGATTTCCCAAATGACTTCCCAACTCGCGACACTAGGAAAAAACTTGTTATAACATTTATTTAAAACATTTTAAAAGATGTTTAGAATATTTTACATCAAAATAGTAAAACAGTTTCAAGGAAAACATTTAAAATCATGAAACCCTTCTCAATAATTTGGAATACCCATTACCATGGATCCACAAACACACACACACACAAACCCAATTCATGCCTAGGTGATAGTTCCATACTCATGAGCGGTCTCTCGTTGACCCACCAAGTCTTAATAAGGTGACAAATACTAGGCGCCCCAATGACACACACCCCTTGAACAAGGTTACATCAATTAATTTACTCACACCAACCATTTATTCCAAATTTCATACTAAACCATTCTACATAAAATATTTCTTGTATTGAAAGAATTTCAAAAATCCATTTACAAGTTTCAAAACAAATCCATAATTTTAAAAAACACCATTTTAAAATTATTAATAAAGATAATTGTCTACAAAACCATCCAATTTCCATAATTCTAAAGCCATGCCCCTAAGATAGGTTTCTATTAAGAATAAAACACAGATTTCATAGCAATCTTAGGAAATTCATTTAAATAAAACTAACCCTTAAAGTTATAAGTCAAGTGATGTCAAGAGAGAAGCCACCTACCTCTCAATGGTTGGAAGAAATGATGAACGCCAAAATGATTCTCTAAAAATCAAACTAGATCTTCTTCAATTCAATAAAATCAAGCATATCACATCAATATTATCATTAAAGAACATGGATCTACAATTTTAGGGGTGCCAACTATACGCAGCATGGTTAAGCTGCAAAGTTTAGAAGATCGTACGAAAAACATGTGATGGTACTATCTGAAGCCATCCCCTCATATAGTTGGCTTGCATAATTAGACAAACCATGTGTTGTTCTTGAATATCCCCTCTGTTTGGAGTTGCACGGTTTCCCCTAGGCACTCTCATGGTTTGGCCAAACTGTGTGTTAACCATGCACCTGACCAGTGCCCAATTTTCTCCCTTACAATGTTTCTTGGAGATGGATCATGGTTTCTACCAATCGTTCAAAAACCATGAACCTCTATAAAATCCTCCAAAACATGCGAAAACCCCTTAAAACCTCCTAATACTCAACATGGACATAATATAAACTTAGAATACATGAATAAAGGTTCATGTACTTAAAACTAGGTTTGCTAAATTCTCCTCACCAATAGTCTTTCCTTCCCTAAAAATTATAAAACCATCATTTTCCTGAAAGATTTTGGGCCATTATCCCATCACTCCCTTTTCATGATCCAATGATTCTTCTTGAATCTGAGATTGTTTCCATAAAAACTATACAAGTCCGATGATTTTCCCATGTAAAATATTTTATTTCCTATCCACAATACATACTGAAACATGAATCAACATAGCATCCCGATCTAGTTCAATGTGATCCCATCAAACCACAAGGTCAGGATTGGGTTAATACCACTTTAATTGAGATATAAGAAAGACATCATGCACTGAAATGAACTTTAGTGGAAAATCCAACCAATATTACAATTCAAAAACTCGTTTGTGTTTCTCAAAAGGTCCTATGTAAAAAGGGTAAAACTTTTACTTCTTACCAAAATGACAATGCCCAAGTCTTAGAGAAATTATCAAGAAGACATGATCACCCACATCAAAGGAAAACAACCATCAATGGTGATCTACATATGATTTCTGACAAATCAGAGCCATCTCCATCCTCTTTATAATCAACTGAATTTTCTCCATTGTCTCTTGCACAAGGCTTGGTCTAATTAGTGAAGTATCACATGTTTCTACCTAATAAATTGGAGAACGACAAGGACACCCGCACAATGATTCAAAAAGAGCCATATTTATCAAGGCCCAATAACTATTATTGTATGGAACTCCATTAAAGGTATATTATCCTATCATGAGGCAAAAAAATCCATTACACAATCCCAAAGAATGTCCTCGAACATTTTTATTGTCCTTTCAGATTGTCCATCAATTTGAGGATGATAATCTTTGCATAAGGTCAATGGGTTTCCAAGGGATTATTGCAAGGAATTAAAAAAATGAGATGTAAAACTTGGGTCTCGGTTAAATAAAATAAAGTCTCAAACCCCATGATTCTTTACAACTTCTCAGATATATATTTTAGACAAGTGCTCCACCATATGAGATTCACAAATGGGGATAAAATGAGCCAAATTCAAGAGGTGATCCACAATGACCCATGTAGAATAATGTTCCATAATCATTATCAGTAGACCTATTAAAAATTCATAGCTATCTTCTCCCGTTTCCACATTAGAATCAGTAAATACTACATCATACCTATTTATCATTGATGTTCTACCTTGACCTGCTAATAAGTGAGGCATCTCAAGAAAAACTATGGCACTTTCCTCTTCATTCTAGACCCCCATAACTATTCTTTTAGTGCTTTATACATCTTCATGATTCTAGGATTTACAAACCATCTCAAATGGTGGTATATATTTTGAATGTGTTCCTAATGAGTCATTGGTACCATGATCTGATCACTAGAACATAGTAGTGATCTCCCATTTAGTGTCCAACCTCTAATAGTCTCCCCACCATTGAGTTTTGACCTCATAGCTAAATACTCTCGATTAGATGTTTGAGAATCTCTAACCTAATCAACTAAACATGAAAAATAGAAACTGGAAAGAAAATTGTAGCATTACCTTGCTTTGCATAATCTGGATGCATATCAGCTATGACTGATATAAGCTACCACTGATCCAAATCATCTTTAGCCAACTAAGAATATGGCTTCCTACACAAGGAATCTACTACAAAATTCCCTTTCCATAGTGTATAAAACAATTTAAAATCAAACATTTGAAGGTATCACATCCAACTTATTTTCCCTATGTTAAAATATATTTTTGAGAAAATGGGATTCATAGTTTTATGATCTGTATACACTAAAACTTTCTCACAAAAAAGATAGTGGTGCTGAGTATTCAAGGCACGTACTACAATAACAAACTCCAAATTGTGTATTGAGTAGTTATTCTCATGAAAAAGTAACTATCGAGAGCTAAATGCAACAATATGATATCCTTTCATGATAACACATCCCAACCCATATCCCAATGCATCACAGTAGACTACATAGCCCTAACCTGGCTCTAAAAATGTGGGTATAATTGATGATGTAAGTCTAACCATGTAATCTTAAAAGGAAGAAATTCCATATTCCATAGGAAAGGAATTACTTTCAACATAAAAGCTATCATAGGTGAGTCCAAATGTGAAAAATAATGTACAAAACTTGTATAGTATCCCACTAATCCAAAGAAACTACGTATCTCAAAAACATTCTTCTGTGGTTACTAAGAAATAACAACTTCTATCTTTTTAGGATCCAGAGAAACTTATTTTTCAAAAATGAAATTTCTAAGGAAACTACACTTATTGTATCAAAAAATCATACATTGATAACTTATCATACAATTTATGCTTCCACAAGATGCCCAACACTATATAAAATTGATTCTCATAATCAACTTCGGTTCTAGAATACACCTGTATATCTTCTATAAACATTATCAAAAAGGAATCCAAATACCTTTTAAAGATTAAATTCATCAATTCCATGAAGTCTATTGGTGAATTTGTAAAACCAAAAGGTATAACATATTCATAATGGCCATATCTACTTTTGAAATATGTTTTTGGAATATCCTTATTCCAATGTCATAGTTGGTGATATCCTAAATGTAAATCAATTTTTTAGAACCATTGGGAGCCACTCAATTGATAAAAAAATCATCGATTCGAGGAATATGATATAAATTATTTATTGTAGATTGGTTAAAATTATGATAATATACACAAAGTCTAAGGGTTCCATCCACCTTCATTACAAATTGGACTAGTGCTGCCTACAGAGACATGCTCAGTCGATTGAACCCTTTACTTTATAAAACTTCCTGATGCATCATCAATTCCCTTAATTATATTGGTTCCATCCAATAAAACATAAGGGAAATCATATTAGTACCCAGTAGGATATCAATTGTAAACTCCACTCATCTTTTTGGGTGGCAACCCAGAGAAATTATCAGAAAAAACAACAAGAAACGGGTCCACTATAGTTGTAAAATATCAATTCTCGATCTAATCTACAAATTCCAAGGTGACTATTGTCAACTGGTAAGAGATAGTTCTAACCACCAGTACCAAGGGTCTTGCTCCACTTGTATCTACTGTTCAATATCCATTAAATATATGATCAACCCAATCAAATATTTAAAACTCACCTATCATACATAACAATCAATATGCGCCTTAAAGTTTTCTAGCCAATCCATTCCCAGAATGAGTTCATAGACATCCATCTCAAGAATAGAGAAATCACATACCAACTTAGTCTTATCCGTTGTTATCTAACATGATGTACATTTCAAATATCTACACTCTCATTGTACCAAATGTTTTTGGAGTTTCAAAATTGAATGCATCATCTCAACATGAAAACCCATTAGATTAGCAACATGATAGGTAATAAAATAGTAGGATGAACCTGTATCAGACAGGGTTTGTATGAGGGTAGAATTAAAAATAATTATACCTCTCACTATTAAAGGACACAATTGATCATACATGATTACTTGATCAACTCCATACAATTTCTCACTCACTGCACATTTCACTTTATTACCTTATTGAGATTTCATAGGTTGAGGAGTCATAGTGTTCTTATAATCAGCTTGGATCGCTCAGTTCTAATGATGAAAGTTATTCTGCTGAGCTTATCCAGTTAAAATATATGATACCTGTGAAGCATGAGATGTTTCCCTAGCACTTAAACTTATAGCATTACGACAATATCACTGAAGATGTCTCATGTGGCTGCAATTGTGATGAGATCTTGGTGGTGTCATACAATCTCACTTCATATGGTCAAAAGAACCACAATGAAAACATTTTTTCTTACTCATTGGTCGATGAGGAATGATTAGTGATCCCATAGACTGATTCGAAGGTGTCCCGCCACTTTGGAAATAGGTGTCTCTCTTCTGCTTATTCCCAGAATTTGAGTTCTCACCTATTCTTGTTGGAATAAACATTCTCCCTCCAACCTTATTTCCTAAGATGCCCATTTCAATTACTTCCACCCTATTAACCATATTTGTATATTCCATAATACAAATAACAATAATCTTTTAGAGAATTTATGGTTTCAACGTTGACTAAAAAAGGTGTGCCTTCAAGGACACACTTGTAGCAACTTTTGATTCAAAGTAGACTAAATTCATAAATTTTTATACATACTCTGTTACTGAGAGGTTCTCTTGCTTCAAACTGAAGAAGTTTTTTTTCTAGAAATTCGGAATGTGTGAGGACATAATTGTTTGCTGAAACATTCTTCAAAATCCTCGCATGCCATGCCTTGGTTCAATTTATCCTGTACTGCTAATTCCCACAATTGGCATGCCAAATCCCCCATCATATATGTTGTCAACTTTACCATCAACTCTACTGGCGTCCTAATGAAATTAAAGATTCGACTCATCCTATTCAACCAGAATTTTTATTTTTTTGATTTAGAATCACCCTGAAAGATGGGTGGGTTCTGCTTTTGGAACTGAATTGAATGATCCACTTTTTGAGGCTCATCATGATAATTCCTCCTTTCCACCACTTGAAAATCCTTAATAATAATTTTCACCAGCTATTGTTTCACCTGTGGTTCAGGTGAAACCACATTTTTAGCAGTCTCTTTTGGTAAATTTCTAATATTTCTACCCAATACCATTGTATATAACCAAAACAACTCTGTTTAGTCTCACTCACTAGTAACTAAAGGCTTGAAAATTCCAATTTACCATAGAAACACATATAACAATCATCCATTTCTAAAATCCAACCATCGTAATTATTATTATTTTTTTGAAAATACAATAATAATTTTCTTCGAAAATAAACCCATTTTAACCATTTCCCAAAAATCAACTCTTTTTTGACCATTTTTAGAGATAATTTACTCAAAATGAAAAATGATGTCCTCGTAGTAAGTCTTACTATTAATGAATGTAATGAAATTCCCATCAACTAAACCCATGAAGATGAGGTGATAACTCAACTAGAAGTGTCTTGAAAGAATTATTTACACAAACACCATAGTAACTTGATGTTTGGAATAAAAAGCTCAGCTACAACTTTTTATTATATAAATTTCAAGTTCTGATAGTCCAATCTCATTAGTACCATCCTAATAGATATACAAACTGATCATTTATAACTTCAAGGTCTGAATAAGATTGATATCATTTTTCCCAAAATGAAAGATAGACGGGCCAAGACTAATACCATTTGTAACATCCCACCCCTCCTCATTGGCTTCAGAAGAGGCAATGGTGGTACTAAGACATAGGTAACATCCCCAAAGCACCAAATCCTAGTAATAAATGTCAAGGGCCACAAGAGAATTTGGGAGATGATTTTACCTTTAAAGATAAAAACAACTAAACCAACTTAAGAACAAGCATCCAGTCCACTATATGATGCGTAAACAACAACGTAAAACTAAAAACATAACCAAAAAAATAATCCATGTCAGAGTATAGGTGGAAACGAAAATAAATATTCAAAGAGAACCAAAAGACTACAAAAACTCAGGACTCTCAAGTGACATCAACCAACAACACCCAACCCACTCTAAGATCCAGCTCCACATGCCTCGGTGACGGTATCAAGAATCATTGATAAAAAAATGAGATACCCTACCTTTACCATTCACTCAATATATGACAACTACAAACACACAATAGTTCCCAAGAAGGGGGTGAGTCTAAACTTACCAGGATTTCCCCTAAGACTTCCCTACTCATGACACTATGAAAAAACTTGTTGGGAAATTTATATAAAATAATTTAAAATTATTTTAAAATAGTTTATATCAAAATAGTAAACAAGTTTCAAGGAGAAAATTTACAAGTCTGAAACCATTCTCAATAATTTAGAATAACCATTACCATGTCTCCACACTCACACACACTCCCAATTCATGCTGAGGTGATAGTTCCATACTTATGAATGGTCTCTCGTCGACCCAACAAGTTGTCACAAGGTTACCAATACCAGGTGACCTAATGGCACACACCCCTTCCATAGGGTCACGTATATGAATACACTCACAACAAACATGTATGCTAAATACCATGCCAAACCATTAAACCTAAAACATTTCTTTTATTGAAACAATTTCAACAAACCCTTTTCCATGTGTCATAACAAAACCATGATTTTAAAATTCACCATTTTAAAATTATTACCGAAGAGAATTTTCCACAAAACCATCCTATTTAAGCAACTCCCAATCCATAACCCGAGGATAGGTTTCCATCAAGAATCAAAAATTGATTTCAAAGAAATTTCAAGTAATTCATTTAAATAAAACTAAGCCTTAAAATTCATAGTAAAGTGGAGTCAAGAGAGAATCCACCTACCTCTCAATAGTTGGAGAAAATAAAGAATGACACAATGATTCTCAAAAATATGACTTAGATCTTCTCCACTTCAATCAAATCAAGTATATCAGATCAAAAATATCATTAATGAACATGTATCTATACAATAAAAATTAGATATATGATTCCAAAAGATAGAAGAAGACCCGATCTTAGAATACCGACCAAGAATGATGGCTTAACAATGAATTTGGGCCTATAGAACACTTTAATTCACCTAAGAATTACCTTTTTATTCAAAGGAATCATCTCTAAATCCTTGGGAAAAAATGAATTTGACAATAAGGATAATTAGGGGGGAAATGAGGGATTTAGGGGTTAATTCATATTAGATCCATAATGTTAGGGGTTCCAACTATACGTCACACGGTTCGGTGCACCATGTGACAACCAGGTGGTGCTACTATCTCAATCCACCCCCTCACATAGTTTTCTAATACAATTATACAAACCATGTTACAACTATACATTTCCCTTTTTTTTTGGAATTTCATATTTTCCCCTAGGCACTCACATAGTTTGACCAAACCATGTACCAATTTGTAAACTTCCTAGTGCCCATTATTCAACCTTGCACAATTTATTGGAGATAGTGCATGGTTTATAATAACCATTCAAAAATCACGCACCTCCATAAAATCCTGCAAAAAATGCCAAAAATCCCTCAAAACCTCCCGAAACTCAACCTGAACATTATATAAACTCAGAATACTGGAATAAAGTGTCATGTAACTAAAACTAAGGTTGATACAGTTATGGGAATATAACACTTGGGTTTAGTATGGGTTTTATAAATGAAATTTATTTGAGGAAGATTTCATTTACATTTTTTGGACAAATGTATAATGGTTTTGGAAACCTTTAGAGTTTATCTTATCTTAGATATTGAGGTAATAATATTCAATTAAGATTATTTCATTTTGTAAAAAAAAATTGTATAGAAAACTATAGCAGTTAAAAGGTTATTTAATGATTAATTTTATTCTTTATGATGTTAATCATATTATTGGGAACATTATAGGAGTTATCTTAATATAGTTTTAGAAAAGGTCAACCTGCATATCAGGTGATAACCTGTCACATCTAGTGTGGCTGTGAGGTTTGAACACACAATTGAAGGGAGAAAAGGGTGCATCACCAACCACTTGCATATGTGATTTCTTGGTTAGTATGAAATTTTTAAACCTAAAAATTTTGACATATAAAGTTTAAGAAAATTTTGGGAAGCATATTATATGATCAATTCATTTTCAATTTTGGTATTTTTAGGTGATTAATGATATTTTTTTCATTTTGGATATAATTGTACCTTGGAATAACCATTTTATTTAATGTGTAATGATATGAGGAATAACTTATTAACCTTTTTATATTTTTTTATATGTTAAAATTAGATTTTAGTGCTTTAGTCATGAAAAAAATTCATCTTAAATACACATCATTTGGAGAAAATATGAATTTGTTGTGGAAATTGATTAAAGGATGAAATTCTACTTGTCATGTAAGTATATTTCTTAATTTTTTTAGTCTACATGGAAAATGAATTTATCAACTCTAGGAAAAGAAAATTTAAATAAAAAAAATTATCATATTATCATCATTTCTGATGAATTGATGGTCCTTTTCTCACCACTTTGGTTTAAGGTTTTATTATTGTTAACTTTCTAATGATCATACAATTTATTGTGATCATTGATCTATGTAAATTACTTTTATTAAATGTATATATTTTCACTTATAAATAATTTTATCATATTTGGAATCCTATTATGTTTTATTCTGTAAGACCTTCCTACTTCTATTTCTCACTTTTTAGGTGGGTGATTTATTAACCCTTTTTATAATGTGGGATTTCAACAATGTATTTTCAAATGTTAAACCTGTGATCATTGAGTTTAATTTCAAATTTATAGGACACAATTTACTAAAGGGGTTATAATGCAACAACCTAAGATTTAATAAAAAATTAAAACTATGTTCGATAGCGTATACGACATGCAACACTGAGCCTAAACGAACCATGAAGTATTATTATTTAAATATGAATGTTATAACCTAGCTGTCAAATTGGAAGGTATGAATAATATTTAATACATTATTAAAAAAATATAATTTTCATACACAATATATATGTATTGATAAATTCTGATTAAAAAATCACTCAATTTTTAGTAGTCATTTTATTTTTCAAAACATACATTTTCTTCAAAAAATGGTTTTTATTGATTTTTGTGAGGGAATTAATTTTTGAATATTTTATAATTTTAATTTTTTTAAAAAAATATATAATTTTTTAAATCAACTTGTAAAAATTATCTTAGAGTGACATTTAGGATTATTCTAAAAAGATTGATTTTTTTCAATGAATAGTGAAAAAACTGATTTTTATTGAAACGTATATTTTCTTTTAAATTATCTACAGAGTAAAATCAGGTTTTGGATTAGTTTTAAAATTTAATTAGTTCATTTTTATTAAACATAATATAATTGTAGTTCTTTTAATGAATTTTATACTTGAATTTGTTATAAAAACATTTTTATACTTAAAAGGAAATTTTTTGAAAAACTCCTTTTAGTCACATTTTATGGGTTTAATTTTAAATTAAATTACGTTAATTCTATGAATTGAATATTAAAAAATTTATTTTATAATTTTAATCATTTGGTCAAAATTTACTAAATATTTCCTTTTTATTTTTGGTCAATATAAATAGTAATAATATTAAAGAATTGTCACCATAGAAGAGGTAAAATGGGTTAATTAAGGGTAAAAATTATGTGATGAAAACTAAAAAATAACTATAATACTTTACTTATTTTTTTGGATGATTATATTTCACCCATATTCATTCAAAGTTCAGATATATATCCCTTTCCCCCATTTTTTATGATTTTATCTTCATAATATTTTAAGTAAAGAAATGTAAAAAATGTTATTCACTTTGTTTTATTATCATTAAATCTTTGAAATAAGAATAAAAATAATGTATGTTCAGTTATAAATATTAATTTGAAATATAAATTATTTTTTTATCATGGTAATTTATTTTTAATTTTTAGTGAAGAAATAATTACCTTAAAAGCTTATCCAACACTGTCATGATATCTATTCAATTAATAGAAAATAAAAATAAATGATTTTAAAATAATTAAAAGTAAAATAACATGAAATAATTAATGTGTTAAATGAATTATTTTAGGTAAAAATAAATTATTTGGGACTTTTTAAATGATTTCATTATAATCCCATCATTGTATTTGTGTTTTTAAAGTCAAGTTAAATGAAAAGTTCCAAAATTGACATTAATGATATTTTATAATAAATAATATTTTATTAAATTATTTAAAATTGATAAAAATATAATATTTGGAAAATTGATTGGGATATTGTTGAACATATCAACCATGGTCTATTTGTGGTTCAATTTGTCTTTTATAGTAACTAGATTTACAACTAAATAGTAAAAACTTTGTTATCGCGATAATTGTCAAAAAAGGTTAAAGTGAGTTAAAACAAAGAGATACGGAAAAAACATAACCTAAACGTGTAAAACTATTATTATGTGATATTATTTCAACCCATATTCAAATTATATCTGTTTTAATACCTTTATACATGAAAATTAATTTATATTAATTTAATACCTTGGGAAATTCTAAGAATGTTCCTCCCCACTCTTATAAAAGGGAAATCACTCTCCTTTTTTTCATCACATTTCAAAAGATTTTTAGTTCAACAATACCAAAAAAATATCTTCCTAATATCCCTCCCCATATTCTAGAGGCCTTATTTTGGGTAGAATACCATCAATAGAGGGTTTAAGGTGTAATGAAAAAGAAGTTATCCAAAGAAGAGGTATAATCTTTAACCGAATGTTTTAGTTTTATTTCCTCTTCAACCACATTAAAATATTATTCAACCATGATAATATAATAACATTACTATCTTCTATATACTAATATTTTATTATTTTAGTGTAATAACTTACATCCACATCCTCTTCCATCAAATGGGAAATGAAATCATCATTCGTGTGTACAGCGGACTACCGCCTCGCGAACTTATGTAATTTGTTTTTAATCACGGCCTATCACGACTATTTATGATGATGGATTTAATGTATATATGTTATATTAATGATATATTTATCATTATTTAAAATTAATAGATCATATATTTTATTTCCTTTCCGTTCATAGAAAAATGATAACATTCTTCGTGTGTGTATGTGGATTACCACCTCCATGAAGCGATATGAATCATTTTTCATTACTACACCACATGAATGATATATATAAATATATTTAGAAAAAAGATAAAATTTATGAGATAATTATCATTCTAGAAATATAAAATAATACCTACCTTCATTCCATAACGATTGTTGAAAAATAGAAACGTTACTCATGCGTACGTACGACATACCATCTCAATGATCGTAACATGGTTCATTTATCATAATTATCATTGATGATTGGTTATAAAATTATAATTGATGTATAATATAATTATAATTATGTCATGATTATTATTCTAGATATTATGAAATACTGACCCCTTTGACAATGGTAAACATACCATAGCCGTTTTAAAATTATGAACTGAACGTCCTCAAAACACCCGATGTAGACTTAACTAATTAAGTTTATAAATATTACTTTTAAAATAAAAGAAATAAATGATTTAAATATAAGATATTAATATAGTAAAATGTTCTTAACAAATAAAATAATTGATCTATGTTTATTATAAATGTGTTAAAGGGAAAACATAGCAAGTCTGAACTCGAGGTAAGAGATTTTTGTCTCGCTTTTACTTCTGCAAGACACATGTGATATTCACCACTTGTTTTTTATGTGGTTCATATGCAGCCCATTGAATTTATTTTATGTTTATTATCATTATAATTATGTGATATATATATATATCCACCTATTGATATTTCATTCCTTGAGATTATGATTCAAAAGTTACCAAAATGGTGAGAGATTTATGTTTCAATTCTATTTCAATTGGGATTATTTATGCTTGAAATTTAAATTGAGGAAATTATATTATCCTTATCTAATAAATCAAATTAATTTGAATCTCATTTGGTTATTTTGGTATATTTTATTTTTTTATTTAATTTTCCCCACTTTAAATAATCAAGAGACTGGAAAATTGTTTTTAAGTAAAATTGACCTTATTTCTCTCTTCGATCAAAAATCTTTTTTCTTCAATGTCCATGTCAAGTAAAAAAAATTCAATAATGTTATTATTATTATTTTTTGATTATTTAAAGGCATTTTTAACCATGTTTTACTTTTTAAAAATTGGTTTAAAAGTAATCTTCTTTAAATTTTCCAAACGAAGTACTTTTGCCTTTTTACGAAAAATTTGGAAGAAATATATGTTTTAATGTATATTGCATGAATATAATTTATGACTGTCATGACTGGTTAATGATTTGAAGCTTCCATTACAGGTTTATTAATTTATTTTCAAATAAAATGTTTTCCATAATATTTTGTAAATTTTTATATTTCAAAGAAGTAATTTCCAAATGGAAGGGGTATTTTCCTCAAGAATATTTTTAATCATTTTATATTATTTATATTACTAAGTGAAAACAAAATTTAATGTTATGGATTTATTATAAATTTTGTCTATATTTATCTTACATATATACCTAGTTTATTCTCTATTACTTTAATGGGGTAATACATGCCTTAAGTTCATTTCTCAAATTCCTTCTTTATTAAATCTCCTTTGATTACGACATGAGGTAAGATTATGCAACCCATTTCTCTCCATGGGTAATTATTATATTTATGACTTATGATAAATTTCCTTTTGAGGCACACATGATCATGAACTTTTATAATGGGTGTACCCATTTAGAATTCCAATGCATTGGGTAATATTTTAGTCTCATGAGACATTGTGTAAGGGATTAGGGAGTAAATCTAATCCAATATGAGACTTTGTGCACCATATGATGTTGTCTAGGAAGTTAACATTGACTTATGATTATGTCATGTTTTGTATTTCTTCTACTTTTCCTATGTTTCCATGATTTTATGATACTACTTTCATTATGTTATGCTCCGATGTGATTACTCGTGAGGCTTATCTTTTATGATATCATGTTATATATTATTCTCACACATTTAACATCCTTATCATGTGTATTCCCTTATCGAGCATCTGATCTCAACCTTTAATATGTTTTCCTTTCCCCTAGATATAAAGAAATTTTTTATGTATGATGTGTCTAAGAAGGGTGCTAGTTATGAAGAACCAAGTAGGTGACGATGTAGATTTTTTTATGAACCAGTTGTTTATGTATCCATGTTTTTAAAGACACTAAACCTTTATGATCCTAGCATGGATCATCATGTTTTATAATGAATATTCATATAATAAGATTTAATATCTATATATAAAAATCCAGGGTCGCTATAACCTTCCTCTTCTTAGGAGCTCCAAGCTCTCTGTCAACCCCTGTTGCACAGGGTTGGGCTTCATCACCGCACACAGACTTCCTCCTCTTGGGAGATCCAATCTCACTGCCATAACTTACTGAATTAATACACATCATCTGGAGATAGAGGAATGATATCATTCATGTTGTGTCCATATTCAACATACATACATCATAGTTAGATCTCGTATCTTCCACCAGGGATTCAAACACCATTCAGAGAGGAAACTACAACAACTCCATTCATGAAATTATTATCCTGAAATGCCTTGGCATTCTTGAAAACTTCATCCCTCCCAATAGAACTTTGAGATTAATTTAGAAACATCCACACTACTAAAAAATATACTTTTAACAATGTTTACCTTTATCAGCGCTAGAAAAAAACATTGATAAAGGCATCCTTTATCAGTACTGAAAAAGGGTAACCTTTATAAATGATTTTATGTAGGGATAATAAAAGTAATCCTTTATTAGAACATTATTTTTAACGTTGATAAAGGGTACCCTTTATTAGCAATTTATTTTTTGTGTTGAAAATGGTCCAAAATAAAATGAAATAATCAAAAAAATAAAAAATAAAAATGAGTAAATTATAAAAAATATCAACAATTTTATTAATTAAATAATTACTGGTAAAAATGAATAAATTGAATATACATATATGAAAACTATAAATATTAATAAATAGTATATATTAAATATATAGATATGTAAAATGAATAAATATAAATAATTAAACAAATAAAAATTATCAATGAGTAAATTATGTGAAATATTAAACATTTTATTAATTAAATAATTATTGATAAGAGTGAATAAATTTAATATTCATATTTTTGAACCCTCTATGAGATGGTTATTTTAATAATCACAAATCATTATTATTGTTTTTTATAAGTCAATTTAGTAAATTATTCAATCTGTTCTAAATGTGTTTACATATGGTTAATCATGTCTACATATGTTTATCTATGATTATTTATGGTCTACTATTGACCTGGAAGTATTCTGGATTACACAGACACTTTGTGAGAATTTCATATTTTTGACTCACCATTGGTTATATTTTTTGACTCACTGTTAGTTATATTCTTGAGTCACCAATATTTAATGAAATACTCGCACCGATGACAACGGTCTCACCAATGAAAAAGGTTGCATCGATGACAACGGTCGCACCAATGACAATGGTCGCACTGATGACAATGGTCTGACCGATGATGAAGGTCGCACAGATGACAACAGTCGCACTAATGACAACGGTCACACCGATGATACAACTGTCTCACAGATGCTGATCAAATGATCTACCGAAGCTGATGTTGATCAAATGATCTACCGAAGATGATGCTTATCAAATGGCCTACCGAAGCTAATTCTGATCAAATGACATACCGAAGCTAATGTTGATCAAATGATCTACCAAAGATGATGTTGATCAAATGATCTACCGAAGCTGATGCTGATCAAATGACCTACCGAAGATGATGTTGATCAAATAACCTACTGAAACCGATGTTGATCACATGACCTACCGAAACCTATGTTGATCACATGACCGACCGAAGCCGATGCTGATCACATGACATACTAATACCAATGAAAATTCAAATAACCTACCGATCTCATGACTCACCAACAGTCATGAAAACTGTTTGAATTTCTATTATCTCTTATTAAATTCCCACAGTTGTATTTGCTAAATTTAATACACCTGCTATTAATTAATGTTGGTTGTTGGATGTTAGGGAACCATACCTCTTACCTGTCAAAAAGTAATCATTCTTTTTACTAGATCTCAAGGAATAAAAAGGAAGATCTATCTATAGTAAGAGGTGACGAGAAATACACACAAAAAAACACAGAAAGAGACACAAGAGTAGACAAGGGCGTACGTGTGTGTGAAGGACGAAGAAACAAAAGATGAACTTGAAGAACACCTATGAAAACAAGGGAGCTTCAAGAAGATCATTCACCTGGAACAAAAACTGAAGCCAAGTTGTTGTGCCTACTGAACATCATATGCACAAGGCTGAAAAAACTGTAGCTGAGAAGAACAACGACCCTCTATTTTGTGTCATCCTCACCAGAAAGGACTCAAATAACATCTGCAACATCCAAACGAGTCCAGAGCTCATCTGCAATCATTCAGAGCATTCTATACTCATTATGTATTCATTCTCTCTATAGTGAACCTATTTTTAACATTTTGAGCAGTGTGTGTGTGCATCTTTCAATTTAGACAGACACTAACTCCTGGGCTGAACTGGAGGGTACTAAATCCTCACAGAAAACGTTTTACACCTTATTGTATCCCACTATTTATTATGGAAGAGGTCAAGTGTGACTTGGATAGCCGGTGTGTTGTTGTTTAGTTTTCTCACGTAGAACTATGGAAGAGGTCTGAGGACCTGAACAGTCTGAGTACTATTGTAAACCCCTCGATCTAGGGTGTGGATCATAGTTTATATAAACTGTTTGAGAGGAATAAGTCTCAGTTTGAGACTGAACCTCTTGCTTTAAATCATGTGTGCTTTTTTCCTTTGATAAAACTATTTTGAATATTCCGCTGCTAAGTACATTAAATATAAATCTATTTTAAAGTTACACAGATCGTTAAACTAGCAAGTGTTTGTAATTATTATGAACCAGTAAGTTAGTTCCAAAAGCTAACATAATCTTCAGATTAAGTTAATTGAGAAGTAATCAATCTTTGAGAAACTAATTGAACATTTACAATCTTTATAAATTCACTACAGTTTATCTTGTTTTACAAATTTGGGGATTTTAATACAAATCTTTTAAACATAAATTGTTAATTGGAACTCAATTCACCCCCCTCTTGAGTGTCCACTTCGACCAACACATATATATAGATTATAAATATTAATAAATATTATATATTAAATATAGATATATAAAATTAATAAATTGTAATAATTAAACTAAAAAAATAAAAATGAATAAATTGTAATAATTTAACAAAAAAAATTAAAAATGAATAAATTTAAAAAAATATTTAAAATTTCATTAATGAAATATTTATTAATAAAAATGAACAAGTTTAATATATATATATATATTAATTATAAATAGTAATAAATAATATAAATTAAACATAAATATATATAAAATGAGTAAAATATAATAATTAAAAACATATTGATGTCTTATTCATTTTTAATGTTTTTTGATTTTTCAGTTTAACATATATCAAACATGCATTACATTGATTTTACACACATATATGAAATTAATGCATTTTTATATACAAAACATATAAATATTTACACAATCAATGAAATATTATATATATAGAAACATACACACCTAATATTTATGTAATTTATTCAAATTTTAGTATATTTTAGAATTTCATTATAACATGATACATTTTATATATTATGTTTTTAATCAGTAAATTTTATTTATTTATTTTTAATATTATTATAGTTAGGTATTATTTATTCATTTTTAATATTTTTTATTTTATTTTTTTAATTTAATCACTTTCTATTATTTACTTAATTATATTTATTTACTATGATTTATTATTTTCCATGCTTTTTAATAATGTATATTTATTTAACAAAACTTATCCATTTATTCAATATTTTTAATGTGTACACATTTTTACCGAAACAAATTAGCCATGGATTTGGAAAATCTAAATCCATGACCCCAAAATTTATTAATAAAATGAAAAAGTACAAGGGAGGATGGAGAAATTCAAGAAGACATAACATGCTCACAATTGAAAGTAATAGACATATCATCTAGATCCCAAGTTCCTCAGATATCATCCTCTGTCCTTTGGGTGTCGACCATGCTGCCATGCCTTGACCCTATGAGGGGACACACATTCTTTATCTGATGATGATGTAGATGAAGCCTCTAAGGTGAAGCATATCCTGAATTTTCAAGATAGATCTTGAAACTCCATTTCTTGATTAGAGCGGAGTCCATCTTCGAAGTTAATAGATAATAACATTTGTACTGTTATATAATCATTGTATCCAAAGACCTATGGCTCTATTGATGAGAAGGTTACCTTAAGTTGTGAGAAGTACCATTTTTTCACTTCCTTGTTGATGCATATAATTGGTCTTTCATATTTCTAGCCCACCGAGGCTACAATGTTTGAATTCATCGCTCGTGAAGAAGTACATTCTTCATGTGAGGCTCTGCCAAAGGAAACCTATGAATTTTTCATTAAGTCTTCAAAATGGTGAGGATAAGCCCACCCCACATTCTCAACACTCCTACTAGAGGGAGAAATAATTAGATGCTCAATCTATAAGGGAAAATATTGTTTCTCAACACTTTTCCTACATTCCACCTACTCGTTACATGATGTTTCCAATCCCTATGAAATTTTAACTACAGGGCTACACGAGTCATCCCGAAGGATAGTAGAAACATACTTGCATGAGCTTAGTGAAGACTCAGATTGAGTAGGAATCATGAAAGGTACCAAATCCATGTCCCTCAAAGGCTGTCCAAGATGAGAAGAACCGGATCTGAAATTCCTAAGTGAACCAATTGGAAACCATCATTATCAACTATGAAATTCGATGAAGGTACCTTCTTTCCATTGATATCGCTTGTTCTATGAGCCTCCACACCACTATAAGGAACAACACTAATGTCACTGACCATGGGAAAATCAATATCCCCAATTTGCAGAGCATGAAGAGAATCTACTAAAGCAGTAATATTTTTGTCCATTGACGAGGAAATGTCCTTAACTTCCAAAACACAAGCAGCTGTAGTAGATGCTTGCTGCTTAGAGGCAAAAATATCATCATCAAAACCCTCCTTAAAATCATCCCTACCAATTTGTGGAAAAGAAAAAATAGGTTCAATAGGATGATCACCAGAATCAACCCATTGAGAATCTGCAGTTGGAGAGAATTCCTTACATGGAGCACTTATCATGTGCACCCCGGCAGCAGAAATATTCAATGCAACTGGACTTTTCAGAACATTAGAAAATGAGAAAAGATCCTTCCCCAAATTAGCAGCAACAACAATAATTTTCATCAGAGGCTCAAAAGCCTTTATCTTAGCACAAGACAAGGAATTATTAGCCTTGTTCTGCTTATGAGTGCTACTATGAAACTTTTAATGTGATGGTGTCTTTACATTCATTTTTTTAATTCATTTATAGGATTTTGAGGCAATTATATGTTTATGAATTATCTATGGATCGACTAATTCTTATGCAGCCACTTCATCAAAAGATTGAACATCAGAATTTGATTCCTCTATGACAACATCAGCCCAAGACTCTGTTACATGTGACTTATTAAATCCATCCATTTTTAAACCAGGAGGAGGATCCCCACTGTCTATATCCATAGTATCCCAGAAAATCTCTTGCTGCTAGGGGTGGCCTCCAACTGAGTAGAATTAACACACATAGCTCCAACAGGACAATCCAGACTAGATGATTGCTTCACAGCATGTTGTGAATGAGTAAGCCCAAGATTTCTGGAAGTACTCTGTACTCCAATCTTCAAACCCCTCATTTTTTCAAAACATAAACATTTCTCATGTCCTCTACCAGATAAATAAGAACACAATATGGAGCTTTTACAATTTGATTCCTCATGGAAAATTATCTTACATTGTGAACAGAATCGAGGCACATTCTCATAATCAATGCACAAATTGAATTCATCTTCGTCTATTGAAAGTAACACCCTATCAACAAGAGTAGAGCACAAATCAACTTCCACCAAGAACCAAGTGAAATAACCATATCTCTCTAATTCGGTTTAATTGTACATCTTTATGGGAACTCTAATTGCTGAAGCAATATCATATAGTATTATGGGGTTCTAGAATACCCTGCTCAGCCCATAAACCATAACCCACACCTGGACAAAGGAATTACTAACCTCCAAGGGATTGAAATTCTGATCCCATTCATGGATATGAAGAATGCCTGGATTGAGCTAAATTGGTCCCAAATCCCAAGCCATCTACTTTAAATCATCATAGGGAAAGGGCATGCAGAAGATCCTCATCCCCAAGAAATGCACTTCTAGTTGGTAAAACCCCAGATTCCCGACAGTTGATCGATTAAATCATCAATTTTCAAAGGTTTGGATCCCTTGGAAAAAAATAATCATGTGATTATAGAAAAATTATTGATTTCAAGGTACTCTAAATGGCATCCGGATTCACTCTGACAAAGGATACATTACCCTTATGGTGTAGCCCTCCAGCAATGGATCCCTTGAAGAGAGAGAAATACCTATTTGTAGTACCCTCATCTAGTTTGTTATGCACTGTTACCCCTCTACAAATGATCTTTTGATTATCCATTCCAAAGGAAACATGTTTGTGGGAATCAAATCGCCCATGGGTGAGGAAACCTTAAGGTAGAAGGTTCAGAACTACCATTTTGAAGCCCTATATTACCATCCGGGTAGAGCGAGAAGCTCTCACCACCCCCACCTATCCCTCAAAAGTGTACTCATTTTTAATTATTCAATTTCCCTCATTTTAAAAATGTATGTATTTATGATTCTATATTCATTAATAATGTAAAAAATATATTTGTAAATAAATATTTATAAATAAATATATTTATAAATGTATATTTACTATATTTATAAATTTTTAAATTTATAATTATAAATAAATAAATATTATTTATATAATTATAAATAAATAATTATATAATTAAATAATTATAAAATTATAATAATTCTATTTAAATAATGAATATACTATATTTATTTTTATATTTATATTTATATTTATATTTATATTTATTTATTATATATATAATTATATAAATATATAAAATGATATGAATATATAAATATTATTTTTTTAAAGTATTCATATATTTATAAATAAATAATTATATATTTAAATAATGAATATATTTACTCTATTTATATTTATATTTATATAAATTTATTAAATATAAATATATATATAATTATATAATTATATATAATTATATAAATATATTTGTAATTATAAATAAATTAATATAAATATATTTATAAATATATTCATTTATAAATTTATATTTACGATATTTATAAAATTAATATTTATAATTATATATAAAAAATATAATTTTAGAAAAATTATTTAGGTAATTATAAATAAATAATAATATATTTAAATAATTATAAAATCATAATAAACAAATAAATAATTATATAAATATATTTGAATATTTATTTATTTATAATTATAATTATAAATCCTTTATCAACACTTCTTTAGCACTGATTAAAGATGTCTTTATCAGCACTTATTAATTCAGCATTGATAAAAGATATCGTTATTAGTGATTTTTTAGAAGCACTGATAAAAGAATCCCCAATCTATTTAAAGGAACCTTAACTGTGACTCATTCATTCCTGATTCTCAGGCTCTCGTGGAACTCCCCTACGACCGGTGCTCCTCCTCTATGTTTTCTCAGATGAATCAAGGCTAGAATCCAAGGTATATTATTTTCTCCTTTTTCCCTCTAACTAATAACTTTTTTGGATTCCAGGGTTTCTGTTTTTGCAGTGTTCTCATCCAAGAAGAACCATACTTCTCTTCTCCCATAACACTAGTCATGAGTGGTCTCTCTAATTATTCCTCATTGTTTCCATTCTTATCGCCACCTTCACCCATGGCTATTTCCATTGTTAGCACAGTTGTTGTCACCATCACCACTATCCACAGTGCTCCACCAAACATTCCCTCTAATCATTCCCCTAAAACTACTTGGTCATTGCATATCATAGATATCATATTAGACAATAATGGATCTTTTAGTAATGGAAAATGGAAATGGGTTGTGTGCTTCACATATAGTACTGGGGACTCATTCTTTCCATCATCACAGTCTTTGTAGCTTCCCATGGAGCGAGATCTTCTATTATAGAGTAAGTAAAGGATGTTTTGTTCAAATTATTATTGAGAATCGATAAGGGAATCATCCCATCAATTTTTTTAGTTGACTCTTCATTTTTACAAACATGTTCCTATCACAAACTACAACCAATTGGAAAATTACCTACTTAATATATAGTTCAATGGTGTTTATTATAATCATTTGAGTTTCCCCAAAAATATTATAGAACAAAATATAGATTCAAACATGTTATCTTTAGTTGGAAGGAACAAGGTATTAAGGTATATTTTTCATGACTATAAGTCCCTATGTGTAGAGACCCGAAGCATGACGTACATTGACATTACATTACATTTGCGGAATACTTAGTACATAACAAAAACACACACACAAGGATCGTAATAATTTAGTGTCTTTGGAAACTCGGAATATAATCTTCTAATCCTGGTGAAAGATCTTCAACATCTCCCATAAATATCTTCTTTTTTTTATACCTAAACCTTTCTTTATATCCTGGGGAAAAGTAAACATAAAAGGGTGATCTCAAATGCTCAGTAAGGGTAAACAAAAGAAATATCAATCACATCATATACATAAGCACATAACTTTTGGAAATCTTAACCTGTAAAAGAGATCATAATTTCATAACATGGGATAAATCATGGCAGTGAAATGTAATCACAATAATCATAACTTCAAACAATAAACTTTGTGGAATACACACATAATCATAGAGAATCATTTCTTTTTAGTCAAGACTCATTGCCAAGACTATCTTAGTGGACAAAGACCCTTTCTGAACCGAGTCTCCCTCGTTTCAGTCCTGTTTCACTGAACCGGTATAACAACCATTCTAGCCATGTCTATCTCATCAGATATAAAATCATTACCCAATGCATTGGAGGGAGATATAGGTCCCACCCATCTCATAATGATACCATTCTTATGTGTGCCACAAAATCATAAACCATACATCATTGCATAACCCATGTAATAAAAATGGGAATCTTAAACATCATGACATCATAAAACAATTCATACAAGATAAAGGAATTCATAAATATAATTCCATCACAACATAATCAAATCAATGTAATAATAGGGATAAAAACATAACCCTTTATTATCTTAGATGGAAAATAATTTTGATAAAACACTTGAACTCAATTCTTGAGGAAAATATCATTTCTACTTCAAAAACAGTTTTCCTTTCTTAACATGTCATACAATTTTAAATTAAAAGAATTTGATTAAAAATAAACTTGAAAACTTTTAAAGGAAGCTTCTTGGAAATAATGTTTTAAAAATCCATTCATGCTGTATAAGTTAAAAAAAACATTCTTCTCGTACTTTTGTCGGAAAAGTAAAAAAGTACCTCGTAACATAAAAAAAAGAAAGATTCCTTACATACCATGTGGTAAAAGTCAAAATGGGTAAAAATGACTTTAAACATACATGAAAACACTTTTATAAAACATGAACATGGATGATAGAAATAACCCCAGTAAATACCAAAATATAAACAATCTCGGATAAAAATGGGATTGTGATATTTCCCTTACCTTAGGTCTGATTTGCTTCGTAAGTGTCTGAACCTCCTGTATAATGATTTAAATAATGTCATTGACTTATTAAAGAATCATATTCATTGTTATGATATCATATATGGTTCACTTATGACTTTATATTACCCGTTCTTTTGTAAATTCCATGTTAAAGAGCGTTTTGGGTAAAATTGTTTCATTTGTCGTCCGTGTTTTGACTTGTAATTATTAATATGATTACTTAGATCATGATTACTTAATTACAGAATATAAAACATGATTTATATATATATATTCAGAATATACATATATATAATAAATCAGTAAATGGAATGAAATACACCGTTCATGGAGACGGTAGACCGTTCGTACGCATGAACGCTGTTTTCGTTTCCTTATTGAGTTGAATGGAATTAAGTAGATGACATACATATATATAAACATAAATCCAGTAGCTTTATAATGTCATATATTTCATTATTATTGCTTATATATACTTTATAATCATTCTTAAATGGTTAACATGGAGAATGAATCTCATCGCGTCGTGGAGACGGTAGTCCGTACGTACGCACGAGCGATGATATCATTTCCATAATTATTGAATTGAATTGGAGTGGATGATAAAATATATCAGAATCATTATGATGTTATAATAACTATGTATAGTTATTCTTTACACCATAATACCCATCCTTGTAAGGTGTTGGTGGAAAAACAGATTACACCACGGTGTGGAGACGGTATTCCGTACGTACGCACGCGCGGTGATTCTGTTTTCCGTAGGATGGATAGATGGTGAAATAGGGTTTTTTAATACTTATAATAACATATCATTATATGAGTGATACTGATGTTATTACTTCATAATGAAACAACCTAAGAAGAAGAAGTGGAAGAAGAAATAAAGTTGAATGAATCGGTAACGGAAATTACCTCTTCTTTGAAGCGCCTCTTTGAGACCACCTCTTAGGACACTAAAATTGGTCTTTGAGGAAGACCAGAACCTCTAGGATGTTGCTAGGGAAGTGGAGAGGATAATTTGGCAGGTTTTGGCCGAGCATGAAGGCTCAATGTTGTGTGAAGAAGAGAGGGAGGAGGTGCCCTTTTATAAGGGAGGGGAGGGGCACCTTTGGAATAACTACAAATATTATTTTATTATAAAGTCAAGTTCGGTTTTAAATAGCTCCAAATTGACTTATTTAGAGGCTAAGGTTGGGATGGGTCGAAATCTGCTCATCCAATAGAATTTAGACAAGTTTAGGTTCCTATTTTAACCTTATCATTTAGATTTAACATTAAGTTAAATAATTTTACTTTTACCTTGTCTTCTTGTGTTGTTACACTATAAGGTTAATAAACTTACTATAAGAAGCCAAACGAACCCCAAATTGTTTATTATTAATATATATAACCTTATCTATGTCATTTGGCCGATCATTAGATTTTTAGGAATAAAATAACAATTAATAATATAATATTTGTTTTAAAAACTATTTTATGTCAATTTTGACACTATTTAGTAATTGATTTTTGTGAAACTCATAACAGAATTATAAGTTTGAAAAACGTTAATTAAATCAATAATAACATGTCATATTACCCTATAAAATTAGTGGAATTCATAAAAAGTCTCAAATTATATTTATTTGGGTATTTATAACATCAATTAAGTCAATATTTCATTAATAAGATAATTATTACATCATCATTGTGTCATAAATAAATTAAATTATTTAATGTCTAAAAATTACAAATAAAATACCATTATGTAGGAAATATTTTTAGATTTCTAATTAATATTTATAGTCGAATTTATCTTATGTATAACCCCATATTAAAAATGTTTTAGTAAATAAACATTGATTTTAACTCTTTTAACCCTTCTTTAAATAAATTAATAATAAATGTTCTAATCTAATCCAAGTGCGCCTAAATGGTCATATTTTATTCCTAAGTTTGTTTTTGGTCGAATTATACTTGTCCAATAGAATTATGACATGTGTTATGGTAATAATAATATCATTTTTACCCTTAATTACCCTATTTACTTTTAACCGTGGTAAAAAAAAGAAAAAAGTTACTATTCACCAAAAATTATTTTCATCTCATTGAACCACATTTTACTTACTGACATCAACCGTGTCTCTCATATTTTTGAAATTCCACTCACAGAAGCTATAAATTTATTTTTTATGAAAAATTCAGTTTTTTTAACTACCACTTAGTGGTTTCACTATTAATCAAAAAATGAAAGTTTCCAGAAAAATACCAAAAATTATTCCTAAGCTATATTTTATATTATGAAGTCAAAAATGATGTCTATTTTACCAAATTCAAAACAAATCAGTTGAATTAATTAATTTAAAAATTAATTCCCGTCGTCAAAACAAATAGCGTGTTTTTAAAAGATAACAACTATCAAAAGATTGACATTTGTTTATGTCTAGTTTAAATGTATAATTACATCCAATGACCAACATTGTATTAAATTGTAAAAATATATTCTAAATATACTTTAAAACCACTCAAATTAAATATTTATCACTATTAATTATTTCGATTGAAAAATTTGTTTTTAATTAAAATTTAGTAATTTTCACTATTCACCAAAATATGAAAGTTATCCGAAAATTACCAAAATTTCACCCGAAGCTAATTTCAAAATTACGAATCCAAAAATGAAGTCCATTTTGAAAAATAAAATTTACAAAATTTCAAAAAGTGGTTATTACTATTCATAACGGCTAGTTTTAATAATATTTTAATAGCATATCGTTGTTTAGTGAAACTCGGTATTGCGTACTACACACACTATCAATGAAGGTCGTGATTGCGTGTAATGAAAGGAAAATCAAGGATACGTGTTGTGCAAGCTCCTTTTGGTGTAGCGTAAAACACAAGACATTAATGAAAAGAATATTTTTCATAAAATCTTGGGGTGTTACATTCTACCCCCCTTAAAATGAATTTCGCCCTCGAAATTCGTCTGGGTTATAAATGGTTTGCTACTTGAAAGTTTCTTTAATAGAAACCCACATTGTAAAAAGGAATACCAAAACCAATCTTTAAAAACAAAAGTATGAAATGTAACGGTTACCCAAATAAACTAATCACTGGGTTTCCACATAAGTGAAAATATGGATATTGAAGAGAAATCTAACCATCACGTTCTGATGGAGAGTGGCAGAGAACATGGCTATGGAAAAGCTAGCAATCACAAATCCATAAATTTGGGATGATCTAAGGTACCATTTGATTAATCAGATATAAGAGCACTAGGACAACATTTTTGGTTTTCAAGATCATTTCCCTAAAGTTGATGAAATTGAATTAGAATAAATACTTACTTTATTTTGGTACAATCACACTGTTGTTCGTGCCTTGAACAATTTCCACTTCATCTCTTAAATAAATGAAGTTGAATTTGTTATTCGTGAAGTGTTAGCAGATCATGTGATAGAATGACGGGTCATTCCATCTGTCTCAAACAAAAGGTTAGCAAAAGTTATTAAATATACAGAAGTCATTCTATAGTGAGATTAATCATATATGGTTCCTAAAATGGACATATACTTCATATATCATACTGCTTAATATAATAAAACTAGTTTCTACTAAACAGGGACTTCCTGTAGGCCAGTGGTAGGCGATAAAGGCCAGTCGCACTTCGGTTGTGGGTTCGATTCCCACAGCCTTGTCCGACGCGAAGGGCTATCGCCCGTCCTGCAGGTTATCCTTTTTCTAAAGCTATATTACTATAATATCCCATCAATAATATCGAAAAACGTTTTATCCTTACTTATGTCCAACATAATCCATTCTAATCATTTGGCTTATCTAAAATACTTCGGTCCAAGCTCATAGTATAATGAAAATGATTACTTGAAATGTCACAGAACAATCACGTGAATGCCATCATTTATCCCCCATATATCATAAGATATATCTTTTTGGTCAAATTACAAACATGTCAATACCTTAATCATGTATTCTCTTGAAGAATGAATACCCATTGAACCTTAGTGAAAACATAAATGTTGTCAGAAGTTAACTCTTTTAACATACAAACATCCAAAAATTCTATATACTCAATCCATTACATAACCTTATCCTTATATCAGTCATGAGCTCATGAATACTATCAAACATTTAATTTTCTCCTTATCCCTTCATTATGCGCATATCATCTACATTCCAAAAATATCTGAATAACCTTTCATGGATACTGGTAACATTAATCATACACTTTCAAAACTCAAGGAAAGACAATAGTGTAACAATCCTTAGATGTCTCTTTATTCCATAGTACCATAAGATTACTTATATTACACATGATAAACATTTAATCATTCTATTACATTCTTAAACCATTGACCGAGGTTCAACAATTCTTTCATCTCACATATCATTTGTAGTCTCTTCATCATCATCCCCATAAAGACTACCCATACGACCATACTGATTCTCTTCATGAGACATTACCTTAGTGCATTGGTTTTCATAATGCTCGTACATTCCACATTTAAAACATTTAACCATTTTTGATGTCGTAGCAATACCATTATCCTCATCCCTAGTGTTAACTGAACCTTTTCCTTTGCACTTACTGGCTTTGTGTCCTTCTTTTCCACACCCAAAGCATCTTCCAATTCCTTTGAAACTTTCTCCTTGATGCCTCTTCGCACATGATTTACATAGGGTAAATTGAACTTTCTTTCCTCTATGATCATCATGAAACTCTATCTTTCTCTTATTAGCTGAGTCAGGAAACTTACCAAATTTTACTTTATTGATCATATTATGAGATTTCTGATTCGGCATAATAATGATGTTTGGACTTCCAAATCCCATTTCATTTGATTTCTCATGAATAATATCATTCCATTGTCCATCATATCCTCCATTATCGTGAATCATCTTGTTTCCAGCCATTTTCTAAAACCCAAAAAAAATAGTGTGAGAGGAAAAAATCATAATAAAGGGGGAGTAACTTCAATATCTAACATCTTTGGTTTAATCTAATATCGTTACCATATTTCTAGGACTATATCCAATACATATACTTATCCTTAGGGACATCCCTAGACATACCTTAGAAATGACTCTAGGGATCTCACTAACATTCTCACATCCTAGTTTCCAAAGGCTGACTAAACCTTTCCTCTGATACCAATTTTAGAGACCCAAAGCTTGACGTACATTGACATTACATTATATTTGTGGAATACTTAGTACATAACAAAAACACACACACAAGGATCGTAATAGTTTAGTGTCTTTGGAAACTCATAATATAATCTTCTAATCCTGGTGAAAGATCTTCAACATCTCCCATAAAGATCTTATTTTTTTTATACCTAAACCTTTCTTTATATCCTAGGGAAAAGTAAATATAAAAGGGTGAGCTTAAATGCTCAGTAAGGGTAAACAAAAGAAATATCAATCACATCATATACATAAGCACATAACTTTTGGAAATCAAAACCTGTAAAAGAGATCATAATTTCATAACATGCGATAAATCATGGCAGTGAAATGTAATCACAATAATCATAACTTAAAACATTAAACTTTGTGGCATACACACATAATAATAGAGAATCATTTCTTATTATTCAAGACTCATTGCCAAGACTATCTTAGTGGACAAAGTCCCTTTCTGAACCGAGTCACCCTCGTTTCAGTCCTGTTTCCCTGAACCGGTATAACCTACCATTCCAGCCATGTCTATCTCATGAGATATAAAATCACTACCCAATGCATTGGAGGGAGATATAGGTCCCACCCATCTCATAATGATACCATTCTTATGTGTGCCACAAAATCATAAACCATACATCATTGCATAACCCATGTAATAAAAATGGGAATCTTAAACATCATGACATCATAAAACAATTCATACAAGATAAAGGGATTCACAAAAATAATTCCATCACAACATAATCAAATCAATGTAATAATAGGGATAAAAACAGAACCCTTTATTATCTTATATGGAAAATAATTTTGATAAAACACTTGAACTCCATTCTTGAGGAAAATATCCTTTCTACTTCAAAAACAATTTTCATTTCATAACATGTCATACAATTTTAAACTAAAAGAAGTTGATTAAATATAAAGTTGAAAACTTGTAAAGGAATCTTCTTGGAAATAATGTTTTAAAAATCCATTCATGCCGTATAAGTTAAAAAAACATTCTCCTCGTACTTTTGTCGAAAAAGTCAAAAAGTACCTCGTAACATAAACAAAAGAAAGATTCCTTACATACCATGTGGTAAAAGTCAAAATGGGTAAAAAGGACATTAAACATACATGAAAACACTTTTATAAAACATGAGCATGGATGATAGAAATAACCCCAGTAAATACCAAAGTATAAACAATCTCGGATAAAAATGAGATTGTGATATTTCCCTTACCTTAGGTCCGATTTGCTTCGTAAGTGTCCGAACCTCCTGTATAATGATTTAAATAATGTCATTGACTTATTAAAGAATCATATTCATTGTTATGATATCATATATGGTTCACTTATGACTTTATATTACCCGTTCTTTTGTAAATTCCATGTTAAAAAGCGTTTTGGGTAAAATTGTTTCATTTGCCGTCCGTGTTTTGACTTGTAATTATTCATATGATTACTTAGATCATGATTAATTAATTCCAGAATATAAAACATTATTTATATATATATATATTCAGAATATACATATATATAATAAATCAGTAAATGGAAAGAAATACACCGTTCATGGAGACGGTAGACCGTTCGTACGCATGAACGTTGTTTTCGTTTCCTTATTGAGTTGAATGGAATTAAGTAGATGACATACATATATATAAACATAAATACAGTAGCTTTATAATGTCATATATTTCATTATTATTGCTTATATATACTTTATAATCATTCTTAAATGGTTAACATGGAGAATAAATCTCATCGCGTCGTGGAGACGGTAGTCCGTACGTACGCACGAGCGATGATATCATTTCAATATTTATTGAATTGAATTGGAGTGGATGATACAATATATCAGAATCATTATGATGTTATAATAACTATGTATAGTTATTCTTTACACCATAATACCCATCCATGTAAGGTTTTGGTGGAAAAACAGATTACACCACGGCGTGGAGACGGTATTCCGTACGTACGCACGCGCAGTGATTTTGTTTTCCGTAGGATGGATAGATGGTGAAATAGGGTTGTTTCATACTTATAATAACATATCATTATATGAGTGATACTGATGTTATTACTTCATAATGAAACAACCTAATAAGAAGAAGTGGAAGAAGAAATAAAGTTGAATGAATCGGTAACGGAAATTACCTCTTCTTTGAAACGCCTCTTTGAGACCTCCTCTTAGGGCACTAAAATTGGTCTTTGAGAAAGACCAGAACCTCTAGGATGTTTCTAGGGAAGTGGAGAGGAGAATTTTGCAGGGGTTGGCCGAGCTTGAAGGCTCAAAGTTGTGTGAGGAAGAGAGGGAGGAGGTGCCCTTTTATAAGGGAGGAGAGGGGCACCTTTGGAATAACTAAAAATATTATTTTATTATAAAGTCAAGTTCGGTTTTAAATAGCTCCAAATTGATTTATTTCGAAGATAAGGTGGGGATGGGTCGAAATCCTCTCATCCAATAGAATTTAGACAAGTCTAGGTTCCTATTTTAACCTTATCATTTAGATTTAACATTAAGTTAAATAATTTTACTTTTACCGTGTCTTCTTGTGTTCTTACACTATAAGGTTAATAAAATTACTATAAGAAGCCAAACGAACCCCAAATTGTTTATTATTAAAATATATAACCTTATCTAAGTCATTTGGCCGATCCTTAGATTTTTATGAATAAAATAACAATTAATAATATAATATTTGTTTTAAAAACTATTTTATGTCAATTTTGACACTATTTAGTAATTGATTTTTTTGAAACTCATAACAGAATGATAAGTTCGAAAAAAGTTAATTAAATCAATAATAACATGTCATATTAATCTAGAAAATTAGTGTAATTCATAAAAAGTCTCAAATTATATTTATTTGTGTATTTATAACATCAATTATGTAAATATTTCATTAATAAGATAATTACTGCATCATCGTTGTGTCATAAATAAAATAAATTATTTAATGTCTAAAAATTACAAATAAAATACCATTATGTAGGAAATATTTTTATATTTATAATTAATATTTATAGTCGAATTTATCTTATGTATAACCCCATATTAAAAATGTTTTAGTAAATAAACATTGATTTTAACTCTTTTAACCCTTCTTTAAATAAATTAATAATAAATGACCTAATCTAATCCAAGTGGGCCTAAATGGTAATATTTTATTCATAAGATTGTTTTTGGTCGAATTATACTTGTCCAATAGAATTAGGACATGTGTTAGGGTAATAATAATATCATTTTTACCCTTAATTACCCTATTTACTTTTAACTGTGGTAAAAAAAAGTAAAAAGTTACTATTCACCAAATATTATTTTCATCTCATTGAACCACATTTTACTTACTGACATCAACCGTGTCTCTCGGATTTTTGAAATTCCACTCACATAAGCGGTAAAATTAGGTTTTATGAAAAATTCAGTTTTTTTAACTACCACTTTGTGGTTTAACTATTCATCAAAAAATGAATGTTTCCAGAAAAATACCAAAAATTATCCCTAAGCTATATTTTATATTATGAACTCAAAAATGATGTCTATTTTACCAAGTTCAAAACATAACAGTTTCATTAATTAATTTAAAAATTAATTCCCGTCGTCAAAACAAATAGCGTGTTTTTAAAAGATAACAACTATCAAAAGATTGACACTTGTTTATGTCTAGTCTAAATGTAGAATTACATCCAATGACCAACATTGTATTAAATTGTAAAAATATATTCTAAATATAATTTAAAACCACTAAAACTAATAATTTATCACTATTAATTATTTCGATTGAAAAAGTTGTTTTTAATAAAAATTTAGTAATTTTCACTATTCACCAAAATATGAAAGTTATCCGAAAATTAACAAAATTTCACCCTAAGCTAATTTCGATATTCCAAATCCAAAAATGAAGTCCATTTTGAAAAATAAAATTTACAAAATTTCAAAAAGTGGTTATTACTATTCATAACGGCTAGTTTTAATAATATTTTAATAGTATATCGTTGTTTAGTGAAACTCGGTATTGCGTACTACACACGCTATCAAGGAAGGTCGTGATTGCGTGTAATGAAAGGAAAATCAAGGATACGTTGTGTGAAAGCTCCTTTTGGTGTAGTGTAAAACACAAGACATTAATGAAAAGAATATTTTTCATAAAATCTCGAGGTGTTACATTATGTGATGTTTTTTAATGATACAAGAGTCCTAATTACCTCAAACACCACTATTATAGGCCACCATGATTTGTATTTCACAATATACTTACATTTTTTAAAAATAATGGTACATTGATAAGTATATTTATTTATATACATATGTTAATATTATATGAATTTCAATTTAATTTGATGTTTTTAATGAAAAGTTGGTTCAAACAATATTGATTCTCACCTTCTATTATTTTATTTTAGGGTATTTTCTAAAATATTTTTGTTTTTTATTAAACAGATATAAAATGAATGATTATGTCTAGAGAGTTATATTTTTGAAATGTAATTTTTCAGAATGAATAATTAAAATTTCATTTAGGTTATTTTTGAATATGAGTGTGTTTAGAGTACACATGGGATAAACATATTTTTAAAAAATAATAAGTGTCGGGTTTTATTTTATTTTTGAAACAAAATTTTCATTAGTTTTTTTCTAATTAGATGTAACAAATAGTTTCTCATTTAATATATTAATTACATCATGATTTCATTTAAGGATAAGTTTATCTTTATTAATTTCACAATATTTAGATCATGTAGGATATTTTAGAGTTTATAATGTATGTATTTTAGAGTATTTTTTAGAAATAGATAATTTATTGTATATTAACTATTGAAATATCTTATTCGTGATTTAGATAATTCAATAGTAATTAAATAACTAAACTTATAAGGGTTTTCGATTGGTTTTAAATATAATCAATGTCAGTGAATGATTATAAATTCTTTAGATTTGAGAAAACATGGGTTGTATAGAATCTTGATAAATTATTATGTATTACACATGCTATAATAGAAATATTTAAGTGATTATCATGTTTAGTTATTCAATTAAGGAATTTGATGTTATGATGCCATATTATTTATAGTATTTAGATATGTATTGAATATTTTATTTCTTAGATGAAATAGTTCATAATATATATATGTTGATAGGATAAATATATTCTTCAAATTATTTTACTGTAATCATACACAAATATGGTTTTAATAATCTTTATATTCTACAACAAACCAATATACATTTATAAATAAATTTTTTGACTACGGAAACTATATGAATTATTATAAAATGTAACATGATTTTTTTAGACATTAGAATTTTAGGAAATGGAAAATTTATGTGACTTTTATTTAGTAAGTCTCATTTTTATCTTTGTATACCTTTTTTAATAATTGTTTAACTAATTTTTTTTACATGTCTAATAATTCTTTCTCTATATTATTTTTTAGAAAATTTCTTTATTAATCATAAAACATAACTATTTTTTTGTTAAATTTTGATAAATATTGCCATATAATATTATTATTTGAATAATCACTTGATATTATTTTTAATTATTTTTAAAATAACTCTAAATGTATGATTATAATATTTTTCTAGAAGAAGTACATGTGTGGATGTGATAAAAATAATTTTTATCATGTATTAGAATATTATGGGTATTATGTGAGGTGTAGGTATTGTATGTTAGAATGTGTGTCACTATAGACATTTTAGTGATTCATTGAGGTCTAGGGTGAGGGTGATGTGACATTTTTATTATTGTTTGTTATTCTTTATGGTTTTTCATAATTTAGGTTTAACTAATACATTATGGCACCCATTGTGTGGTTCTTTCCTAAGGGAACCAATTATGATAAGAATCTCCCATAGTCTGAATGCACTTTATATGAAAAATGGCTATGCTATATCCATTTCATGATTTAGATGTAATAAGTTCATGTGATGGTTATCCATATGGGATAGTATTGGTTGATAGGGGTCTGAGGTTGAATCTCATGGTACATATTATGTGGTTATTTCTAGAGGGAGATAAATATTTTTTGCTCCTATTATGATTTAAATGTTAACCACTTATTAGTGAAATGGTTTTAATGTTAGGGACGAACCATGGTATAAACTTATAGAATGATTAGTATAATTCACTAGTATAAAATGAGGTAGGTACCTTTGATTATCATGGTGTCTTGGTTTGTAAACAATGACTTGACATTTATGTGTATTTTGAGTGTTACTACTTTGAACATATACTCCAATATATGCATTTTTGTATATTTTAGGGGCCCTTTTAGCAGTTACTTGTTTATTTTTAGACTCACACCCTATACATGAACCCCAGTGGATATAATGATCTTATATTTGAGGTATATGTGAGGGAACAAGACATGTAACATATATTAGAGTCTGTGCATCTCAGTGGGAAGGAGTTGATGTTCTCTTCATAGTGTTAAGGACATTTTAGCATTTTGAGATGATATTTGACATTTTAAATTAAGATTTAGTAATTTAAAATGTTTTATGGTGAAAAATGTAATCCTCACCAGCTTCATATATTGAACAGTTATTATAGAATTTTGTTGCTTGAGACTCATCCTCTATATCTTCTATTTTTTTTGAACTACTCGGAGTAGTAGTAATCCAAAATTCTCATCAGTACCTTGTATGGGATGACTACTACGTAGATTAGTTAAAAAAAATATAGTTGCATTTCAAAAATATATCACGGATGAGTCTCAAGAAACAAAATGAAATAATAATTATTTAGGAGATGAAGATGATGAGGATGACAGTTTTCTATAACTTTCACCTTTGGATGAACTCAGAGGATAACACCTACCACAGTGGATTAATTCTCTTCTTAAATTCAATTACTCATTTCCTTCAAAATGGATGTAAGCTAATTGTTTGACAAAGAGTATGAAGATGGAGTTAATGAGTTCATCAAGTTTTCAATAGAGAATGCACATGACCCTTATCAAATTGTTCTTCAGTGTTTACATTTTTTTATTAAAGATAAATTAAATGTTTGAATACTCATGAAAATAATGTATTCTGCACATTATGATGTTACCAATCCCGAGGAAGAATAGATTGTTGATGATGAAACTACAGAATTAATAGGGGATCAATAACATGTTCATAAAAAACAACAATGATGCAATATCACAGTGTTAAATAAAATTATCAAGGAAAGAAGTCATGGTATAAAATTTGAGGTTGGTTGGAATCAATGTGGCCAAACTATTAACCCAAACAATTTAATGTTCATTAGTTATGTTGGGGTAACAAGGAGGATGAATGTGCCGATTGATATTGATTCGTGGTGCCACGTCTAGTTTGTAACAAATTAAACTCTTTGGAAAGATATAACAGTAATTTTATGATATAATTTCTCATTTTTACCAAAAAATTATATAATGAAAACTTTATTTAATTTTAATTATTTCCTGTAGAGTTCATTTATTTTAGAATATTTTTGTATGAAATTTATCTTAATGGCATTAGAATAGAACATAGAGTCTTTCAGACACTTCTTACCAAGTTATATTTTAGGGATGCTTAGGGAAAAGTAAAGCCCCACCCACCAATCAGTTATTCACACATTATGAATTAAGAAACATAGACTTATTTCATTAGTCGTCGTAATGATAAATCATTTCATTTGAATTACAGTCGATAATATATTATTTGAAATTATTTTTTTATCCAATTTCATATAAAAAATTTAATTTATGAAACAAAAAAAGAGTGCTGAAAATAAAGAACGTGCATCAAAACCAATGCACCCCTATCATTAGGAAAGGATGGGGTACACGTCACTAGATAAGAAATTGGTATGTACATTAAATCAATAATAAATGTTTTGTGTGATTTCAAACAACATATGTTCCTTTATTTATATGCAGATTGATGAATCCAAATCCAAATCCACTTCCATCCCATATCATGTGCTATGGAAGGAGGCTCGTTTAAATAAAGAGGGTAAACTTGTTGATGAAAATACAAAAGTAGTATGGGAAACATGTGTAAGTATGACATAATTGTAATTAATTATGCTTTATAATAGTATTATATAAATATATATATTTATGTTCATATTTTTTTATACGGGTTAGAAAAAATAATCAGCAGTGACTGTTCCAGAAGAAAAACTACTTTCAGTAGCATTGAAGCGGCCAAAACAATATGGTCATGTTAGAGGATTAGGTTTTGGAGTGTCTGCCCAAACATATTTCGAGAAGACAAAACCACATGAAGATACATATAATATGGTGAAAGGATTGCAGAAACAAATATATGCTTTGAAAGATATTATTGTTCAGCATTGTTTGACGTAATAATGTATGAGAATGGATCAAAGATAACTGGTAGTGGAACAAAGATCCGCACATGAACCAAATTACCCCACTGGATTTGAGGTTAGTCATTACCCTAAACCGCATACCATACCCATGGAAATCAATTTTTTCATTACTCTTTATCCTAAATTTTAATCAAACAACTTCTGATAACTTTATATTACTAAAATTCTACAAGGTACAATTATATGTGATTTTTAGCTATCAACACCCACACACAACCTTGTTGCAAGGGGTATGGTATATAATATCTAGAGAGACGAGCTACACCAGAAAAACCTCCCAAAATTTCCCATGAGAGTGGGGATTGAGGTAGCCCATGAGCCGACTGCTATGTTTCCTATTCTATCTATTTGTTTTTTTGTGGGTTTTAGTTTTTGCATTTTTTTAATAGAAATATATAGCGGCTATTTAAAATGAAACTATATATGGTAAAATTATTTTTGTTCAGTAGTTTAAACCACCAAAATATCATACATAATATATAGTTGTTGTTTAAACCACCACTACATATTAATAATTATAGTAGTGGTTTAAACCACCGCTAAACCTTAGAGACTTTTAATTGATAAAAACCACCACTAAAAATAAAAATAACCACCGCTAAATAAAGTTTCATGAAACTTCATAGAAACCATAGCTAAATTGGTGAAAATGATGTGAGATGATTCTGGATGCCAAAATTTTCATTGGTTTACAAAAACATTCATGGAACCATTTGGAAGTGGTTTAAATGGCTGCCAAACCAAAAAAACCAACTCCATACCACTTCGTTGTTATAGTGGTTGGATTGGTTTAAAACAATTTGAAAGCGATATTGAAACAATAATATTATTGTTGATCATATAAAGGGAACAAACACATATTGAAAAAAGGTTGGGGGGATGGGAACATGGGAAGTCCTTCACCTCCGGTAATCAAGTGATAGTGGAAGGGTTCCAAATGTGGAGAAACATATGTGTTGAATGAATGGGATATGAGGAGATGGAATTTTAAAAGTAGGTAATGTAGATAAGAATCACGGTAAAATAAACTAAGGCATGTGTGACTATAGGTTGATTGTGTAGAGAAATGGGGAGTAGTGAAGATTAGTGTGGGGAGAAGGTTGGGAGTGAAAAGAAGTGCTAATGTGCGAGGGTTGGAGTGGAAACATGAGAGAGTGATTAGGTTATTATTTATGTTTATATACATTTTTATTTTGGAACAAATTTTTTTATTTCATTATGAAAAATACTAAACTGACCAGAATGAAAATAAGAGATTTTATATTTTTGACATTTTAAAACTTATGAAAAAAAATTATAAATAATTGAAACATTATGTGATAACCTTTTTATTATATAAATAAATTTTTTAATTATGTTGAGAGGGAGACCTTACATAAATCAGAGGCCCCAAGCATTACCTGGCCTGAAAGATCAGATGATGATGGCCCAAAATCCCAACTGAATATGTCTCAAAGGCCCCAAGAGATGACCTTGAAGGACCAACCGAGCAAAATTTATCACTCCACAACTATATACTTCACATCACACCACCTCATTCTAATGTCGGAGGGGGGGTGGGAACATGAGTGATCCTTTGCCTCTGGTAATCGTGTGATAATGAAAGGGTGGTGAATTAGGAGAAACATGCGTGTAGAGTGAAGGGGATAGGAGGAGATGAAAGTTACACTATAGGTAAAGTAGATGAGGATCATGAAAAAGGTAACTATGAAATGTGTGACTGCAGGTCGACCACATTGAAAATTGGGGAGAGTGCAGATCAATGTGGGGAGGAGGTGGGGAGTGCTGTAGTTTTCAGGCACACTAGAAGTGCCTGTATGGAATGAACAACTCGAATTTTTAGCCTTAATTTATGAATAATAATTGATGTATATAAATATAGACATCATAACTAATGAAATTCATAAAATACTTGACTTGATTAAACACTGGAACCAAAATAGATGGATCTTCACCTGTAATTTATAATGAATTTATATACCGATCTAGAATTACCTGAACTTGTAATTCTTCCTTTGTTGATGATTTAGCTGATTTGATCTTGTCATACCATAATTATGCTATAGTATCTAAGTGAAAAATCCCTTTAGATACGAACCAAACATGAACTATAATATCTAAATATCATCATAGAATCACTGGGTGCTAGCACAACTGGTCCTAATCACTTGCATCATTCATAGTTGATCACAACAGAATTCTTATATGAGGATGAAGAACTCTTGATGATCTCTTAACGGATTGAGTGAACAGGACGACAGAGAACACTTTTAGATCTATATAACTCTCTCTAGGGATTGAGATAGCTTCTCTCTATCTATTTTACAACATTAAGCATCTCTTAGGAAAGTGATATAATTATATATTTATAAAGATAGGTCTAGGGTTTGCAATGGGAACATAATCACCATTCCAATTCATTATTTATTGGTGAAACCCGTGTCTTAATAATACTATATCTATTATTCAATTGACATGTGTATCACCTAAGAATAAATAAATATAATTTATATAATTTACAATCAGACCATTAAACTCAGTTCTCTTTTCCTCCTTGACATTTATCAGTCCTTAAATAATGGCTATTCATTTAAAAATAAGTATCACTACATTATTCACAGATAAATATAATAATTATTATATTCACCAAACCATGTATATAAATATTTATTAATATTATTTAAATCACTTATTATTTTGAATAACTTTTAATTAAATCTTATCAATCAACCAAAACCCAAATAAAAATTATTTATTATAACTTGTCAAATTCAATACTAAATTCAACTAAGTTTGCAGATACACTAAGTGTGTGACCCTATAGGCGTCTATCCCAGTGGAATTAGTTAGAACCTCCGGAAGTCCAATGTTATCATATAGAAACACATAAAGAAATAGGTTTATGTCAAAATCACACACAACGTCCTATGAATGCTTACTGTGTAATATAACCTATTTATCATGATATCTCGAATCAAGCTAGTTATATACTGGTGTCATCAACCTATGTGCTCGATGTATCTTTCTTTGAATTTCTGAAATTGAACTCACCCACAGAACACCATGACCATGGATTTATCTAGATAGTTTCATTCCCATCAAAGGGCATGAGATATTAACTTCCATCAAAGGACAAAAGAGATAAATTATTTCTCGCATTATCCATTAATGTAATATTACTCATGACACATCCAATATATCCCACCTCACTATGAGAATATGTTGTCACAATTTTAATCATTACATAAAATCAAAAAACTCATGGTATCCATTAATTATAATTTTAAAGTCTATGGATCAATACACACATCCACAGAAAGGATCACCCAATGACACATGTAAATGTGGCTTTCTTATTGGTGGGTCTCGTTCCCATAATCTCTTGCACTGGAAATTACCAAGGGCAAGCACTATGAGAGGGTTCCTTAAAGCCCTTTGAGTCTCCACCCCTAATATCCTATATCTTATATGTCCCATCAAATTAAATCATCTAGCTATAGAAAATATATTGAAGAATATTATTGCAGTACCTCTTGGTTCTCATCACAGAGAGGAACTTCTATGGAATTTTAGTGTGACATATATTCTTAGGAAATTATCACATAAAAATTTCATGCATTGGAACACTCATGGCATGATAAGAAACATCATTAATATCTAAGATAATTAATACATGTAATCAATTACTTAGAATTTTGTTATAGGGAACCAACCTCAACAGACTCCCACTTGCACATGAACGAACCACTATGAAAAAATGGCTTTTTGCGACGGGTTATTTGTGATGGGAGTATATCCTGTTGCAAATACTCCATTGAAAAGATTATTTGCGACGGGGAAATTTACCCGTCGCAAAAGGTTTAGCGAGGTTTGCACGCCAAACTGCGGGAACGATATTTGCAATGGGAGGTGCCTCCACGTCGCAAATACCCTGCGATGGTAAATACTATTTATGACAGGGAGGCACCCCCCGTCGCAAATACACAGCGACGGTAAATACTATTTGCGACGGAGATATGCCCATGTCGCAAATAGTGTGTCGGCAGGTCACTATTTACGACGAGACCCGTCGCAAATACCCTTTTATCCACTGACAGTAATTAATGCGGCCGAAGGTATTTGCGACCAGAGTCCCGTCACAAATTGTTCTGTCGCAAATAATACAACCTATATATACCCCCATCTGTTTTCCCCTTATTCCTCTCTATTCATAATTTCCCTCTCTCTCTAAACTCAAATTTTATAGTTAAAATTTCTCTGAGTTAATTTTTTTAACGAACAGGTTTTGAAGTCATCTACACATATAAGAGATCAAGTTTAAAGTTATTTATGTTTTATTTAATTTAATATTTATTTAATTTTTTATATTAATTTTAATTATATTTAATTAGTTGTAATTAAATTACATTTAGATTGTTTTATTATCAGTATTTATTTGTAATAATAAATTGAAATTATTAGCGTTAATTATTAAAAATTAGTGGTAATTAGGAATTATTAATGATAATTAGTAATGAATATAAATTATTAGCGGTAATTTGCAGCAATTAGGAATAATTAGGAATAATTAAGAATAATTAGTAATAATTAAGAATAATTAGTAATAATTAGTAACAATTAGTTATTATTAGGATTAATTAGTAATAAATAGTAATAACTAATAATAATTTGTAATAAATATTAATAAATAGTAATAAATAGTATTAATTAGTAATAATTATGAATAATTAGGATTAATTATGATTAATTAGTAATAATTATGATTAATTAGTCATAATTAGTAATAATTAATAGTAAATAGAAATAAATAGTAATAAATAGTAATAATTAGTAGTAATTAGTAATGATTAGGATTAATTAAGATTAATTAGTAATAATTATTAATAAATACTAATAATTAGCAATAAATAGCAATAATTAGCAATAAATAGTAAGAAATAGGAATAATTTGTAATAATTAGGATTAATTAGTGATAATTAAAAATAATTAGGATTAATTAGGATTAATTTTGAATAATTGGTAATAAATATTATTAATTAGTAATAATTAGTAATAATTAGTAATAATTAAAAATAAATAGCAATAATTAGTAATAATTCATACTAATTAGTAACAAATAGTAATAATTAGTAACACTTAATAATAATCGGGATTAATTATGAATAATTAGTAATAATTAATAATAAATATTAATAATTAGTAGTAAATACTAATAATTAGTAATAAACAGTAATAAATAGTAATAAACAATAACATTTAGTAATAAATGTTAATAAATAGTAATAATTAGTAATAATTAGTAATAAATAACAATAAATAGTAATAATTAGTTATAATTAGAAATAACTAAAAGTAAGTAGCAATAATTAGTAATAATTAGTAATAATTAGTAATAATTACAAATAATTAATAATAATTAGGATTAATTATGATTAATTAGTAATAATTGTGATTAATTAGTAATAATAATTAGGATTAATTAGGATTAATTAGTAATAATTATGATTAATTAGTAATAATTAGTAATAATTAGTAATAATTAATAATAATTACTAATGATTATAAATAAATAGTAAAAAATAGTAAAAATGTTAAAAAATTGTAAAAAATAGAAACAAATCGTAATAATTTAGTAATAATTAGTAATAATTAGTAATAATTAGGATTATTTATTAATAATTAGTAATAAATAGTAATAATTATGATTAATTAGTAATAATTAATAATAAATAGAAATAATTAATAATAATTAGGATTAATAAGGATTAATTAGTATTAATTAATAATAATTAGAATTAATTAGTATTAATTAGTAATAATTAGTAATAATTATTAATAAATAGTAATAAATGGTAATAAATAGTAATAAATAGTAACAAATACTAATAAATAGTAACAAATACTAATAAATAGTAATAATTAGTAATAAATATTAGTAAATAGTAATAAATATTAGTAATTAGTAATAATTAGTAATAAATATTAATAAATATTAATAAGTAGTAATAATTCGTAATAATTAGTAATAAATAGTAACAAATAGTAATAAATCATAATAATTATTAATAAATAGTAATAATTAGTAATAATTAAAAGTAAAAAAGTGATAATTAGTAATAATTAATAATAAATAGTAGTAATTAGTAATAATTAATAATAATTTGTATTAATTATGATTAATTAGTAATTATTAGTAATAATTGGTAATAATTAGTAATGATTAGTAATAAATAGTAACAATTATTAAAAATTAGAAATTAATAGTAATAAGAAGTAATAATTATTAAAAAAAATTTAGTTATTAAGAAATGATTCAAAAATGAATACAAACTTCAGGAAAAGGTTAACTCTTACTAATTTTTTAATTAATTTTTTCGTTATTTTATCTACTATTTCTAAGTTAATTTCCTTATAATTTTTATCTAATACTTAATTATTATTTCTAAATATCTTTTGGGAAGTCACAAAATAGATAAAATGATTATTTCTGACAATATAACCACATTTTCCATATTTATCATCTTTCTTAATCGAACTGCCAACACTGCATATTGATTCATTGTTGTCAACTAAAAAACCTATCTCATTTTTGAAGGATAGAAGAGTAAAGGAAGCTCATGTGCCCATTGTTGTGAATTATCATGATATAATGTTCACATGAGCTTATTCTCCTCTTTTAACTTACAACAATGGGAAAAAAATTGGCTATGAAATATGAGTTAATATGTAGTGTCAGCAGTTCGACATAGAATTAAAATGGAAATGTGGTTACATTGGTAGTTAGGATTGTTTTAAAACTTTGAGATGTGTACGAATCAACAACACTTTAATTTGACACATGTTGTGATCGATATATATCGGGGCAGAGAGTATGTGAATTGTCGATGACAACCACAATAGTAAGAGAAGAAGATACGTTGTTTACTAGAGTAACAACACTAGTAGATGATGAAGTACACGTGATGCGTGACTCATGGTTTAGTGTGTTTTTTATATTGTTGTGAATATTGTGTTTTTTATTATTTTATTATTTATTTAATTTTTAATATTTTATTAATTTATTATTTATTTATTTACTATTTTGTTAAAATTAATTATTATTTTTATTTTTATATTTTTCTAAATATTGAGGTTTTTATTATTTTATTATTATTATTCAATTTTATTAATATTTATAATATTATTATTAGTATATTAATATTATTTATTATTATTAGAATAATTATTATAATATAGAGATTAATTATATTTTTATTATTTTTATTATTTTCTTAATATTTTTGTGTTATTATTATTATTATTATTTTATTTATATTATTTTATACATATTATTTTTAATTTTATTAATATTAACTTTTATTATTATTGTATGTTTTTTGTGACGCGTATATTTTCTCATTGTAAATAGTATTTATAAATATTATTTTTTGTAATTTTTTTAATTTAATTTAATTTTTAATTTTTTTATTTTTGTGACGAGCCTGTCACAAATGAGTTTTTTTAAAAACTCGGTGAATGTATTTCTGACAGGTTAATTTCTCATTGAAAATATTACTTATTTTTATGGTCAGTCGCATAAAAAAGTATTTGCGACGTTGTTTTCTACAACCGGTCATTTGTGTTGGGGCCCCTTCGTAAATACTCTTTTTTCCCGAAGTGAACTGTTAATAACCTTAAGTTTTCTATATCTCACATGAAACTCATGCCTCTACCGAGATAGATCCATTTTTAAGGGATCGACTATGTTTTCCTATCGAATAATCTACTCACTATAACTTTACCTCATTGAGAAAAATCCGTTAAGAGATGAAACTTCTAAAGTATATGATTTTTTCTTTTATAAAACCTTGGATCTTTGGAAAGATCCATCATTGTAGTGTTATCTCAGTAAACCATGATAGATTCTTGAATTCTAGGAACCTCATATAGCTCTTGGAAAAAGATTCAAATATACACTACTTCCTTGGCTGCATCGAAAGCCATAATATACTCAGACTCCACTATAAAATTAGTGAAAACTTGCTATTTTGAACTATTCCTATAACGACCCAATGTTTTATCAATGGAAATTCCCCTCTTATAATTTTGTCATATAATCACATGAAATCACAACACAATGAACTACTTAGTACTATGTGACCTTTAAACACAATATTGTCACTTTTATGTTTTGAATTTTGAAAATCTGACATACACGGTTGCGATCAGTAAGATGATTGGAGTCTAATAGAACAAAGTTACTTTTTCGTGAATAGTAACATACCCTTATGAATAGTAACACACCCTTATGAATAGTAATATGACCCTTATTAATAGTAATTCGTCCAAAAGAATAGTAACCTCAACCATGAATGTATAAATACATTTTAGGAATCATATAAGTGATAATATGACCATAGTAAAAGTATTGGTATATTTATAAGTCATATATAATTAAGTTCAATTAATTAATTAATTTAAAAGAAAATTCATTTTCCTAAAATGTTTTCATAAATTAAAAATTTTATGTATTCTGGTTTTAAGAAAATTTTATAAGACCTTATGTAATTTTTTAAATCATTGTAAAATCAGTTATATATTTAAAATTCATATTTTTCAAGATAATTATTAATTTAATTAAAAATTAAATTAATCATATTTAAAAAATTATTTTTGAAAAATTGAGTTCATTTTTGGATTCTACACATTGATAAATGATTAGGGTAAATTTTTGGGATTTTTCTAAAATACTTGATTTTTTATGAACAGTGAAATACGGTAATTTACCGTATATATACATTATAAGCTAAATGAACTATTCCTAGCATCATGCATGATGTAAGAAACCTTAGTTCAAATTAACGTGAACTTATTACTATTTTTGGTCATGGAATCATCACTATTTCTGGTCTTATGGAAAAATAATAAACTAATGATTAAAATATTAAGAAAACCCTCCTCCCCTCCACTATAAAAACTACCCACACTCCACTCTTCTATTAACTCCTCTCAAACATTGTGTCAAACCTAAATTATTCCTAAATATCTTTCCATGATCCCCCTATTTCCAGAAGCCCTTGTTCTCCTCAAAATACCAAATCCACTCTCCTTAAGAGGCTCTCAAAGGTGATAAACTCAAGAGGTAAATTCCTCTTTCCGATTCTCTTATTTTCTTTAATGTTATTTTCTTTTCTTCTTTATTTCATCACCTAACTTCAACCAGACGGTATGATAACTCCAGTAACATACATGTACTTGAATTTTATTATGATAATGGGATAATTTATCATAATCTCTCCTTACCCCTCCTTTTATACTATAAATGAAAACACTGTTCGAGATGTGTTGATTTATCACATTCAAGGACGACGAGTTTTCAATTTGAATTTCCATCTTCAATTCTGGTCATGAAACCATTTTTATGGTTCAACCAAAATATTAAATATGTATTTTATCTTATGTGTTGTTTTGGAATCCTTTTTCACACATGATGCAAAACAATAATACAAACCGAGTTAATTATGAACAAAATCGCCAAATTAATTCAACTCTTTATCATTAATGCTTTATATAATGATTCACCTTCACTCCAAATAACCAAATGAAATTTATAACCATGTAATATTATGGATGTTCACTAATTTCATATAACTTCAATTCAGAACAACCTCTCTTATCATACATATGTATCTGAACATTAATATAAGTAAACCGAACATGAAACAAACGGACCCGAACTATGAAATCGAACCTCATAACCAATCAAAAAATTCATGATTGAACTTAAAACGGTTATAATAAATGAATTAAATGTAAAATATGATCTATAATTATTAATTAATGAACCTAATTTTATTATTCATGTCATTAATATCAAGTGGTGAACACCATCAGACTTAAGGTAAGGGATCCTCTATATTCCACTTTTATTCAATAATGCCCTCTATGGGGTATGGTTTAGCACCTATCCCATAATCCACTCATGGTGTATAAGTGATGAGAAAACTCATTCACTATCATTAATCCCTCTCATGTAAACTCTATACCAGGGCAATAATCTTTAAGGGATTCTACCCAAACCTTTTTTTGTTCCTTCAGGTTTCCTTATCTTCCTTTTACCAAACTGAAGTTATCTTATCTTTTTATGTGCATATTCTAAATAACGTATACATGTACCAAATTCATTTATAAATACCCTTTAATCATTCTATTTTAGGGATATACATGTTTTTAAGTGATTCCCTCCTCAATAATTCCCGATAAGCAAACCTGTTTTAAGGGAACTTCCTGAATTCTTACTCGATTTCAAGGTCACTATATCTTCTGTTTTATGCCATCATTGTCCTTATAGAATTAATTTTTTTTGAAAAAATTCTTTGTTCACTTATGGTTTTATATAATGGATTGATCCCTTTTCTATTTTAAAGGATGTATAGTATTTTCCTTAAAACCGCACAAAAATGTTTCAATGATAAAATTTCTTAAATACTTTTCTTACATGCTGCCACTTCTATTTTAAATCACATACCATGATACATTCCGATTTGTCCTTATGAATTTCCATTTATATTTTTGATCCTTTCTTTGATGGACACTTTTATGATACAACCATTCATTATTCTTTATGACATGATTATGATACCCATATCTTTCCATGGGTGTCCTTATGTATATGATTGTTTATTTATGATTTTATATGTAGCAAGCATATTCATGAACATTTTAAGATGGGTGCACCCAGATATTGATCCAATGCATTGGGTAAAGTTGATTCTCATGAGAAGTTATGTGCGACGATCTTGGCGGTTAGCCTTGGCTCGTGCGACCATATGCAGAGGTCTTGGCGGTTAGCCCTGGCTTGTGATACCATGTGCAACTGTCTTGGCGGTTAGCCTTGACTCATACTAAAGTAATGATTTATGTTTCTACCACATTATTATGACTCCATGTTTATATTATTCCTTGTTTATATGTTATGATTCCATATTTTACATGACTTTTTATATCATTGTGTCATGCCCTCTATCCCATGTGCTAAAGCCTTTTTCTTATGGTTATTCCCTTACAAGGATATTTAGCTCATCCCTTTGTTCATGTGTTCCCTAGGGTACCCTATGCAGATGTTTGAGAAAAATGGAATTTAGGAGATCAATATGAAGATTAAATAATGAAATGTTTTATTTAGTAACATGTTTTCAATTTTATGTACCTAGACTTATAAGACACTAGAATTTATGATCCTTGACTTGTACTCTGATGAATAATGATGTTTAAAATCATGTAATGTTATATGTAAATGGATAGGGTCTTTATACTTCTAGTTCAAAACTCCTATGTTGAGACAAAATAGATATCCTGATTGTGAATTCAGATCATTTTGATATGTCTAAAAGCTATCATCTATATAACCTTGAATGAATATATCTTTATCTCGCCCATATATGGGGAGCATATCCTTATTTATCATTAGACACTTTAGGATAGCCATAACAATAGTCAAATACTATTCACATGGATCATCATGATATATTTCTACCTTGATCACATCATATAAAACATAAAACCTAATATGTAACATGAAATTCATGATATATCATATCATAAATTTGTATGGGATCATACTCATTCTCTCTCTTCCCTCTCATTTCTGAGGAAACATTTTCTTGGAATGATGTGTACCATGTGAAATTGGAATATATCCCCACTTATATTGTTCTATACTGAACATATTCGGTATCTACTCAATGTAGATACTTTGAATTATTCCAAGAAGCCCCTTAGATCCATCATTTGTGAACTTGATCTATAAAATATAAGCTGTTTCACCTATGTACTTCCTGGAGAAGAACTTTCTCAACCATGACTTAACCAATTAGAAGGAAATAATTTTGTTTCTAATTAGTAATATGTCATCAGTATATACTACTATAAAAATTAACATACTCCCAATAAACCACTTTTAACCTCAGGGCGCACATTCATTATAAATAAAACCAAATTCTTTTATAGCTTCATCAAATTGAATGTTCCAAAACCTGGATGATTTATTTAATCCATAAATATATCCCTTCAAATTTTATAACTTTTTGGAATTTCCTAGAGTCACACTTCCTTTTGGTTGTGTCATATACACATCCTCATGAAGTTTCTTGTTAAGTAAGGATGTTTTGACATCCATCATCCAAATCTCAAAGTCATGGTAAGCTATTATGACATGAAAAATTCCAATGGGTAGAAATTGGGTAAAATATTTTTTCATAGCTATTTTTTTAATGTTATATAAACCCTTTAGCCACTATCAATTCTTTATATATATTATATTTACCTTCCATTTCAAGGTCTCTCTTGAATACCTATTTACACCAGATGGGTTTTACATCAATTGGTGGATCGGTCAGAAACCAAATTTGGTTTTGATACATAGAAGTCATCTTATAATTCATGGTTTATTTCTATCTTGAAGATTCTGATATCTCTATTTAATACCTTGAGGTGAGTGGTTCATTATTTTTAATCAATAAAGATTCACTAACAATGATGAATAAAAACCATATCTTTCTAGTTCTCTAACATCTCTAGGGCTCCTACACAGTACTTGTGTTTCAGGAATAACTTCTTCCTCAGGGTCCTGTGGATTTTTTTCTTGTACCGACTCTTATGTATCTTGAGAATCAAATTCATCAAATTAAATCTTTCTCCCACTATACTTCCTGAGTACATTCTCTACCTTAATAAATATGACATCCCTTGTGATAATTACTTTGTTTTCCGAAGGGTTGTATAGATAATATCCCCTTATTTCTGTGGGATACCCTATAAAGATACACTTCATGCCCCTAGGTGACAATTTGTTACTTGAGCTAGCATTAACAAATAAATCACACCTTATGCACAAACATGTGAAAAATGGGTTTCTTTCCACTCCATAACTCAAATGGAATTCCATTTTATTCATTAGTTATTACTCAATTTAGTATGTATGATGTCATGTGTAATACATATCCCCAAAAGGATAATGAAATAAATGCATGAATCATCATAATACTTACCATATCTAGTAAGTTATTATTCCTCCTCTAATTAAAACCATTCCACTATGAAGTATAAGGTTGAGTTAGTTGAGATAAAATCCCATAATCCCATATAATTTTGATAACTCTTAGATAATATATTCACTACCTCAATGTGATCAAATATTGTTTATCTTCTTAACAAATTGATTCTCAACTTCATTATTTAATTCCTTGCACTTCTAAAAGGATTCATACTTATACCTCATTGAGTAAATATAACCATACCTACTCAATCCATAGGTCAAATTAATAAAGTATGAGAATCCACATCTAACTTCTAATTGAAAAGATCTACACACATCATTATGTACCAATTCTAGAAGCTATGTGGCCCTTTCACCTTGACCAATAAATGGTATTTAGACCATATTTCCTTATAAACAAGAATAAAATATTTCAAGTGGTTTAACTATAAAATATTCTAAATAACCTTCTTAATAGAGCTTTTTCAAACACTTCTCATTTATGTAACCAATCCAGTGATTCCAAAACTATGTGTTAAATGAGTCAAGTGAATTTGATTCATTATCATTTTCCAATATTTTATTTTCATAATTTAAAACATAAATACTATTATTCAGGTGTTCCATACCATAAAATATGTTAGCTTTATAAAAAAACAACTATTATTTACAAAAATGAAAATAAATCCATTTATTTTTAAAAAATATATAGAAATGATAGTCTTGGTAATTCTAGGAACATAATAATAGTTATTTAAAAAGAAAATAAATCATGTTGTCAATACGAGGTGTTAGTCTTAGCCTCACTCTATTGGAACCTCATAGATCTACCTCTCCTTTGAAAACCTTCTTAAATCTACATAGTTCCTATATTTGGATAAAAATGTAAGCACCACATGAAATATCTAATAACCAACTTGTTGATATAAAAATATTACATATGATAACAAATTCACTTGCTGCTTCCTCTTTCTACATTTTCTAGGTGTAGTTCCTCTGTGTAGCATCCCAGTTCCGGAAGCCACCTAGAGGAGCCCAATACTTGGTTGTTCACATAGCCTCAAGCGCATTTCCCTGAACTCCAGAGGCTTCCGACTAGCAGGGAGGGCCTCGGGTGTGATAGTGGGGAAACTATGACCTCATTGGTAGAGTACACAGCGGAAGTAGTAAATACACAACAACAGTAAATGTGAAAGACTGATAGTAAACAACTGGAGCACACACACACATATATTTATATATTAAATTATGAATGATACATATATGTCTAGGAAAACATCCAAACAAATCACAATGTTGAACAAAGTACTAAACCAAAGTACAAAAGAAAAGTAAATAGAAAACTCCATAGACTCGCAAGCCATAGCTTGGTCCCATGCTCTCCAGCTCCAGTGAAATCAAGAACCTGAAGTAGAAGGGTGCTTGCCCTTATCTATACCTACAACAACATAATCTATTTTGGCCCAAAATCATGACCCAAAAATGGTGTGAGATAAAAATACCAGTAGGAAACCACCTGACGATCTGTGCCTAACAGTCAGTGAGTATATGGTTGGTAAGGTGCAGTAAGCAGTAAATAGTAAGCATTAAACAGGATAATACACATTAGTAAACCAACCACAGTTTCTAGCATTTAATTTAAAAACATGTAAGTAACCACTCAAGCAAGTAGAACAAACAGGTAACCCTCTGGGTAGTCCTCACAACCTAAACCTTATGGTTCAACCTACAAGTACTAGAAACCCTTTGAGAGGAACACACAGTCTCACCCCTCTGGTTCAGCTAAAGAATGAATAGACTCTCTGGGGAAGCACTCACCGTCAATTCCCCCTATAGTCTCATATCGTACTAAAGGTGCTCTGGGGAAGCACTCAACGTCTCATTCCCCCTTTGGACCACATCGAGGAACTACATACACTCTGAGGAAGCACTCAACATCAATTCCCCCTGAGGTCTCGCAATGTACTATAAAGAAAATCTGGAGAAGCCCTTATGTCCATTCTCCCTATGTTCTATTACACTAGGTTCTCACAGCCCTGTGTAAAGTCAGCAAGTATCCCATAGCGTAACCGCCAAAATGAAACTCAAGAACTACTTGTCATGTATTCTACAACATCTCAACATGGAAGAATGACAGTCACACTATCCTACAACTAGGCATGGAACTGGAGATAGCCTAATAGGAAAAACTAGACCAAAAGGTCATAAATAGGTAAACATGCATGGGAAAAACATCCAAAGTTGAGTAAATTAACCTATTCACAAACAATAACCTCTAATCAGGCATATAAGAAAAGTAGGAAAACAAAAAGGGAAAAACAAGAAACACACAATACCCCATTCAAGGGTATTGGTGGAATTTGCACAAAATACTCAAAGAAATTATAAATAAAGGCACACCCCGCCTACCTGGATGTTAGGAGATCGATATACTTGAACCACGGGGCTTGAATCGCCTTAGAACTTTGCAGATCTATGAAAACACACAAATTTTTCAACCCACAATAACCTGAGAAAGAGGAGAAAAAGGAAAACAATTATCTGGGAGAAGGAAGAGCTTACGACTGCAATTCCAACACAATCGATGGTGGTCGATTCAGATAACAGATGGAGGTTCGGGGGCTCGGAGGAGATTCACAGCCGTATGGGATGCTCTCGGTCGAAGAAGCTGGAGAAGAAGCCTTTTTTGGAAATTAGACATGACCCCGACCCATTTAATAAAAAAAAGAAAGTACACGGCGTGTACTTTTGGAGTACACGATGTGTACTTGGCTTTTCCATACTCTGCTATAGGCGGCCTCCATGTCACCCCTACATGTCCATGTGTGTGGCCATGACACGGCCAGCACATGACATCGAGCAGCAATGAAGTACACGACGTGCACTTCAAAAATTTCCAAAAACTCCTCTTTTCTCAAAAACTCCAGAAAAATGAAAAATGTACCTGAAAATATGGTCTGGGTTCTTACAAACTTCCCCACTTAAATAAATTCTTCCCCGAATTTCCCAAGTGCAGAGTAGAAGAAGAAACCCCGAATAACTCCGGCCACTACGATCGTACATCGGCCTCCCTCTCCCAAGTCTCGTCATATACTCGCCCATGCTGCCATAGAACCCGTACCAGACGAACATACCGACCATAGAGAACCTATATACTATGATCAGTAATCCAGATAGGATGCTCCTCAAATAATGCATCTACTTCGAGCTCAACCTCCTCAGGATGAAAGACAGGAGACAGGTCTGAAAAGTAACGTCCAAGCTGATAAATGTGGAAGACGTCGTGCATAGCCAGGTACCTCTGAGGTAACAGCAACCTATAGGCAACCGGTCCAACTCTCTCCAACACCTCAAATGGCCCGACGTACCTGGGTGAAAGCTTAAGCTATCCCTGAATCCTCTTGTGTCCCATCCTCGATGCGACAAGTAGGAAAACCACATCCCTGACCTCGAACTCCAGAGGTCGTCTTTGATGATCAGCATAAGACTTCTGTCGAGACTGCATTATATCCATCCTCTTCTGAATCAACTCTATCTACTCTGAGGTCTCCTGAACAAGATGAGGTCCCAGCAAAGCAGCCTCTCCTGCCTCCAGCCAACATAAGGGTGATCGACATGGCCTACCGTACAAAGCCTCATAAGGTGTCATCTGAATAGTTTCTTGAAAAATATTATTGAAGGAAAACTCCACAATAGGTATATGATTCTCCCAAGAACCTCCAAAGTCCAGAATACAGGCTCGGAGCATATCCTCGATCACCTGAATCGTACGCTCAGACTGTCCATCTATCTGGGGATGGTATGTTTTACTCAAAAGTACCTGAGTACCCAAAGCCTTTTGAATCCCCTTCCAGAACCGAGAATTAAAGCGTGCATCCCTGTCTGAAACAATGGAGTGTGGAACTCCATGTAGAAGTAAAATCTCTCGGATTTACAACCACCCCATCTCATGAAAACTGAAGGTCTCCTTTATCGGAAAGAAGTGAGAAATGTTCATGAGTCTATCAATGACAACCCATACATCATAATTCCCTCTCGGTGACCTCGACAACCCGGTAACGAAGTCCATCACGACATCGTTCCACTTCCACTCAGGAATGGGTAACTGTTGTAGAAGCCCTGCAGTTTGTTGTTGCTATGCCTTCAACTGCTGACAAGCAGAACATCTCATGCGAAACCAACAATGTCCCTCTTCATACCTGGCTACCAATACTGATGGTGTAGATCACGATACATCTTGGTGATGCCAGGATGAACTGCCCAAACCGAGGAATGAAAGTCTTGCATCATGTCTTCGTGTATGTCTACTTGCAGCCATACACATCCCAGGAAACGTAAGATCTCATCCTCGCCTACCGTCCATCTAGGAATAGGGTCCTCTCCTAACATGCTTTCCCGTAAGACTAGGCCTTCCGAATCTGATAGTTGTCTCATTCGAACCCGATCAAGAAGGGTCGAGGTAGCAGCTATTGAATAAAGAAAGGTCTTCCCCTATCTACAGTGCACCTCCAAATGCATCTCAGATAACAGAGTCATAAGATTCTACTCACTGCTAGCCTCTGGAACTTCTTGTATCTATGTCCTCCTGCTCAACGCATCAGCCACTGTGTTGCCTTTCCCATGTGTATAGGCATGCTCAATGTCAAAGGACTGAAGATACTCGACCCACCTACATTGTCTCAGATTCAGATCACGCTGATTGAAAATGTATTTGAGACTATTGTGGTCGGTAAACACCACAAAGTGCTCTCCCAGAAGAAAATGTCTCCAAAAGTGCAAATCATGAACAACAGTTCTAGCACCAGATCGTGCGTTGGGTAATTCCTCTCATGTGGCCTCAACTGCCGCAACCCATACACAATGACTCCATCTCCCTGCATAAGCACAGCTCCTAGCCTGATACTTAAAGCGTCATAGTTGACAGTGTAGCTCATTCCTAGATCTGGAATGACTAGTATCAGTGCTGAAGTCAACCTACCATTCAGTTCCTGAAAGGATGACTCACAAGAATCTCACCATAATAAATTCGCAACCTTCTTGGTCAGACTCGTCAGCGGTGATGCTAGGCATGAAAAGTCATGTATGAAGCATCTGTAATATCTAGACGGCCCTAGAAAACTCCGTAACTCAATGAAGTTCTTTGGATGATCCCAAGAAACTACATCTCTCACTTTCTCTGGCTCTACTGATACTCTTGTATCTAAGATAACATGACCCAAAATTGAATCTTATCTATCTAAAAGTGGCATTTTGAGAGCTTAGCATATAAATGATGCTCTCTTAGTGTACTCAAAATGATCTCAAGATGGTAACATGGTCCTGTCGAGTGTGAGATTACACCAGGATGTCATCCACAAATACCACCACAAATGATTCTAAGTATGGATGGAACACTCGGTTCATCAGTGCCATGAAAACTGCAGGAACGTTCGTGAGGCCGAACGGCATAACCATATACTTGTATAGACCATACCTGCTCCAAGAAGCTGTAAGTGGTTTATCAGATGGTCTAATGCACAACTAAGGATAACCGGACCTCAAATAGATCATCGAGAATACCTGGGCTCCTCGAAGCTGATCAGAGAGGTCATCAATCCTAGGCAATGGATATTGGTTCTTGACTGTCAACTGGTTCAGCTTCCGATAATCCACACAAAGAATTAGGGTGTCGTCTGTCTTCTTCACAAACAGGATTGGTGATGTTGTTAATATTTTAATGTCTTATTATATACTCCCTTTACTTATTTTATATTAAATCTACATAATTTGTGTGAAATATTAATGTTTTAATACTAAGTATAAATTTTGAACATTTTTAGAAGTAGTCCAATTGCATCAGTTTACTATTTTATTTATAACTATCACCCTGGAGATCCAAATTGTGTGGTTCTTGTTATTTAGGATTCATAATTCAATATAAAAAATTTAATTATAAGGGATCATGGGACAATTATTCCATTTTAATGATCACATTTACCACACAAGATGTCCTACAGAATTTGTGAAGAAACTACACCAGCCATGATGATTTAGTTCCTAGCCTAAATCCTGAAGCCCAAATTTTATGAAACTCTACAATATATTCTTTATTATCCAAAATAATCATGGATAAAAATATCAGATCCCAAATATATGAAAAAAGGGCACAAATAAAGCTTTTATGTCCAGCCCACCATTCCGGACGGGAAATAAAATTAGTAGAGTATTCATGACATATCTCATGATGTATGCATCAAATCGAGATGATATTTTTCAGTGTGAAATAGGAGATAGAGGGTGGCGACTTTATTGAATAAATAATTCATCTTCGAGGGAATATTACTATTCAAAAACCCTTCCACATTTTGAACATCATAAAGGCTGGATTGAAATGGACTGATTAAAATTGTTTAACTAATCGGCCATTACTTTGGCTATATAGGTCCAAATTCCTCCAAATTTTGAGAGTAGTCAGAAAAATTTATTATATATATCTTTGAATAAAGATATTTCTCATGATTTGGCTGTCTGAATAGCAAACATGGCGATTAAAGTAGAGGGATATATTGGGAATGCAAACATTCCACTCATTGGGCTATAAATACTCTCCCCTTCTCACCTTGAGATGGGTTGGAATTAAAAAAGAGAGGAGATCATATTTGCACGACCATATCCTTTCCAAACGCTTTGGAGGACCTGCCATACTCATGTTTTCACTTGAGATGCCTTTCCTCCTCTCTTTGTTTTCACTTACTTCCGTGTTCTTCATTGTTGTAATTTTGTAAGTCCTTTATTCTGTAATTTTGTTTTAACGCAAGTTTCTTCTTCAATATCTCTTATTATCATCCACCTTCTTTAGTTTAATATTAATGTTCCTAAAATAGTTTAAATACAGTTGAATCCACTTCCCTTCTTTTGCTACATCATTCAATCGAAAATCCATTTTTAATTATCATCATTGGTAGTGTGTGTGTGTTCGACGTGCCACTCTATTCTAATCCCTTTCTTTTTCTTCAATTCTTAATTTATCATCATAATCATTATAAACAGAATATTAAACACCCAAATGGATGAGAAAACATCTCATTTGGGTGAGTCAAAATTTAGGGATGTTAAGTGATTGAGAGTATTTTCTCGATGAGTATTCGTTAATTTAACATTGTGTATGTTGGACTTAATATGTCATGGATTAATGACATATTTTGTTTAGCATGTGGTTTCCATGGATTATTGGAACCATAAATACACTACCATAAACATGTACTAATTGAGATTAGAATCCTAGTTAAGTTATGGCTTGGATTAATGATTTAACACTTAGGAATTCTAATCGACATCAACTTGTGAAGTGGGTGTTAATTTAAATGCAATATAAATCAAATATCAAGGATATCACAAGCTTAACTCTATAATAATGAAATCACCTCAATATTTTTCAATTTGTTAAATCAATTATAGTTAATCAATCGTTTCAATTATGCTCTACAGACAAACCCCCTAATCAAAATACAATCAACAAAAAACAAATGACTATTAAAAAGTATCATCGCCGAGGATTCCACCCGAGTGCTGCTATACACATTATCAGAGCACTAAAACATTAACCAGTCGATAGGTGACAATCAGACGCGAATTTCAAATGGCGTCGTTGCTGGGGATGGTACTTTAAGAACGCATTATTTTCTGGTTATTGTAATAAAAAACAAAAAAAACATTAAAAAAGATTGAAAAAAAACACAAAGAAAAACCCGTCTTCTCAAAAGAATCATAAACTGAAAAAATACAAAGAAAACCCCAACTTCATTTTCCCTCCAACAACTCTCTTAATTCCCCATAGCCTCCCAAATAATATCTCAGATTTGTTTGACCCTGAAATATAGTGAACAATTCACCAAATTAGGAGGAACATAAGAGATAATCAAATAATTCAAGAACCAGTCCTTGTCCAACCAATTGAATTAGATACAGCCAATCCTAGGGAACACACACCTAAAGAAATAGCTACCCCTAATATGAATTCCCAACCTATTAGTATTCAATATCCAAACATAGAGGATGAATTCGAACTCAAATTGGGTTCGATTCATCTTCTTCCTCATTTCCACGGGCTAGCCGGTGAGGATCCACATCTCCACCATAAAGAGTTACAAGTAGTGTGCTCTACCATGAAGCCTCAAGGGGTTTTTGAGGAACAAATAAAACTCCGAGCATTCCCTTTCTCCTTAGATGACACTTCCATGTCATGGATTTACTACCTCCCTACTGGTTCCATAACCACATGGAATGACATGAAGCGACTCTTCATAGAGAAATTCTTTCCATCTTCTCATACTGCTTCTATCCGAAAGGAAATAAGTGGTATACGTCAATTACCAAGTGAATCACTCCATGAGTACTGGGATAGGTTCAAAACGTTTATTGCAACCTACCCACACCACCAAATCGCTGACAAACTCTTGATCCAATACTTCTCTGAGGGGTTATTGGATATGGAGAGAACTCTCATAGATGCCGCAAGTGGCGGTTCTTTTGTTGATAAAACTCTAGCAGAAGCAAGAGATCGCATAAGTAACATGGCTGCAAACACACAACAATTCCATACTGGAGCACATTCTCAAGTAAAACAAGCCCAAGATAAAAAATCCATAGAGGCGAAAAAGATTACTGAGTGGATGAGTGAACTTACAGGTCCTGTGCGACAACTAGTTGTGGCTACCAAATCCCCAACCTCATCTTCTCCACAATCAATGTTTCTTGGACCTGTCAAAAACTGTGGAATATGCAACTCTCCATCTCATCCAACTGACACATGTCCACAACTTCAAGAGGATCACTTTGATTCATCTGGACCAATGGAGCTCAATGCAGCATATGCTCAATGGAACACCAATCCTCAACTATCAGGTCAGATTGTTAGAAACTTCAAACAACCTCACTCTGATCCCTTCTCTTCTTTCTATAACCAAGGCCATAGGTATGGTAATCCCATATCTCATCCTCCTCAATTCCCTCCTCAAAACCCAAACCAGTTTCAATGTGGTCAAGGCGTTGGTAAATTCCAAAAACCTTATCCTTTTATTCCACAACCGCAAAGGAACAATCATCCTCCTAGATTCCATTATCCTAGTGAGCCTTCCCAATTCCAAAACCAATACAAATGCTTTCCCAAAAACCAAAATCAAGCTAATCCCAATTCGGGACAAGCCTCTTCTTCCAAGAAACCCGGGGAAAGCACTATTGAATATCGTTCCTCCTTCACCCGTTCTAGTCTCAAGAACATTGAAACCCAAATTGGTCAACTTGAATCCCACCTTAGTCAGAAGCAACCATCCAATTCATCCCAACTCCCAGCTCAACCATTACCCAACCCCAAGGGTAATGTAAGTGCAATTTCACTTAGATTGGGAAGAAAATTACTATGCCTCAAGATAAGTCCTCCAACCCTCCTTTGAATGTTGACCTAGAAAATGAAAAGAAAAGGGAAATTGAAAAGGATTCTGAATCCATTCCATCACCTCCTTCCATTCCACTTAGAAATCCAATTCCTTTTCCACAAGCTGTATCTAAGCCAAAGAATTCATTTGAAACCGATCCTAAAATTCATGACATGTTTTGATGTGTTGAAGTCAACATTCCCCTCTTATATGCCATCAAACAAATTCATAAGTATTCCATGTTTCGTAAATAATTGTGCACCCACAAGAGGCAACTTAGGACCTTTGAAAATGCATCCACCCAACAATCTATTCCCATAAAGTTCAAAGATATAGGGACCTTTACGGTTCCATGCCAAATTGGATGTTCCAACATTGATGATGCAATCATAGACCTTGGAGCCTTAATTAATGTCATGCCCAAATCCATATTCTACAACCTTGGTCTAGGTGCCTTACATCCAACGGGTGTTGTCATTCAATTAGCCAATCGACGAACAACCAGTCCTGAGGGAATAATTGAAGATTTCCATGTCCGAGTCAATGATCTTATCTTCCCAGCTGACTTCTATGTCCTTGACATGGAAGGTGAGACAAATTCTTTCCAGTCTCCTCTAATTCTAGAAAGACCATTCCTTATGAAATCTAAAACCAAAATTGATGTCCATGTTGGCATCTTATCCATGGAATTTGGTGACCAAATGGTCAAGTTCAATATTTTTCAATCCATGCGATACCCATTAGAGAATCAATCTTTATTCTCTATCCATGCTTCCGAAAGTCTCCATGAGAGTGTGTTGAATCCCAATCCAATGTGTTCTTCATGTTCTACTAATAGAGATGTTTCTGAATATTTAATCCTCATTAACCAAGTCATAAATGGAGAAATTAATGTTGACATTAAAAATGAAAACTCCATTGATCTATGGGATCTTGAAAACTCTTTGGAATATCATCTCACCTCTGACCTCCAATGCTTCAACATGGATGGTAATAAAAAAATGAACTAGAATTATCATTTGTTGATTCAAATCTGATTATCCCACATTCATCATTTCCTATACAAGATTCTGAAAATTATGTTATATGTGAGGTGAACCCCAAACCAATTTTTTTATATTGTCCTGATGGGAGAGAAGGTTGCGACATTTGTTCCCTAATTAATAAAGTGATCACTGGTGAGGTTGAAATTGAAAATTCATTGGCGAAAAACATTTATATAAAGGATATTGAAATTTTTATTAAGTCTTATGACTCCACTAATCCTCATTAGTCTACATCGGTAAGTGATGAAATAAATGAGTCAAAAACAATTGGTATCTCATGCTGTGGTTCTATGTTATCTGATCCTTACAAAACTGAACCATCGGAATTGAGCCATCTTCTTGAATTTACAAGAATAGAAAACCATCAATTTGGGGATAACATCATTTCCCAGGCTGATGACCAAAGCAAGGATAGAAATATTCTCTTTCCACCCCCATTGAAGTGTAAGCACACCAACAAGGATGGGAAGAAAATTATCCAATGAATCATCCAGCCTCCCAAAGAAAAAGTTTTTCAGGAAGCACACTGGAGTTGAGAAAATAAAATGGCCACCATCAGACTATGGGTAGTCCACTGCAACTATCCAGCTATAGAAAAATAAATGTAGCGCTTCTTGGGAGGCAACCCATGTTTTCTTTTACGTTTATGAAATTTCTATTTATTTTCAGTTTTTCATTAGATGAATAATGAATTTTCTTTTTCAGGTAACTTCCCACTGTCCTGGAACCACCTCGACATCCACTAGATCCCCAAATGCACTAGCTGACCTACCACTAGATGGAGATGGAGACTCTCCAAATTCAAACCAGGGGGCACCTATTTCCCTATAACTCTCTCCCCATCTCTTCCTCTCTCTACCTTTTTCTTCTTCTTCCTCTCTCTTTCGTTTTTATACCACTTTCTTTATCAAAACCTTTCTTTTTAACTTTCTCTTTTGTGTTGGTTTATCTTTATAAAAAACAATAATATAAACCTAAAAAAAGCTATCACATATAAAAAATACAAAAACAATTATGAGTCATGCTTACTCACCATCAAGTTTTGAAATTTTTTCCAACCATTTTGCGGAGTTAACATACGTGATTTCATCTAAAATTTTTTGTATTTTCATCATGACATTGGATAAAGAATTTTGTGTCAAAATTAACAAATTTTGAATGCTCAATTTTTGATTTGGAAAATGATTTTACCAAACTATGAGGAACAACATTTTCATTCATGCCAAGGCCACCTATGGCTATCTTTTCAAAATGTGTTTTTTCACCCCCATTTGTGAGTCCTAAGTTTGTGGACCTTCGAGCTGAATTTCCTACCTTAGTGTGCATTAATATGATAGAGGCATTTTTTGAACCACATGAGAATAACAATAACAAAATAGCCTCCCATTTACCTTACATTAATCCTCCTTTTGAAAGCCCCTTAGAGCCTATGAAAACCTTTTCTTTGATAGCCACATTACAAGCCCAATACCTTTTCCCACCCAATATCAACATGGATTCTCATTGTAAAATTTTTTTAAATTTAAGTGTGGGGGGGATGGATTTCATTTTGGGTACCCTTTGTTTATTTCACCATGTTATCATATGCTTGAGGGAAATCATCCATTTCAGTTTGGGGGAGAGGTTTTCATTCAGTGTGTTTTGGGGAATGTAATGTACTCCCATTTATGTAATTCTGTAAATGTTATTGACATGTGTTCAAAAAATGATGAAAAAAAATCAAAAAAAATTAAAAAAATGGGTTTTGTCTTGGGTAGGTCAAAAATCACTCTTACTCAACCTTTGATCATGTTATAACTATTAAAATTACTATTGTTAGGATATCAATCATGGGTTGGGATATGAGTGTGAGATCTGTTTCAAGGTAAACTTTCGAAAACACAAAGAAAAAAAAGGAAAAGAAAAAAAAGAACACTTGCATTATATTCTTATTGGGAGAAGTTTTTTGTTTTGTAAATAATACATATTCTCATCCCCTTCAAATTTTCCTCCTTTATTGTTTCTTTCTTCACACAATCTTTCCCTTGTAAATATTTTTTTTCATTTCCTTCCATGTTTTATTTCAAAAAAAATGAATTGCTTTTTCTATATTGGTGTTTTAAGCCTCTTCTTATCTCTCTTGGACATTATATTCCTACCATCCCATATCTATAGAAAACCCCTTAAAAAGACCTCTTTATTCTTGTGCACTTTGGATAGGGATTGGAAGCTGAGAGCTCTTTTCAAACTCTAATATTTTCACTTTTGGTTGGTGAAAGTGTGAACCTCCACAAATGAATTTTATCATCTTGAGAGGTGTGAGTTTTGAGTATCCACATTTTCCATTTTTAAATTTGAGCATGAAAATATGAATTAGTTTTACAACATTGTCTCTGTAACAACATGTGGTGGAATTCAAAATGGATGAGTGAAATAGTCTAATCCTCCTCTGATTGGAGAAAACAAAATTTTAAAATTTGCTGGTGAGTGAAAATTGTTTTGTCATGTTTTTGTATTTGTTTCACATGAGGACATGCACAAAACTAAGTGTGTGGGAGTTTATGTTGTTAATATTTTCATTTATTATTATATTCCCCCTTTACTTATTTTATATGAAATGTGCATAATTTTTCTGAAATATTAATGTTTTAATACTAAGTATAATTTTTGAGCATTTTTTGAAGTAGTCCAATTGCGTCAGTTTACGATTTTATTTATAACACTCACCCTAATGATGAAAATTGTGTGGTTATTGTTTTATAGGATTCCTAATTTAATATAAATTATTTCATTAGAAGAGATCATGGGACAATTCTGCCATTTGAAGGATCACATTTACCACACAAGAAGACCTACAGAATTTGTGAGGAAACTGGACCAGCCATGATGATTGAGTTCCTAGTCTAAATACCGAATCCCAAATTTCATGAAACTCTACCATATGTTCATGATTATCTAAAAAGAATCATGGATAAAAATTTCAAGGCCCAACTCTAAGAACAATGGGCCCAAATGAAGCTTTTAATTCCATCCCACCATTCTGGACGAGAAATAAAATCAGTATAGTATTCATGACATATATCATGATGTAAGCATCAAATAGATCTGAGATTTTTCTGTGGGAGAGAGGAGATATATTCGCCTGACTTTGTTGAAGAAATAATATGTCTTTGAGGGATTATTCCTATTCACAAACCCTTCCACATTTTGAACATCAAAAAGACTGGATTGAAATGTACAGATTAAAATTGGTTAATCAACCTGACATAACTTTGGATGCATATGTCCAAATACCTCCAAATTTTGAGAGTACTTGTCCAAATTTATTATAAAAAAACTTTGGAGAGGGATAGTTCTCAAGATTCATCTTTCTGAATAGCCAACTTTGTGATGAAAGTGGAGGGACATATTGCGAATGCAAACAGTCCACTCCTTGGGCTATAAATACTCTCCCCTTCTATCCTTGAGAGGGGTTGGAATTTCAGAAGAGAGGAGATCGTATTTGCAAGACCATAGAATTTCCAAAGGCTTGTGAGGACCTTCCATACACATGTTTTCACTTGAGATACCATTCCTCCTCTCTTTTTTTCACCTACTTTCGTGTTCTTTGTTGTTGTAATTTTGTAAGTCCTTTCTTTTGTAATTCTGTTTTAATGAAAGTTTCTTCTTCAATATCTCTTATTCTCCTACACCTTCTGTAGTTTAATATTAATGTTCTTAAAATAGTTTAAATACAGTTTAATCACCTTCCCTTATTTTTCTTCCTCATTTAATCAAAAATCTGTTTTTAATTATCATCATTGTTAGTGTGTGTGTATTCGACGTACCACTCTTTTCTAATCCCTTTATTTTTCTTCTATTCTTAATTTATCATCATAATATTTATAACCAAAATATTAAACTCCCAAATGGATGAGTAAATATCTCATTGGGGTGAGTCAAAATTTAGGTATGTTAAGTGATTGAGAGTATTTTCTCGATGAGTATTCATTAATTTAACATTGTGTATGTTGGACTTAATATGTCATGGATTAGTGACATATTTTGTTTATCATGTGGTTTCCATGGATTATTGGAACCATAATTACACTAACATAAACATTTAATGATTGATATTAGAATCCTAGTTAAGTTAAGGCTTGGATTAAATCTTTACCACTTAGGAATTCTAATCGACGTCAACTTGTGAAGTGGGTGTTAATTTAAATGAAATATAAAGAAATGCTCAAGGATATCACAAGATTAACTCCCTAATAATGAAATCACCCCAATATTTATTAATTTGTTAAATCAATTATAGTCAATCAATCATTTAAATTATTCTCTACAAACAAACCCCCCGAATCAAAATACAATCAACTAAAAACAAATGACTATTAAAAAGTATCATCGCTGAGGATTCGACCCGAGTGCTGCTATACACATTAGCAGAGCTCCAGAACTTTACTGGTCGATAGGAAAAAATCGACTGCACGTTTCAACAGGCAAACCCCAAGGAGAAGTACTGGGTCTGATTAAACCGTTCGCCTTCAACTCCTCCTACTTCTTCTTGAGCTCTTACAACTTAGGTGTAGCCATCCAATAAGGATTAATGGACATCGGTGCCTTTCTTGGAACAAGAAAAATCGATAATTATACATCTCACTCCGGAGGCAAACCTAAAAATTACTCTTGAACAACATCCCTAAAATGATCCTCCACTAGAGTAATGTCTAACTGTTAAGTCCCCTGGTCATCCAGATAAAGACTAGTAATCTGGGCTGTAACTGCTCCCAACCCATGATACTCTGGACCCGCTCTGCTCGCCTAGACATCCCACTCGCCTCTATGAAGAAAGGATCCAGCCTCTGGTGATACGAAACTCACTCTGCGGTGATAACAGTCAACGACTGCCTGGAAGGGAACTAGCCAGTCCATTCTGAGAATGTCGTCATTGCTCGTCATCTCTAGAAAATAGAGATCCCATAAGATGTGATACCCAGCCACCTCTAGAGGGAACTCCTTTCACTGACGTACACTAGTCGTCCTAGTCCCCAACGGTGTGCCTAGAGTCAAGGTATCGGAAGAGGAAAATATATAGAGCCCTAGGCTCTTCACAACATCAACAGAGATAAAGCTGTGGGAAGACCCTGTATCGAAAATAATAGAAGATAAACTTGAGGCTACTAAGATTGTTCCTCGAATGTTAGAGGGCTCAGGATACTGCTCTTGAAGGGTCTGCTCCACTATAAAAGTCTGGCATGCACCACGACCTTGTGACCCTACCTGACCGCTCTGAGCTGATCCAACCTGTTGTCGCTGAATGTCAAGTGACTGACCACCATGGCCTCAACCTCCACCACGGCCCGAACGGCCGGAAGAACTCCAGTTCCCAGACTGTTGAGAAATTGGTGGCGCTTCTCTTGAACAGGGAGTCATGGAAGAAACCCTATCACCAGCTGCTAGTGAGAAAACCTGACAGAAGCGCTGATTGTGACCCATCTGGCGGCAATATCGGCACTCCACTATGTCTCTATGGCACTACGACCTCATATTCCCAGCCCTTCCACACTGGTATCATACCACTTGGCTACCTGCATATGTTTCTTTCCGCCTCAGATCACCACACGTAGACTCCCTATGACGCTTCATGATGTCACCCGGTGAAGCACTAACTCTGGAAGTGGAACCGCCACGACTGTGAAAGGTCAAAAGAACACATCAGATTCAGGATTAACAAGGACTGAAAAAATGAATGCACAAGAAGGAACAGGGAAAAGAAGGCATTCATGTTATGAAAAACATGACTACACAGTGTGTTCTTTCCCTACACTGTGTGTTCCCTTAAGTCATTCACATGGGCGTGTACTTCTGCCACCATTGGTCGTGTAACACCCCAAATAAACAGTGTGCTATCCTAACACACGACGTGTACTTGAATCCTCTTCCCTGCCCGAGTACTTCTACGAGGTTAAGCAACACGACGCCTTTAAGACAAAACTACACGGCGTGTTCAAGGCAGACACGGCATGTACTAGACATGCCTTACCTGGAATGTGTTGTTAGTGACACGGCCTGACACATGGCTAACACTGCATGGCTTGTTTCAAGGGGACATGGTGTGTATGAGAAAGGATGACACCATCTCGTGTTGTTCATGACACGGACGGTAGTTGGGTCAGCCTATAGGGAATGTTCAAGGTGGAAACTATGTGTATAAGAAAATACTTCACTGACCGTGTTGTTAACTACATGGTCAGACTCCTAGGATTACACTACACATCATGCACAACTGGTACAGGGCATGTTCTGGAAGATTTTTCCATGACCCCGTGTTTTTTCCACACAGTCAGTGACATGGTTTAAAAACTACACGGCGTGTATTACTAATGTACATGCCGTGTATTCTGGTTTTTTCTGGGCAGTAGCTCAAAAAATGCTCTGAAGCCCAGAAAACACAAGAAACAAGCATGAAGGTTCCAAATTCCGATCCGTGAGGTCCCATACTTCCCATGAATCAATGTTTTGCCTCTCATACATATCATATACAAGGGAAACAAGTCAATGATCCACCATGTTCCGATTCATGAGGGCCCATAACACCTCAAGAATAAAAATTTGGCATTCATTTGAGTAAATATCTACACAAAGAATTCCCTATCAAACAAAAAGTATTTCTATCAAGGCAACTATCACAACAACATGCATATTTTAACCGTCATCTATTACAACAACATGAAATCTCTAATGCGTCCTAGATGGCATGGAAAAAATTCATGACATGTGAGTCTAGAAAGTTCCTATATGATGCATGAGATGGAATACCCTCATCTCTTTGGGTAGCAACAGAAATAGAACCTCAATAATATCAACAGTAACAACACACATCATGTGAGTCACTCAAGGTGAAATCAATCAACTGTAAAATTGAAAACCAATAAAATTGCAATAAATGAGGTAGTATAGCGTTTCCCTATACACAGCTACTCCCGGGAACAGCTTATTACCATGTACCTATTCCGTCCTATCTCTGGCTATAGGCTCCAAACAGTAAGTCAAGAGAAAGGAATTTCCATTGATACAACTTTGTAATGCCCTGGTTCCAGAAGCCTCCCAGAGGTGCCCTGTACCCGGTTGGTCACATGGACTCAAGAGCATTTTCCTGAACATCATAGGCTACCGACTAGCAGCGAGGGCCTTGGGTGTGATAGTGGGGAAACTATTCCCTCATTGGCAGAGTATAAAATAGAATTAACAAAACATACAGCAATGGAAGCAATAAATATCCAACAACAGTAACTGCGGAAGACTAATAGTAAACAACTGGAGCACACACACATATATATGAAATGATGGATGATACATATATGTCTAGGAAAACAGACAAACAAATCACAATGATGAACACAATACTAAACCAAATTACAAAAGAAAATTAAACAGATAACTCCTCAGCATGCCAAGCCATAGCTTGGTCCCATGCTCTCCAGCTGCATTGCAAACAAGAACTTGAAGTAGAAGGGCTCTTGACCTTATCTACACCTACAAAAACATAATCTGTTTGGGCCCAAAAGCATGACCCAAATAGGTTGTGAGATAAAAATCCCAGTAGGCAACCACCTGAAGATCTGTGCCTAATGGTCAGTGAGTATATGGATTGTATGGTGTAGTAAGCAATAAACAGGATAATACACATCAGTAAACAATCCACAATTTCTAGCATTTAATTTACAAACAATTAAGAAGACACTCAAGCAAGTAGAACAAACAGGTAACCCTCTGGTTAGTCATCACAACCTAACCCTTATGGTTCAACCTACAAGTACTAGAAACCCTCTGGGAGGCACACACAGACTCACCCCTATGGTTCAGCTAAAGAATGAATAGACTCTCCCGGGAAGCGCTCACCATCAATTCCCCCTATAGTCTCGTATCTTACTAAAGGCTCTCTAGGGAAGCACTCAATGTCTCATTCCCCCTGTGTCCCACATTGAGGAACTAAAAACACTATAAGGTAGCACTCGACGTCAATTCCCCCTGTGGTCTCGCATTGTACTATAAAGACACTCTAGAGAATCCTTTATGTCCATTCTCCCTATGGTCTACTACACTTGGTTCTCACAGCCCTGTGTAAAGTCAGAAAGTATCGCATCGCGTAACAGACAAAATGAACCTCGTGAACTACTTTGCTAGTAGTCTAAAACATCTCATCCTAGAAGAACAACAGTCATACCATCCTCCAACTAGGCATGGAACTGGCGATAGCCTAACAGGAAAAAGTAGACCAAATGGTCATAAATAGGCAAACATGCATGGTCAAAACATCCAAATCATAGTAAATTACCCTATTCACAAACAATAACATCTACTCAAGCATATAATCAAAGAAGGAAAACAAAATATGCAAAAAAAGAAACACACAATACCTCGTCCAAGGGTATTGGTTGAATTTGCACAAAATACTCAAAGACTTTATATATAATGGCACAAACCACCTACTGGGATGTTAGGAGATCAATATACTTGAACCACGAGGCTTGAATCACCTTATAACTTCACGGGATCTATGAAAACGCACAAATCCTTCAACCCACGTTAACTTGAGAAAGATGAGGAAAAGGAAAAAAAGCTATAGGAGAAGGAAGTGCTTACTGATGTGGTTCCAACATAATAGACGGTGGTCGATTCAGAGAACGGACGAAGGCTTGAGGGATCGAAGGAGATTCATGGCCGTACGGGATGCTCTCGGTCGAAGAAGCTGGAGAAGAAGCGTTTTCAAGAGATTAGACGCGACCCCATCCTGTTTAATGAAAAAAAGAAAGTATATGGCATGTATTTTTGGATTACATGATGTGTACTAGGATTTTCGGTACTCTGCTGTAGGGAGACTCCATTTCACCACTACCTCACTATGTGTGTGAACAATACACAACCAACACACGGCCTCGAGCGACAACGAAGTACATGGCGTGTACTCATAAAGTACATGACACATACTTCAAAAATTTCCAGAAACCCTTTTTTTCTAAAAAAAACTCTATAAAAAGGATAAACGTACCTGAAAAGAAAGCCCGGGTTCTTACACTCTTCCAGTGAACTTACTTTCCAAATGAAAAACACACCACATTATATTCCTTTACTTGCCTCTTGATCTTATTCTTATTGGAAGGACAATTCACTAAAGCCTTAGACATGTAATGAGTCTTCAGACCCTTTACCTTGTTCTTCTTAATGTTATCCATTATAAAGACCGTGGGTTTTTCATGCCCCATGTATTTATTTACTTGTAGAATAATATTAAGAAGTTCTGAAAGAGTCTTCTAGCTATTACTCATATTATAATTCATAATAAAATTGGATAAGGTTTTAGGTAGTGAGGAAATAATGAGATCTATGCACAAATCATTTGGGATATTAAACCCCATGATTTCTAAGCATTATATATATCCAATCATCTTGACTACAGGATCACCAACTGGAACCAAATATCTAAGATTTCACATGAATAGTGCACTGGAGATCTCACGTATCTCATGTATCCCTATTTCATAATAAAAATTATTAAGGTGAGAATGATGATATTTGCATCCATATCCTCATAGTGCTTTAGAGTCTCACCGGACAGAGAGGATGGCATGAAACATTGGACATCCATTTTGTCTTCAAAATGATTCAATTAGAGAGATACTTTTTCTTCACTAGCCTCTTTGGTAAATGACTCAGGAAGTAGGGTTTCTAGTAGGTATAATTTCTATTCATAGTGTAGTATAACATGTAATTGCCTATACCATTCCAAGAAATTCATACTAGTGAGAAGTTTATCCTTCTCTAGTAAGGATCATAGTGATATTGTAGAATTTATATGATTTAACATTTCTACAAATTAAGAGAAGATTATTTGTGCATTATTGATTACAAAATCATATATGTAAAATTAAATATTATTAATCTCATACTATTTTTTTAAACCACATAAACCTCACCATTAGTTTTGGAATATCTTGTTTCATAGATATTCTAGTGGTAAGGACCCATATTCCCTTCTCACGACCCATACTTGGGATTGAAAAGTTATTTAAAGGGTTTTAGGCAGCTGTAACTTTCCAACTACATTAACTCAAAGTTCCTCTATCTGTTGAGGGGACTCCCCAATATTAAAATCCTAGATAATTATTTCCTCAATCCTTTCCTCTCAGTTACACCAATTCCAACTTGGGCAGTCAACCCTTAACATGATCTAAGTTAATTAAACCTTAAACTTCAATATAAAAGTTCCTTGATAATTTAAATCACCCTAACTTGGGTTGATCAATAACTTTAAACTATGAGTTTGACTCTGAAGTTATGTAGTGGAAGGCTATATCGACTTAATATTTTAGTTGAGGGGTTTTTATCCATATGCGTAAAATACAATTTTATCTTATCACATGCCTTTATAATATTATGTAGACTTTACTTAAGTGATTAACCATGTATAATAAAATTTACACATAATACAGTTTTATTTTATTTCATCTTGCATGCTTCTTAATTCATTTATTAAGTTTTCACGTAGGATCCACAAACATAAATATTCAACCATGAAACTAACAGAAATAAAATATAAGTGTCATGATCATGATATTATCTAATTGTAAGTTAATCTATTAAATGATAAACTAAACCTTTATCCTAGGGGGAAAACACATAGAATCATATATTGGTTTGTGTTTCGACATTTCACCTTGGCTCTTATGTATCACCTTGATTAGTTTCGCCTCATCTATTAGAATTGAACCACCTATTCTTACCTTATAGCTCCATCCTTATATATATATTTTACTCACATGCAAGTTAGGTGATCTATTGTTTTATATAAAAGGGGTTTACATAAAATAATCTTTGTGCATGTAGGCCCTTACATAATAAGGAAGATGTGATGAATTGTAGGCCCTAAATTTTAATTTAATCATAAAAAATTAATAGAAACCAATAACATGCTGGGCTGATCTAATCTCATGATCATCCACACAACATGCAACAAAAATAAATATTCAATTTATCCATTAATTACTTCAATTCATTATTTAATTAAGATAAAATGCCATGAATTAATCTAATTAATTTAATTTATCTTAAGACTATTTGAGTATCCTTGAATTTCTATCATCCATAATTTTAATCAAATTAAATAAATTTATCTCATTTAAAATTAACGAAGCACATAAGTATACTTAGAGGCATTGAAATGTACTCTCATAGACTATGTGACATGATTCTTGAGCTTATGAATTACCTTGTCATCCAACACATATTGAATGATAGGTAATTACATGGTTTGTTCTGAAAAAACAAATGACACACATAACACTGTGATTCATATTGTAAGTAATGATCTTGATGCTCATAGAATACACTATAAGAAAATAACATACATAAATTTTAGTCTTAGAATTTAACATGGAAATTATTTCAATATATAATTATCAATACTATTACATGACATGTATTATCAGATAAATTTCACACAAAACAAATGTGAATAAGTTCAATTATATAATCAATTATTCTCTCTGCATCAAATTGAGCACATAGTCTACAATAAACTACATGAACTGTATTGGGTTACATTGCATGTAGTCTCTTTTGCCTATGTCTCCAGAACACACATTAGAGACTGGGCATGTTTCTAATGACTCTGATTTTACATATATTATTTTTGGATATTGTACGGAATATTTTTGAGACCGGATGCTATGACAGTGTGCAATTATAAGGCCTAGTGTGCCTGAAATAAATGTTTGAAATATATTAAATATATTAAATAGACAATGCATGAAATTTTCCTTAAAAAGTGGAAGAAATTCTAAATGGATCCACAAATCGGAAATCAGAGGGCACCATTGAGTTCAAAATGTGAGGTTTACCCTAAGCGCAACATAAAATTAGTCGGTGTGGGTCATTTGTGAAAAAATCAACATGGGCATAAAATGAATAAAATGAATAAAATGAATAAAATAATAAAATAATTTATTTTATTTGTTTTTTGATGCAATGACCAAATTCCCTTTCTTTATGCAAAGACCTGGAATTTCTATGTATTTTTTTAAATATATGGGAATTTTACGAGTTCGCAAAAATTGAAGGCATGTGATTCTGTGGCCCGGAGTGCCCGGAATGAATTTCTGAACTATATTTTGGGTACGTTTAGTAAACATGCTAGTGGGTTTTTCTAACTTTTGAACCGGTGCTCAGAATTGAAATCTGAGGGAACCGTTGAACTCAAAGCGTCGTTATTCGCTTAAGGAGACTCTCACCTCGATGACAGTTAGTCGATGGTGAAAGTTAGTGTTTGGGTTTTTCATGAAAGAATAAAATAAAAATAAAAATGTGTAACATTTTATTTTTATTTGAAGCGCCCATGTGAATTTTGAGAGGTTATAGAAGTGGGAACCACCATAATTAAACCTCCGATGAGAGGTTGTGGTGGTGGGGACCACATGAACTAACCTCCCATGAGAGGTTATGGTGGTGGGGACCACCCGAGGCTAAACCCCCTTGAACTCCCTCATAATTGTGGGGAAGCCTCTTAAACTTCCCCCGCAAAAATGGTGCCACCCCCTTTAATTTATTATACCAACCTATGTCATTAATTAATCCAATTTGAAATTGTGACACCAATTAAAAATGGGGGAAACACAACAGTATTAGATACTTGGCATTTTTTGGTGGGATTGGGGAGAGAAGAACTTGGAGAAAATTATTCTCACCAACAAAGAACGCTCCTCCAAACAAAGAACGACAACCGGAGATCGATGAATGAGGAAACCGACCCATAGCTGGATCGGAAGCACCTTGCAGAGGTAACCAACATAGGATATCTTCAACGACAGTCTTTCCCTCCTCTTCGATGACAAAAAATGAATGAGGTAGGGTGGTTGTTTGATTTTTCTTCAACTTTCCCGTTCATGATAATTTTCTTTTCCCGATCCCACTACGACCCATTTATGCTCTTTTGGCCATAACATTGGCACCAAACATTAGTTGGACGAACTGTCAGCAGAGATGGAAAACTTGGATAGAGATAGTCCCTTTGAGTATACCCCACTGGAGTTTTGTATTGAGATGGGGTAAGGTTAGGTTGTATCGTGCATGAATCCAACCGGGCCCCAGATACTAAAATGTTAATAACTCAAAGACCAGGCATTTAAACGATGCACCTTCCGATGCGTTGAGACCCCTTTGGCATGGCAGTCCTTTGAGACACTTCTTCATGGGATTTCATGGTAGTTGGAGTATCGAATAGTGTCTTGTGGAGCGAACCCTCCCGGAGACAAGCGAGTGTAGTGCGGGAACCATGTAGCTGGCTGTGACGTGAATAATGATTAGTGATCCTATATAGGTCAGCACCGAGTGATCATGTGTGGGTCATCACCGAGCGATCCTGTTTGGGTCATCACCGAGCGATCCTCTGTGGGTCAGCACCGAGCGATCCTCTGTGGGTCATCACCTAGCGATCCTATGTGGGTCAACACCTAGCGATCCTGTGTGGGTCAGCACCTAGCGATATGGTGTGGGTCAGCACCTAGCGATCTTGTGTGGGTCAGCACTGAGCGATCCTATGTGAGTCAGCACTGAGTGATCCTGAGTGAGTCTTCCTCTTAACAGAGTAAGATGATTCAGTAGTTATAACTAATCATCTTTACTACCGTATGTAAGTTATACCTGGTGTGAGCTGAGTATGTACCTGTGTGGTACTTTCCTTCGTGGTAATACCTTGGTGGTATTATTCTATGTGGTGTACCTGTGTGGTACTTGCCTTCATGGTATTGTTTCCTTTGTGGAACAGTTGAGCTTGGGGATTTGGAGTTGGACTCTGTGTTTTACTCATGATTGAGATGGGTTTACTTGTTATCTTAGGTATATGTATGGGCATATAGCTAAGTTGGGTTATCAGTTGTTTCACTCTTTGTGGTTTATCCTTTGTAGATTTTGTGAGACCTTGAGGGTCTCAGGGTCCCTAATGAGTATCATTATACTCACCCCTACAAAGGCTATGCCCGTACCCCATTGTGTTTGGTGCAGATGACAGACAGCGCTGACTAAGGACGAGAGTACATGGACTAGATGGTGCCCAGAGGTGGACCATACGACGTGTTGATACGCAGAGGAGATGGGCAGACGTGGAGTGCTGAGGAGGCGATCTATACCTACCCTTCAGGTAGTAACCTCGTAGGATGACCCAGTAGCTGCCTTTTCTCTTTCATCAGTTGTATTGTATTTCAGTTGTACTTGTGCCTTTACTGTTGGGATTGTATTCCGAACCCTTTTACATTCAGTACTCTTTTGGTTATATAGTTTCCTTGTGTTCGTATCTTACTATGTGCTTGGTTACATGTGTTCACAGGTTATAAATTCAATTCCTTCCCAATTTTATAGAATACGCCTTTTGGTGCTGGTTTCCAGCCCCTGGCCTATGGAAGGCGGGCTTGGGGTGGTCACGACACAGGCCCCGAGGGATGGGTCATGACAAATTGGTATCAGAGGAGTCGGTTCTACCATAGAACATAGGACTCTGATCTTTTCTTTTAACAGAAATAGTGTTAAGTGTAGCGAGTGTGGTTATCAGTTTAGGGAATCCAATGTTGGTGCGATTGCTGACGTATCCATACACCAGTACCCTGAATTTTGATTTCCGACTCAGTGCACAAAAACACTGATTGTGTGTGTGTTTCCAAGAGTTTTCTTTGTGATCTCTTGAGTCAGCTCATTAGGTATAACTTATTGACTGTGGTGAACTTGTTTCTTTTCAGGATGTCTCCATGAAGACAGCCAGCTAGGGTTCCGAGAGATGTATGCACTGATAGCCCACCAAGCGACGATGCCTCGCTGTAGGGCCCTTTTCTAGTAGAGGCGCCAGCGGAGGCACCAATGGTACCATTACCCATTGGGCCACCAATGCCACTAGACCCAACAGTAGTGGGTGCATGCCTCTTGAGCGCGTTGCAAGAGTTCCGGTGCCGGAGGCCACCCAGGTTCAGGGGAGAGACAGACCCAAAAACGGCTGAGGATTGGATGGAGGCTGTAGTGAGAGTCTTTCGACTAGTAGGCACACCAGAAGATCACATGGTGATCATTTCTTCCATCCTTCTATAGTCAGCAGTAGGGAGATGGTGGAGCATGATGCTCCAAGTTCACGATGAGATAAGGCTTCTCTGGGTAGACTTCGAGAGCCAGTTTCGGGCAGAGTTTTTCCCAGCGACTCTTCGCACTGTGCACATACAGGAGCTACTTCATCTACAGTAGGGTAGCATGACCGTAGCTCGGTAATCAATGAGGTTCACTAACCTCTCACGCTACTCTACTGATATGGTGTGGGACCCATTCATCAGGGCCCAGACCTTCGAGCAGGGGCACATGCGAGAGATCAGGGCTTTGATGATTTCTCTTAACATCTCGACACAGGCGGGGGGTGTTAGAGAGAGCCCTATTATTAGAGAGTTTCCTTGTTGAGTAGTCGCCAGCAGTGAGACCCACCCCCAGAAGTCACATAACAGAGTCTTCTACAGTTGGCAGCCGACAGATGCCGCAGAGGTTCAAGAGGACCAGACCTATGGGTGGATAACCTTGGGATTCAGAGTCGGTTGTGTGGGGCACCCGAGGGAGTGACAGTGATGCCAAGAGCGGGTAGTGTTATGCATGCGGAGGGAAGGGACACATGGATCGTGACTGTCTGACCCACTGTGCAGATGATCAACAGACGATCAACGGACCGCCAAGTCAGAGATAGAGATTTGATCAAGGTGGTCCGCAGGGAGTAGGTAGAGGTGGTAGAGGAGCAGACCATGCAGCTGGCGGTGGGCGACCATTTGAGATGTTACTGCCAGCACCACTAGGTGGTCCACCCCAACCATAGGGAGCAGGTGGACAGGGGCGAGCTCAGCTCCAGGAATCTGAGTCCTACGATCACAGTGCTCTGGAGATGATATGAGGTACGATATTTGTTTATTCCACCTTAGCTTTAATAATTATAGACATAGGAGCTAGTCATTATTTTATTTCCACTTCCCTCGTTTGAAGATCCTATATTCCGATGGAGCCGTTGGCTTGATCCTTATAGCTAGAGACTTCTACGGGAGTGGATTCGACAATTACACACTGGTGCTGGTAGTGCGAGCTTACTCTAGGAGGCGAGAGCTTGGGCTGAGATCTCCTAGTAGTAGCGCCGAGGCCTTACGATGTCATCTTGGGTATGGACTGGTTATCAACATTCCATGCTCAGATAGTCTTTATTAGGAAAAAAGTGTGGTGTGTCGGCACAGATGGGACCAGGTTTACCTTTATCGATGAGAAGGGAGCCTTTACAGCACAGGATGGACTTACCCAGAGGAGAGTGCAGTTGATCACTCATCAGTTGGCTAGCCTTACCCTCAGAGCGGTTGATGTGGAGAGTCCGAGATATCCTATCGTGGTGGACCAGTATGAGGATATCATGCCTAATAATATTACGGGTCTACCTCCTTGCAGATAGGTAGAATTTTCCATAGACTTGTACCCCAGGATGACAGCGATATCTACACCAGCGTATTGGATGGCTCCAGCGGAGCTTCGTGAGCTGCGGGTATAGCTAGAGGACTTGCAGGGGAAGAGATTCATTCAGCCCAGTGTATCTCCCTAGGGAGCCCCGATTTTATTTTCCAAGAAGGCGGATGGGAGCTTGAGACTTTGTGTTGACTATCGGTGCCTGAACCAGGTGACTGTGAAGAACACATACCCACTCCCGAGGATTGACGACCACATTGATCAGCTGAAGGGAGCATGATTGTTCTTGAAGATAGACCACATATCAGTATATCACCTGCTCAGATTATGAGATGAGGATGTGCAGAATATGAAATTTAGATGTCTTTATGTCCATTACGAGTTCTTGGTTATGCCATTCGGTGTGACCAATGCTCCAGCATTGTTAATGGGACTCATGAAGAGGATCCTTCATCCATACCTTGATCAATTTGTCTTAGTATTTATCAACAATATTCTGATCTACTCAACTACTGAGGAGGATCATGTCTATCCATTGTGGGTAGTACTGGACAAACTCCGAGAGAACCAGCTTTATGGTAAGCTCTCGAAGTGCCAGTTTTGGATCCGAGAGGTTCATTTTCTCGGACATGTCATCTCGAAGGCTGGAGTTGCAGTGGATCCAACGAAGATTGAGGCAGTACTTGCTTGGGATCCACCCAGGAGTGTGACGGAGGTACATAGTTTTTTGGGTTTGTTCGGATACTACCAGAGGATTGTTCCATATTTCCCCAGAGTTGTAGCACCACTTTAAGCATTGACAAAGAAGGGGAAACCCTGCGTGTGTTCGGAGAGATGCCAGGTGAGTTTTTAGAAGATGAGGTAGATTCTGACTAGTGCCCCCATCTTGAGGCTTCCCGAGGAGGGCGTAGGGCACGTAGTCTACTGCGACACATTAGGGACCATACTCGGATGGGTCCTGATGCAGGAGAAAGTAGTGATTGCATATAGTTCTTAACAGTTGAGACAACATTAGCAGAAATACGGTACTCATGACCTAGATCTAGCAGCAATAGTCCTCGCCTTGAAGACGTGGAAACACTATCTAATGGGAAAACACTTTATAGTATACTCGGATCAGAAGAGTATCAGGTATATCCTCTATCAGAAGGACTTGAACCCGAGACCATGACGTTGGCTTTAGTTCCTCAAGGACTATGACTTTGAGATAATCTATACTCCTGGGAAGGGGAACGATGTAGCAGATGCACTCCGCAGGAGATCTAGTATACAACTGCTTGGAGAGGCGACAGAGAAGCTGGCTGCTTTGTAGATATCCTTTGTGGATCAGGCTGGAGTATCTTTTCTTCAATCTCTTACTGTAACTCCCCCACTTCTTCAGTGAGTCATGGAGGCGCAGTGTGGGGACACTGACTGCGAGGCTCGACGTGCCCAGATATCCACAGGGCAGACACCTAATGGATTTTCTCATGATTGGGAGCACGTCATCCTCTTTAGAGAACATACTATGGTATCGGTGTCACATCAGGAGGAAGTGTTGACAGAGTTCCCCACATCCCCTCTAGCGGTACATCCAAGAGTGGCGAAGATGTACCAGGATCTCCGACGACAGCACTGGTGGCCGGGAATAAAGAAAGAAGTTGTAGAGTTTGTCTCTCGGTGCCTCACTTGTTAACAAGTTAAGGCGGAGCTGTAAAGACCCGTAAATTTCAAGAATTTTTTTTTCTTTTTTTATTTGGAATATTACAAGAACGTAGTTTCTTACGGAACCTTATTCTGAGGCCCGGTGTGCCCGGAATCATTTTCTGAAGTTTGGCTTGGGTAGGTTCAGTGAACTGATGAGCGGGTTTTTTTAACTTTTGAACCGGTGCTTGGAATCGAATTATGAGTGCACCGATGGAATCACAGTGCCGGTATTTTCTTAGAAACGCCTCTTCTAGAGTTGCATTTGCTCGGGTGTGGTTTTTAATTTTTGGGGTTAAGTGAAAAAAATAAAATAAAGTAATGCGACAACGTTATTTTATTTCAATTAAAGCCACTTAAAGCTGCTTAAGCTGAGTTGAAGCAGATAGGGTGGAACCCAAAATATCCTACCCCCTTAGTATGATATTTTTGAGGTGGGGCCCACACGAGCCCCACCATTTCTTTTCCTCTAAGTAACACACCCGCAAAAACCCTTTTTAATCAAAAGTCAACTGGTGCGTTTTCTAAAAATCTTAAATGCTCCTATTAAATGGATAGTTAAGTCATTAACATTAATTCACCAAATTAATGGTTCGTTTCTTAACATGTTTTCAATCTTTTGGCATAATAATAAAATAATACCAACACTTGTCTTTTGAAGGGCGACTTGTTGGAGGATTTAGAGAAATCTCTGAAGCTATAAGATCTTCATCTTTTTTGCGAAGAACGTGAAGAACGCGAAGAACGCCGGCCTTCGACGAAAGGAGATGAAGAACGATGAACCCGCAGAGATCGACGACATGACGCCGTGTACCACGACGCCCACGATTCTCCTTCCCCGACGTTCTTCTGTGACGTTTCTCCTCCCGCGAAAACACTTCGATCAACTTCTTGAGGTAGGAGATTTCAAATCTTTTAAATTTCCTTTGTGGATTTTTATCCTTAACATGGATTTAATACGTGAAATTAAATCCGTGCGTTTTCCTTATCCCTCGAAGATCGTCGACGCGACTTCCTTCCGCGACGACGCGACATACTTCCAAAACGCGACAATCCTCTTCTTCCGCGACTGTCAATTCCGCGAAGAACTCTCGTCCGACGACAGCTACGAGGTAGGGGTTGTTTTGAAAATGATAATACCCATGTTTGTTTTCCTCCAAGGCAAGAACGCGGACCAACCAATTAACAAGTTGGTCTGTGGATTATTATTTCAGGTCGAGGATTATCAATTGCTGGGAATTATGGTGTTGTTTTAACCCGCTAACGCGGTGGGTGCGGACCAACGAACAAGTCCGAACCCACCACACTTTTGTTCTTGGTGTGCAGAACGGCAGACGACGACAAAACGGGCCATAGAGATGATTTGTTGATTCCGCAGTGAGGAACGGGACCCAGGATGAGGTACGGCGCAGATGGAAATGAAATCGAACCACCAAAGCAAATCCGGTGGCCCGCGGACTCCACCGGCGGTGCCCCGTCGCGCCGCCGAACAGAGCCGTCGCGGGTGAAGCCGCGACGGCGGGGTGCGGTTCCGTGGCCACGCGGAACCAGAGGTAGGGACGCGGCCGGCTGCCGCGTCCGTTGGCGAGAGGCGGCCCCAACCGGGGCTGCGGATCCTTCACGTAGGGGCAGCGCGCCCCCGCTCGCGTTTTCCCTCGCTCGACCGCTCGGCCGAGCCGAGCCAAGCCGACCCGCCGGGCCGGGTCGTGCCCAGGACGAGCCGGGTCGCGCCCAAACGAGTCGGACCTGGACACGGGTCGGGTCCACCCGGTTCGGGCCAACCCAGGGGGGGTCGGGTCAGGTCGGTCCGGGCCCAGACCCCCCGTTTTCAGACCATTTTCGGTCTTTTACCCATATCATGGGCTACGGAGCTCCGATTGACGCACCGTTAACGGAAACGTGATCCTTGGATCGAGACGGTCATTTCGGTATATTACAGTCAAGGTTTTGGAATACTTTCGGTTCGGCCGGGTTGGTTCGTACACAAAACCAACCGGGCCCTCGGAGCGGAAACGCTCATATCTTGAGCTCCGGACGTCCGATTGACGTACCGTCGACTTTGATGGATTCTTCTAAGTGAGACAGATCTTTTGGATTACTCCGCCTGGGGTTTGGACGTAGGTGGATTATGGTCGGGTTGGTTTTTCCTTAAAAACCAATCGGGCCCCTCGGACGAAAAAGCCAATAACTCTCAGACCGGGCGTCCGATTGACGCGCCGTCTGCGACGTTGAGTTCCTGTTGACGATACGGAACTTTTGGGTACATCAACTCTAGACTTTGTTTCAGTTGATGTATCAGCCTCTCGGCACGTGGAGCGGACCCTCCCGAAAGAGCTTGCTATGTCCGGGAACCCTAGAGTTGGCTGTGACTGCGACAACGACGACAGTACAGAGATCCTCAGTGGATTCGACGATGACGATGACAGTACAGAGATCCTCAGTGGATTCGATGACCACAACGACTATACAGAGATCTTCAGTGGATTCGACGGCGACGACTACAACACTCAGCGATCCTACATGGATTAGTGCTACAGATCCTATGTTTATCCGATCCTGTGTGGGTCAGCGCTCAGCGGTTCTGTGTGATCCAGCGCCTACAGATCCTATGTGGGTCTGATCCTGTGTGGGTCATTGCGGGGGTTAGTTACCTATCGATCCTATGTGGGTCCGATCCTGTGTGGGTCATTGTGGGGGTTAGTACCTATCGATACTTTGTGGGTCCGATGACTTAGATGAATCAGTGGATATATCTTATCATCTTTATCGTCATACGAAGATGTATACCTGTGTGAGTTGAATCCCGTTTTTCTTTCCTATGTGGATTGTGTTGTACTATACTCTGTGGATTTACGTTTTTCTTTCCTATGTGGACTTATTTGTTCTTGGGCTCGAATGTTGGAGCCGAACGGGAATTGATGACTTAGGTATATGTATGGGAATATACCTAAGCAGCGTCGGATGTTACTTCGTGATTGTATATTTCCTTTGTGGTTTATCCTTTGTAGATTTTGGGAGACCTTTGGGGGTCTCAGGGTCCCTAATGAGTAGCTTATTCTCACCCCTGTATGGCCTATTCCCGCACTACGTTGTGTTGGTTGCAGACGACGGACAGCGCTGATCGTGGTCGAGGTTTGCGGAGCAGGACGGTACCTGGAGGTGGACCTTTGGAGGGTGTACTCAGAGCGGACGGTTGGACCGAGGAGCATTGGAGGCTATCTGTGCCCACCCTTCAGGTGGGACTTCCAGTGGGCGGCTCGACGTTGCGGCTTTACTTTCAGTTTTTGTTTTCCCTTTTTTGAGTTGTACTTTACTTTCAGTTTTGGGTTTGTATTCTGGCCCCTTTTGTTTCCGCACTTACTGTTGTACTCAGTTTTTACTTAGTGTGTACTTCTACTACTTTCTTTCTCTGTGGTGTTTTTTTACTTTACAAAGGCAATGCCTTCGCCTTTTTACCGGGATTTACACCTTGGTGCTAGTCGCCAACCCCTGGCCTATGGAAGGAGGGCTTGGGGTAGTCACGGCTCGGGCCCCAAGGACGGGTCGTGACAAATTGGTATCAGAGGAGTTCGGTTCTACCGCAGACTCTGATCTTTCTTCTATGTGAAGCAATAATGTTAAGCTTATTGAGTGTGGTTATCAGTCCAGGGATCCCAGTTTTGGTTCGGCGGCCGACGTATCCATACACCAGGACCCTGACTTCTGATTTCCGACTTAATGCACGAAAACATTGATTGCATGTGTGTTTCAAGTTTTCTTTGTGATTACTTTGTGTCAACTCACCAGGTATACTATTCTGATAGTGGAGCACTTGGTTTCTTTTCAGGTTGACCCCACGATGACAGATAGCTAGGGTTCCGAGAGTTGAGCGTGACGACAGCCCGCCGAGCGATGAGGCCTTGGTGAAGGGCCCTTTGACAGTAGAGGCACCAGCGGTACCGCTACCCGCTGAGCCACTGATGCTTCCAGCCCCAGTCGCTGACGATGCACGTCGCCTTAGTGCACTGCATGAGTTCCAGCGCCAGCGACCACCCAGTTTCCGTGGGGAGACAGACCCCCAGGCTGCCGAGGACTGGCTGGAGGCAGTCGTACGAGTTTTCAGGCTAGTGAGGACACCATCAGACCTCATGGTGATCCTCGCAGTGAGACTACTGCAAACAGCAACAGGCCGATGGTGGAGCTTGATGCTCCAGGTGCACAATGAGGCGTATCTCCTTTTGTCAGACTTTGAGAGCCTCTTCCGCTCACAGTTCTTCCCGGCTACCCTCCGTGCGGTGCGCATCCAGGAGTTTCTTCACCTGCGGCAGGGCAGCTTGACGGTCGCCCAGTACTCGGTGAGATTTTCCGATCTCTCGCGCTACTCGACAGACATGGTACGAGACCCATTCTTCTGGGCCCGGGCCTTTGAGCAGGGATTGAGACATGAGATCAGGGCATCGCTGATCTCCCTCAGCATTCCGACTCAGGCAGGAGTACTGGAGTGAGCCCTCTTGATCGAGAGCTTTCTTGCTGAGTCCTCATCAGCAGCGAGACCTACCGTGGGGCGGCACGTAGCAGAGTCTTCTGCAACAGGAAGCTGACGGATGACTCATGGGTCTAGGAAGACTAGACCTTCCGGAAGACGACCTCAGGACATTGGCTCAGCAGTGCAGGGCACACATCGCGGAGCCAGTCTTTTGAGAGGCAGGCAGTGCTACGCATGCGGCGGGCAGGGCCACATGGCTCGTGACGGCTCGACCCGCCATGCCGAGGAGCAGCAGGCGGTCGAGGGGCCGCCCAGGCAGAGGCAGAGAGTCGACCGTGGCGGTCCACAGGGAGCAGGCAGACGAGGCAGAGGAGCTGGCCGAGTAGCGGGTGGTGGGCGACACTTTGAGGCTCTACCCCCACCACCACCAGGAGGGCCACCCCGACCACAGGGAGCTGGCGGGCAGAGACAGGCACAGCTCCAGGCAGTGTAGGCCTACGACCACGGCACACCCGAGATGATTCAAGGTATTATTTGTGTCTATTCCATCCTTTCGGCAGTTCTTATAGACACAAGAGCGAGTCACTCTTTCATAGCTGCTGCCCTTGTTCAGAGCTCAGAGATTCCGACAGAGCCGTTGGCTCGATCCTTATGTCTAGGGACTCCTACGGGAGAAGACTCGACGATTGCACACTAGTTCCGGCAGCGTGAGCTTACTCTAGGAGGTGAGAGCTTCGGCTGGGATCTTTTTGTAGTGGCGTCGAGTAATTACGACGTCATCTTGGGCATGGATTGGTTATTTACAGTCCATGCTCAGATTGACTGTATTAGGCGCAAGGTGCGATGTGTACGCACCGACGGAAGCAGGTTCACCTTCACTGGAAAGAAGGGAGCCTTTGCAGCACAGGATGCACTCTCACAGAGGAGAGGAAAACCCATCCCTCACCAGTTGGCTAGCCTCATCCTAGGAGCAGTTGACGTGATGTGTCATAGTTTTCCTACAGTGGTGGATCAGTATGCGGACGTCTTTCCCGACGACGTTCCAGGACTAACTCCTCGCAGAGGGGTAGACTTTCATATTGATCTGTACCCCGGGACAGCCCCGATATCCACTCCAGCGTATCGGATGGCCCCCGCTGAGTTTCGAGAGCTACGGGTACAGTTGGAGGGCTTGCAAGGCAAGGGATTCATCTGACCCAGTGTTTTACCCTGGGCTTCCCTGATATTATTCACCCAGAAGGAGGACGGGAGCTTGTGACTGTGTTTCAACTATCATTGCCTGAACCAGGTGATGGTGAGGAACAAGTATCCGCTACCGAGGATTGATGACCTCTTCTATCAGCTCAAGGGAGCATAGTGGTTCTCGAAGATAGGCCTCAGGTCAGGCTATCATCAGCTCAGTGTTCGAGATGAGGACGTGCAGAAGACGGTCTTCAGATGTCGGTATGGCCAATATGAGTTCTTGGTTATGCCATTCGGTGTAACCAATTCTTCAACAGTGTTCATGGGCCTCATGAACCGAATCTTTCAGCAATACCTCGATCGATTTGTCGTAGTCTTCATCGATGACATTTTTATATACTCGACCCCTGAGGAGGAGCACGCCTACCACTTGCGGGTTGTACTAGACACACTCCGAGAGCACCAGCATTATGGAAAGCTCTCGAAGTGCCAGTTCTGGTTACGTGAGGTCCTCTTCTTGGGGCACGTCATCTCTGAGGCGGGAGTTGCGGTGGATCCTGTGAAGATCGAGGCAGTGCTATCTTGGGAGCCACCCAGGATCGTGACGGCGGTGCAGAGTTTCTTGGGACTAGCTGGATACTATCGGAGATTTGTTCCGTTCTTCTCCAGAGTTGCGGCACCACTATCAGCCTTAACGAAGAAGGGGAAACCCTTTGTGTGGTCAGAGAGATGTCATCAGAGCTTCCAGGAGCTGAGACAGAGACTGACCAGCGTACCTATCTTGAGGTTTCCTGAGGAGGGGGTTGGATACGTAGTCTACTGCGATGCATCAGAGACTGGACTCTGATGTGTCCTGATGCAGCAGTATGTGGTGATCTCCTATGGATCATGTCAGTTGAGGCCGCATGAGAAGAACTACGCTAACCATGACCTGGAGTTAGCAGCAGTGGTCTTCGCTCTGAAGACATGGAGACACTATCTAATGGTTGAGTGCTTTATAGTATTTTCTGACCACCACAGTCTCAGGTATATCTTCTCACAGAAGGATCTGAACCTGAGACAGCGGCGATGGATCGAGTTCCTCCAGGACTATGACTTTGAGATAGTCTATACTTCTGGGAAGGGGAACATAGTAGCCGATTCTCTCAGCAGGAGGACGGGAATTCAGCTACTTGAGGAGGCGACAGAGCAGCTAGCCACTTTGCAGATATCCTTTGTGGATAGAGATGGAGCAGCCATCCTTCAGTATCTTATATTCTCTCCTCCACTACTACAGCGGGTCAGAGAGGCACAGCGTGGGGACGCTGACTGTGAGACGCGGCGTGCACAGATATCCTCAGGACAGGCACCTGATGGTTTCTCCCTTGGAGTAGAGCACGACGTTCATTTCAGAGGACGTACATTGGTACCAGTCGCCTTATGAGAGGAGGTGCTGAGAGAGTTTCACACTTCTCCTTTGGTGGTACATCCTGGAGTGGCGAAGATGTACCAAGACCTCAAACGACAGCACTGGGGGTCGGGCATGAAGAAGGTTGTGGCAGAGTTCATTTCATGATGCCTCACCTGTCCACAGGTGAAGGCAGAGCATCAGGTACCAGCAGGCTTGGTACAGCCCTTGGAGGTCCCGGAATGGAAGTGGGATGGCATATATATGGACTTCGTGACTGGACATCCACGCACTTCCAGAGGTCATGACTCCATTTGGGTGATTGTCGACCGACTCATCAAGTCGGCACACTTCTTACCCATCCGAGAGCAGGGCTTAGTGGAGAGCTTGGGGCGTCTCTACGTTCAGGAGATTGTACGGCTTCACGGTGTTCCATCATCTATCGTCTCCTATCGAGACACTCTCTTTACTTCCCGGCTTTATAAGGGGTTGCATGAGGCATTCGGGACGCAACTACGTCTGAGCACCGCCTTTCACCCTCAGACAGATGGTTAGACGGAGAGGACCATTCAGACTCTCGAGGACATGCTCCGCGCATGTGTCCTCGACTTTGGTCGCAGCTGGGAGGACCACCTAACCTTGGTGTATTTTGCGTACAACAATAGCTACCACTCCACCATCGGGATGGAACTATACATGGCGTTGTACGACATACCTTGTAGATCTCCTTTGTGCTGGACAAACCCTGGGGAGTCAGCACTCGTGGGACCAGAGACGGTCCGGGCCACGACAGAGAAGGTCCAGGTCATCCAGGAGCAGATGAGGACAGCTCAGAGCCGACAGAAGTCTTATGCTGATAGGAGGTGGAGGCCACTAGAGTTCGAGGATGGCGACCAAGTCTTCTTGCATGTCCCCCCTCGACGTGGATTACGGAGATTTGGTCGAGGCGGCAAGTTGTCTCCTTGCTTTATCGGACCATTCCAGGTCCTCATCCGGATCGGCGAGGTGGCTTATCGCCTAGCTCTACCACCTCAGTTTCACCGGGTGCACGACGTCTTCAATGTATCTCAGATGAAGAGATACGTGCACGACCCGACGCATATCATTGACCATGGGGAGCTGGACATTGATGATGGAGAGACTTTTGCAGAGGTCCCAGTGGAGATCGAGGATCAACATGAGTGGGTCCTACGTGGATGATCGATTACTCTAGTACGCGTCATATGGCAACACGGGAACCTCCAGGAGAGCACTTGTGAGCGGGAGGCTCAGATGCATGCTTAGTACCCACATTTTTTCCCTATTTTATGTTGTATCTTTACGGGGACGTAAAGCCGTGAGGTGGGAGTAAAGTAAAGACCCGTAAATTTCAAGGAAATTTTTTTTCTTAATTTTCTTTGGAATTTTACAAGAACGCAGTTTCTGACGGCACCTGATTCTGAGGCCCGGTGTGCCCAGAATCATTTTCCGAAGTTTGTCTCAGGTACATTCAATTAATGGACGAGCGGGTTTTTCTAACTTTTGAACCGGTGCTCGGAATCGAATTCTGAGAGCACCGATGGAATCGCAGTGCCGATATTTTCTTAGAAACTCCTCTTCCGGAGTTGCGTTTTCTCTAGTGTGGTTTTTAATTTTTGGGGTTAAGTGAAGAAAATAAAATAAAGTAATGCGACAACTTTATTTTATTTCACTTAAATCCACATAAAGCCACTTAAAGTTGCTTAAGCTGAGTTGAAACGGATAGGGTGGAACCCAAAATATCCTACCCCCTTGGTAGGATATTTGTGAGGTGGGGCCCGCACGAGCCCCACCATTTCTTTTCCTCAAAGTAACGCACCCGCGAAAACCCTTTTTAATGAAAAGTCAACTGGTGCGTTTTCTAAAACTCTTAAACGCTCCTATTAAATGGACAGTTAAGTAGTTACCATTAATAAACCAAATTAATGGTTCATTTCTTAACATGTTTTCAAACTATTGGCATAATAATAAAATAAGACCAACACTTGTCTTTTTAAGGGTGACTTGTTGGATGATTTGGAGAAATCTCTGAAGCTAGAAGATCATCATCTTTCTTCGCGAAGAACGCGAAGAACACGAAGAACGCGAAGAACACCGGCCTTTGACGAAAGGCGACGAAGAATGCCAAACCTGTGGAGATCGACGACGCGACGCCGTGTACCACGACGCCGACGATTCTCCTTCCCTTACGTTCTTCTGCGACATTTCTCCTCCCGTGACAACTCTTCGATCAACTGCTTGAGGTAGGAGATTTCAAATATTTTAAATTTCCTTTGTGGATTTTTATCCTTAACATGGATTTAATACGAGAAATTAAATCTGTGTGTTTTCCTTAACCCTCAGAGATCGTCGACGCGACGCCCTTCCGCGACGACACGACGCCCTTCCGCGACGACGCGACGCCCTTCCGCAACGCGCGGATCCTCTTTTTCCGTGACGGTCAATTCCGCGAAGAACTATCGTCCGACGACAGCTACGAGGTAGGGGTCATTTTGAAAATGATAATACCCATTTTTTTTCCTCCAAGGAAAGAACGCAGACCAACCAATTAACAAGTTGGTCTACGGATTATTATTGCAGGCCGAGGATTATCAATTGCTGGGAATTATGGTGTTGTTTCAAACCGCTAACGCGGTGGGTGCGGACCAACGAACAAGTCCAAACCCACCGCCCTTTTGTTATTGGTGTGTGGAACGGTGGATGACAACAAAACGGGTTGCCGAGACGATTTGTTGATTCCGCAGTGAAGAACGGGACCCGGGATGAGCTACGGCGCAGACGGAAATGAAATCGGATCATCGGAGCAACTCCGGGGGCCCGCGGAATCAATCGGCGATGCGGGTCGCCTGCGCAGCGGCGCTGGCGGTCGGAGGAAGTGGCGCCCCGGCGCGCCGCCGGACGGAGCCGCGACGACGGGGTGCGGTTCCGCGGCCGCGCGGAACCAGAGGCAGGGACGCGACCGGCTTCCGCGTCTGTTGGTGAGAGGCGGCCCCAACCGGGGTCGCGATCCTTCACGTGGGGGCAGCACGCCCCCGCCCGCGTTTTCCCTCACTCAGCTACTCGGCCGAGCCGAGCCGAGCCGACCCGCCGGGCCAGGTCGCGCCCAACCGGGTTGGACCCGGACCCGGGTCGGGCCGACCCCGGGGGGTCGGGCCGGGCCCAAACCCCCCATTTTCGATCTTTTTCCCATATCATGGTCTACGGACCTCTGATTGAAGCACCATCAGCGGAAACGTGATCCTTGGATCGAGACGGACGTTTCGGTATATTACACTCAAGGTTTCGGAATACTTTGGGTTTGGCCGAGTTGGTTCGTACACGAAACCAACCGGGCCCTCGGAGTGGAAACGCTCATATCTTGAGCTCCGGACGTCCGATTGACGTACCATTGACTTTGATGGATTCCTTTAAGTGAGAGGGATCTTTTGGATTACTCCGCCTGATGTTTGGACGCAGGTGGAGTACGGTCGGTTTGGTTTTTCCTTAAAAACCAACAGGGCCCCTGGGATGAAAAAGCCAATAACTCTCAGACCGGGCGTCCGATTGATGCGCCATCTGCGACGTTGAGTTCCTGTTGACTATACGGAACTTTTGGGTACATCAACTCTGGACTTTGTGTCAGTTGATGTATCAGCCTCTCGGCTCGTGGAGCGAACCCTCCCTAACGAGCTTGCTGTGTGCGGGAACCCTAGAGCTGGCTGCGACTGCGATGACGACGACAGTACAGAGATCCTCAGTGGATTCGACGATGACGACGACTGTATAGAGATCCTCAGTGGATTCGACGATGACGATGACTGTACAGAGATCATCAGTGGATTTGACGGCGACGACTACAGCACTCAGCGATCCTACGTGGATCAGTGCTATAGATCATGTGTGGATCTGATCCTGTTTGGGTCAGTGCTCAACGGTTATGTGTGAGCCAGAGCCTATAGATCCTGTGTGGGTCTGATCCTGTGAGGGTCATTGCGGGGGTTAGTAACCTATATATCCTGTGTGGGTCAGATCCTATGTGGGTCATTGTGGGGGTTAGTACCTATCGATCCTTTGTGGGTCCGACGACTTAGATGAATCAGTGGATATATCTGATCTTATTTATCGTCATACGAAGATGTGTAACTGTGTGAGCTGAATCCTGTTTTGCTTTCCTATGTGAATTGTGTTGTGCTATCCTGTGTGGATTTACGTTTTTCTTTCCTATGTGGACTGAGTTGTGCTTGGGCTCAGATGTTGGAGCCGAACGGGAATTGATGACTTAGGTATATGTATGGGCATATACCTAAGCAGTGTCGGATGTTACTTTGTGATTGTATCTTTACTTTGTGGTTTATACTTTGTGGATTTTGGGAGACCTTCGGGGGTCTCGGAGTCCCTACTGAGTATCTTATACTCACCCCTGCACGGGCTATGCCCGCACTACGTTGTGTGGGTTGTAGACGACAGACAGTGCTAATTGTGGTCGAGGTTTGCGGAGCAGGACGGTACCTGGAGGTGGACCTCTGGCGGGTGTACTCGGAGCGGACGGTTGGACAGAGGAGCTTTGGATGCTATCTGTACCCACCCTTCAGGTGGGACTTCAGTGGGCGGCTCGACGTTTTGGCTTTACATTCAGTTGTTGTTTTCCCTTTTTCGAGTTGTACTTTACTTTCAGTTTTGGGTTTGTCTTATGTCCCCTTTTGTTTCTGCACTTACTGTTGTACTCAGTTTTTACTTAGTGTTTACTTCTACTGCTTGCTTGCTCTGTGGTGTTTTTTTACTTTACAAAGGCAATTCCTTCCCCTTTTTACCGGGATTTACACCTTGGTGCTAGTCGCCAGCCCCTGGCCTATGGAAGGCGGGCTTGGGGTAGTCATGGCTTGGGCCCCGAGGACGTGTCGTGACAGGAGCATCAGGTACCAGCAGGCTTGGTTTATCCTTTAGAGGTCCCAGAGTGGATGGGATATCCATAGACTCCGTGAAAAGACCTCCACGTACATCCAGAGGTCATGACTCGATTTGGGTGATCGTCGATCGACTCACCAAGTCAGCCCACTTCCTACCAATTAGAGAGAAGGGTTCAGTAGAGAGCTTGGGACGCCTCTATGTGCAGGAGATTGTGCAGTTACATAGAGTACCCTCGGGGATTGTCTCCTATTTTGATGCACTTTTTGCTTCTCGACTATGGAAGAGGTTGCAGGAGGCTTTCGGGACGCACCTTCGTTTGAGCACCGCCATCCATCCCTAGACAGATGGACAAACTGAGCGGACCATTCAGACCCTCAAGGACATGCTACATGCATGCATCCTCGACTTTGGTCATAGCTAGAAGGATCATTTCCCTTTGGTGGAGTTTTCATACAACAACATCTCTCACTCCACAATTGGGATGGAACCTTTTGAGGCATTGTATGGGCGAAATTGCAGATCACCTTTGTGCTAGACAGACCCAGGGAAGTCATCACCCTTGGGACCTGAGATGGTACGGGCTACCATAGAGAAGGTGAAGATCATCTAGGAGCGGATGAAGACTACATAGAGCAGGCAGAAGTCTTATGCCGATAGGAGACGAAGACCTCTGGATTTCGAGGATGGCGACCACATCTTTCTATAGGTCTCACATCGATGAGGTTTGCCGAGATTTGGCTGAGGCGGAAAGTTATCTCTGAGGTTCATCGGACCCTTCAAGGCCCTCAACAGAGTTGGCGAGGTGTCTTATGGCTTAGCACATCCAACTCAGTTGCACCGGGTTCACGATATCTTCCACGTATCCCAGCTGAGGAGATACGTGCATGACCCTTCCCACGTCATTGACTACGGAGAGCTGGACATCGACGAGGGGGTGAATTTTACAAAGGTTCCAGTTGAGATTGAGGATCGACAGGAGTGGGTCCTTCGTGGGCGGTTGATACCTCTGGTGCGCATTCGTTGGCAGCACGGGAACCTCCAGGAGATCACATGGGAGCGGGAGGCTCAGATGCATGCTCAGTACCCCCACTTGTTTACCTAGTTTTGAGTTTTGTCTTACTGGGACGTAGAGCCCTGAGGTGGGTAGAATGTAAAGATCCATAATTTTATGTATTGTTTTTAAATATATGGGAATTTTACAAGTCTGAAAAAATTGATGGTGCATGATTATGAGGCCCAGAGTGCCCAGAATCAATTTCTGAACTTTATTTCGGGTACGTTCAGTAATCATGCGAGTGGGTTTTTATAACTTCTGAACTAGTGCTCTGAATTGAAATATGAGGGCACCGTGGAACTCGTAGCGCCAGTATTATCTTAAGGCGACTTTCACCTCGACGGCAGTTGGTCGAGGGTGAAAGTTAGTATTTGGGTTTTTTGTGAAGGAATAAAATTAAAATAAAATTGTGTAACATTTTATTTTTATTTGAAACACCCATGTGGATGTTGAGAGGTTATAGAAGTGGGGGCCACCAGAATTAAATCTCCCATGAGAGCATATGATGGTGGGGAGCACCTGAACTAACCTCCCATGAGAGGTTATGGTGGTGGGGACCACCCGTGGCTAAACCCCCTTGAACTCCCTCATAATTTTGGGGAAGCCTCTTAAACTTCCCCCACTTAAATGGTTCCACGCCCATTAATTTATTATTCCAACCTATGTAATTAATTAATTCAATTTGAAGTTGTGCCAACAATTAAAAATGGGGGAAACACAACAGTATTGGCTACTTGGCATTTTTGGTGGGATTTGGGAGAGAATGACTTGGAGAAACTTATTCTCACCAATGAAGAACGCTCCTACCAATGAAGAACGACAACCAGAGATCGAAGAATGAGGAAACCGGCCCCAAGCCGGATAAGAAGCACCTTGAGGAGGAAACCAACGTAGGAAATCTTCAACGAACTTACTTCACTCCACTTCGACAACAAAAAACAAATGTGGTAGGGTGGTTTTTTGATTTTTTATTTTCCATTCCCGTTCTTGATAATTCTATGTAATACAAGAAGGAAATATAGCCGCTTGCTACCAATGTAACGCAGAGAGTGCAGGCTAAACAAACATGGCTTCTCCCCTCTGCAAACCTTGTGATTAATTGTTGATCACGATTAAGGAACAAATACCAGCACCGGAGGGGCACAAGAATGGCTGTCGGCACCACCGCCGGCTGTGACGAAGGCAACCGACCCTAGTGCCACCCCACGGCCCGACCGCGCCACCTGCAGCCCCGCCGTGTGGCCCTGAGGCTATGCCACCTGCGGCCCTGTTACGCCACCCCTGTGGAACCCTCAGTGGCCAAGAGGCCCCGTGACCTTGGGCCGACCACGACCGAACCGCTTCGTGGCCCTTGCGGCCTGCCGAACCGGGCTGCCCAGCACGAGCGGGGCCGAACCCAGCAGGTCCGACTGGGCCGACCTAGACCGGGTCGTCCTAGGCCGGTTCGGGCGAGGTTGGTCCAACCGGGTTGGGCCAGGTCGATCCGACCGGGTTGGACCGGACCCAAGCCCACTACGACCCATTTACGCTATTTTGGCCTTAACTTTGGCACCGGACGTCCGTTTGGCAAACCGTCAGTGGTGCTGGAAACCATGGAGCGAGACGTTCCTTTTGAGTATACCCCACTGGAGTTTTGGATTGAGATGGGGTACGGTTAGGTTGGATCGAGCACGAATCCAACCGGGCGTCCATGACTAAAAGGCTAATAACTCACAGACCAGGCGTCCGAACGATGCACTGTCTGATGCGTTGAGACCCCTTTGGTGTGACGGTCCTTTGAGATACTTTTTTTGTGGGACTTCGTGGTAGTTGGAGTATCGACCAGTGGCTTGTGGAGCGGAACCTCACAGAGACAAGAGAGTGTAGTGCAGGAACCCTGTAGTTGGCTGTGACATGAAGAATGATTAGCGATCCTGTGTGGGTCAGTACCGAGCGATCCTGTGTGGGTCAGCACTGAGCCATCTGGTGTGGGTCAGCACTAAGCGATCATGTGTTTGTTAGCACTGAGCGATCCTGTGTGGTTCAGCACCTAGACATCCTGTGTGGGTCAGCTGCTAGTGATCCTGTGTGGGTCAGCACCTAGCGATCTTGTGTGGGTCAGTATCTAGCGATCCTGTGTGGGTCAGCACCGACCCGTCCTGTGTGCGTTAGCATCGAGCGATCCTATGTGGGTCTACCTCTTAACATTGTAGGATGATTCAATAGTTATAACAAATCATCTTTACTATCGTACCTAAGTTATACCTGATGGGACATGAGTTTGTACCTGTGTGGTACTTTCCATCGTGGTAATACCTTGGTGGTATTCTTCTGTGTGGCATACCTGTGTGCTACTTGCCTTCGTGGTATTGCTTCCTTCGTGGAATAGTTGAGCATAGGGCTTTGGAGTTGGACTCTCTGTTTTCCTCATGATTGAGATGGGTTTACATGATAACTTAGGTATATGTATGGGCATATACCTAAGTAGGGTTATCAGTTGTTTCACTCTTTGTGGTTTATCCTTTGTGGATTTTGTGAGACCTTGAAGATCTCGGGGTCCCTACTAAGTATCGTTATACTCACCCCTGCACGGGCTATGCCCGCACCCCGTTGTGTTTGTAATAATTAAAAGTAAATAGCAATAATTAGTAATAATTAATGCTAATTAGTAATAAATAGTAATAATTATTAATACTTAATAATAATCGGGATTAATTAGGATTAATTTGTAATAATTAGTAATAAATATTAATTATTAGTAGTAAATTCTAATAATTAGTAATAAATAGTAATAAATAGTAATAAACAGTAATGATTAGTAATAAATGTTAATAAAGAGTAATAATTAGTAATAAAAAGTAATAAATAACAATAAATAATAATAATTAGTTATAATTAGCAATAACTAAAAGTAAGTAGCAATAATTAGTAATAATTATAAATAAATACTAATAATTAGTAATAATTAATAATAATTAGGATTAATAAAGATTAAATAGTAATAATTATGAATAATTAGTAATAATAATTAGGATTAATTAGGATTAATTAGTAATAATGATGATTAATTAGTAATAATTATTAATAATTAGTAATAATAAGTAATAATTACTAATAATTACTAATGATTAGTAATAAAGAGTAAAAAATAGTAAAAAAATAGTAATAATTAGTAATAATTTGTAATAATTAGTAATAATTAGGATGAATTAGTAATAATTAGCAATAAATAGTAATAATTAGGATTAATTAGTAATAATTAGTAATAAATAGTAAAAATTAATAATAAGAAGGATTAATTAGGATTAATTAGTTATAATTAATAATAATAAGAATTAATTAGGATTTTTTAGTAAGAATTAGAAATAAATATTAATAAATATTAGTAAATAGTAATAAATAGTAATAAATAGTAATAAATAGTAATAAATATTAATAAATTGTAACAAATACTAATAAATAGTAATAATTAGTAATGATTAGTAACAAATACTAATAAATAGTAATAATTACTAATAATTACTAATAATTATGATTAATGAGGATTAATTAGTAATAATTAGTAATAAATATTAATAAATAGTAATAAATAGTCATAATTAGTAATAATTAGTATTAAATATTAATAAATATTGATATATATTAATAAATAGAAATAATTATTAATAATTAGTAATAAATAGTAATAAATAGTAATAATTATTAATAAATAGTAATAATTAATAATATTTAAAAGTAAGAAAGTGATAATTAGTAATAATTAGTAATAAATAGTAGTAATTAGTAATAATTAATAATAATTTGTATTAATTATGATTAATTAGTAATTATTAGTAATTATTAGTAATAATTAGTAATAATTAGGAATGATTAGTAATAAATAGTAACAATTATTAAAAATTAGTAATAAATAGTAATAAGAAGTAATAATTATTAAAAAAATATTGGTAATTAGGAAATGCTTCAAAATTGAATACAAAAATCAGGAAAAGGTGAATTCTTACTAATTTTTTAATTAATTTTTTCATCATTCTATCTACTATTTATATGTTAATTCCCCTATCATTTTTATCTAATACTTAATGATTATTTTCACAGATCTTTTGGAATGTCACAAAATAGATAAAATGATTCTTTCTGCCAATATAACCACATTTTCCATATTTATCGTCTTTCTTTGTTGAACTGCCAACACTACATATTGAATCATTATTGTTAATCGAAAAACCTGTCTCATTTTTGAAGGATAAAAGAGTAAAGGAAGATCATGTGCCCAATATTGTGAATTATCATGATATAATGGTCACATGAGCTCATTCTCCTTTTTTGACTTACAACAACGGGGAAAAAATGGCTAATAAATTTGAGTTAATATGATGTGTTAGTAGTTCGACATAGAATGAAAATGGAAATGTGGTTACATTGGTAGTTAGGATTGTTTTGAAACTTTGAGATGTGTATGAATCAACCACACTTTAATTTGACACACATTGTGATCGATATATATCGGGGTAGACAGAATGTGACCTGTCGATGACAACAACAATAGTAAGTGGATAAGATACGTTGTTTACTAGAGTAACAACACCAACAGAGGATGAAGTACATGTGATGTGTGACTCATGGTTTAGTATTTTTTTATATTGTTGTGAATATAGTGTTTTTTATTATTTTATTTTTTATTTAACTTTTAATATTTTATTACTTTATTATTTATTTATTTATTTATTTTTTATTTTGATAAAATTATTTATTATTTTTTTTTATTTTTATATTTTTCTAAATATTGAGGTTTTTATTATTTTATTATTATTATTCAAATTTATAAATATTAACAATATTATTATTAGTATATTAATATTATTATTTATTATTATTATTATTATTATATAGGTATTATTTTTATTATTTTTATTATTTTTATTATTTTCTTAATATTTTTGTGTTATTATTATTATTATTTTATTTATATTATTTTATAAATATTATTTTTAATTTTATTAATATTAATTTTTATTATTATTTTATGTTTTTAGCGATGAGTATATTTTCCCCTCACAAATAGTATTTATAAATATTAAATTTTTTTTAAATTTTTTTAATTTTTTTTTATTTTTGCGACGGGCCTGTCGCAAATGAATTTTTAAAAAAACTCGGTGAAAGTATTTGCGACAGGTGAATTTCTCATCACAAATATTACTTTTTTGTGATGGTCAGTCGCCAAAAAAGTATTTGCGACGCTGTTTTCCACAACAGGTCATTTGCGACGGGCCCCCGTCACAAATACTCATTTTTTCTGTAGTGAACTGTTAATAACCTTAAGTCTACTATATCTCACTTGAAACTCATGCCTCTATCAAGATAGATCCATTTTTAAGGGATCCACTATGTTTTCCTATCGGATAATCTGCTCACTATAACATTACCTCATTGAGAAAAATCCCTTAAGAGAGGAAACTTCTAAAGTATATGATTTTTCCTTTGATATAACCTTGGATCTTTGGAAAGAGCCATCATTGCAGTGTTATCTCAGTAAACCATGTTAGATTCTTGACTTTCAGGCACCTCATCATGCTCTTGGAAAAGGTTTCAAATATACACTACTTCCTTGACTGCATCGAAATCCATAATATACTCAGACTCCACTATAGAATCAGTGAAAACTTGCTATTTTGAACTATTCCTATAATGACCCAATGTTTTATCAATGGAAATTCCCCTCTTATAATTTTGTCATATAATCACATGAAATCACCTCAAAATGAACTAATAAGTACTATGTGACCTTTAAACACAATATTGTCATTTCTATGATTTGATTTTTGAAAATCTGACATACACGGTTGCGATCAGTAAGAAGATTGGAGTCTAATGGAACAAGCTTAATTTTTCGTGAATAGTAACATACCCTTATGAATAGTAACACAACCTTATGAATATTAATATGACCCTTATGAATAGTAAATTGTCCAAAAGAATAGTAACCTCAATCATGAATGTATAAATAAATTTTAGGCATCTTATAAGTGATAATATGACCATAGTAAAAGTATTGGTATTTTTATAAGTCATAAATAATTAATTTAAATTAATTAATTAATTTAAATGAAAATGTATTTTCCTAAAATATATTCATAAATTAATTATTTTATGTCTTATGATTTAAATATAATTTTATAAGACCTTATGTAATTTTTTAAAGCATTGTAAAATCAGTTATAGATTTAAAATTCATATTTTTCAAGTTAATTATGATTTTAATTAAAATTTAAATTATTCATATTTAAAAATTTATTTCCAAAAAATGGAGTTCATTTTTGGATTCTACACATTGATAAATAGTTAGGGTAAATTTTTGGGATTTTTCTAAAATACTTGATTTTTTGATGAACAGTGAAATATGGTAATTTACCGTATATATACATTATAAGATAAATGAACTATTCCTAGAATAATGAATGATGTAATAAAGCTTAGTTAAAATTCACATGAACTTATTACTATTTTTTTCATGGAATAATCACTATTTCTTGTCTTATGAAAAAATAATAAACTAATGATTAAAATATTAAGGAAACCCTCTTCCCCTCCACTATAAAAACTACCCACACTCCCCTCTTCCCTTAACTCCTCTCAAGCATTGTTCCATACCTAAATTATTCCTAAAAATCTTTCCAAGATCCCCATACATCCAGCAGCCCTTTGTCTCCTCAAAATACCAAATCCACTCTGCTTAAGAGGATCTCAAAGGAGATAAAATCATGAGGTAAATTCCTCTTTCCAATTCTCTTATTTTCTTTCAAGTTCTTTTATTTTCTTATTTATTTCATCGCCTAAATTCAAATAGATGGTATGATAACTCTAGTAACATATATTTACTTGAATTCTATTATGATAATGGGATAATTTATCATAATCTCTCCATACCCCTCCTTTTATACTATAAATGAAAAAGTTGTTCAAGATGTGTTGATTTATCACATTCAAAGACGAACGGTTTTCAATTTGAAATACGATATTCAATTCTGGTCATGAAACCATTTTTATAGTTGAAACAAAATATTAAATATTTATTTTATCTTATGTGTTGTTTTGGAATCCTTTTTCACACATGATGCAAAACAATAATACAAGCCGAGTTAATTATGAACAAAATCGCCAAATTAATTCAACTGTTTATCATTAATGTTTTATATAATGATTCACCTTCACTCCAAATAAACAAATGAATTTTATAACCATTTAATATTATGGATTTTCACTAATGTCATATAACTTCAATTCGGAACAACCACTTTCATCATACATATGTATCCGGACATGAATATAAGTAAACAGAACATGAAACAAACGGACCTGAAAAATGAAATCGAACCTCATAACCAATCAAAAATTTCATGAATGAACATAAAACAGTTATAATAAATCTATTACATGTAAAATAGGATCTATAATTATTAATTAATGAAACTAATTTTATTATTCATGTCATTAATATCAAGTGGAGAACACCATCAGACTTAAGGTAAGGGATCCTCTCTATTCCACTTTTATTCATAATGTCCTCTATGGGGTATGATTTCTCACCTCTCCCATACTCCCCTCATGATATATAAGTGATGATAAACCTCATTCACTCTCATTAAGCCCTCTCAAGGAAAAACTATAGCATTTCAATAATCTATACGGGATTCTACCAAAACCTCCTTTGTTCCTTCAGGTTGCCTTATCTTCCTTTTACCAAAATGAAGTTATCATATATCTTTATATACATATCATAAATAATTTTTACATGTACCAAATTCATTTATCATGACCTTTAATCATTCTCTTTCAGGGATATACATGTTTTTAAATGATTCCATCCTCAATACTTCCTGATAAGAAAACCTGTTTTGAGGGAACTTTATGAATTCTTACTCGATTTCAAGTGCACTATATCTTCTGTTTTAAGCCATAATTGTCCTTATAAAATTATTATTTTTTATGAAAACCTTCTTGGTTTAATTATGGTTTTATATAAAGTATTGTTCCCTTTTCTATTTTAAAGACTGTATATTATTTTCCTAAATACCGCACAAAAATGTTTTAATGCTAAAATTTCTTAAATACTTTTCTTACAAGCTGTCAATTCTATTTTACATCACTTACCACAATACATGCCTATTTTTTCTTATGAATTTCCATGTATATTTTAGAGCCTTTATTTCATGGACACTTTTAAGATACACCAATTCATTATGCTTTATGACATGATTATGATACCCATTTCATTACATGGATGTCCTTCTGTATAGATTGTTTATGTATGATTTTATATGTGGTAAGCATATTCATGAAAATTATAAGATGGGTGCACCTAGATAGAGATCCAATACATTGGGTAAAGTTGATTATCATGAGATTTTATGTGCGATGAACTTGGCGGTTAGCCTTGGCTTGTGAAACCATGTGCAACGACCTTGGTGGTTAGCCTTGACTCATACTAAAGTCATATTTTATGTTTCTTCCACATTATTATGACTCCATGTTTATATTATTCCTTGTTTATATGTTATTATTCCATATGTTACATGCCTTTTAATATCATTATGTCATTCCCTCTATCCCATGTGTTAATGCATTGTTCTTATGATTATTCCCTTACTAGGATATTTACCTCATCCCTTTGTTCATGTGTTCCCCAGGGTACCCCATGAAGATATTTGAGAAAAATGGAAGTTAGGAGATCAATTTGAAGATTAAATAATGAAATGTTTTATTTATTTACATGTTTTCAGTTTTATGTACCTAGTCTTCTAAGACACTATACTTTATGATCCTTGAATTTTACTCTGATGAATAATTATGTTTAAAATCATGTAATGTTATATGTAAAAGGATAGGGTTGCTAAACTTCTAGTTCACAACTCCTATGTTGATACAAAATAGATATCCTGATTGTGAATTCAGATCATTTTGATATGTCTGAAAGCTAGCATCTGTATAACCTTGAATGAATATATCTTTATCTCCTCCATATATGGGGAGCATATCCTTAGTTATCATTAGACACTTAAGGATAGCCATAACAATAGTCCAATACTGTTCACATGGATCATCATGATATATTTCTACCATGATCAAATCATATAAAACATAAATCCTAATATGTAACATTCCATTGATGATATATCTTATCATAAACTTGTATGGGATCTTACTCATTATCTCTTTTCCCTCTCATTTCTGAGGACACATTTTCTTGGAATGATGTGTACCATGTGACATTGGAATAGATCCCCAATTATATTGTTCCATACTGAACGTATTTGATATCTAGTCAATGTATGTACTTTGAATTATTCCAAGAAGCCTCTTAGGTCCATCATTCATGAACTTGATCTCTAGAATATAGGTTGTTTCACCTAAGTATTTCATGGAGAAGAACTTTCTCAACCATGACTTAACCAATTATAATACTGGAATTTTGTTTCTAATTAGTAATATTTCATCAGTAAATACTACACTAAAAATGAACATACTCCCACTAAACCACTTGTAAACTGAGGGCACACATTCATTATTAATAAAACCAAATTCTTTTATAGCTTCATCAAACTGAATGTTCCATAACCTGGATGCTTTATTTAATCCATAAATAGATCCCTTCAACTTTTATAACTTTTTGGAATTTCCTAGAGTCACAAAACCTGTTGGTTTTTTCATATACACATCATTATGAAGGTTCTCATTAAGGAAGGAAGTTTTGGCATCCATCTTCCAAATCTCATAGTCATCATAAGCTATTATGACAAGAAAAATTCCAATGGGTAGAAATTGGGTAAAATATTTGATTAAAGATAATTCCTTAATTTTATATAAACCCTCTAGACACTAACAATTCATTATAGATATTTTATTTTCCTTCCATGTCTAGGTCTCTCTTGAATACATATTTATACCTGATGGGTTTTACATCAACTGGTGGACCGGTCAGAACCCAAATTTGGCTTTGATACATAGAATCCATCTTCGAATTCATGGTTTATTTCTATCTTGATGATTCTGATATATCTATTTATTACATTGAGGTTAGTGTTTCATTATTTTTAATCAATAACGATTCACTAACATTGATAAATAAAAAACCAAATCTTTCTAGTTCTCTAACCTCTCTAGTGCTCCTACACAGTACTTGTGTTTCAGGAATAACTTCTTCCTCAGGGTCCTGTGGATTTTTTTCTTTTACCGACTATTATGTATCTTAAGCGTCAAATTAATCAAAGTAAATCTTTCTCCCACTATACTTATTTAGTACGTGCTATGCCTTAAGAAAGATGACACACCTTGTGATAATTACTTATTTTTCCGAAGGGTTATATAGATAATATCCCTTATTTCCTTTGGATACCCTATAAAGATAAACTTCATGCCCCTAGGTGACAATTTGTTACATGAGATATCCTTAACAAACAAATAACACCATATGCACAAACATGTGAAAAATGGGTTTCTTTACACTCCATACATAAATGTGAATACCATTTTATGCTTTAGTTAGTACACAATTTAGTATGTATGATGTCATTTGTAATACATATCCCCAAAAGGATAATGAAATACATGCATGAATCATCATCATCCTTACCATATCCAGTAAGTTATGATTCCTCCTTTCATTAAAACCATTCCACCTTGATGTATAAGGTAGAGTGAGTTGAGATAAAAACACATAATCCCATAGAATTTTGATATACTCTTAGATAATATATTCACTACCTCAATGTGATAAAATATTGTTTATCTTCATTCTAAATTTATTCTCAACTTCATTATTGAATTTCTTTCACTTATAAAAGGATTCATACTTATAGCTCATTAAGTAAATATAACCATACCTACTCATGCCATAGGTAAAATTAATAAAGAATGAGAATCCACATCTAAATTCTACTTGAAAATGTCTACACACATCATTATGTACCAATTCTAGAAGCTATGTGGCCCTTTCACCTTGACCAATAAATGGTGTTTAAATCATATTTCCTTGTAAACAAGAATAAAATATTTCAAGTGGTTTAAGCATAACATATTCTAAATAACCTTCTTAATAGAGCTTTTTCAAACACGTCTCATTTATGTAACCAATCCAGTGATTCCAAAAATACGTGTTAAATGAGTCATGTGAATTTGATTCATTATCAATTTCCAATATTTTATTTTGATAATTTAAAACATAAATACTATTATTCAGTTGTTCCATACCATAAAATATGTTATCTTTATAAAAAAACATCTATTATTTACAAAACTGAAAATAAATCCATCTATGTTTAAAAAACATATAGAAATGATATTTTTTGTAATTCTAGAAACATAATAACAAATATTTAAAAAATAATCAATCATGTTGGCAATGCGAGGTGTTAGTCTTCAATGGAAAAAGCATCTAGCCTCACTCTATTGGAAGCTCATAGATCTACCTCTACTCTGGAAACCTTCTTAAATATACTTAGTTCCTATATTTGGATAAAAATGTAAGAACCACATGAAATATCTAATACCCAAATTGCTGATATAAAAAAATTACACTTGATAAAAAATTCACTTGATGATTCCCCTTGCTTCTTTGTCTAGGTGTAGTTCCACTTTGTAACGTCCCAGTTCTGGAAGCCACCCAGAGGCACCCCATACCCGGTTGGTCGGATGGCCTCAAGTGCATTTCCCCGAACGCTAGAGGCTGCCGATTAGCAGTGAGGGCCTTGGGTGTGATAGTGGGGAAACTATGCCCTCATTGGCAGAGTACACAGTGGAAGTAACAAAACATACAATAGTGGAAGCAGTAAATATCCAACAATAGTAACCAGAGAAGACTCATAGTAAACAATTGGAGAACACACACATATATATATGAAATGATGCATGATACATATATTCCTAGGAAAACGGCCAAAAAGATCACAATGTTGAACACATTAATAATCCAAAGTACAAAATAAAAGTAAACAGAAAACTCCTCAGCATCGCAAGCCATAGCTTGGTCCCATGCTCTCCAGCTCTAGTGCAATCATGAACCTGAAGTAGAAGGGCTCTTGCCCTTATCTATACCTGCAACACCATAATCTATTTGGGCCCAAAATCATGACCCAAACAGGGTGTGAGATAAAAATCCCAGTAGGAATCTACCCAAAGATTTGTGCCTAACAGTCAGTGAGTATATGGCAGGAAAGGTGCAGTAAGCAGTATACATGATAATACACAGCAGTAAACAATCCACAATTTATAGCATTTAATTTACAAACAAGTAAGCAGCCACTCAAGAATGTATAACAAATAGGTATCCCTATGGGTAGTCCTCACAGCCTAACCCTTGTGGTTCAATCTACAAGTACTAGAAATCCTTTGGGAGGCACACACAGTCTCACCCCTCAAGTTCAGGTAAAGAAATAATAGACTCTCTGGGGAAGCACTCACCGTAATTTCCCCCTATATTCTCGTATCATACTAAAAGCGCTCTGGGGAAGCACTCAAAGTATCATTCTCTTGGTGGCCTACATCGATGAACTACAGACACTCTGAGGAAGCACTCAACATCAATTACCCCTGTGGTCTCGCATCATACGATAAAGACACTCTAGGGAATCCCTCACATCAATTCTCCCTATGGTCTACTACACTAGGTTATCACATCCCTATGTAAAGACCACAAGTATCGCATCGCGTAACGGCCAAAATGAACCTCAAGAACTACATGTCTAGCAATCTACAACATCTCAACATGAAAGAACAATAGTCACACCATCCTACAACTAGGCATGGAACTGGCGATAGCCTAACAGGAAAAACTAGACCAAACAGTCATAAACAGGCAATCATGCATGGGAAAAACATCCAAAGCACAGTAAATTACCCTATTCACAAACAATAACCTCTACTCAGGCATATAAGAAAATCAGGAAAACAACAAGGGAAAAACAGGAATCAAACAATTCCCCGTTCAAGGGTATTGGTGGAATTTGCACAAAATACTCAAAGAATTTCTACAGAAAGGCACACACCACCTACCTGGATGTTAGGAGATCGATATACATGAACCACGAGGCTTGAATCACCTTATAACTTCACAGATCTATAAAAACACACAAACCATTCAACCCACGATAACATGATAAAGAGGAGAAAAGGGAGAATAAAGCTTTAGGAGAAGGAATAGCTTACCGCTGTGGTTCAAATGCAATTGACGACGGTTGATTCAGAGAATGGATGGAGGCTCGGGGGCTCGGAATAGATTCACGGCCATAGGGGATTCACTCAGTCAAAGAAGCTAGAGAAGAAGTGTTTTTTGGCGATTAGACATGACCCCAGACCATTTAAGGAAAAAAAAGAAAGTACACGCCATGTAATTTTGGAGTACACAGCGCGTACTAGGATTTTCCATACTCTGCTTTAGGCAGTCTCCATGTCACCCCTACATGCTTGTGTGTGTGGACATGACACGGCTAGCACATGGCCTCGAGTGGAAATAAAGTACACGGCGTGTACTCTTAAAGTACAAGGCGTGTACTTCAAAAATTTCCAAAAACTCTTTTTTTCTCAAAAACTCCAGAAAATGGATAAACGTACCCGAAAAGAAGGTCTAGGTACTTACAAACATCCTCCTTAAAGATATTCATCCCCGAATATCCCTAGCGTGGAGTAGAAGAAGAAACCCTAAACTACTCCGGTCACTGCGATCGTACATCAGCCTCCCTCTCCCAAGTCTTGTCCTGTACTCGCATGTGCGGCCATAGCACCCGTACCAGAGGAACAGACTAACCCTAGAGAACCTTTGTACTACGATCGGAAACTTGGATAGGATTATTCTCAAACGATGCATTCGCTTTGATCTCAACATCCTCCAGTTGAAAGACATGAGACGGGTCTGAAAAGTAATGTCGGAGCTGAGAAATGTGGAAGACATCGTGCATAGCTCGGTACCTCTAAGGTAACTGAAACCTATAGGCAACCGGCTCAACTCTCTCCAACACCTCAAACGGCCAGACGTACCTTGGTGAATGATTACCCTGTCACATAATCCTCTTGTGTCCCAACCTCAATGCGATACGTAGGAAAACTTGATCCCCGACCTCGAACCCCAGAGGTCATCTCTGCTGATCAACATAAGACTTCTATCGAGACTACATTGTAGCCATCCTCTTCCGAATCAACTCTTTCTACTCTGAGGTCTCCTGAACAAGATGAGGTCCCAGCAAAGATGCCTCTCCTGCCTCCATCCAACATAAGGGTGATCGGCATGGCCTACCATACAAAGCCTCATAAGGTGTCATCTAAATAGTTTCTTGAAAACTATTTTTGTAGGCAAACTCCACAGGAGGTATAAGCTTCTCCCAAGAACCTCCAAAGTCCAGAATACAAGCTTGGATCATATCCTCAAGCACCTAAATCATACACTTGGACTGGCCATCTATCTGGGGATGGTATGCTGTACTCAATAGTAACTAAGTACCCAAAGCCTTCTGAAGCCCCTTCCAGAACCAAGAAGTAATGCGCGCATCCCTATCTGAAACAATGGAGTGTGGAACTCCATGAAGACGTACAATCTCTCGGATCTACAACCACCCCATCTCATCAACAATGAAGTTATCCTTGATGGGAAATAATTGAGAAACCTTCGTGAGTCTTTCAATAACAACCCATGCTGCATCATTCCCTCGCGGTGACCTCAAAAACCCGGTCAAAAAGTCTATCGCGACATCGTTCCACTTCCACTTAGGAATGAGTAACTACTGTAGATGCCCTGCCAGTCGCTGGTGCTCTTCCTTCACCTGTTGAGAAGCGGAACATCTCGTGACAAAACCAGCAATGTCCCTCTACATACCTGACCACCAATACTGACGGTGTAGATCACAATACATCTTAGTGATGCCAGGATGAACTACCCAAACTGAGGAATGAAAGTCTCGCATCATCTCTTCGCTTATGTCTACTGGCACCCATACACATATCTGGAAACTCAAGATCTCATCCTTTCCTAAAGTCCATCCAGTAAAAGTGTTCTCTCCTGACATGCTTTCCCATATGACTAGGCCATCCAAATTTGATAGTTGTCTCATTTGAACCCGATCAAGAAGGGTAGAGGTAACAACTACAGAAGAAAGAATAGTCTTCCCCTATCTGTTGTGCACCTCCAAATGCATCTCAGAGAATAGATTCACAAACTTCCACTCAATAATGGCTTCTTGAAATACTTGTATCTGAGTCCTCTTGCTTAACGCATCAGCCACTGTGTTGCCTTTCCCCAGTGTATAGGCAAGCTCAAAGTCAAAGGACTGAAGATACTCGACCCACCTGTGCTATCTCAGATTCAGATCACGCTGATTGAAGATGTATTTGAGACTCTTCTTGTCGGTAAAAACCACAATGTGATCTTCCAGAAGATAACGTTTCCAAAAGAGCAAAGCATGAACAACAAATGCTAGCTTCAGATCGTGCGTCGGGTAATTCCTCTCATGTGGCCTCAACTTCTGAGACCCATACACAATGACTCCATATCCATGCTTAAGAACAGCTCCTAGGCCGATACCTGAAGCATCACAGTAGACATTGTAGCACTTTCTTGGATATGGAAAGACTAGTATTGGAGCTGAAGTCAACCACCCTTTCAGCTCCTGAAAGGATAACTCACAAGAATCTGACCATAAGAACTTCACACCTTTCTTGATCAGACTCGTCAATGGTGATGCAAGGAGTGAAAAGTCGTGTATGAGTCATATGTAGTATCTAGCCAGCCCTAAAAAATGTCATACCTCAAAGATGTTCTTTGGCGGCTCCCAAGAAACTACTACTCTCACTTTATCTGGGTCTAGTAATAATCCTGTCTCTGAGATAACATGACCTAGGAAGTGAATTTGATCCATCCAAAAGTTTCATTTTGAGAGCTTAGCATATAACGGATGCTCTCTCAGTGTACTCAAAACGATCTCAAGATTGGTATCTTGGTCGTGTCAAGTGTGAGAGTACACCAAGATGTCATCCATGAGGACCACCAAAAAAGAGTCTAAGTATGGATGGAACACTCGGTTCATCAGTGCCATGAAAATTTCATGCACGTTCATGAGGCTGAACGGCATAACCATATACTCCTATAGACCATACCTGCTCCGAAAAAGCTATAAGACGTATATCAGATGGTCTAACATGCAACTGATGATAAATAGACCTCAAATCGATCTTCGAGAACACCCGGGAACCTCTAAGATGATCAAAGAGGTCTTCAATCCTAGGAAAGGGGTATCGATTCTTGACCGTCAACTGGTTCAACTTCCGATAATCCACAAAAATAATAAGGGTGTCGTTTTCCTTCTTCTCAAATAGGATAGGCGAACCCCAAGGAGAAGTACTGGGTCAGATGAAACCCTTTGCCTTCAACTCCTCCAACTACTTATTGAGCTCCTATAACTCAGGTGTAGCCATCCTACAAGGAGGGATGGACACTGGTGCCGCTCCTGGCACAAGCTCAATCGAGATGTCTACCTCTCGCTTCGGAGGCAAACCTGAAAAGTCCTTCGGGAAGACATCCCTGAAACGATCCACCACTTGAGGAAAGTCTAACTTTGAATTCCCCTGGTCATCTAGATAAAGACTAGAAATATGGGCTATAAAAGCTCCCAACCCATAATACTCTGGAACCACTCTGCTTGCCTGGACATCCCACTCACCTCTATGAAGAAAGGATCCACCCTATGGTGATACGAAAATCACTCTGCGGTGATAACAGTCGACGCCTGCCTAGAAGGGTACTAGCCAGTCCATTATGAGAATGACATCATAGCTCGTCTTCTCTAGGACATAGATATCCCAAAGAAGTGATACCCAGCCATCTCTAGAGGGAACTCCTTCCATTGACATACACTAGTCATCCTAGTCCCCAACGATGTGTCTAGCGTCAAGGTATCGGTAAAGGAAAAGATAAAGAGCCCAAGGCTCTCCACAACAGCAACAGAGATAATGCTATGGGAAGACCCTGTATCGAAAATAACAGAAGATAAAACTGAGGCTACTAAGATTGTACCTCGAACGGTAGAGGGCCCGAGATCCTGCTCCTGAAGGGTCTGATCCACTGCAAAATTATGGCATGCACCACGACCCTGTGACTCTACCTGACCGCTCTGAGCTGATCCAACCTGCTTTCGCTAAAATACCGGTGACTGACCACCATGGCCTTGACCTCCGCCTCCGCCCGAATGGCCGGAAGAACTCCAGTTCCCAGACTGGTGAGAAACTGGTGGCACTGCTCCTAAATGAGGAGTCATGGAAGAACCCCTATCACCAATTGCTGGTGAGAAAACCTGATAGAAGCACTGAAGGTGACCCATATTGCCGCAATATCGGCACTCCACTAGGTCTCTCTGGCAACACGGTCTCAAATTCCAAGCGCTTACACACTGGTATCATACCACTTGGCTACCTGAAGATGTGTCTTGCCACCTCAGATCACCGCGCATAGAATCCCTACGGTGCTTCTTGCTGTCAGCCGGTAAAGCACTAACTCTGGAAGTGGAACCGCCCTATATCTCAGCTCAATCTTCTTTTAGATTGCGCTCTGCAATCAGTTCCTGGTTGACGATGGAAGCGATGGAAGTCATCCTGAAGATATTCACCTGTGAGCGTATCTCCCGTCTGAGACCATCCTCAATCTTCCTTGCCAAGAACAACCAATCTTCACCATGGAGGGGAGTGAAAAACTGGATCTCCGTGAAATGAGAGGAATAACCCATGACAGAAATAGTACCCTGCTCTAGGCTCATGAACTCATGAGCTCGGTCGGCCCTCAGGGTCTCCGGATAAAAGTAGTCGTAAAAGACGCGCTGAAACTACTCCCATGCCAAATCCTGCGGATGACCTGCCTGTGAGATCATGTCCCACCACATCTTGGAAGTGTCTCATAGCATGTAGGTAGTGAGATTGACCAACCCTTCTGGAGGCGTCTCAAGATGTTCAAATATTTTCATCATGGCTTCTAGCCATGACTATGCAGCCTGAGGTCCTCCTTCCCCTACGAAGTTGGGAGGATGGTGCTGCTGGAGAACCCACGTCAAGTCTTCCATCATTGAGTCAAGAGGCAGTGCTCCCTGTAAGGTCTGCATTATCCTCAGAAAGCCTTCCCTAAACTGTGCATCGGTGCCCGTAACCGGTATCACTACTGGTGCCAAGACTGGAACAACAGGAGGATCTAGGTGGAGTCTTTGATCAACCATATCTGGAATCTGTTCACTACACTGCAATTGGCAGACAACCGGAGGACGTCTCAGTGCCATAAATTTGAAAGGTCAAAAGTACACCCTAGATTCAGGATTAACAATGACTGAAAAACTGGAGGCACAAGAAGGAACAGGGAAAAGAAGGAATTCAAGTTATGAAAAACATTACTACATGACATGTTCATTACCTACATGGTGTGTTCCCTTAAGTCATTTACATGGGTGTGTAATTCTTCCACTACTAGTCGTGTAACACCCAAAATACAAGGCATGTTTCCCTAACACATGACGTGTACTTGAATCCTCTTCCCTGCCTGATTCCTTCTACACAGTTAAGCCACATGGCTCCTCTGAGACAAAACTACATAGTGTGTTCAAGGAAGACACGATGTGTACTAGACATGCCTTACCTGGACTATGTTTTTAGTGACACGGCTTGACACACAGATGACACTACACGACATGTTCTAGGTGGACACGGTGTGTATGAGAAAGGAAGACATCGTCCCGTGTTCTTCATGACATGGCCGGTACCTGGGTCAGCCTACATGGCATGTTCAAGGTGGACACGACATGTATATGAAAATACTTCACTGACCGTGTTGTTAACAACATGGTCAGACGCCTAGTATTACACTACACGACGTGCACAACTAGTACACGACATGTTTTGGAAGATTTTTCCATGACCCTGTGTTTTTTCCCACATAGTCAGTGACATGGTTTAAAAACTACACGACATGTATTCCTAAAGTACATGCTGTGTATTCTGGGTTTTTCTGGGCAGTAGCTCAGAAGCTCCGAAACTGCTCTAAAGCCCATAAAACATAGGAAACTAGCATAAAGGTGCCAAATTCCAATTCTTGAGGGCCCATACTCCCCACTAATAAAATTTTGGCATCTCTTACATATCATATACAAGGGAAACAAATCAATGATCCACCAAGTTCTGATTCATGAGGGCCCATAACACCTCAAGAATTAAAATTTGGTGTTCATTCGAGTAAATATCTACACAAACAATTCCCTATCAAACAGAAAGAATTTCTATCAAGGAAACTACCGCAACATCATGTATATTTTACACATCATCTATCACACCAACATGTAATCACTAATGCATCCCAGATGTCATGGAAAAAATGCATGAAATGTGATTCTAGAATGTTCCTATATGATGAATGAGATGGAATACCCTCATCTCATTGGGTTGCAACAAAAATAGAACCTCAATAATATCAACAGTAACAACGCACATCACGTGAGTCACTCAAGGTGAAATAAATCAACTATAAAATTGCAAACCAGTAAAATTGAAATAAATGAGGTAGTATGTCTTTTCCCTATACACGGGTTAGATACTCCTGGGAACAACTTATTACGAAGTACCGATTCCATCCTATCCTTGGCTATAGGTTCAAAACTAAAAGTCAAGAGAAAATAATTTCCTCTGATACCACTTTGTAACGTCCCGGTTCCGAAAGCCACCCAGAGGCACCCCGTACCCGGTTGGTCACATGGACTCAAGCGCATTTTCCTGAACGCCATAGGCTACCGACTAGAAGCATGGGCCTTGGGTGTGATAGTGGGGAAACTATGCGCTCATTGGCAGAGTACACAGCAGAAGTAACAAGACATACAACAGCGGAAACAGTAAATATCCAACAACAGAAACTGCGGAAGACTAATAGTAAAGAATTAGAGCACACACACACACACAGATATATATATATATATATGAAATGATGCATGATACATATATGTCTAGGAAAACAGCCAAAAAATCACAATGTTGAACACACTACTAAACAAAAGTACAAAATAAAATTAAACAGATAACTCCTCCACATCGCAAGCCATAGCTTGGTCCCATGCTCTCCAACTCCAGTGCAATCAAGAACCTAAAGTAGAAGGGTTCGTTCCCTTATCTATACCAGCAACAACATAATTTGTTTGGGCCCAAAAGCATGACCCAAATAGGGTGTGAGATAAAAATCCTAGTTGGCAACCACCTGAAGATCTATGCCTAACAGGAAGTGAGTATATGGAAGGTAAGATGCAGTAAGCAGTAAACAGTAAGTAGTAAATAGGATAATACACAGCAGTAAACAATCCACAGTTTCTAGCATTTAATTTACAAACAAGTAAGCAGCCACTCTTGCAGGTAGAACAAATAGGTAACCCTCTGGGTAGTCCTCACAACCTAACCCTTATGGTTCAACCTACAAGTACTAGCAACCCTCTGGGAGGCACACACAGTCTCACCCATTTGGTTCAGCTAAATAAAGAATGGACTCTCTGGGGAAGCACTCACCGTCAATTCCCACTATAGTCTCGTATCGTACTAATGGTGATCTGGAGAAGCACTCAACATCTCATTCCCCCTATGGCCTACATTGAGGAACTACAAACACTTTAAGGAAGCACTCAACGTCAATTCCCCCTATGGTCTCGCATCATACTATAAATACACTCTGGAGAATACCTTACGTCCATTCTCACTATGGTCTACTACACTATGTTCTCACAGCCCTATGTAAAGTCAGTAAGTATCGCATTGCGTATCAGCCAAAATGAACCTCAAGAACTACTTGGCTTGTAGTCTACAACATCTCAACATGGAATAATAGCAGTGACACCATCCTACAACTAGGCATGGAACTGGAGATAGAATAATAGGAAAAACTAGACCAAACGGTCATAAACAAGAAAACATGCATGGTCAAAACATCCAAAGTAAAATAAATTACCCTATTCACAAACAATGACCTCTACTCAGGAATATAAGCAAAGCAGGAAAACAACAAGGACAAAACATGAAACACACAATACCCCGTTCAGGGGTATTGGAAGATTTTGCACAAAATACTCAAATATGTTCTACAGAAAGGCACAAACCACCTACCAGGATGTTAGGAGATCGATATACTTGAACCAAGAGGCTTAGATCGCATTTTAACTTCACAGATATATGAAAACTCACAAATCATTCAACCCACAATAACATGAGAAAGAGGAGAAAAAGGAAAACAAAGCTCTAGGAGAAGGAAGAGCTTACCGCTATGGTTCCAACACAATCGACGACAATTGATTTGAAGAAAGGATGGAGGCTCAAGGGCTCATAGGAGATTAACGGTCGTACGAGACGCTCTTGGTCAATGAAGCTGGAGAAGAATAATTTTCAAGCGATTAGATGCGTCCCCATCCCATTTAATGAAAAAAAAGAAATTACATGGCATGTACATTCGTAGTACACGGTGTGTACTAGGCTTTTCCATACTCTGCATTAGGTGGACTCCATGTCACCACTACATGGCTGTGTGTGTAGCCATGAAACGGCCAGCACATGGCCTCGAGCGGAAATTAAGTACACGACATGTACTCATAAAGTACACGGCGCGTACTTCAAAAATTCCAATAAACTCTTCTTTCCTCTAGAACTCCAGAAAAAGGGAAAACGTACCTCAAATGAATTTCTGGGTTCTTACACTATTCTAGTGGACATACGTTCCAAATTAAAAACACACATTCTATTCCTTTTCATAGCTCTTGATTTTCTTCCTGTTAGAAGGACAATTCTCTGAAGCCTTAGACTTGGAATGCGTATTCAGACCCTTTAACTTGTTCCTCTTATTCTTATCCATTATAAGTACCATGGGTTTTCATGCCCCATGTATTTATTAACTTGGAAAATAAGATTAAAAAGATCTGAAAGAGTCTTAAAGTTATTACTCATATTATAATTCATAATAAAATTGGAGAAGGTTTTAAGTAGTGAGGAAAGAATGAGATCTATGAACAACTAATTAGGGATATTAAACCCCATGATTTCTAAGCATTATATTTAGCCAATCATCTTGACTACATGATCCCCAACTAGCACCAAATCTCTATGATTTCACATGAATAGTTCGCTGGAGATCTCATGTATCTCATGTATCCCTATTTCATAATAAAAATAATGAAGGTGAGAATGATGCTATAAGCATCCATATCCTCATAGTGCTTTAGAGTCTCACTATACATAGAGGATAGCATGAAACGTTGGACATCCATTTTTCCATCAACATGTTTCATGTAGAGAGATACTTGTTCTTCACTAGCTTCATTGGTAAATGACTTAGGAAGTAGGGTTTCTAGTATGTATAATTTCTATTCATAGTTTAGTATAACATGTAAGTACCTATACCATTCCTATAAATTCATACTAGTGAGACGGTTATCCTTCTATAGTAAGGATCATAGTGAAATTGTAGAATTTATATGATTTCCCATTTCTAAAAATTAATAGAAGATAATTTTTGATTTATTGATTACAAAATCATATTAGTAAAATTAAATATTATTAATCTCATACTGTTTTTTGAAACCTAATAATCCCCACCATTAGTTTTGGAATATCTAGTTTCATAGATATTCTAGTGGTAAGGACCCATATTCCCTTCTCATAACCCAGACATGGGACTTAAAAGTTAATTAAAGGGTTTTAGGGAGGTGTAACTTTTCAACTACATTAACTCATAGTTCCACTATCTATTGATGGGACTCCCCAATATTAAAATCCTAGATAAATATTTCCTCAAACCTTACCTCTCAGTTGCCCCAATTCATACTTGGGAAGTAAACCCTTACCATGAACTAAGTTAATTCAACCTGATTCTTCAATATAAATGTTCCTTGATAATTGAAATCACCCTAACTTGGGTTGATCAATCACTTTAAACTATGGGTTCAACTCTTAAGTTATGTAGTGGAAGGCTATATCGAGTTAATATTTTAGTTGAGGGGTTTTTATCCATATACGTCAAATCCCATTTTATCTTATCAAATTCCTTGATAATATTAAGTAGACTTTACTTAAGTGATTAGCCATGTATAATAAATTTTACACATAATATAGTTTTATTTTATTTCATCTTGCATGCTTGTTAATTCATTTATTAAGTTATCACGTAGCATCCACAAACATAAATATTCAACCATGAAACTAACAGAAATAAAATATAAGTGTCATGATCATGATATTATCTAATGGTTAGCTTATCTAGTAAATGATAAACTAAACCATTATCCTAGGGGGAAAACACCTTTAATCATAGCTTGGTTTGTGTTGCAACATTTCACCTTGGATCCTATGTATCACCTTGATTAGTTTCACCTCATCTCTTAGACTTGAACCACCTATTCTCACCTTATATCTCCATCCTTATATAATATTTTACTCACATGAAAGTTAGGAGATCTAATGATTTATATAAATGGGGTTTACATAAAAGAAACTTTGAGCATGTAGGCCCTTACATAATAAGGATGATGAGATGAATTGTTGGCCATAAATTTTAATTTAATCATAATAAATTAAAAGAAACCAATGACATGATGGGATGATCTAATATCATGATTATCCACACAACATGCAACGAAAATAAATTCTCAATTTATCTATTAATTACTTCAATTAATTCTTTAATTATGATAAAACACCATGAATTAATACAATTAATTTAATTTATCATAAGACTATTTTAGTACCTTTAATTTCCATCATCCATAATTTTAATCAAATTAAATAAATTTATCTCATTTAAAATTAACAAAGCACATAAGTATACTTAGAAGGAATGAAATTTACTCTCCTAAACTATGTGACATGATTCTTGTGCTTATGAATTACCATGGCATCCAACACATATTGAATGATAGGTAATCACATGGTGTGTACTGACAAAAAAATTACACTCATAACACATGTGATTTACATTGTATGTGATGATCTTGATGCACATAGAATACACTAGAAGAATATGACATGCATAAATTTTAGTCTTAGAATTTAACATTGAAATTAATTCAATATATAATTATCAATACTATTACATGACATGTATTATTAGATAAATTTCACACAAAAAACATGTGAATATGTTCAATTATATAATCAATTCTTCTCTCTGCATGAAATTGAGCACATAGTCTACAATAAACTACACGAAGTGTATTTGGTTACATTGCATGTAGTCTATTTTTCCTATGTCTGCAGAACACACATTAGAGACTGGGCATGTTTCTAATGACTCAGATTTTACATATATTATTTTTGGATATTTTAAGGAATATTTTTGAGACCATATGCTGAGACGGTGTGCCATTCTAAGGCCCAGGGTGCCTGAAATAAATGTTTGAAATATATTAAATATATTAAATACACAACGAATGAAATTTTCCTGAAAAAGTGGAATAAATTATAAATGGTTCCACAGATCAGAAATATGAGGGCACCGTTGAGTTCAGAATGTGAGGTTTACCCTAATCTCCACATAACCTTAGTCGGTGTGGGTCACTTGTGAAAAATTCAACGCGGGCATAAACTGAATAAAATAGAATAATAAATTAATTTATTTGTTTTTCAATGCAGTGACCAAATTCCCTCTCTATATGTAAATACCCTGAATTTATATGTATTTTTTTTAAATATATGGGAATTTTACGAGTTCACAAAAATTGAAGGCGCGTGATTCCAAGGTCCGGAGTGCCCAAAATGAATTTCTGAACATTATTTCGGCTACGTTCAGTAATTGTGCGAGTAGGTTTTTCTAACTTTTGAACCAGTTCTCGAAATTGAAATCTGAGGGCACCATTGAACTCGCAGCGTCGGTATTCCCTTAAGGAGACTTTCACCTCGATGGCAGTTGGTCGAGGGTGAAAGTTAGTATTTGGGTTTTTCCTGAAAGAATAAAATAAAAATAAAATTGTGTAAAATTTTATTTTTATTTGAAGCATCCATGTGAATGTTGAGAGGTTATAGAAGTGGGGACCAACAGAATTAAACCTCCCATGAGGGGTTATGGTGGCGGGGACCACCTCAACTAACCTCCCATGAGAGTTTATGGTGGTGGGGACCACCCGAGGTTAAACCCCCTTGAACTCCCTCATAAGTGTGGGGAAGCCTATCAAACTTCCCCCACTTAAATGGTTCCACCCCATTCAATTTTTTATACCAACCTATGTATTTAATTAATCCAATTTGAAGTTTCAAAAACAATTAAAAATGGGGGAAACACAATAGTATTGGATACTTGACATTTTTGGTGGTATTGGGGAGAGAAGAACATGGAGAAAATTATTCTCACCAATGAAGAGTGCTTCTCCCAATGAAGAATGACCACCAGAAATCGATGAACGAGGAAACTGACCCCAAGACGGATCAGAAGCACCTTGCAGGGGAAACCAACATAGGACATCTTCAACGACCGTCATTCCCTCCTCTTTGACAACAAAAAACTAATGAGGTAGGGTGGTTGTTTTATTTTTCTTGTCCTTTCCCGTTATTGATAATTCTTCTTTCCCGATCCCACTACGACCCATTTACACTCTTTTGTCCATAACATTGGCACTAGACATCAGTTGGACGAACTGTCTACAGCGACGGAAAACTTGGAGAGAGACAGTCCCTTTGAGTATACTCCACTAGAGTTTTGGATTGAGATGAGGCATGGTCAGGTTGGATCGAGCATGAATCCAACCGGGCCCCCGAGACTAAAAGGCTAATAACTCACAGACCAGGCGTCCGAACGACACACCGTCTGATGTGTTGAGACCCCTTTGATGTGGCGGTCCTTTGAGATACTTTTTTGTGGGATTTTGTGGCTATTGGATTATAGAATAGTGTCTTTCAAAGGAAAACCTCCTAGAGACCAGCAATCGTAGTGCGGGAACCCTGTAGCTAGCTGTGATGTGAAGAATGATTAACAATCCTATGTAGGTCAGCACCAAGTGATCCTGTGTGGGTCATCACCGAACGATCCTGTGTGGGTTAGCACTGAGAGATCCTCTGTGGGTCAGCACTTAGAGAACCTGTGCGGGATAGCACCTAGAGATCCGGTGTGGGTTAGCACTTAGCGATCCCATGTGGTTCAGCACCGAACAATCCTGTGTGGGTCAGCACTGAGCGATCTTGAGTGGGTCTGCCTCTTAATGGCGTAATATGATTCAGTAGTTATAACTAATCATTTTTACTATCGTACCTAAGTTATACCTGGTGTGACCTGAGTATGTACCTGTGTTGTACATTCCTTCATGGTAATACCTTAGTGGTATTCTTCTGTGTGTCGTACCTATGTGGTACTTGCCTTCGTGGTATTGCTTCCTTTGTGGAACAGTTGAGCATGGGGCTTTGGAGTTGGACTCTATGTTTTCCTCATGATTAGGATGGGTTTACTTGTTAACTTAGGTGTATGTAAGGTCATATACCTAAGTTGGGTTATCAGTTGTTTCACTCTTTTTGGTTTATCCTTTGTATATTTTGTGAGACATTGAGGATCTCTAGGTCCCTATTGAATATCATTATAATCAACCCTATATGGGCTATGCCTGCACCCCATTGTGTTTGGTGTAGATTACGGACAACGTTGACTAAGGACGAGAGTACCTTAACTAGATGGTGCCCGGAGGAGGACTATATGGAATGTCGGTAGGCAGAGGAGACGGGAAGATGTGGAGTGCTGAAGAGGCAATCTATACCTACCCTTCTGGTAGGAACCTCGGAGGACAACCTAGTAGCTGCCTTTTCTCTTTCTTCAGTTGTATTGTATTTCAGTTGTACTTGTACCTTTACTGTTGGGCTTGTATTCCGGTCCCTTTTACATTCAACACTCTTTTGGTTATATAGTTTTCTTATGTTCGTATCTTGATGTGTGATTGGTTATGTGAGCTTAGAAGTTATAATTTCAATGCCTTCATAGTTTTAGGGAATGCACCTTTTGGTGCTGGGTGCCAGCCCCTGGAATACGGAAGGCGGGTTTGGGGTAGTTACGGCACGAGCCCCGGGGGTAGGTCGTGAAACATTGGTATAATAGGAGTTGGTTCTACCATAGAACATAGGACTCTGATCTTTCCTTTTTATGACAATAGTGTTATGTGTAGCGAGTGTGGTTATCAGTTTAGGGAATCCAATGTTCGTGCAGCGGCTAACATATCCATACACCAGGACCCAGACTTTTGATTTCTGACTCAGTGCACAAAAACATTGATTGTGTGTGTGTGTTTCCAAGATTTTTATTTGTGATCTCTTGAGTCATCTCATCAGGTATAACATATTAACTGTGGCGCACCTTTTTGTTTTCAGGATGCCTCCACGATGACAGCCAGCGAGGGTTCTGATAGTTGTACACACTGAAAGCCCACCGAGCGATGAGGCCTCGGTGCAGTGCCCTTTTCCAGTAGAGGCGCCAGCGGAGGCACCAACGGTACCATAACCCATTGGTCCACCAATGCAACTAGCCCCAGAAGCAAAGGTCGCATGCCTCTTGAGCGCATTGCAAGAGTTCCGACGCCATAGGCCACCCAGGGTCAAGGGAGAGATGGACCCACAAGCGGCTGATGATTGGCTGGAGGTTGTAGTGAGAGTCTTTTGACTGGTAGGGACACCAGTAGATCTCATGGTGATCCTTTCATCCGGCGTTCTATATGCAGAAACATGCAGATGGTGGAGCTTGATGCTCCATGTTCACAATGAGATGACGCTTCTCTGGGCACACTTCGAGAGCCTGTTTCGGGCAGAGTTTGTCCCAGCGACTCTTCGCACTATGCACATACAGGAGCTGCCTCATCTATAATAGGGTAGCATGAGAGTTTCTTCATACCCAATGAGGTTCAGTAACATCCCACTCTTATCCACTGATATGGTGAAAGTCCCATTCTTCAGGGCCCAGACCTTTGAGCAGGGGCTCAGGCAAGAGATCAGGGTTTTGATGATTTCTCTTAACATCCAGAAGCAAGCGGGTGTGTTAGAGAGATCCCTCTTTGTAGAGAGTTTCCTTGCTAACCAGTCACCAGCAGTGAGACCCACCACCGGACGTCACATAGCAGATTCTTCTATAGTTGGCAATAGACAGATGCCGTAGAGGTTTAAGAGGACCAGACCTATGGGTGGATGACCTCGGGATTTAGAGTCAGTTGTATGGGGAACCCGAGGCAGATCCAGTCATGCCAAGAGCAGGCAGTGTTATGCATGCGGCGGGCATGGTCATATGGATTGTGACTGTCTGACCCGCCATACAGATGATTAGCAGACTGTCAAAGGAACGCTCAGACAGAGATATAGATTTGATCGAGGTGGTCCGTAGGGAGAAGGCAGACGTGGGAGAGGAGCATGCCAAGCAGCTCGTGGTGGGAGACGATTCGAGATGTTACCGGCACCACCACCATGTGGTCCACCTAAACCATTGGGAGCAGATGGATAGGGGCGAGCTCAGCTCCAGGCAGCTGAGGCCTACGATCACAGCACTCCGGAGATGATACGTGGTACGATCTGTGTTTATTCCACCTTAGTTGTAGTACTTATAGACACAAGATCCAGTCATTCTTTTATTTCCACTACCCTCATTCGGAGCTCGGTGATTCCGATGGAGCCATTGGCTTGATCCTTACAGCTATAGACTACTACGAGAGCAGATTAGACAATTACGCAATGGTTATGGAAGTGAGAGCGTACTTTAGGAGGAAAGAGCTTTGGCTGAGATCTCCTAGTAGCAGTGTCAAGGCCTTATGACATCATCTTGTGTATGGACTGGTTATCAACAACCCATGCTCAGATAGACTATATTAGGTGCAAAGTGTGGTGTGTCTGCACAGATGGGACCCGTTTTACCTTTATCGGCGAAAAAGGAGCCTTTGTAGCATAGGATGGACTTACCCAGAGGAGAGTGCAGCTGATCACTCATCAGTTGGCTAGCCTTACCTTAAGAGCGGTTGATGTGGAGAGTCTGAGTTACCCTATCGTGGTGGACCCGTACGAGGATATCTTCCCTAATGATGTTACGGGTCTACCTCCAAGCAGATAGGTATAATTTTACATAGACTTGTACCCCAGGACGACACTGATATCTACACCAGCGTATCGGATGGCTCCAGCAGAGCTTCTTGAGCTGCAGGTACATCTAGAGGACTTACAGGGGAAGGGAATCATTCGGCCCAGTGAACCTCCCTAGGTAGCCCTGATTTTATTTTCCAAGAAGTTTCATGGGAGATTTAGACTTTTTGTTGACTATCGGGGCCTGAACCAGGTGACTGTGAAGAACAAGTACCCACTCTCGAGGATTAACGACCTCTTTGATTAGATGAAAGGGCCATAATGGTTCTCAAATATAGTCCTCAGATCAGGATATCACCAGCTCAGAGTATGAGATGAGGATGTGCAGAATGTGGCTTTAGATATCTTTATGGCCATTACGAGTTCTTGGTTATTGCATTTGGTGTGACCAATGCTCCAGCAGTGTTCATGGGATTCATGAATAGGATCCTTCAACCATACCTTGATCTCTTTGTCGTAGTCTTTATCGATGACATTCTGATCTACTCGACTAATGAGGAGGATAATGCCTATCATTTGCAGGTAGTACTGGATACACTCTGAGAGAACCAGCTTTATGGTATGCTCTCGAAGTGCTAGTTCTGGATCCGATAGGTTCAATTTCTAGGACATGTTATCTCAGAGGCTGGAGTTTTAGTGGATCCAGAAAAGATTGAGGCGGTACTTTCTTGGGAGCCACCTTGGAGTGTGACGGAGGTACATAGTTTATTGGGATTGGCCGGATACTACCATAGGTTTTTTCCAGTTTTTTCCAGAGTTTTAGCACCACTTTGAGCGTTGACGAAGAAGGCGAAACCCTTCGTGTGTTCGGAGAGATGCTAGTTGAGATTTCAGGAGCTGAGGTAGTGGCTGACTAGTGCCCCCATCATGAGTCTTTTAGAGGAGGGCGTAGGGCACATAGTCTTCTGAGACGCATTAGGTACAATATTTGGATGTTTCCTCATGCAGGAGTGAGCAGTTATTACATATAGTTCTTGACAGCTGAGACAACATTAGCAGAACTACGCTACCCATGACCTAGAGTTAGCAGTAGTGGTCTTCACCTTGAAGAAGTGGCAACACAATGTGATGGGTGAACACTTTACAGTCTACTCGGATCACAAGATTCTCAGGTATATATTCTCTCTTAAGGACCTGAACCCAAGACAATGATGTTGTCTTGAGTTCCTATAGGACTGTGACTTTGAGATAGTCTATACTCTTGGTAAGGGGAACGTTGCAACAGATGCACTCCACAGGTGATTTGGTATACAACTGCAATAAGAGGCGACAGAGAAGCTGACTGCTTTGTAGATATCCTTTGTGGATCAGGATGGATCAGCTTTCCTCCAGTCTCTTACATCACTCCCCCACTTCTTTAGTGTGTTAGGGAGGCGCATGGTGGGGACACTGACTGCGAGGCTTGACGTGCTCAGATATCCACAGGGCAGGCTCCTAATGTATTTTCTAAATATTGGGAGCACTTCATCCACTTTAGATGACGTACTATGGTAACGGTGTCACTTCAGGAGGAAGTGTTGACAGAGTTCCCCACATCCTCTCTAGCAGTACATCCAAGAGTGGCAATGATGTACCCGGATCTCCGATGACATCACTGGTGGCCGGGAATGAAGAAAGCAGTTGTAGAGTTTGTATCTCGGTGCCTCACTTGTCAGCAAGTGAAGGCGGAGCATCAAGTACCATCAGGCTTGGTTTAGCCTTTAGAGGTCCCATAGTGGATGGGATATCCATGGAATTCGTGAAATGACCTCCACGTACATCCAGAAGTCATGACTCGATTTGGGTGATCGTCGATCGACTCACAAAGTCAGCCCACTTCCTACCAATCAGAGAGCAGGGTTCAGTAGAGAGCTTGGGACACCTCTATATATAGGATATTGTGTAGTTACATGGAGTACCCTCGAGTATCATCTCTGATTGTGATGCACGTTTTACTTCCTGACTATGGAAGATGTTGTAGGAGGATTTTGGGACGAAACTTTGTTTGAGCGCCGCCTTCTATCCCCAGACTGATGGCTAGACTGAGAGGACCATTCAGACCCTCGAGGACATGCTATGTGCATGCGTCCTCTACTTTGGTCATAGCTGGGAGGATAATTTTCCTTTGGTGGAGTCTTCATACAACAACATCTCTCACTTCACCATTGGGATGGAACCTTTTGATGTGTTGTACGGAGCGAACTTGTAGATCACCTTTGTGTTGGACTGACCCAGGGGAGTCAGCACTCGTGGGACCATAGATGGTATGGGATACCATAGAGAAGGTGAAGATCATCCAGGAGCGGATGATGACTACATAGAGCAGGCAGAAGTCTTATGTCGATAAGAGACGAAGACCTCTAGATTTCGAGGATGGAGACCACATCTTTATTTGTGTCTCACCTCGAAGAGGTTTGCGGAGATTTGGTTGAGGCGAAATGTTATCTATGAGGTTAATCGGACCATTTCAGGTCCTCAACAGAGTTGGCAAGGTGGCTTATCACTTAGCACTTCCACCTCTGCTTCACCGGGTGGACGACGTCTTCCACGTATCCCAGCTGAGGAGATACATGCACGACCCTTCCCACATCATTGACTACAGAGAGCTGGACATCGACGATGGGGTGATTTTTACAAAGGTTCCAGTTGATATTGAGGATCGACAGTAGTAGGTCCTTCATGGGTGGTTGATACATCTCGTGCGCATTGTTTGGAAGCATGGGAACCTCCAAGAGAGCACATGGGAGCGGGAGGCTCAGATGCGTGGTCAGTACCCCCACTTGTTTAACTAGTTTTGAGTTTTGTCTTATGGGGATGTAGATCCCTGAAACATCAAAAGATGAGATCCCCCTTCCTTTCACCTTATCACAATGGATTCTACCCCTCCATGCAAGGTGGGGTCATCGAATTCAAATAAAAAGTAAACATGGAAGAAAAAAATATAAATAAAGAACAAGGAGGAGGAAGTTCTCCTCCTCTTGGATGCTTTCCACCAGATAGAATGTGATGTGAAGGAATGCTTTGAGAGGTAGGAACTCCTCTCCTTTTATAGGCATAATTATCCTTCTAAAGATGAAACATTTTCTCCCATATAAATGAATTTTTTTTCATGTTTCCTACTTCATAAATGATGTTCATAAAGGTATTTTTTGTATCCCCTCAAAATATCAGCGAATTTAGCCACAGGATGCTCGAGTTATGGAATTTTCATTGAATAAGACTTTTTCTATCGAAATTTATAAGAAGCTTCCTTCAAATGTATAATGATCAATAGCCACATTAATGGATGAAAATCTCTATGTAATTTAATGGGTGAACAATAATATTATTCCTCCTCTATATACAGGTGGAATAACCTAAATTGGAGGCGTGGAGACCGAGTTGTGCATCCATTATGGTGGTGGGGTCCATGCTGTCTGCCTTGAAAAGTTTCCAACTTCAATGATTTTTTTGGGATACTAGATTTTTGAATCAACTCTAGGTCCTGAAGAAAAAGTTTTATAAAATAAAATAAGGATTATAACAAAAATAAAATCACTAAATTTTTAATTATATTTTTTTAGGAAATGACCAAATTACCCTTGATGTAAAAATCTGTTAAAAATCCTAAATTAAGAACTTTCAATAATTTAGACCATTTTCATTCTAAAATTAAAATTACCCAATATTTTTATAAAAAAATTAAATAAATGGGTTTTATTATTAAAAAAAATTAAAAAAAATTATTATTTGATTAAAAATATGAACATAAATTTGCTATGTCAACTACATTATCAAACCAAATGTTCCAATTTCAAGAAGCTTATTTTAACCAAAAAACAGGACTTTGAAACATAAAAAATTTAACAAACTCATTATAAAATTCAAAACTTTCAGACTATATCATATACTTTTTCTCAACTAAATACCAATCAAGGAAAAATGTTATGAAATCTATTTAATATATATCATAATCGTAATGTGTTGTTATGATAATAAATCTCTGAATAATCTCTATCATCACCACTATTGAAAATATTTCTTTATATCGAACACCATGAATTTGTTTATAACCTTTTTATACCATATTATCCTTATAGGTATACACTCTACCATCTATGTTAATTTTATTTACAGAATACCCACTTGCACCCTTTGGTTATCACCCCTTCAAGCGAATCTACCATCTTCTAAACATGGTTAGTATACATTGAGTCCCTCTTCAATTTCATGTCATTTAACCATTTATCATAATAATAAATCTCAATGTACTATTTTATATATTTGATTCATCATCTATGAATATTAATTCATCATTGTTTTCAATAAGAAATCCATATCTCTCATGATTTTGATGAATCCTACTAGATCTTTGAGGTTCTTATGTTATATGAGTCAGTTCTTATTTAACAACTATTGGTGGAACTAGATCAACCTACATCTCTAAAAAAGTTCTATTTATTGTTTTAAAAATTATTCAATTTCAAATTTCCTCCCACATAGTCCTTAATTTATATATTCCTTTCAAAGGAATATACTAGTTTGGGCCACAAACACATTATTCTTGGTAGGATTATAGAAATAATATCCCATAATTTACTTAGGTTAATCAACAATAAAAATTTATCTAACTTATGGTAAATATTATAAGAATACAATTGTTATACATCTACTTTATAATGACAAATTTTTATAAAATAAAATTTAGGATGTTTCCTTATCTATATCTCATATGGTGTCATTTTTAATGATTTAGATGGTATACAATTAATTATAAGTTTAGAAGTTTCCATAAAATCATGGCTAACATGGAACAATTCCTCCCCTCAGATACACTATTCCATTGTAGTGTTCTAGGAGTGAGTTGTCTCTCAAATGTTGAGTGAATTCCTCAATTAAGTATTCACCACCTTGATCAAATTGTAGAATCCTAATATTTTTTCATAGTTGATTCTATAATTTATTATAAAACTCTTTAAACTTTTCAAAAAATTTAAAACATGTGTTTCATGGGAAACATATAGCTATACCTACTAATGTTATTAATGAAGGTTACAAAGAACCTATATCCACCAATTTATTAAGTACTCTTTGGTCCACATACATTACTACATATAATATCCAATATTCCACTACCTCTATGCCTTTCCACTAAAAATATTCTTATTCATTTTTCTTAATAAGAAATATTCACATGTGTCACATGAGTCACAATAAAATGATTCTAAAAATTAATCTCTATGGAGTCATTGGTTTCATTCCTCATTCATATGTCCAAGGTTATTGTGCCAAAGTTATATAATATTAGAATCAACCTTGTACTTCTAATTCTAAATGTTAAATGTTGGATTATCCATATATAGAATGTACAAATCATTCATCATATTCTTAATTCCAAAAAATGTTTAATTCATGTATATATAACAAATATTTTTCTTAATAATGAACGAAAATCCCATGTTGAAAAAACATGATATAGAAATAATTTTTTTATTTATATAAGGAATATAATTACAATTTTTTGATTCCATAAATAATCCACTTGGTATAATTAGATCATATATTCCAACCTCCGATGTAGAAACTCTTTCTCCATTTCAAATAAAATATATACTTCACTTTTCTTCAATTATATCCTATTTAAAAGTATGTTTTTGTTAAATATAAATGTGTGATGTACACCCCATTTCCAATTCAAAAATTTCAGGGTTGGATAAATTGATTCCTATAACATTCAAAACTATATTCTTATAATGATTCTCTTTGAGAACACTAATCAACCTTAGATACCAATCTATAATTATCTTATAGGTAATACCTATAAGATAACCTAAAATAATAATCATGATATATTCCATAATCTACTATAAAGACATATCTAAGGGTGAGTATCACGTTTTATATCTTTTCATCACAGAATTTTAATGAAGGTACTGCCACTAAAATGATGACCCCATACATCATTATATTTAGTGGGCCAAGAACCAAATTTCACTAAATATCAAGATGATTTGGTTTTTCTCCCAACAATTATCTATTTAGGTATCAAATAATTCCAAGAATATCACATATGAATCTTTTATAGTTTAAAGTACAACCCTTTTCTAAAATCCATTACATTAAAAAATTCAACTCTATTCCTCTAGTATCATAATCCCATTAGGGTTACCCAACCAAGGGTAACCTAAATCTAATAATTGAATATGATCACATAATCCTATTAGGGTTATCCATACCTAGAATTACTTAGACATGATAGTATATAAGAACATATCTTTGGCATGACCTACCTAGTTAGATGATCTTGGTCGTGATATTTTTTTACTTTAAAAGGAATTTCAAACTTAATATTTTAATGGGTTTTCATTATCTCACCAATTAAACATGAATCCCATACATTTTATTTCATAAATATTACATCCCATGAAATCTTATTATATAATTTTTTATTCCATTATTTACGCATAATTTTAATGATTTAGTTTTTGAAACTTTATTCCATATACTAAATCATTATTTTTAAACCATATTAATGTGTAAATATTTACATAAATCACAACTTCTATTACTTTCCCAAATATAGAATAAAAATATATTTACACATAAAAAAATGTATCCCATGCACAAGGTATATGAAAATATTTCATGTAAAGGTTTATAATTAAATGAAATAAATAATCCCCATAAGAGTAATCTTGGAGCGACACGTATCCAACCCCTACTTTTCAAGAAAATGCATAAGTCTCCAGGCATGAGAGTAGTCCAAACCGACGTCCCTCTACCTAAGGATACTTTACCTAATATATATTTCAATTCCATCATAACTCTAATCCCTAATATGTATAAAATTTACTCAACCTTTAAATTTAAACTTATAAGTCCATAACAAATCGAAGTCAAGGTTGATGAAAACTCAATCATACATTATCATACCTAGCATGTAGTACATGACATGATATTTTTATAAGAAGAAATGTATCCTATAAATTTAAGAATACATAATAATCACATTATATAAACATTTTATATTCATGAATATTTTAAAAAATAAATAAATAATCATTTTATTTATTTTCCAAACATGAGATATTAATATCATCATTTCATATTTTATTTAGGTGTAAAAATATTCCATTTATAAATCATGACACTTATCTATAAAGGCATTCCTTTCGTATTTAACGATGCTTGCTATATCACCTTTACAACATGATACTCCATTTTTAAAAACTTATATTTTTGGTTACAGCCTATGATAAAGCTTATTGTCTCTCTCAAAAATGTGTAAAATCATAGGATATAATGAATGATATGCTATAATTAATTCTACTTTACACTATGGCTTAGAAAATTCTTTAATTTCATGTTACTATATCAAATATCGTAAGCCTAGGCAGAGTGATCCAATGAAAAATGTTTAGACACATCATATTATCCCTTATGATATAGACTCAAGAACATCATTATATAAATATTCTTTATAAAATTAGTTTGAAAAAATTTTGAATTCATGAATGATGGTGGCTCTAATACCACTGATGGTTTTTTCAGAACAACTCACGCTAATAATAGTGGAAGAAACCTAATAAAATTATTAATCTATCACCACCAAATCAACTTATAATAAACAAAACAAAATAAAACATGTGTACCACAAGTCTAGGATACTCCATAATTAATTAATCTCAATGGAGTATATTTTATGGATATTACTTTGTGATATTTGAATGACTCTTGTCTCCACAGGTAGTAAACCAGCCACTAGAATCCTCATACTATATGAGAGGACCCCGTAGACTCTAAAGGTGTGTTAAAATATTATCATAAAAGAAAAATGGTAAACATGGAATGAAATGAGTCTTGTATTTTCATGATAGAATTATCAACCTTACCTAATAGAAGGATCCAATCCTTCTATAGGATCCCTTAATTTAATGAATGGAGTCATGCATCAGATTCCAATGCTTAATAGTTTACATGCATTACCATTACACATGATCATTAGAGATTTATGATTTTTAAACATATTAATTATCATAATATTTTTTTCAAGCCCTAAATGAATCATTTATATGATTCATAAAATATGATTAAACATTTTCTAAGATATGGAAGTTCCTATACACTTGATATTACATATCGTATGTATTCGATATATCATACCATATAATTTAGGATTATTTATGCCTTATTTGATATGTCCAAATTATATCCTATGATATAAATTACATGAATATCTAGGATTATGAAATTAATGAATCATATAATGAGATCCATCTATTTATTGCATATCCATCAATGATATCAATGAATTAGGGAATATCTCTATCAATGTACCAGTTTCTCTAAAGCCTCATATAATTATGTTAAATTTCACCTTATGTCAAATATCATATGAAATAACTTATAAAATTATATCAAAAAATAATATTAATATTCTTAAAAATTAATTTTGGATAATCTATCATAAATTTTCACTATATGCTATATCATATGTAACAACTTAGGAAAAATCATCCAAAACTCTTTTGGGATATCCTTAAAAACCATTTTAAAGTATTATTACCCATTTTGAACAAACATAATCCTCATTTATACAATTACTACATGTGAACCCATAGGAATTTTTATTTTTGAAAATAAATATGAATTATATAATTCAACTTTTTTTGCTCAAAGAGTCCTCTAGAAAAATATCAATTCTACTTAAGCTATAAAGGGATATAGAATTATATCCATAAAACACATGTATCTATATACCTATATCCCCAAAATGTATCATATAAAATATGATTAAACATATAATCCATTTATCCAAGACATAAAGTGGCTATAAGATATAGAGTTTTTCAATATCATATTTTAAACTCATATATTCTCAATTATTTGAGTATAGACTGACCAGGTGAGTGAATAGATCACATGTCATTCACCCAGATGGATGGGTACATCATAAGATCATCATCCAAATAGATAAGAAAATAAGATGAAACTTATATAAGTATGGTCATATAATTCCTTGTTCTGTCTTAATCAAGTGCATCGATGCCATACTTTTCATACTAGAGTAAAAATACAATTTCATTAAATACCAATCAATGACACAATAAGTAACATACCCAACCACCCCTAGATTAGCTCAACCTCAAGAATAGGGAAAAAATGATATTAAATCAAGAAGGTTATCATGGAATATAACTTTTAAACCTCATGTAATAGAAATTTCTATGAAATAGGAATAACTTTTATACCAAATACATAGTACATGAAAATCTATGAAGTATACTTGGTGGGTCATCTAGCACACTAACGTCATTTTTATCTCATGAGAAAATATTGTATCTACATATGAAACCTAATACACATTAATCTAAACATATATTCATAATTTATAATTCCCAATTATTAATATCAATTTGGGATAATGAAAATTCATACTTCAAGTTTTTAATTATTATTTCACTTCATATAATATTTACAACTAACATGAAAGAATGATAAAGAAAAATTCATTTTGTATAACACGATAAATTTTATATATTATTAAAACCCATTAATACAGATAAAAACCATAAATAAATATTATTCTAATCATTAATTAGGGCCCATAGGATTATCCTGAGCACTAATAAGGGGTAAATTGTTTCCCATTATCCCTTTTTAAGTTTGAAATCAAATGAATGTCGAAACTCTTGTTTCTAGTTAGTGCATATGGGTCCTATTGATATTATAGGAGGGTTATACAATTTGTATTATCTTATAAAATGTTTGAAAAATAAATACCAAGGAATACAAGGTTTTACATGGTTCAATAAATCTTAGGTGTGTCTATACATTGGATAGGGGTGGGTGGTATCCCAATTCTGAAATTTGATTCCTTCTTTATTGTCAATAGGATGGAAATCAAGGAAATAACCTTATACTTTTTTTTCATGCATATATTGATAGTGGGTGTGTCTAAAAAATAAGTAAAAATGATTAATATTTATAGGATGAAGAAAAATAAAAAAATAATGGAACACTATAGGCTAAAGATCTGTTTTATAAAGTAAGAATACAAAAGCTTGGTGGAAGCTCATTCCTAACAATTATGTTTTCTTGAGTTTCTTGAAGACTCCAAATGATGAAATATTATAGGTAAATGTTTATATACACCATATTTAATATCATAAAAAAATTTATTCTTATATAACTCATAAATATTCAAATTATTATAGATTATTACCTCAAGATCCTCATGTATATAGCCTCAAACAAATGTAGATCACAGATTAATAAAAATAACACGAATAAGCTCTCTTTTTTTCTTAAACAAAACTTCCTATTAAATTTTATCATGATATAATACCCATAATATGTTTTATTTATCTATGAAACCAATTAAAGACCTATAAAATTAGAGATAAAATGTCAAGGGGACAACTTTCAACTTTTTATTCACTCTCATTACGACCCATTTAACTTGAAAAATCAATTGTCAACAGAACTCACTTTCTAGATAACTATGGTTATTTGGAAACAACCTTTCAAATAAATATTAGATTGAGGTGATTTAAAATTAATTTTAAATTTTATGAAATTCAAAAACTTTTATTAGTTTAATCGAATATTGAATCACTCCCAATCGAGGTAAAAAAATCTATTAAATTAATAATAGTTATCCTGTAACCTCCTAGTAAAAAACTATCAGATAAAAACTTAAAATTGATATATAATCTCATTAATATTTCCAAATAAACTTATTCAAAGTTTAAAATGAATATTATTAATTTAGATAACATTTATTATATCATCGATTTACTAGGATCATCCATTTTAAAGGCTAGACATTACACTAAACAAATGTTATGGAAAAAATTCTGTATTGCTGTATGTTTTTTGAATCTAAAATTATTGGTGATATTAAAGCTAACAAAATGATATAATTGGGTTTAAACATTATAAAAATTTAATATACCTCTTATAAATCATAAATATATATATATATATATATTATAATAAAGGGAAGGCGTATTTCTAATATGATCTGTTTGTTTTCCTCTATATGATGAAAAACCTTTGACCTAGAACATCCTAAGATGATATATTTTGACTTAGACTTTATGATGAGGGAATTTAACTTAAGATTGAAAGTTTATTTAATTATATAAAAATATACATTTATCCATTGAACATTATTCATCAATATTGAAGATAATAGTACTCATATAACATATATCAATTTGGTGGATAAAATGTGTCACAACCACTACTTTTGAAACTAGTCACCTCCTCTTGCCTCTAACTTGATCCATGATATCTATAATGAATTTTAAAATCATATATACATGTGTTCTTTAATAAATAATATCCAATGATATAAATACCATTCCCATCACATGTATCACACACTAAAATCATAGAGACATATTGTTAAAAAATAATAGTTTAAACTCAAGACTATATACCATGTAGCTACAATTCATATGATATGACATATAAGTGTATTATATAAATTTGGGGAGTATTTGGAATCCTAGTCACAAGAGTTTTTCACCATTTTTATAAATATAAATATCTATATGGTAAGAATAAATGTACACTTGGACAATGTTAATGTTATTTACACATGGATTCTTAAATATCCCTATTTGAATTTACTGACAACATGTTCAATATGAGTCCATAAGATTACATCTAAAGAGAAATGATCTCAAAAAGTTAATTTTAAAACAATAAAGCCACCTAAATGAATTCACTCATGACACAAATTCATTTTCCACCCTCATGCTCTTTTTATTTTCTCTTATTTTTTTTCATTCAAATTTCTCATGAATTTTCAAATTAACATTAATATTGTTTCAAAATGTTCATCCTACTATCACACATGTTTTAATGGGGAATTAATTAATTTTTCACCAATTTGGAAAAAAATAAAAGAAAATTTGGGGGATCATGAAAATGAATACATATATTGCTTCAAGGAGGGGTGTAACCCCCAATATGAACCTGAAATGATTAAAATAGTCTTTATAAAATGACTAAATTAGGATGTCCAAAACTTTATCCATGGTAAAAATACACTCCATTAAAAACTCATCAATATACACCTTCCACTTTTTGGAATAGTACTTTATGTCAATTTGTTTCACCCCTAGTGTTTCTCCATGTTCTTAGAAAAGTTGATATCACTTTGGTTGTCTTGACATATCATTAATGGAGGATTCACCTACACTCATTTATCCTCTAATTAGGACTTCATGAACACTATTTTTATATTAGATTAAGAAACTACCACATACTTGACATTTGTTTTACTTACTGTCATAGAGGTTTCCTTCTTATAATTCCAAGAAATGAATCATCCCCTATAATTCACTCCTATAAGTTAATTTGTGATCATTTAAATTCCTAAAGCAATATATATCAATAAATTCATAATATTCTAGTATTATATATTGATCATAGATTAAATAATATTCAAATATAACCTTTATTGATCAAATAACCCTCTTGGATACTATAAAGTGTAAAACCTTTGGACCTGAATAAACTCTTACACATGGTGTTATTGAAAACTCTATATCCTATTAGGAATCCTCTAGGTAGATTAAAATTTTCACAATTCTTATAAATACTCTATAATCCATGAAATTTACATTGTACATTATAAATTTAACCCAATGATATAAGAAAAGAAACCTCATTCATGTTCTACATGCTAAAAAATTACATAAGTTCATGAGAATACTTTTCTTGTGAAAAAAAGTTGAAATCAACATATTGTGTATCTTGTAAAAATAACTCACTGAGTATTGAAATTTAAATTTAGTTCGTATTTTGGGTGTAAAAGTATTAAAAACATGATATTTAACTACATAAAATATAACATCATTCACATTGATGATAAAAATGATATAATCCCACATACATTCCTTAGAAAATAGGTTGTTATCCACTGTACCTTTCTGTAATTTCAAGCTCCTTAAACACATATCTATGTTCGAATACAAAGCTCAAGGTGATTTTATTAATCTATTATGTTCCTTTTAAACCTAGAAACTTGGGTCCCACCATAATCAAGTAGAAATTACTTTGGTTATTTTATATAATCCTCATATTTGAGATCACCATTCAGGAAGCTTAAATTCATGCCCATTTTAATTTTTTTTATTTTTTTGTGAAGTAGGGGATATAAAAATAAAAAATGGTTTTTAGTATTATATTTGGTGGAAATGTATCTTCATAGTTGATGCCTTCCACCGATCCGTAGAACTTTTACACAATAATTTCCTTATTTTGAGTAGAATCACCTTTATTATTTATCTTTTTATAAAATACACACTTCATGAAAACTGAGTTCTTATATTTTATACTTGGAAGAAGCTCCCATGACTTGTTCTTATCAATATTTTTGAGGTTTTTCCATGAAAGTGATACACTCCTAGTGTTGGAATGATTTCTTCAAAACTTTAGGTTACATCATGGGAAAAAATATAGTGTGTTTTTTCGTCATATATATTATTTAGTTTTGTATACGTTTATCCATATTTACAATTATGTTATTAGGACCAACATGTTTTTATTTTTCATGTGCTTAAAAATGTATTATCTAATATCTTTATTTTCACTTGAGTAAGATGAATCTATATCATTACCTTTTATTTCATATTAATTTTCATATTTCATACCTTATATCCCAATATTTCCCTATGATTATTTTCAATGTATTTAATGAATAGAGGATGATTTATTTGGCTTGAATTTTCCTCAAACACTTTTAAAACAAATTTCTCTTGAACTCTTATTATAACACTAATAATGTAACACCCAGTCCTATTTTATTTTAATAAAAAAAAATGAAAATTTTAATATTTCATGGAAATTTTTTTAATTTCATTGGATGCATACTGATTTTGAACTTACTTGATCCAAATAATCCTAGATTTATTTTTTTGAAATTTTCCATCAAAAATAATCTTTTATGAATAAATGAAAATATAGTATTTAAATATTCATAATTTTATTTATAATAATATTTTATAACTTATAGGATTAAAATTTTATTTACTATCAATTTTAAATAAATAATTATAAGATCATTTGGAGGTAAAAATGGATATTTTTCAGAAACAATATTTGTTTAAAAATGGCATAATGTAAATCCATTTAAATTAATTAAAATAATAAATAATGATGAATTATTAAAATTAAATTTATATATTATACATCAAATTATATGAATAGAAATCCATCTAGTGATTATTACTAGTCATATAATTAATTTAAGATTATTTTATACTTGAAAAATGCATTTTTTGAAAAACCATTTTGACCCATTTTTTTGGTTTTTTTAAAATTAAATTATATCACTTATATCAATTGAATTTGATAAAATGTATTATATATTTTTAATAATAATAATTAATGTTACTTAATAAGTTCAAATTAAATTTTTGACATATGATTAGTATAAAAATTAAAAAATTAATTACCATGGTTAATGTTAAAACCGGTTTACTGGGTGTTAATATATAAAGATAAGGGTAAAAATAACCTGAATTTTTTTGAAACCCAATTGATTGGTTTTATTTTGACTTTATATTTTCACCCTTATAATATTATCTATTTTGGAGCAATATTTCTAAGAAAGTGACATGAAATTATTGAAAAACATTGAAAAATTATAAGTTTCCACTCACATCAATTATAAAAGGGCACCTCCTACACTCATTTTTTCACACCTCCCATGCCATTTAGCTTGTCCAAAAAATGAAAAAATATCTTCCCAAAATCCTTATTAACATTCTATATCTTCTTGTGTCTTGAAAAAAACAACCGTAGGGTCCTTAATAAGATATCCAAAGCTGGTTCTTCTAAGCGATGATAATTGTATTAACCAAGATCTCTTTTTTTACTTATTCTTTTATCAACGTAATTTTTGTCTTAACAATTACAATATAATAACAACGATATATAAAATATATATAAATGTTATTTTTTTGATGACATAATATTTATCCATCTCATTCTCCATCAAATAGGGAATAAATCCATCGCCCATGTGTACGACGAACTACCTCCTCGTGAACCAATGTAATTTGTTTTCTATCACCAACTCACTTGGATTTTAATAATATTGTAAATAATGAATATATATGATACTTATGAAATGATATTTAGAGTATAAAATTAATCTGTCATGAAATTCTTTACTCTTTCACCCATTAGTGAAATGATATCATCGCTTGTGCGTACGTATGACCTACCCTCTCTCTAAAGCGATGTGATTCATTTTCCATGTACAAGTTTAATGAATGATTATAAAAATGTATATAATGAGTAAAAATTTTATTTATAAAATTTATATAATTCTAGACATCATTTAACTATATCCAATACATAAAAACTGAAACTTCTATGATAAAACATGCAAGAGAAAACAAGGCAATTAACACCCAGAACAATAGTAATAATAAAATATTGTTAACAAATGGGTGATAAGATGTTATAATAGATAATATATGATATTATAAATATGAATATTGTTATATTATATATTAATAACATGTATAAATCGATTATACATGTGGTTAAATGATGTTCAACTGAAGGTAAGTGTGAGCTAAGATATTTTGTCTCAATTTCCATCCCATTGAGACTATTTGTTATTATGTACCTAATAAATTTTATGCAGTGGATATATTTATGCTTTGATATATTTAATATAAATATATATTTATTAATTATATTTAATGTTTCAACTAAATTTTATTATTTTAAGGGATTATAATTAAAAATTTACCAATGAGAAAAGAATTTATTTTACAATATATCTTTTTTTGGGATTTCTTATATTTTCATTGATGGAATATTATCATTTATCCTTCATAATATCCAATAATTTTCTTTTCCTTTGGATATTTAAGGAGTTTACATATTTTCTTCCAACTTTTACTCTCTTTGAAACTTGAATCAAGCAAATAAATGTTTAAAAGAAAAACCAATTTTATTTCCCTGGTAATTGGGTATATTTTTCTTCCATATCCATTTTTTTCAAAATTGTTATAAAAAATCCCTTTTTATTACTCAAATTATTTATTAAGGACATTTTAATTTATCCTTGATTTTTTCTAAGGTATTAAGGGAATATTTTTAATACTTTCTAAAATGGTCACTTACAATTTTATTTAGAAAAAGTCAAAAATTTTAATGCATACCCTGTTAATAGACTTTCTCACCAATATAACTATTTTAAAAATTTTTGCTTATTTTATGAGTGAATTTAATTTGTTTTAAATAAGTGTTTGGGATAAGCCATTAATATGTTTTGAGGTTTTAAAAAGTGATTATTATGGACCAATTTATTAGTTTAAAAAACATGCGTCTTGGGTTCTTTTAAGTGACATAATTTTTATAATAGTTAAAAAAGAGGACATGAAAATTAGTGTTTAAGACAATCCTACAATGCCTGGTTCATCTGAAAATGTAACTTGAGAACCAACCAAAAGAATACCAAGATTCACACTATCCATTTATGTAAAGTTAAAGAGGGACAATTTTATTTGTGTGTGGCTATAAATACGTGAAGGTGAAAGCTAGAACATGTGAATTGCATTTACTATTAAGATTGAAGTTTCATTTGAGTGAATTGTATTTATTGTCAACATGTTTTTGGGATAAGATATCAATATGTGTTTAGGTTTTTATATGTGACAATTTTGTAGCTATACAGTAGTTTATAAAACATGTGTCTTTGTTTCTTTGAAGTGAATCAATTTCTATAATAATTAAAATAGAGGCCATGAAAAATGGTGTTTATTTTGACTGGGGATTTGAGAATGTCGGAATTCAAATATTTGAGTGTCATTTTTTTGGAATTTAACTAAAAAATATTGTTCCAACCAACAAGCCATGGGATCCAGGTGGACTATTTATTAGGTAGTAACTAGGATCAAATACTACCATCATCCAATATGGAGAGGCCAAGGGATTTCATTGAATACCCACAATGAGGGACAAGGGAGTAGAGAGACACAATATGGTGAAGAAAAGTGGTAGAGAAAGGTTCCAAAATGTGGTGGTGCCAACTTGTAATGGGAGTGTACCCTCTAATCATTTCTGGCCAGTCTATGTGGTGCTTTCTTATAAAAGGGAACATGTAGATGAGGTTATTTTATATGGGGGATGACAAGAACTAGGAACTATTCATCCACATTTAAAAATATAGATTGCAATGACAAAATTTGATCAAATATCTCTGGGTCATCTGATCTATTTTGTGCATATTCTTCTACCTTGATCTCATTCGGGAGTTCTATACATTGGGATTTTTTCATACAACAACCTCTATTAGATCAATATGAGCCTTCCAAGAACCATTTCATCATCTTGATGATTAGAATATGATCAAATGAACATTATTTTTTACATGAATTAGCAAAGAACAAATACAGGATATATAATGTGAAAAAATATGATATTTATAGTGATAGTGATTTCTCATGAAATGTAAGATGAGGTAGTAAACATATAAAAAATGATGCAGTGCACATGATTTGAGTTAGTGGATTTTTGTTTATAAATATCCCCCAAGGAGTTAATTTGTATCTTTGAGCATATTAAACTTCTCAGAGTAATTATTGAGAGAGAAATAGAGACTTAAAAGTGCTCTCATTTTGTAAGATGAGTCCATGCGTTCGAGTTCTATCTCTACCTAGACGATCACATGAATATGGTGTGAGTTTCTATGAACCAGTGTAAACATCTACACCATGATTCTAAATGGAGATATAAGAACCCAAATATACTGTTATGTAAATAATAAATATAGAATATCGGTCGTATATATTCAATTTTTTTTAAGGATGTGTTATGTGAAGTATAGTAGAATCACATGATATTATTTGATGAAGAGAGGCACTTCCATTTGAGTGCAATAATTGTATTGTGATACTTGTGCAAAAGAGAAGCTACACCTATTCAGGTATGTGAAAAGTAGGTGGTAAATGAGACACTCTCTAATGATATTATTATGTAGTGAAGAGGTGTGTTTGAAGCATACTGTTCGCATGAAACTATGAAGTTCATTAGGTAGTAAAACTAGTGAGGGAGTGTGTGTGTCGAAGTGGCTATTTGAGTTCCACATACATCTTATGTGAAGATAGATACATCACAAAAACAATGTGTGTTGCAAACTTATTAATGAAGTGTTTAAGTGCTTGAATTGTCTAACATTTTGTTGCACATAATATAACATGCAAGGAATAGTGATAATCTAGTGAATTTATATTTTTGAACATATTATGTTGAAGAGACCATGAATTTTATTATATACATGCATGAATTTTGAAGAGTTGAGTACATGAAAAATACTTTTCATGAATTGGTTGAAGTGATTTGAGACTGAACCCAGGATAGAATTTTCATCTATGTTTTAGAAGGAATTAATGTCCAAGTTTTTAGTATTCAGTGAGGCCAGGTCTTCATCATAAGAAATAATTCTTCCCTGAGAAGTGTTGTAGTGAGGTAGATGATAATTTAATATGATCAAAATTTTTTTTAGAAAGACCAAAATTAGTGAAAAGGTACATGAAGTTGTAAATGATCCAGTGTGATCTAGAAATTTCTTGGTAGTGGATCTTCAATTCATGTTTCTACAGTGTATCGACCCATCTAAAGAAGAATTTTGTGGATGGGGGGGGGGGGCTAACAAGTTGAGAGAATATTGTGATTGGGGGACTAACCAATCACTTTCAATAGAGTGCATTTTGGGGGTCTAACCAAATTTTGAATGATGATTAAAACTAGGGGTATAACCTAATTTTAATTGGGGGGGGGGGTATAACCAATTACTATTGAAATCACCTTCTGTTATAGTAAAGAATACATGTTGGGGGTATATCAAAAACAATAAGTAGGTATTTGTACCAAACCTTATAAATCCCAATGTGATATGATTTTTTTGTTAATATTCCTTTCAAGGAGAGTCTGTGTATTAAAGATGAGGTATCAATACTTTAATTAGTCATAGATGTTGAAACAAAAGTAAAATAATTTATAAAAATAGTGTACTTTTGATTCACCTCCTCTCAGTGGTACCCAACCGATCCTTGTACACTACAATTGGTATTAGAGATAAGGTACCCTCAATATATCTAAAAAACTTTTTGAGAAATGGATAATTTCAATTCTGTGAACAGTTGAGGAATTCCTACTTTTAATGGCATGAACTACCACATACAGAGGAATGGGTTTCTTCCTTAACTTCTATCTATTGTCATGGAATTGAGATATGTATCAATAGTGGGATTAAAACCCATTTATATATATTTTCTATGAATCAAGCTAAAAATAGAAATTTGGAAGTTGATTTCAAGGCTTAGAATGCAATCCCTATGGAATTATTAGAAAAGGTATACACTAAATTGATAGGTATCTAAACTACCAAGGAGATCCAGGACAAACTGAGATGTAGTTATGAAGGAAATATTAATGTTAAATAATCCTAATTTCAAATATATAGAAGAAAATTTTATAATATCAAAATTTATGATGGTTAAACTATTTATGACTACTTTACAAGAGTAAATGAGATTGTCAGCAATATCTTGGGTTTTTTTTGAGATGTAGGATGATTCTACTATTATGTAAAAACTTGTGAGAAATTTACTAGATAAATTAGAGTCAAATATTTTAGCTATATAAGAGTGATAAGTTCTATAATTGGATGAAATTAATAATACTATCATATCATATGAAATTGGAAAATTAACAATATTAAAGAAAAATGGAAGAGATGATATGGACTTTGAGGCCATGATAAAAGTTAAAACTATTATAAAAAAGAACTAGAATCAAGTGATTCTAAAAACAAGGAAGCTGAACATGAATTTAATCAAATTATGGCCTTGTTTACAATAATGCTCAAAAGGGGAATATGGAAATGAAATAGAAAAAACCCCAAAAAATGGAATTGTCACAATAGTGGTCATTTTGATGGTAACGTCCCAAACAAGAAGGCTAATGACACTAACTCAAATGAAGAGGATAAGAAGTCCTAGAAAAGTAAATAGAAGAAGAAAAATAATAGGTTTACTTCCAAGAAGAGAAATATTATGAGTAGAGAAATAGATGATTTTTCATCATCAAGAAGTGAGTCAGAAGATGGAAGATATTCAAAGAATCCTATGTGCTTTATGGGAAAATTTAATAAATATAGATACTCATTTAAAGGTGATTAATGTAATGAGAAAATTGAATTGTAATGGATGTTAAATGAAAATTTTGAAGCTACCCTCCTAGAAAATATGAAACTTAATAAGTAAAATAAAAACAAATAAATTGAAAAGATCTCCTTTGAGAATAAAAAAATGTTTCAAGAAAGAGGAGATTCATATTAATTAATTAAGAGAAAATAACATGAATATAGTTGATCTAGAAGAAAATATGAAAACTATTGGAATAGAAGATCTTGAAATGGAAGAATCTAAACTTTTTGAAGATAATAAACAAAACTGATTGAAATTAAACAAACTTGATAAGATTCTGAATTATTATGAAAAAATAATTATTGAGAAATATGAAGAATTATCAAAGACACAATATATGTTCCATGTATCTCAAATTGAATTGAATAATATGATATAAGAATTTACCAAAGTTGTTCAGATTAATGGTGAATATTCTAAAGCTTCAAAGAGGAAGGGTCTATAAAAAATGTTGATTCTAGACCAAATGAATCTCAATGTACATTTTTTGTTTCTAACAAAGTAGGTCTAGAAGAAAAGACCGTGTCCAACTGGACCAAAAGAAAAAATGTGAAAATATCTTCCACAAAGGAAGAGTGTACTTATTAAACCAGAAGGTTCCCTCTTAATAAGATACACCCACAATCTATGAAAAGGAAATAATAATAATCTTTCGAGCATAACTACTTTTAGTCTGTAAGACCAAGGTTCATAGGCTATTATTTCTATTATGGGGTGTTTGGCTTTAAATATTATTCATAATGGTATAAAATATCCTTAATAAAAAATGCATGAATATAAGTGGAGAAATATTGAGCAGATGAGATCAGATTATTAGGAAGAGAAGCTTGTGACAAGGATATCGTCTAAACTATCAATGTATAACTTATATGAGTAATTGGAATAATTTTTTGGTAGATATGTTCAATAAGGTCACAAATATGATAAATTAATATTTTTTTATCAAGTGAGATTCCTCATAATGAAAATGAGAATAGAAGTTAGATAGTGAAGAAAGTTACAGTCACTATTGAATTGCGAGAGAAGAGAAAACAATTTAAAAAAGATCAAAATATTTTCAATGTAAAATAAAATAAAGTAGTGATATTTGAATAATTTATAGATGATGGGGATTCATCTAGAAAATATGACTTGAAAATTATGAAGTGTGAATGGTGGGATCAAATTTTTCATGGAATAAAAGATTGCATGACACTTCTAAAAATACAAGAGATAAAGGTGAACACTTCTAAATCTAAGTTTAAAAGGGAGAAAGGGAAAATTAATGTTAAGAGGAAACTCTCAACCTGAGTTCAATTTATAATGAACAAACATGTCCATCATTATTCTATTTTATAAATTCTTTTTACTATATGAAAGGAATCAAAGGATATGGATACATCTATTGAGGGGGAGCATAGATGATTTGAAGATATCAAATATTCATTTTTTTTGAAAATGATGATCATTCTCAAATTCATAATCTAAATGTTTTGAAAAATTATTATCATAAGAGAGTTGATATTCAGCTAAAAAAAGGGGAGCTATGTGTTTTTTCACTTGAACATTTTGATGTGCCTGTTGAGATGTGTGTGTGAAATATCTTTATAATCCAGATAAAATATCCCCTTTAATTAAGTTATTGAAAAAAGTTTGAGAATGGTGTCACATTAAGGAATTTTAATAGGCTTGTTTCTTAGGTGACATTAGTCTTTTTTTTCTACACTGGGCTTTCCCATGTATACTTAGAGTTGATTAACTGAAAGCTCTTTTCTTTTATTGGGCATGGTTTAATTCTTTGAAAATAAATTGAAATAACAAAGAATTTGTCTGTAGTAAGAACTCCTAAATACACATTATTATTCATTTCCAATAAGGTGGAGAAATAAAAGCAAACATATTGATATATAAGTAATGATAAAAAATACAAAGGGGGAGATTTGAGTTCCCTTTGAGTAAATTGCATTTGTTGTCAAAAAGTGATTGGGAAAAGATATCAATATGTGTTGATATTTTTAAATTTGATGATTTTGGAGCTGGTCAGTAGTTCATAAAATATGTATCTTTGGTTATTTGAAGTGACACAATATTTATAAAAGTTAAAAAAGATTCCATGAAAAAATGGAGTTTATTATTCATGAGGAACTGAGCATGCTGGCATTGGAATATTTGAGTATCATTTTTGTTGGCCTTTACTTAAAAAATATGGTTCCAACCAAAAATCTAGGGGATTTAGGTTCACCACAGCTTAGGTGGTCAATATAATCAACCAGAATCTTAAAGGAACATAGAGAGGATGAGGTCATGCATTGTGTTCCCACATTGAGGTTCAAGGGAGAAGCGATCCACCATGCAGGGTGGCACAATAGTGGATCAAGGTGCTAACATGTGGTAGTTACAACATGTAATTGGAGTATACCCCATAATTACATCCAGCTGGTGTGCCCTTTTATAAAAGGAAGTGTAGAGGTGAGGTGATTTTTGATGTTGGATGCCAAGAAAAGGGCACTATTAATCTACCTTAAAAAATATGGACTGAAATAGCACCATTCGATAAAATATATTAGGGTCATTTGATCTATTCCACACGTTTTATTCTACCTCAAGCTCATCTCTATGTTTCATGGATTGGGATTTCTTCATGAAACGACTTCCGATGGATCAATATGAGCCTTAAGATTACCATTTCATGATCATAATAGTTCAAATTTGGTCTAATCAATATGAAAAATTGTTTTCATGAATTAATGAAAAAATAGAGGATATACAGCGTGAATAAAATACGATATTTACAGTGACATTGGTTTCTAACAAAGCGTAAGATGAGATAGTGCAGATATAAAAAATGAGGCAGTGTGCATGATTTGAGTTAGTTGATATTTGTCTACAAATATCCCGCAAGGACATCATTTGAATATAGGATCTTATCACACATCAGAGAGTAATTCTTGAGAGAGAAATATAGACTTCAAAGTTCTCTAATGTCATAAGATGATTCTATGTTTTCAAGTTGTATCTCCGCCTTTGCGATCATAAAAAGATGGAGTGAGTTTCTATAAACTAGTATAAACATAATCACTATGTTACATGATAGATTTATAAGAACCTACCTATATTTTTACTCAAAGAAGAAATATAGATGAGCAGTCCCACATATTCTATTCTTGCGAAAGAGGAGTTATGTGAAGCATAGTAGAATCACATGATATTCTTGCTTGAATAGAATCACTACCATTTATGCCCAATAATTGAATAGTGATACTTATGAAAAGGATAAGATTCACCCATTCAGGTTCACGTGAAGGGGGCAGTGACTGAGACATTGTCTCATTATATTCTTACGTAATGAAGAGGAGTGTTTTAAGTATACTGTTCACATGAAATAGTAAATATTATTAGGTAGTAAACCTAGTGAGGAAGTGTGTGTTGAAGTGGATATTTGAGTTCCATGTACATCTTATGTGAAGATGAAGAGAGCACACAAAAAGTGTGTGTTGAAAACTAATCTAGATAGTGTTTATGTGATTTCTTTATCCAACATTTTCATGCACATAATATAAAATGTTCAAGGAACAGTTAGAAACTTGTCTATTTACATTTTATACATATTATGTTGACAAGACTATGAAATTTATTATATACATGCATCAAATTTTAAGTGTTTTGTACATATAAAATACTTTTCTTGAATTGGGTGAAGTTATTTGAGACTAAATCTAGGAAAGAATTTCCATCAGTGCTTCAAAAGGAATTCATATCTAATTTTTTAGTATTTAGTGAGGTTGGGTATTCAAAAAAATAATTAATTCTTTCATGATCAATGTTTCACTAAGGTAGCTGATTATATACTGTGTTTAGAATTTTTTTGAGCAAGAACAATATTAGTGAAAAGGTACTTTAAGTTATACATGAGCCAGTGTGATGTAACAAGCTTATGGCGGAGGGTCTTCAATAAATTTTTCTATAGTGGATCAAGCCTTCTCAAGAAGAAGGCTGCAACTGGAGGGTCTAACTAGTTATAGGAATATTGTGATGGGGGGGGGGGGGTCTAACCAATCACTATGAAGAAGGTGAAATTGGGGGGGGGGGGGATAACTGATTGTTGAAGGCTGATTGGAGATAGGGGTATAACCAGCTTATAATTGAGGTGCCTATCTAGTCACAATTGAAATAACCTTCTATTATACTGGTGAATCCGTGTTGGGGGGTCTAAACAACATGACAAAGAGTGGTTCTTTGTACTAAAACTTTTAAATACACGAATTCTATGATTATTTATTATTATTTATTGTAGGGTGTGGATAAGTATTAAAGATGTGGGATTGAGACTTTAATCAGTCCTAGATTTTGAATCAAGAGAAAAATAATTTTTAAAAATTGTGTACCACTAATTAAAACCCCTCTCAATGGTACCTAACTAATACTTGGGCACTATACTCTAAAATGGACACTTTTGGCTTTATTTAAAAAAAGTCAAAAGGATTTTTTAACACATATGATGTTAATAGACTTCCTTGCTGATATAACTATTTTAAAAAATTTATCTCATTTTAGATGTCTTCAATTATTTTACAAAGAAAAATTCTTAATGAAATATTATTTTAATATTTCACTCCCATTTTCATTATTTTTATAAATTACATGAACTTATTACAAAACCTATATTTTCGATGAATAAATGGTCATGTCTTATCACTTAATAATTTTATGGTCATAACTTCTCTTTAAAAATTCACTTTATTGTGATAAATAGACATTTAATTTACATTAAATATACATATTATTTGTATCATGGATATTATTATTTCTTAAATTATATATCATTTATACATATTTTATTTTAATTTGTTTTTTTGGATTGTCTGGGAAAATATTAATATTTTTCATTCTTTATTCAATAAAAACATTCATTGATAAGGAATATTTTTTTATGAATTTAACTGATAATTAAATATATTAGGAATTAATGAGACATTTAGTAATGAGTTGCTCTTGTTTATAGAAAGCACCTCGATGCATCGTCTAGTCTCATGAGACAAATCAGTTGGGAAAATTAAATGGGGTTTTGGTGTAAACCTACCCATAGATTAAACTATCTTGGCACAGGGTCTTGATGGTATCGATATCATGATGTATGAGATCATGATGTCCAATATTAATAATTTCCTTCATTGATAACTGAGTTATTATTATCCATGTGATTATTTCATTGAAAGTATCCCTAGATATAATTTTTTCTTAAATTATCGATTAAATTATATGTGTTTTTTGTTATTTTCCTTTCCATATTGATTATTCATTATCTACCCATAAAATCTTATACTGTATGTAGCCTTAATGAGGATTTTAGCTCACCCTTATTTTGTTTCCTTTACCCATGATATTAATATGAATTCTTTGAATGAGTTTCAAGGACACTGAGAATTTTCTTTTGTTATGTTTTATATGATTTTTCAAATGTAAAATTGGTACAATGTATGTATCCAGATCTCTAAGACTAATAAAATGATCACAACTTCATTTTCAGAACCCTTGTATATATGAAAATGTAATAAAGTAACCATAGGATCTGGGTTACTAGGCTCATGTTCATTACAGTTGGTATTTGAGAGAGTTTAGCAGAATCCTTGGGATCTAGATTTTGTAAAAAGATAGATTAGGGAACATAACCCTATGATAAACTTTGAGGATTTCTCAAATTTTAGAATAAAATCCTAATTTTATGTTAAGGTAGATATTATGTGGGTTTTCATTGAAATACATCCCTGTATAGATAATAAACTTATATGTGGTTCTAGAACAGTTGCACCAAGTGGTAATAACTTTAAAAAGGGGATATCGGGCTTTAACTCGATCATCACATGGTGCACAAAAATAGGCCTTATTGTGAACTTGGTTTGACAATCCTATGGGATATTCTTAGGTTAAATCACATTTTTTTAAAAACCATTATGAATGATTTGAAAATATTTTTATGATTTAAATATATCTCCAAGGAAACCTAGTTAGTGATTCCATGATTAACAATACAAAAATTTCAATTAATGTTAAGTGTTACATAAAATTTATATTTATATATTATGATTTAAAATTCATAACTTTATTAACTAATCCAATATGTTCCATTATTTCAAAACGGTTCTAGTAAAAAATAATGGTATCAACACTTGTGGTCAATGTATCAATTTTTCTATAGAACAAGACAATGAAACTCGTGTTAAAACTGACCAGATCATGGCTATATTAAGGTAGATGAACAAGGTTATGACTAATAAAAAATGTAAATGGAGTAATATATTATTCCGCAATGTGATTATCCCCTATTTTTTCACTTCATGTACCATAATCCTCCATTATTTAGTGGGAATACTATTCAAATAGTAGCTGAGCAATAGATTAAGTCTCTTAAAAATATATTCCTGGACTTGGGATGTGATGAAAAAGAATAGGTTATACTGGTAGTATATTATCTTAAGGTTTATACTGATCAAAATTGTTCATTGATCAAGAATACTATAGAGTATGTGTAAATAGAACACATGGATTGGGGAGATTTTTATGAATCTTTCTTCTACAAATATTTCCTTGATAAGAAATAACAAGAAATGAAGAGAAATATCCTTAGCTTAAATGAAAAGGATGAATAAAGTGTTTTGGATTATGAGTCTACCTTTATAAGATTATTAAGGTTTTATATGGATTACATATAAAAAATGGAATATATGATTGACCACTTGTTTAAAGGTCTTAGTCAAAGTCTTCAAAGGGAACCGGTTTCTCAAAATTTTTCATCATATGATGAAATAGTTTTATATGCCATAAAAATAGAGAAATAATTTTCTTAATATTATATATTCAAGGGGAATAAAGAAAAGAATAGGTAGTTTGAACACCAATAAAAAGGAAACGTGTCAAAAAAGAATAATAAAATAAAGCAATTTACATCATGTGAAAATTATGGAATTAAACATCCCTTAAGTTTCTTGAAGTGAATGAGAGTTTGGTATAACTTATATGATATGGTTCATTTGGCCCATGGATATAAGGGGAATAAAGATACCACTACTATATAGTGCTGTAACAACAAATAAATTGGGAATTATTTAAGACTATGTCCTAAGAATCAAGGGAAATTACCAAAAAAGAGTCCAAGGGGAGAAGGCTATGCTTATACGATCACTATAGGAAAGGTTGTAGTTACCAAAGATTTTTTGGTAGATACTTTAATCATATCATAAAATTTAAATAATTCTTTATTTTATTCTAGATACTCTCACTCTTTTATGTCTTCCATGTTTTAAAAGAAAATAAAACATTTCCTTAACACATTAAGAAGGGAGTTGTTATTCAAAACACCTAGTGGATATCTCACTGAGACAAGGATGTTTTAAACTGTTCCCATTATGACACATAAACATGCTCTATTTTCTAATTTTTTTACCATACATATGGTTAAATTTGATATAATCATTAGTATATACTGTATTTCAATATATGATGAAAAAAATTAATTATCAAGAAAAGGAAATTACAATTCATGATAAAGATGTGTAATTACTTATCTTTAGAGAAGAGTCTTCATCATATGGGTCTTGTCTAGATCTATCCCTAGTATCTCTTCTAAATTAGATTCTTAGGGAAGAAGAAAAAACACAACCTATGAATTGAAAATTTAATCTTAAAATCAAGGATGTAATTATTTTATAGGAATACATTGATGTATTTATTAAGGAATTACCTTGACATCAACTAGATAATGAAGTTCATTTTTCCATTAGTTTAATTCCTGATGAAAGAACTTTATCAAAGACTCCATATAGAATAGCCACTATGAAATTAGGTGAGTTGAATAAAAAACTTCAAGATCTGTGTAATAAGATATTTATATGAGCTAGTGTTTCATGTTGGAGATCCCATATTATTTTCATTAAGAAATATATGGATCCATGAGGATTTGGATTGATTATAGGGAAATATATTTCATTATGATAAAGAAAAAGTATCCTTTTCCTCACATTAATGAATTATTTGATCAAATTTATCAAGCTCAATATTTCTGAAAGATTTACCTTCACTATGGGTATCATCAATTTCAATTAAATAAAGAAGATATTCCGAAGACAACATTTCAAATGAGGTATGAACATTATGAATTTATATTAATTCCATTTGGATAGACTAATTCACTATATGTTTTTTTGGATCTAATAAATATATTATTTAAGGAATTTCTTTATTAATTCATTATGGTATTCATTAATTATATATTAGTGCATTCTAAAATATATGAGGACTATGAGAACAACTTGTGGATAATTTTTTAGCCTCTTAGAGGAAAAGAGTTATATGGGAAATTTAGAAAGTGTGAATTTTGGATTTAGGATGTTTCTTTTCATGGGAATATTGTCTCTAAGGATGGAATTTCAGTTTATTATATGAAGACCAAGGTAGTAAAAGAATGTCCTAAACTAATGAACATAACTGGGGTATATAATTTCATTGGTTTGGTAGGTTACTATCGGCGATTTTTCAACATTTTTCCTGATTGGATAACCCATTAACCAATATTACATGTGAAGGGGTTAAGTTCACATGGACAAAGGAATTAAAATAATTTTTTGAATAATTGTAGAGGATATTGTTCGATGATATGATATTGACTCTACCATCAGCAAATGATGAGTTTGTGATATATTGTGATGCATAAAATAAGGGACTTGTTTTTTTCCTCATACAAATTGATAAAGTTATTTCCTATGCAGCAAGGCAATTAAAGACTAATGAATAGAACTATCCAACCATGATGTTGAGATGAAAACCATGATCTTTACATTAAATATATAGTGACATTATCTATATGAAGAAATATGTGAGATATACATAGAAAATAGAGATTAAAATGTATCTTTTCAAAAAAAGTGTTCAATATGAGGAAAATTAGATAAATCAAGCTACTAAAAAATTATGATTTATCAATAAACTACCAACCAAGGAAGGAAAATAAGGTATTGGATGCATTGAGTAGGAAAGATCAAGCAGTTTAAGCCCAAATGAGGATTAACATGGATATTATGTTTGTATATCTAGTAATGATGGATATGGGAATTATTAAGGATGGGGAGACATACCTACTTATTCAAATGAATGTGAAACTATCTTTATTGTAAAATATAAAAAGTTCCCAATCTGATATTGATAATTTTCAGAAGAAAATTAAAGTCATGAATGATGATAATTTGATAGAATTAATTTTTGAAGATTCCATTCTAAAATTTTGAAAGAGACTTTGTGTTCCATCTAAAATTGTACTAAAAGGTAATTTTTTGATGACGCTAATAGCTTGAATTTTTATTTACACCATGGTAGCACCGAGATGCATAGGGATTTGAGGGAACATTTATGGTGGGATAACATGAAGTGGGAAAATGATTTTTATATATCAGGATGCTTAGTTTTTCAATATATTAAGGTTGAGAGACAACATCCCAGAGGTGTAACATATCCTCTAACTATTCGTATATGGAAATGTTATGGAATTACTATGGAATTTATCATAGGACTACCAAAGACTCCTAGAAATAATGATGTAATATGTGTTATTGTTGACTGCTTAACCGAATCAATGATTTTCCTTTCTATACAAGAATATTTACCTCTTGATGAACTTTAATGACTATATATTAACGAATTCATAAGAATTCATGATGTACCCATTTCAATTGTATCTGATCATGATTGATGATTTACATTAAAATTAAAGAAGAATCTTCAGATGGCCCTTGATACTAAGCATCTTTTGAGTGCCACACCCCACCCTCAAGGTGATGGACAACCCTAAAGGAATATTCAAACATTAGAATACATGTTGAGGTAATTATTACATGACTTTATAGGTGTATGGGAGCATTATTTACATTTGGTAGAGTTTTCATATAACAATAGTTTTCATTCCAGTATCCAAATGGGGTCGTATGAAGCATCATATATCAAGAGATGTGATAGTCTAACTTGTTAGCAAGAAGTTGGTGAAAGTAAACTTGTAGGACTAAAACATACTGAGAATACAATTAAAAAGGTAAATAATTTTCAGAATCATATTAAAATATCTCAATGAAGGAAAATGAGTTATGCTAATAACTGGTAGAAATATTTGAAATTTCAAGTGGGAAATCAAATTTTCTTAAAAGTATCTCCTTGGAAGGGTGTTATAAGGTTCGATAAGAAATGTAAAATGATCCCAAAATACATCATACCTTTTAAAATTATAGAATGAAATTTATCTATGGATTATTAATTAGAAACTCCACAAATACAATTTAAAGTCTATGATTTGTTCCAAATATAATTTTAAAGGTATTATATGCCAGAACCAATGCATTTACTCTCCATTGTAGGAATAGAATTGGAACCTGATCTATCTTAATGTGAAGAGACCATCTGGAGTCTTGAAAAAAGAAATAAATTATTGAGGAATTGGTTGATATGACTAGTAAAGGTAATCTGGAGAAATCATAAAATGGAGGAAGCAACATGGGTACCAAAGGATGTTATAAAGAAGAACCACCCTCATTGGTTCATCAGCGGGTACTATAGCGGCGACAGGGTACTGTAGCGGCAGCGATACTGTGTGGTACTGTAGCAGCAGGTTACTATTCATAGAATGTGAATTGACCTTAGAATTTGGGCCTACGGGCTGTGTAATGGGCTACAAGCCCCCTAGGCCTTCGGGCTATGTAATGGGTTTCCCTCTACCCAGTTAAAAAGAGGCCTTTTCTTTCATTTAATAATAAAAATGAGTCTTTGGCCCAAACCTTTAAAAAAATGGTGATAATTTAAATTTAGAGGTAAGAAGGTATATTTTTCCGGAAACTATTTTTTTCTAGAAAATATTGTTGTTTAAAAAAGGCCTAATGGTTATCCATTTTAATTAATTAAAATAACATTTAATGATAATATATTTAAATGAAATTTATATATTATAAATATAAATATATGAATTTAAAACAATATAATTATGATTACTTATCATATAGTAAACATAATATAATCTTATTCTTGAAAAATGCATTTCTTGAAAAACTGTTTTCGACATGTTTTGGAGGTTTATTTTTAAATTAATTTTTTCCAATTATGTGAATTTAATTTTATAAAATGGATTTCATATTTTGAATCAGAATAATTAATATTAGGAAGTAACTTCAACTTAATTCTCTATCATATGAATAGTAAAAATAGTAAAAAATTTATTATCATAGTTAAGGTTAAAACGGGTTTACGAGGGGTTATCCTTTAATGATAAGGGTAAAAATGAAATAAAAACACTATTAAACCCTATTTATTGAATTTATTTAGACCTTATACTTTCCCCTTATAATATTATCCATTTCATAATCATATTTTGAATAAAGTGACTTGACATTATTTAAAAACATTGAAAAATTACAAGTTTGTCACTGTCGTCAATTATAAAAGAGTACCTCCTACCCTCACTTATTCACACCTTTGAAGCCATTTATATTAATAAAATAATAAAAAAATATCCATTCAAAATACTTTTCCACATTATATATGTTATTGTTTTCTCAAAATACCAACCCTGGGATCCTTAATAAGAGATCCAAAGGAGGTTCTTCTAAGAAAAGGTAATTATCTTCAACAAGATCTTTCTTTTTTACTTATTCTTTTACCACCCAAAATTATATATTAAAAAATAAAATATTATACGAAAATTATATAAAATATATTTTATTTTATTTTTTTACGGAATAATATTATTCCATCTTCCTCTCTATCAAATGGGAAACAAAACCATCACTCGTGTATATAACAGACTACCACCTCACGTACCGATGTAATTTGATTTCCATCACTCACTCACATTAATAGCCATAATAATAGAAATAATGAATATATATGATAATTATAAAATTTTATTGATTATTTAAAATTAATATATCATCCAATTCCTTACCTAATCACCCATTAATAAAATCATATCTTTGCTTGTGCGTACATACGACCTACTGTCTCGATGAAGCGATGCAGTTCATTTTAAACCTAAAAATTTCAATAATGGTATAAAAAATGTATCAAATGAGTAAAAATTATATTTATAAACTTAGTATCATTTTGGATATGATTTAAATATATAATATACACAATAAACATAACTTCCATGAAAAAACATGCATGAGAAACATGACAATTAACTCCTGAAACAATAGTAATAATAAAATATTGTTAACGAATGAGTTATAAGAAGTTATAAAAGATAATATATGATATTTTAAATATTAAAATGGTTCTATTATAAATTAATAACATGTTTAAAACCATTATTCATGGGTTTAAATCATGTTTAACTAAATAGAATCATTAGGTAAGGGATTTCATCTCAATTTCCATTCCATTGAGACTTATTTGTTATTATGCAATGAATAAATTATATGTGTTGTATACGATTAAACTATTGATATATTTAACATGAAAAAATATTTATTAATTATTATTAGTTTATAAATTAAAGTTCATTCTTTCATGGGCTTATAATTAAGAAGTTACCAAAGAGGTAATAATTTATTTTGCAATCTCACTATCTTTTGGGATTACTTATATTTTAATTAAAGTAATCACATCATTTATCCTTTATAAGATCCAATAATTTTCTTATACTATGGATATTTAACGATTTTAAATAATTTATTCTAAATTTTCATCTATTTTTAACTTTAATTAATAAAATAATTGGTTAAAAGAAAAACCAATTTTATTTCCCTTTTAATCAGGTATATATTTCTTCCATAGCCATATTTTTAAAAATTATTCTACAAAAAAACCTTTTGATCAAATGATTTATTAAGTAAATTTTATGTCACACTTTAATTTTTAACAGGTATTAATGGTATCTTTATAGTTTTTAATGTAAGTGTCTCCTTTAAATTTATTTACAAAAATTCCAAAGGCTTTTTTTAATATATTCAACATTAATAGACTTCTCCACCACCATAAAAATTTCACAAAATTTAGTTTCTTTAACTTGTATTGAATTATTTAACAAATAAAAACCCTTAATGAAATATTGTTTTAGTATTTAACTTCGATTTTAAATATTTTTCCAAAGGATATGTTCTTTTTATGAAACCTATAATTTCGATGAACTGACAATCATCTCTCATCCCTTAATAATTTTATCGTCATAACTCCTCTTAAAAATTTAACTTCCTTGTGATCATTGGAAATTTTATTTTCCTTAAATATATATATTATATGTAAAATGGTTATTATTTTTTCTTAAAATATATATCATTTCTATATATGGTACTCTAATTTGAAATTTATTTGATTAACTCAAGAAATATTGACATTCTGTAATCTTATTCAATACAATCATTTACCTATAAGGAATATTATTTATGAATTGAATTGATTATTAAATATGTTAGGAATACATTGTAAATATAGTTATAGGTGGGTCTCTATTATATATGGCCCTTTGATTCATCAACATGTCTCAAGAGATAAACCAGTTAGCCAAATTAAATGTGTTTTTAGAGTATAACTACCCATATATTGAACTGTCTTGGCGCAAGGTTCTGACGGTATAGATATCATGATGTCTAAGATCTTGATTCCCAATATCAATAATTTATTTTATTGAGAATTTAGTTATTATTATCCATGTGATTATTTCATTAATTTTATGTATGGATTCACTTTGTGCTCAAGTTGTTGATTAAATGTCATGTGTTTTTAGTTATTTACCTTGATATATTATTTATGCCTTATCTACTCATGAAAGATTTTAATATATTAAACAATACAAAGAATTTTATATCACCATTATTTTTTTTACTTTACCTAGTATATGAAGATGAATTTTTTGAAAGAGTTCCATGGATGACGATCTTTTTATTTTGTTATGTTTTATATTCTTTTTTCCAATGTAAAATGGGAATAAAGTATGTATCTAGTTCTCCAATACTACTAAACTGAGTAGTCCTTGATTATAACAATTTTATATATGATAATATAATAAATTAACCTCTAGATTTGGGTTATAAGAGTCAGTATTATTATAGATAAATTCTTCTATTGGGTTTTTATCCAAGGAAAACACCACCATCCACCCGATTATCAAATTTTACCATGTTATTGTGCGTTAATTTGATTATTTGTGGAATTAAAAATACCATTAAATGATTGAAGTTTCGTTTCCATTGATACCAAATCTAATAATAAGTCATTTTAGATTGTGTCCTCAAGATATAATGGTTTTATTGGTATATCATAATCGATGTAGATTCCCTCCCAAAATAACTAGATGTTCGTTACTCAACTATCATGGTTTGAACCATTTCTAAATCAATCCAATTATTATGTTAAAAAATACATTTTATTATAGAGTTTATATAGAGTTGAACTCATTTTTAATTCCAAAAATCTAAATATAATCCTCAAAGTATTGATTTTTGTACTTAATTCTATTACCAATCTGAATTCTCTTGATCATATAACCGGTTTGATTCCCCAATGACCTCCAATAGATTTTTAATTTTTAAAATCCTTATGAGTTTTGTGCCATGAAAACAAAAAAATTAATTTGAGTATATTCATTTATAAATTTTATAAAATATTTATCTATATTGGAATATTTCTTAGACATTAACCAATATACATTAGAGTTCACTAGATCAAGTGGCCTTTATGTGGTTTTCTCTACTCCCCCATAATTTTAATTCACCATATTTCCTTTTTATGTGTTTAAAATGATGAAACTCAATCCATTTTCATATTTGGAATATAATATATGGTTATATTATTTATATGTATTAACATGTAATTTTGAACTAAGTGGACAAGGCTTCTATTCCTCAAGGTTTTCTCATCCTTCATTCTCTCATAACAGGAGTTTGATTAACATCCGATTTGAAATAGAATATCATTGGTTTAATATCCATTTTATAAGAAAACTCTATACATAAAAATCTTCACCATGAAATAATTCATAAAAAATAACTTCATTTATTCTACCACAAAATTTAGATAGAGTAAAAAAAATTATGTTTCATCCCTTCAATACTAAAAAAAATATTTTATTTAATATTTTTATCACCAATCTGTATTATCCTAAAACTCTTAATATTCAATGAGGGATCATTAATGGATTTGAAATCCCGTATATAATATTCTACCATTACTTTTAGAATTTATTTTCACCTATCACATGTGATGAAAACCCACTATCTTAAATTTAAGGTTTCTCTCACTTAGAAGAAATGTACTCAACTTTTACTAGCATAATATGACCTTTTCCTCCTTTATTATTTTCAAATGATCTTATAATTAATTGTTTCATTTGTTTATCAAGGAGTATTATGAGACAATAATTTTATATATTACCATATTATTCACAACACCAACATTTATTAGTATTTAATTCACGGTGTGCTTGATTTTATCATTTCAATGCATTGTTTGTTGAGAAACATCTTCTAATCATTGAGGTTATCTCCCCTAGAAATCAATACCCTTTATTCTTATTGAATAAGACATAATATACTAGTAAATGAATTATTTATGTTCATAGACTCTATAATCTGAATAAAACAAGTTTTTGTGAATATTTTTTGTTAATCATTGATATAATTTCCCCACATGGAGACTTATTTGAATATTTAATGGAATTTTTTTTTGAGTTTGAAATTATAAATTCCATGAAATTCTATTTTTCCATTTTTTATTTCACTATATAAATTTAATCATCATTGATTAAGTATGATGAATTTTAACTTGAATATTTTTTTAATATTCTAAACTACTTGTTCTATATTTTTCATTTTTACTAGGAAATATGGATCCCATTTCTTAGAGTTCAGAAAATGGAAATGATGTCAAAGATAGATTGGATTCAGAAAAATAGATCCTACCTAACTAATAGAGTTATAAATTTTTCACTATTATTTTTATTGGTATTAAATTTTGGGATGTGTCAAAGAACTCAATTTATAGAATTTTATTATACATGAGTCATACTTATTTTCATTGGTAGGTGAAAGAAGTTAAGATCTAGGAGGATTAGCTTTTGAAGATAGAATTACACACGTGTAATCTTTGGAATTTGAAACCATAACAATCATAAAATATACTAAATGGTTTTTGTCAAACTTATAGAGGGTATTTTGGGTATTTAGGAGGGTTTTTATGATGGTAGATGGATCTCCCCACTTATCTATCCATTTATAAGAAGGAAGGATTTTAAAATTGATTCATTCTAAGAAAGTACTCCTCCATTTCTTCCACACCATGTTTCTTTATTATTGTGAATATATTATAATTTTCACTTAAATAAAACATATTTATTGTTATTTTTTTATTTTTTGTCTTCTTGGTACAAGATTACAAGATTTAAGATGATATTGGGTTATACCATCTCAAATGTTTTCTCACAAAATCATCTTTATAATGCCAACATCACTAGTTTCCACTCATTATCAGTCTAATTCCTACTACTTTCATTTATTTGTTTTTATCCATGAAAAATTTATAATTTGTAAATTGTGATAATTTTTTTTAATTTATAAGGAACTCAATAAATTTTCACTATGACCATGAGGTTGGTATTTTTGAATTGTGAGAGGGGATCTTTAATCACCAAATATAATCAACCAAGGATAAATTCATAGGGTATTAATCTAATACCCAAACCTAAATATTCCTTATTTATATGGTGGATATGATGAAATAAATTTTCACCAATCATAAGTTTGATTTTATATCATAATAAAATTATGGTGTCACGATTGGAAGTCCCAATGTCAACATAGGGTTCATTTTTTCGAATATTTGTGGTCGATTTAATTTTTATAGGGCTAGGTGTTGAAACGATTAGGGAATTATGATTAAATAAATTTAAAAATAATGGATTATTATTAATGAATAAATAATAATATATTATATCAATTATTTCTTCTCAAATTTGTGTTTTTAAATAAATTCTTTCCTTTATTGCATGCCTTTTTTTGTTCCAAAATCACTTAGCAAAACCCCCAAAATTTTTCCCTTATTTTTATGTTTTATACTTGTTTATATAAACCTATAGAGACATATTTTATTTAATTCCTACTAAATATAACAACCAAGGTTATCCCCTATGTTTCTGTTTTTTTTAAATCCTAAATATTTTAAGAGCATGTGTGAAAATGATCGTCAAATTGTCATCATTGCTGGGGAGGAAATTGTTTTATTCATCCCCTTTTTAGAATGTTGTATTTGGATCATAAAAATTTAACCTACACACAATTGGAATAATTTCAATTTCTAGTTGGTTTTATTTCACATCAATACTCACAACCCACACAAAAATAATTTTTCAATGGAAAATGGGTCGATTACCCAAGTAATGCCTACAAATACATCTAACCATGTAGCATCCCACCCTAGAATCCACTAAGAGGTGCCTTGAGATGGTTGGAAACATGACCTAAAGAGTGCCTCCCTATAATCCATAGGATTTTTATTAGTAGTGAGGTCCTATGGTGTGTCCATGAGGAGTATATTCCCTCTTGATCAGAGTATAGTACAATGGTGAATAATAATGATATGTAGTAGAAACAATAATAAATAACCAGTTGTGGAATAGTAAATCATCCAGATAATAAATTGGAAAATGGTAAATCAATATCAGATACAAAAAATAAGGTTATATCAATTTTCTATAAAAAAGTTAAGTACATGGGATATAGGGGTATAAACATATACAATAATGCTAAAAAAATAAAAAAGAGAAAAACATTCCGCACTAGAATCGAGATAATATGCTTTTTACTCTACTCTCATACACTATCCTGGTATAGAAAATAAAACATCATAACTTGGATACTTCCCTTTATCTATCCCTGAAACCATGATGTCTATTCAGGTAACATAGATGGCTTGAATAGGGTGCGAGATAAACTCAGTGGGCCACAACCAATGATGTATATAACTATCTAGTATGTGTATATAATATGCATAGTTTGCTGGTAAAGCTAAGGGAAGATAAATAAATAAATAAAACACATAATACCAAGTTCCTCATGGGATACTTGACCACTACCACCTACATTAACATAAGTTGGATATGACATACTACCTTTTTATTACATAACTTTTCATTACAAGGTATAAAGGGAGGATCTTTAAATGTTTGCTTTCTTAGAAAAAAGGTACATAATAAATGAAAACATAAAAAATCCTTCTAGAAACACTTGAAATACATCTTCATGGGTTTACCCTAAGTTACTTTTACTACATGTCAAATAATGGGGACATACGTCAAAGAAAAGGGGTGAGAATGAATCCTAGTAAGGGAATAATAAAGGGAGACAAAAATCATGTGCCCATGAGACATATCAATAAGAACATGAGGAATAACAATAAGGTATGAAAATGGGACATAAAATAATAATAATAACATGAATAATAAAATGTAAATGTGGCTACAACATTTAAATGAGACATTTATAAGCATATCATCAAGGTTTGTCAGTAAGGTGTCATAAATAAAAACTACCAAGGTTATTCACCATAGAATCGTAAAACATGTGATATATTGAGATTGAATTCTATACCCAATGCATTTGAGTGATATCATGGAACACACTTAATTTTTATTAATTAATTTTATCAATATATATCATAATAAATCATTTCATTTATAACATGTGGAGAATAAATAATGGGTTTCTTATCAAAATCAGAGCGTTTCAAAAGTTTTTAAAGACATGATCATTCCATAATTTTTAGCACAAGAAAAGGTAATGTGAGTTACTAATGTGTAAATACATGAATAAAATATATAAGTTTTACATATAGGTGAATAAATTTGGAAAATAAAGTGGTTTGGGTATTCATAAGTAGTAAATAAAAGAGAATTTATTAAGTAGAGAGAGAAATTTGAGAAGTAAATTTAGCAGAATGATGTGTATAAAACCTGGTTTTAGAAAAGGGTAAAATGAGAGGGTAAAATCGTCTAACATTCATAAAATAAATTTTTTACCATAATATTATAATATAAATTGGATAAAATAACTTTATATGGAAATTATAAGACATACCATATGAAAAGGGTTCGTGAATGGAAAAGAGAATAGAATATTTCCATTACATTAATGAGTTGTTCCTAAAACTTGAGTATAGAACCTTGGGGGCTTGAGAAAACCTTGGGGGGACTTCTTGGGAGGAGAAATCACAATTAAATTTTTAGAGTATGGATTGGGATTGAATGTAAATGGATAAATGGGTGGGTATTTATATTAAAAGTGGAGGAATTGTTTAATAATTTTCAAATATAGGTCTTGGAAAACTTGGTTGTGGAAAATGAACAATTTTTATCTTACCCATGGGGTTTTCTCCTGGTTTTGATATTTGGTTAATATTTTAGGATATTTAAATTCACTAGAATATAAAACCATTTTTAATACTTATTTTGGCATGGAAGAGTTAATATTCCACAAAGTAATGTTTTTAAAAATCAAATTTTATTTTTGGACTTTGGAAAGTCACTTATAGTTTTGAAAATTGATTAAAATATATTAAAATAAATAATATTAATAAAATGAAATATTTTAGTTATTTTATTGTGTTTAATTAATTATTAAATAATTATCACTTAAATACTATGTCATAAAATATATCATAAACCTAAAAGTGTATTTTTTACAATTCAGAAAAAAATAAAGCATTTCAGAAAATTCTCATAAATTCACCCAAACCTAATTTAGACATTCAAATTTAAAATATAATGTTTCTTTTTCCATAATAATTCTCTAAATATGATAATTTTAAATTTTAAATATAAATATTCTTATTTATTTTAAAATAGCAATTTTTATAGCATAGTCAAATTTATAACAATTAGGAAAAATTTACTAGGCCATTTTAAAACTATTTTATCATTTATTAATTAAATAAAAGTGTTTTAAAATAAAATTTAATTAAAAATAATAATATTTAGACTACCTTGGTTGATAAAAATTTTATATATTTTTTACAAAAATATAATTATGTATTATTTGCGTCCAAAAAACAAATTATCAAATTCATCAAAATTTAAAATATATTTTATTATGAAAAAACTATTCTTAAGAAGAATTAATGGAATCAAAATTTAATTTATACAAACTAATTTACAATATAAGTAATTAAAGTCTAGATACATAACCCCTTATTACACCAGCATATTCCCTAAGGGTAAGGTGTACGATGGTTGTAGTTTCATGGGGCGGCTCAGATAATATTGAACGGGTGGTAATATCCACTAACTTGAACTTATCCAATGGGTGATTTTCTTCAATCTTAACTTGTTTAATCTTGACTTGTGATTGGTCAAGGGAGAACCCCAGTGGTGATACCTCCCTCCCATGTTTTGACAAATGAGTTTCAATCAACACGACTCAATTAGTTGAGGCCATCTATTCTCCGCTGTTTATCAATTTTACTTTGTAATTAGTATATATAAAAACTAATTATAATGGTAAAATTATCAAAAAATTGTATAGTTACCAATGGTCATACTGAAAAATGGTAATATTTGACCAATGGTCATAAAATAGTTGGGTCCCAATAGTCACATTTCCCTTTATACCCTATACATACCACTTCATTATTTCACTAAAAAGTCGCTAAAATTTATATTAAGGTTATATTTTCATTTTCATAAAATGTTGATTGGTTTATTAATATTTTGTTTAATTTATATAGAATTTTCAGTTGGGGTGATTATTCTAGAATATTGGGGCAATCCATAATTTCTAATTTTACCAATTTTATTTCATATTTTCTGTCCAGTTGTAATATTTGGAATTTTAATTGGTTTTATAGATGAATAATGTAATTATAATTGTTAAAGAGATAAAATATTGTTGGTTTATATTTATTTTTTATATGTATAATATTATATAATATATAAAAAAGATTTAATTAGAAAACAAATATCATTTAAAAGTTTGGGTGATTAAATTATTCCCTCTTAATAAATTTATTATACAAATTTTCAACTCATTTTCTTATTTGAGAGAAGGTTAGGGTACTTGTATCTCATCATATCCTATGGTTTTCATGTCACTTATTCATATTTATGGTTCCTCTACAACACTTTGAAAAGACGAGTAGTCTTGTTACATAAAAACATCTCTGTACACTCCAAGATCTCCAACGATTAATATTCATATGAGAGGTCATGTTCCAATTGTACCATATCAAGATTTAGTACATATGAGGGATTGGGTATGTAATTCCTCAAGATATATACATGGAATATATCAAGAAATTGATAAATATTTGATGGAAGTACTAGATTATAGGCTACTATTTCTATGTAATTAAGGATTTCAAAATGCCCAATATATCTTGGGATAAGCTTATATTTCATTACAAATCACATGAATCTCTTCCATGGTGATATTAGAAGGAATTGTTTTTCTTTAACATCAAAATACAAGTCCCTTTCAAAGGTTGTCAACATATATATTCTTCCAACTCTGAGTTGCCTTTTATGTTTTTGGATGGAAATAACATTTTTTATCATATATTTCACTAGATTGGGCCCATTTACCTTTCCCTCACCAAATTCATCCCAAGAAGTAAGAGTTCTACATCAATTTCCATGTATAGATTCATATAGTTCTATTTGAATACTTGATAGGAAACTATTGTTGTATGAGAACTCAAATAATGGGAGGTGTTGATCCCATCCACATTTAAATTCCGTTTAGCTTGTTCTCAGTATTTCCTTAAGTGTCTAAATAGTCCTTTTAGATTGGACACTAGTTTGGGGGTGATAGTACATACTATAATTAAATTCAGTATGCAGATCATGTTGAATACTTCTCTAGAATTTAAAAGTGAAGCATGTATCATGATCAAAAGTGAAAAAAAGTCGAACCCATGAAACCTAACCACTTATTTTACATATATCATGGAAAGTTGTTCAGGAGAAAAATCTTCCAAAATAGAAAATGACATCATAAGTCTTGGTGGTTTGATCCACTATAACCCAAATAAAATTGTTTCATTTATATTTTTTTGGGAGACTAGTAATTAATTATATAGTGATATTGTCCCACTTTGATGTTGGTATGGGTTGTGGTTACAATACCCCCTTAGGAAGTTTTTTCTCTACCTCCACTTACTAACAAAAGAAGAACCTTACAGTGTATTCAGAAATATCTATTTTTGTATTGTCCCACAAATAATGATCATGAAGGTCCCTATATATTTTAGGGATTCCAGGATGTATAGATAATATAGAGTTGTGAGCCTTATCCATAAACTCGTTATTTATTTTTGGTATAGATGGGACACATAGCTTTGTATGAAATTTCTGTGCACCTTCTTGATCTATATTGAACTTAGGAAACATTGAATTCTTTATAGCCTCTATCTTTTTTGGTAACAAATTATCTTCTCTTTGATCTCCCTTGATATTATATAGTAAAGATGGTTGAGAAATCATTTGAAATAGATATTATGATGTCCCTTCTCTTATGATTCCCATTTCATATTTTTCTATGTCTTTGATTAAATAATATCCTTGAATCCTCATAATTATTAGTAAAATAGGGTCTTTCCTACTTAATGCATTAGTGACTTTGTTTTCTCTTGCATGGTAATAATGAATTGAATAGTCATAGTCTTTAATAAGTTCCATATATCTCCTTTGTATCATGTTCAATTAATTTTTTATGAAAATATACTTCAATCTTTGGTGGTCTATGTATATATCACATTTCCCCCCATAAAGAAAGTGACACTATTTTTTCAGATAAAAAATGACCACAATTGGCTCCAGGTCATGCTTATGATAATTCTGCTCATGATGCTTTAACTCTCAATATGAAAAAAAATCACCTTTTATTTATTCATGAGGATGCACCCAAGCCCTTTAAATTATGAACCACTTTAAATAAATAATCCTTCTATGACATAGGGTAGAGTTAACATAGGTTCAGTAACCAATCTCTTTTTCGGTTCTTGGAAACTTTCTGTACACTCCTTTGTCTAGATAAACGTATCACCATTTTGACTTAACTTGGTTAGTGGATTAGAAATTCATGAAAAATCTTTCAAAATCCTCCTATAATATCCTTCTAAATTAAATAAACTACTAATTTTAGTTACTATTGTAGAATGAGGACACTACTCCAAAACCTTTTTCTTCATAGGGTCAATTGATATTCCTTCATTGGTTATAATGTGCCCTAAGAAAAAAACTTATTATTACCAAAATTCACATCTTCTGAATTTTCCAAAAAGATTATCCTTCCTCAGAGTTCAAAAAATAACCCTTAGTTGATCCTCATGCTCCCTGAGACTTTTTAAATATATCATAATATGATCAATAAAAACTACCATGAATTTATCAATGTAGTCCTTATATAATCTATTCATCAAATCCATAAATATAATAGGATTATTAGTTAATCCTAAGGCATAACAACAAACTCATATTCCAATATCTAGTTCAGAAGGTAGTCTTTGTAATATCTTCTTTCTTGACCCTCAATTGATGATACCTAAATTGGAGGTCAATCATGGTGAATAATTGAGCCACATAAATTTGATTAAATAAATCATCAATCATTTAGAGTGGGCACCTGTTATTCATTGTGATACTGTTACGTTCTCTATGATCAATTCAAAGCTACAATGATCCAAAAATATTCTTCATAAAGAGAACAGGTGATGCATAAGGAGACACACTTGGTTATATAAATCCCTTATCAATAATATCTTGAAGTTATTTATTTAATTCTTATAAATACATATTTTCCATTATATATGGGGTCTTAGATATCATCTTATATCTAGGTATGAGTTCAATGGATAACTGTACCTCCCTTTCTAGGGGAGGACCATGTAACTCTTCTATAAATACATCAATGTATTCCTAAATGATGGGAACATTCTCTATCTTTATGATTTGATTTCCTTATCCCTCTTCATCAATCATATCGACAAAGAAGTCCATGGGAGGTTATTATAGATATATATCTAGCTTGGATATCTCTCCTTTTCAAATAAATAATAGTTTTACATTCAAGACTAGTGAAATTTCCTTCTTTATGCAGTTGATCTTAGTATTATTCTTTGAGAGCCAGTCAATCCCTTATCTAGTGTCAAATTCAACTATGGGAATGAATATTATATTTGGGATGAGATTGTACTTTCCAAAGTTGATACTAGAGTTTTTATACACTGTTGGTGCTAGGATAATCTCTCCATGAGTCTTGAATGATTAATATACTTCTAGAAGTTTAGGTATTGATCCTATATTCTTTAATAACTTGGATGAAAAAAAGGAATGCATTGAATGAGAATAAAAAAATTACTTACTATCTTTGAGAGTAGAATGAGAGTACCTTCCACTACATCATTTAGAGAATCTACATCGACCATCATGACAAAAAAATTACAACCTTTCTCCCTTGGCCTATAATGAGTCTGATGGTGGTTCCCCTCCATTATATTCTAATTTGGACATTGATTGTCATAGTTACTAAGTTATCCATACTTGAAGCATTGAAATTATGGATGGGATCATACTATCTTACCTTTGTTGTTAGTGTTAAAAAGTTGAGGCTTCACCTCAACATGATAGTTTCAAGATATATGGCCATCTCTTCTACACTTGTAGAACTTTCCACTTCCAAGTAACCAGTTCCCTGAATGCTTCTTCCCATATTTTTTATACGTGGTATTTTTCACTTTCTTTCCTCATCTTCCATGATCAAATTTCTTCCTTGAGTTTTGATTCATTGATATATTATTTTTTATTCAATCTATGTGACCTATTAATATCTAAAAACTCCAATTCAACATTCATAGCACTCTAAATTATCTCCTCATAGATTTCATTAACTCGATTTTCCAGACTCCTTAGTAGATGGGGTCTTAGTACATTGAAGAATCTATCAACCATTCCCTTAGGATCCATAAAATATCTAAGGGCGTATTGATAATTTTTTAATGTTTATTTCATAGAATCCCACTGATTTATTTTACTTCTATTTTAGTTCAAGTAATTCCTTCTCCATATTCATTTTAATTGAATAGGGGAAATATTTATTGAAAAAGATTCCCCTGAACTCTTCCTACTCTATAGAATCAATCTACCTTCTCAAAATTCATTTGGGTTATCAAAGGTTTGATACTTGAGAGATCCTTTCATAAAATCCCACATCATAAAAATGAATACTAATACACCCTTTTTGAAATGGAAATTTGGAAAAATAATGGTTACCCAAAGTAACTCATAAATAGTTTTCCATATATAAAACATATTTGGTAAGTGAAAACACAGACATGTAAGTGAAATATAACTATGATTTTTGATGGAGAGTGATAGAGAACATGGTCTGGACAAAGTTATTAATCAAAAATCTATAAATATGGAATTATATAAGGGACCATTTGATTTATAAAAAATAAGGTATTGGGATAACATTTTTGGTTTCAATATCCTTTCCCTAGAGCTGAAGAATTTTCATGAGAATAAATACTTACATGATATCATTACATTTCATAATCACAATCTCATCCTTCTTTTGTGCCTTGATCAATTTCCACTTCATCTATTAATCTAAGAAATGAAGGTTAATTGTTCATTTAGAAAGCATTAGAAGATCATGAGATCCATAAATAGAATGATAGGGCATTCTAGCTATATTTGTCATAACAAAAATGCTATCACAAGTTATCCAATATGAATAAATCTTTTTATTACAAAATATTAATATCAAAAACCTCATTAAAATTTCAACGTAAAAAATTAATAAAAGGTTATCCTTATAAACCTTTAAAAAGATTAAAATCAAAAAATTTCAAAAGATGGTAACTAAATTCTAAAAAAAACTCAACATTAATCCCCCAAACAGCTTGATGTATCACTTAATTATCATATACCAAACATGTGAATACCATTATAATGTATCCTCTTGAAATATGGTGATACCATGAATTACCCTAAAACCTTAGTGATAATATGCATGCACTCAAAAATTAACTCATTCCTCATAACCTAAATCCAAAAGTTCTATAAACTAAATCCATGAAATTGTAAACCACCTTGGAATCTTATGATTCCCAAGTGCATCAATACTATCCAATTTATTTTTTCATAATCAAACATCTCTGTATTTCATTATCCAAAATCATGCACATATTAAGGGTTATTCTTCCCTTAATCATGTGTTTTCAAAAAATATCACCTTACTATTCAATATATAATCTTAAAGCCTTATGAAGAAAATACAGTGGACCAATAAATAGATGTTTCATTATTCCATAATACCATGAAAGTACATCTACGACATTATTCTTTTATTCCATTATATAAATACTCAATCATTCCACCACTTAGTTTTGATAATCTACATCACCAATAGTGATCGCATGAGAATTACCATTGTATTTGTCTTTAAGAGGTTTCTGACGTTTATTGTCATAATTAACCATTTGATTTGGGAATTGATTAGAATAATGACCATTTTCCTTACACTTGAAGCATTGAAGTGTGGGGAGTTAATTTTGTTTATCCTTATATCTATTGGCATCATTAGATAACTTCTTCCTATTAAATTTGAATTTGTTTTTCAGATGAAATAACTTTCCACACTTGAAACATTTACCAGTCCCCTTAAGAAAATCTCCACCAAGATCCTTTCAACAATTTGAATATATAGGAAAACTCAATTTCCTTTCACAATGGTTTTTATATTTTTATTTAAAATCCCCCTTCCTTTTTTTGTCAAAAACATGAGATTGATACGTAACTCCAACCACTATTTCCACCTTGATGGAAAATTAGATGATATCTTCATCAATACTGAAGTCCCTTATGGATAATGCCCTTTGGGGACTTGGTTTTAAGAAACTAAACAATAAATCAACCTTACATTAAAGTTAAATGATAATTCCATAAGCATAACTCATAAGTCTTGTAAAATTTTATTCAAAAGTTTTAATAGATTCATTTTCCTATTACTATAACTCAAGGAATTAATTTTCCATTTTTTATTAAGAATATGAGGAAAGTACTTATTGATAAATAAGTTCTTAAACTTGTCCCATTCTAGGGAGTCAATTTCATCCAATTGCATTACATTATTGATAAGATTCAACCATTGATATTCTTTAGCTTCCAAATGGTAGAAATCCAAAATTAATTTCTCATGTTCTAAACATTAGAGAAACTAAGATATCTTTTTAGTGGTACCGATCCATTTATCATCTACTAGTGGATCAAAATACCTGCTGAAAGATGGTGGATGTTACCTAATGAAGGAATCAACAAAATGTTGTTCCCTTCTTTACACATTTTGAATTCCAACATGATTCATAGCTTGAGAATGTTGTGTGATCATAACAATAAGATTTTCATGCCTTACCTCATAAAATTCCGTCTCCCAGTAGGAAAATCATTACATCAAACATCGCATTCATCATTAACATGGTTCCTTAAGTTCCAAAAATTGAGTAAAACCAGAAAGCATAGTGTGAGAAATACTAATCAAAGTATTAGAACCACATAATCAAGGAAAATTACTTATAATATTTCAATCTATGTCAACTTTGGTTTAATCCTAAGTTATTAACAATTGTTATGAAAACTTTAGGATTTTACATATTTGTAAACTTATCCTTAGAAACATCCCAAGATGTATCCTTAAAAATATCTATTGAGATCTCTCTAATGTTTTCTCATCAATGTTTCGAAAGGTTGACTAAAAATTTACTTTGATACCAACTATAATGACTCAGGATTTTCATACATGGATATTACATATTTTTTATGGAATACACAAAGACACGCCCAAAGACCATATTAGTTTAGTTACTTTGGAAACATGGAAAATAAATATGTAGTCTGGTGAAATTTCTTCAATATTTCCCACAAAGATAATCCCCTTAAGTACCCCTTCCTAAAACCTTTCATTATAACCTGGGGAAAAGAAAAAAAAAATAAAAGGGTGATCTCAGATGCTCAGTAAGGGTGAAAAATGAAGATATGTAAGTATAATAATGAATACAAGGGTATGAGAACATGACCATAATATTAGAATATCATACCCTATATATCAAAGATCATATTAATGAGTCATGTCATAAATAATGGTATTTCATAAGACATGAATCATGAGGAAATAAAGATCATAAGTCATCAAAGCATGACATAAGAATGATACATGGAATTTGTGGAAGACACATAAACATGTGATATAATTCCATAAAAGTCAAGGGTATTTGAAAAAATTTATTAGGGAAATTAATGGGGGTTTCACCTACATGATATGACACGCCACCATCCTCATTCACATTCATTTATTTATAAGGGATCAGGTTTCCCCATATTCCCATAGTGTATAGTGTCTCACTATCTTCCCATAGTGGACCATGTTTCCCTATCTTCCCATAGTGGATCAAGACCGTCAAATTGTATCCCATCATTATCTCATGATATATAAATCTTTTCCCAATTAATTAAATGGAGATATAGTTCCCACCAATCACATAATGAAGTCATACATATATGTTCCATAAGATCATAAATTATTGATCACGTCAAAAATCATGAAATGTAATGGCTTTCATAAACATTTAATAATAGTAATCTCATTGAAAAGTAATAGGATTCATAAGCATCATTATATAAAAACATAAATAATTTAGTGAAATAATATTAATTGTATCCTTGGATCATATCCCCAGTAGGGAATGAGTAACACCAGTAGATGTCATCTTATATGCAAGATAATTTTGTAAGATATTTTTAAAAAATTTCTTGAGGAAAATATCATTTCCTCATTAGAAAATGATTTTTAAATCATAAAACATTTATCGAACCATTTTTCATTAAAAATAACTTTAGAAACATATAATTAAATCTTTGAAACTTATTTTAAACTTATTTGAAATCCTTTTTCCTTGAAAATACAAAAAAGATCATTCAAGAGAGTTAAATTGTTTTTCGAAAACATTGTTTTTATGGAACAAAGATTTTCGACTGAAGAGATAATAACATTACATGATACTTATAAAATAATTAAAATAATGATATTCATGATACAACATGTAAAAGGAAATTATATGAACCTTGTAAAAGAATATAGATGTATAACATAAAATGTGTTCCAAAGAAGGAAAATTGAGACAAAATTACTTTACAGATTTGGTAACTTTTGAACCATGAAGAACATGTAAGAGAGATCATAAAATGGATATATAAATACCCATGAATTTAAGGCTAAGGATCATAAATTATATTCAAGGGAATCATATACACCACATGAAAGAAATAAGTTGTGTGTAAGGCATGTGTCCCACAAAAAGAAAAGTGAGGAAAAAAAACATTACTACTTGAGTAACTTTTGAATATGTTGTATATTGATATAAGTTATATTGATATTTGGATTGAAGAATATATTCATAATGGCTCTATTAAAAGAGGGGTTGGGGGTGAATTGTAGTACTAAAAACTTTGGTTTAAATTATTTAAACTAAAACAATTCACAAAACTTCTTTATATAAAAGGAAAGAAGAATCAGACTTGGCACTCTGTCTGATTAAAAGAGTATCTTAATCAGGTGGATTCTGATATGTTTTTTTATCAGTGGTTGAAATCCCAGATGATTAAATCTACACTATTTAAAATTTTAATCATAATAGTTAGGATTATATCATAATATATAGAAAACTATAATTATTTATGATTATATATTAATGCATATAGAATCGTAATTTGAGTAATATCTTATTCATAGATAATTGAATAAATTTATTAAGAGTATTTTTTTTTATCATAATCAAATCTATTATGATAAAACAGAAACAAATAGAAAGGTGAATATAAAAGTTACATTTTCTATTATATACAATGGAAATAAAATACATGTAATAAAACCAGTAATACAAATGAATACACTTATTTTAACCCAAAGAGAAGGGTATCTGATAACCTAGGATAATGGTTCCCTTATTTTATACTTACAAGAAAGATTTTCTTTCCACAATAAGAAAATCCCTCGATACAATGATTTTCTTCTCTGTCTGCCTATCCTTTATAGCCCTTTATCTGATGGATTAGATTCTGTCTTTTTATCCCTAAAAGTCCTCGATCTAGAAAATTATTGTTTCTATATTCCTAGTATTGTAATCCATTAATAGTATTCACACAATCAAACTCAAAAAGAAATTATAAAAAAATTCTTAACAATAAAACCTTCGAAGGTTTTCATAAGAAGTAATATATCTAAATAAATAAAAAAGACTAAGAACAAGCTATTCACATTTTGTAGACTTTAGAAAAACAGAGAGCGAAGGTAATCAACCAGTAGCACAAAAATATTGAAATGACCAGGTATTTATAGGTAAATACACAATGGTCATATTTCCTTCCCACAAGTCATATTTCTTTGAGTTTGTTGCATTTAATTGGATATATGGCACTTCAACGACTATAATATAACATAAATTATGACATCGTTTGTATTTAAACCATTATATTGTAAAAGATATTACATTATAATAGAAATTAGTTTTCTAGATTCATAATTTATACTTAGTCAGTATGATGGACTTTTTTTTTGAAATTTCTTTATGATAACACTTATGAGTGTGAATTCGATGTTTCTCAGTTCCGACATTAGCCTGATTATAAATAATTTTTCAGTGTATATAAAGGACAAAAAATATTAAATATGATCTGATAAGGTGAGTCTAATTGTTATTAGATTTAGAACCATTATGATAATCATAGTGAATAATTTCAGTTTATATTCATGAATAATTTAGAACTAATTCTAATTATAGTAAAATTATATATTTCTAGAAAAAATACTGTAAAATACTTTCGGCCATAAAAAGATAGTAATCAAGTATTTAAGAAAGATTTGGTGATTTTAAAAACTAAAGGAAGTAAAAGTATTAAGTAAAAATATTCACTCAACAATCTCCCCATTTTTGGAAATCACAAACTACAAGACTTAAATAAAAAATAACTTCAAAAAACTTATAGATCATTATCTTTAAGTATTTAATATTTAGTATTAAACAATTATCTTTATCCCCCACTAACTTTATAACTTATCTGAATATGATGATGAATATGACTGAATCACCCATAGGATAAAATCTATCCCAAGGATCATATTATCTCCCATTTAATAATATTTATCTTCCTTTGAAAATAAAATCTCCCTTATGAATGTTTTTCTCCCCCTTAATTAAAACACCTAACCCTTTATATAAAATTATCCCCCTTTGTGATTTTAAAAAAGGAATGGGGAAAATTCTTGAAGTACCAAAAAAGGGTTAGAAAAACTACTATACAAAACAATGTGATGAACTAACTAATCATATGAAGAAATTATAAAGGAATATTAAACTAATCAGAATTTGGAAAACATTCGAATAATTGTATTTGGATGAAAAGGTCATTCATTTAAAAAGAGTTTTCTAAAGAGAATTACAAAAAGAGTTAAAAAAAATTAATATTTCTTTGTCAAGGATTTGATGATGGTATTCAATTTCTTGAATTCATTCATATCTTCCTGAATCATTTCTATAATCTTTTCTCGGGATTGAATTTTTAATTCTTGAATTCAGAGTCTTTCATCTTGGATCTCATTTTTCTATTCTTGTATCCAGAGACTCTCATCCAAATTTTCATTCTTCTTTTTCAAGATGAAGATTTATTCCTTATAAAAATTGATCATTTAAATCTCTATGGACAAGTATTTCATTTTCCCATATATTTACTTCACTTCATAGGTTCAAATGTCTTCCATATTCTTTAATTTCTCCACAAACATTACCCTATATGTCATGATTTTGGATAAGCCAATAAAGGATTGTATAGTTTTATCCATGTATTTCTTTAATTATTCAATGGATTATTCATGTACCTTGGTTTTGGAATCAATATTATCATACAATTTCAACACTTTGTTACATGACTTGTTATGATCTTGAAAACTTTCTTGGAGGATTATACGATCAACATCATTCCAAAAAACTATATCAAATAACACTTTGACTGAATTTGATTTGGGAATTTGATTTTCATGAACTAAATAAATTTTGGATTCTAATATGGGAAAGTAAGTAATAATCCCTTCAAATCTTGGTAGATACTGAAAAATATAATGCACTCCTTGAACTATCATCGTATCCACTAAATCATATATTTCAATCTCAGTCAATTGAGGATGATAAGTTCCGACTTCCACTTGTTTTCTCTTTCCTTTGTTGTCTTTCTTTGACACTATATTTTAAATTATTTGACTATCCTACTTTCCATCATAAATTTCAATGATATATTTATCATATTTTTGTCTTTATCACCTTTTGTGTTTGTGTTTCTATCTTTCTCAAATTTCTCTGATGATGATGAAAATTATTCTTGTGAGGACTTTTTCTTTTCAGGACTATTGGATTTTTCTTGTTGATAGACATTGGAAGGTAATTTTTATGAGGAATATTGTGATGTTCTTAAAGAAATATTATCTGAATCTTTACATTATTCGTTATCCATATCCTCTTTACTAGTTAGATATGGTTTTAATGGTTTTTCTTGAACATCAGGAGTTACCGATTGATCTAAAAAATTTGTTTTCCTTTTTCTAAAACTAAGGGAACCTCGACATCAACAAAGACTATTTCTAAAAAGGATAATATGACATCAGGATTTATTTGACCAGCTTTGGTAAGAGGAATAATAAAATTTTTATATTCCACCGTAACATCTTTAAAGACTCTTTCAAAAAGGTTTTCTTCCAACAACTTCTTTTTCTCTTTTTTCTCCTTCCTTTCTTCCTCTAGAGTATCAGATTTATGAATTTCCAATGCTATATCATCTGCTAGTTCTAATCCAAATTGAGCACCTCCTTTTTTTATTTCAACATTTTTCTTTCTCCACCCTTTAGCTACTTTATTAAGAACATTCTTTTGTTTCTTTTCTTTCAGAGGTGAGAATATTCATCTTTTTTATGTTCTTTCCTTGATCATCTCGATCAGATTCCTTTTTATTTTTATTAGTTCCTTGCTCAAATTTCTTCTTATCATCCTTTTCAACTTTCCTGGATGATTCGACTCCAGATCTAGAAACAAACAACTTTGATTCATTATCAAAAGAAAACTTCATCCTTTTAAATGTTTCATCACGGAGAAAAGGAATTTTAGTCTTTATCAGTTTTGAATTATTTGAAATTTTGAAATACTTAATGTGGATTCTAACATTAAATTACTCAAGATAGATGGGAACATTTAATTTTTACACTTAATAGATCCAATATTGATGTTTATTATAGTCTAGAAAAGGAAACTCATAAGGTTTTTCTTTCTATTATTTTGAAGGTAATCCAAAATAAAAACATAAATAATTGTAAAGGAGTTATAATTACCTTTTCTTAGAATTAGGAAACCTTGCATTCATAAGGAAAATATCTTATTATTTTCTATAAGGTGATTGACTTTATGATTTTTTTAATGTTCGAAATACAAATCCTCAACCATCTTCTTATTAAAAGAGCATTTTTCTTCCATTAACTTGTGGGAAGGGCAAAATCCATATCCATCCAATCAAATTTTAAAAAAAACTTGTAGCGTTTTTATTATTCATTTTATATATTTTTTCATAAATCAAGAAATAATCCTTTTTTTTCAATATTCGATGAAAAATTTAACTGAATTACAAAAATATTGAACAAGATCTAGATAAACAAAATAAAAATTCACTGTAAAATCTGTTATACAAATAGATTTCAATCCTTGGAATTCTATTATATTTTTCAATGAAGAATCATATTTATTGAAAAAATATTTAATGACTAACCTTTCTATGAATATGAACCACTCATCAGAATCTTTGATTGTAGGCATCGTATTTGGGTAAGAAACCGATGATTCTAACATAAAGAGGTGATAAAATAATCAGAATGGAGATCTTCGGACTGGAGGCTTTTGAAGGTGGAAGTACTTCGTTGCAAGGAGTCTGTTATTTCTGATGTTGGACATAGGGGGTATATAATTTATATAGACAACCAAAGAGACATTTCTTCTTCCAGATGTAATCTAATGATTTATATTTTATCTTATCGAATTTGAAGGTTGTGAATGATCTAATAAATATTAAAAAAATAACTCTTGAGGTTTTAAAAAACACTATCGTATTAGAATAGAAGATGATTAATAAATTTTGAGAAGCAAAAGATTTTTTTAAAAAAAATGCAACAACAAAAAAGTTAATGAATGTAGTGAAATAATAAAAATTAAAATATAAGAATAATATCTTTCAGAGTTGGAATATATCATTAGATTGAATAACATGTTCTTCTGGACATTAAAAAACTAACAAGATTATAATTTTTAATATATTAAGTAGGATAGTTTTAATACACAAACTAAATTCTTAGGTTTTGAAAAAAAATATTAAAATATTTTTTAGGTGTAAAATAAGAAACCAATTTAATAATATTATTATGAAAATTTTCCGAATCTATAATTTTGTTTAAAAAATTATAGTTTGTAAATTTTGTAATGTTTTCTGAATTTAATGATCCATATAGGAATACGGACTTTAAATAATTTAAAAGAAACAATGATTCTGAAAATAAAGATATGATTTAATTTTTAGAAAACTTTAAATTTTGAAAAACTATAGATTTTGAAAAAACAACATATGTACTCCGCCTATGAAGATGAGTAACTGAATGTAAGGATAATGGTAAAAAAAATAAGTAGGTATGAATGATCATTTTAAATTAGTCATTCCTAGATTCTGTTTAATGTATTCAAATATATTAGAAGGAAAGGTTTTTGTGTAAATATTAATAAGTTTTTATTATGTTCTGATAAATTTTAAAATGATACCTCCTTTAAGAGTGTGATCTCTAAGAAAGTGAATCAAAATATCTATATGTTTTTCATGAGAGTTACGTGAATGGTTCTTACTTAAATCAATGACACTAGTGTAATCACATAGTATTTTAGTTTTTCCAAAACTCATTCTGTAATCAGTATGTGTGTGTTGAATTCACAACACTTGAGGACAACAACTTCTAGCTGCTGCATATCTGGATTCAGCAGTAGAAAGCGCTACAAAGATTTTTTTCTTAAAATATCAAGAAACAAATTAATCTCATAAGAAATGAAATGTTTAGGAAGTAATTTTCTTATCCATTCTACAACCACAAAATTCAACATCTAAAAAACTTTTTAATTCAAAATCCTTTCCATAGGAATAAAAAAGTTTTAAATTCATGGTTCCCTTTAAATAATGAAAAATTCAATTTATTTATTTTAAATTGGATTCCTTTGAATTAGATTGACATCTTTCATATAATCATATATAAAACATTACGTTTCGTCATCTAGTAGTTAGGTATAGTAAAATTCTTATCATACCTCAAAAAGTTGTTTGATCAACTAGTCTCCCAGCTTGATCAAGGTCAAGTGTATTTGAGGTACCTATTGGAGTGATAATACTTTTAGTATTTGTATATCCAAACTTTTCAAGAAGATATTTTATTTACTTATGTTGAGATACATAAGTACCATATACTTTTTGGGAAATTTTAAAACCAAGAAAAAATGTTAACTCAACTATCATACCCATCTCAAACTCAGACTTCATAAGATCTGCAAAAGAATATATTAAATATTTTTGAGTTAATCTTAATATAATTTCATCAACATATATTTGAAAAGTTATAAATTTTTTGTTAACTTATTTTATAATAATATTAGGATCCAATCTCCCTTAAAAAATTTTTTTGTAACAAAAACCATGTTAACCTATCATACTAAGTGATAGGGGCTTGTTTGGGGCCATATAAAGCTTTATTAAGTTTATAAACATATTTAGGATGTATTTTATTTTCAAAAACAGGGGTTTTTTCAACATAAAATTCCTCCTTAATATATATGTTATGAAAAGAACACTTCACATCCATTTTAAAAATTTGAAATTAAATAATTCTGCAATGGATAATAGAATATTAATATCATCTAGTCTACATACCAATGTATAGGTTTATTCATAGTCTATTAATTCTTGTTGATCATAATATTTTATAAAAAATTATTGCTTTATTTATAATTATTATTCCATTTTCATCATATTTGTTTTCGAAAACCTATTTTACTCCATTTATGGATACTTCTATACGTCTTTTAACCAAGGTCCAAACTTTGTTCCTCTAGAATTCATTTAGCTCATATTTCGTAGCCTTAATCCAATCCTCATCACCTAATGCCTCATCAAGACTTTTGGGTTCAAATTTGGAAAGAAAACAAAGATGTTCTACTTCATTCCTTACAAAACATCTAGTCCTAATTGGTTGATTAACATAACCAATGATACTATCACTAGGATGATTACTAAGAAAAAACTGAATTGGGTTTTACAGAACTTTTTCATAAACATAAGGTAGAAAATATTCCATTGTAAATACTTCAGACACTTCTTCTTGGGTATTTTCCTAATAGGAAGTGTTTTCCAAAATATATTGAGAATTTTTTTAGAAACAAATCTGAGGATGTTTGTTGGGTTTGTTTAAAAACAAAAGGTTCAATTTCATCAAATTTAATATTTACTATTTCTTCAATAGTATAAAAGTTTTTTTAAATACTCTATATGCCTTGAAAGTAGTGTAATAACCAAAAAAATATACTTTCATCATATTTGGGTGAAAATTTATGGAAATTATCTTTCCTATTCAAGATGAATAATTTTCATCCAAATACTCTAAATTAAGAAACTTTTAGTTGAAAACAAGTTGACAATTCAAATTTAGTTTTATTTATAAAAGTTCTTATCAAAACTTGATTTATAGTCTATCAAGAATCACTAACCACTTTAGTCCAAAAATGTTTAGAAATTGAGTATTCAATAAACATGGTTATTATTATTTCTTGAAGAATACATTTTCTTCTTTCAACAAATTTTTTTTCTAAGGAGTTCTAGGAGATGAAAAGTTTTCTATAATGCCTTTTTTAATATGAAAAGTTTCAAAATATGAATTTAAAAATTCTCTACCACGATCACTATGAATAGTTATCAAGGGAGGGTTTGTATGATTTTTAACATTAGCTATAAATGATTTTAAAAAAGAAAAGGCTTCATATTTATTTACTAGAAAATAGACCCATGTGTATCTAGTGTAATCATAAACTAGAAAAAATATATAGTATTTTCTACTAATACTTCTAGTTTGTGTTGGAACAAATAAATCCATATGCACTAACTATAAATCATCAGAACATGAGACATCACTAATAGATTTAAATCTTGACTTGTGTTGCTTATTGTATTTACAGGGGTTATATACTTTTGAAGAATCAAATCTAAGCTATGGTAGAACCTTAACAAGTCTTTTCTTAGTCAACTTACATAAGTTTATAAGGATACAATATCTTAATCCTCTATTCCATAACCAATACTGATCTTATAATTCACTAAGGAAAGGTAATTATTAGATCCTAAGATCTTATATGTTTAGAGTGTATACATTTTCATGCTGATGGGATGAAAGAATGAATTCATCCATGTAATTGTGTACAACACATTTATCATTCATAAAATTCACATGGTGAACTTCATCACATAATTGAATTATGCTTATAAGGTTGTTGTTAAGACCTATATCAAACAAAACATTTGAAATTAAAGATTTACCCAGAAAAACTATGTTTCCTATACGACTAATCTATCATTGAGAATTATCTCCAAATGTAACCTTTACACTTTTTCATCTTAATGATATTTTTAAAAAAGTATTAGTGTAAAATCATAAATGAAGAACACACACTATCTATGTACTATATATTTTTTTGTTGGTACTACCTTTGTTTTCATGAAAACAAAACAATTAGACTTTTGGAACCCAAATCTTATTGGGTCCGGTGTTAGAGAACAAAATCTTAAGTAACCATATTTGTTTCAAAAAATATGGTTTATAAAATCCTAAGGATTGAACTCTATTTAAGGAACAATTTTTGTTCTAGTAACCACCACTTTAGAATTTTTTACAAAAGGGTGAACTTTTTAAAATGAAGTAATTGTTTTTTAAAGTAGGTTTTATATGAGTATACCCTATTCTAGAACTAGTACCATGAGGATGGATTTGTTTACAAATTTTATCAAAACCTTCCTTACTAGAAGAAAAGTTTGGAAAATTATTTCATAAAGAATAAATTTCATACTTTAGTTTTACAACTGAATTCTTATCCTCTTGAGTAATGATTTCAGAATTGAGTTTTTCAAAAATAGTTTGAAAATTATTCTTTTAATAAATTACTTTTTATAAATCTTTATAAATAGTACATTTTAAAAAAATATCCTTATTAAGATATTTAGAATGATATGATACCTTTTTAAAACATTTATCCTTCAATATTCTTTATTATGTTTTTTTACAAACTTTTCATTTTTTATTTTCAAGGAGTTTTGAAAAATGAGAAATTTATTCATAAGAAGGTAAATAATTATTTTCATCATTTGAAGAAGATTATTCCTTAAAATATTTTGAGTTTTTTTCAATATCATATTTAGGATAATTTTTACTTAAAGATAGATTTGTATGTTTTTCAGTGGTGTATACCTTATCCATTAAACAAATATTTTCATTGGGTAATGTAGAATGAAGAAAATTTTCATATATCCAAATAATTCATTATCATAAGTATTATATGAGGAATATCCTACACTTTTACTCCAGGAATCATTTTCTTTAAGAACTTTCATTCCTTTTTTACTTGTAATATTGTTTTAATTACTATCAAAATTTCCTTTTTTCCTATATTTATTTTCTACCTTTTGGAAATCAGTTATAATATTTCTAACTCTTTTAAACTCACAATAAGTAACTTCAAAATATTTCATTTCATTCATGTCCTTGTTAATTTTCTTTTACCGATACTGAAAATATTTTATACCAACTATATTTTTCATCCTCTGATCAAAATTAGCTATTTCATTTTCTGATTGTTTGAAAATAGTAGAATTAGATTGTATAATTTTTTTTATTTCTTGAAGGCTTAATTACTTCTTGAATCATTTTAACTTAAGTAGAAATTGTTGTATTATTAAGAACAACACATGAATTATTTTTCTTATCTTTCTTATCATCACTTTTTAATCTACTCTAATATTGCATTAAGGTTCCAATAAGATCCTTAAGAGTGATATTAGTAACCTTCCTTGTTTCATAAATAATAGTTATTTTAGACTCCCATTCATTGGGCAGGATATCTATTATCTTATCCCTAATAATGTCATCATCTAATCATTTTTCTCTGATTAATTGAAGAGTATTTAAGATAGTCATAAATATCTGATGCATTTTAGAAACTAATTCTCTGTGAAAAAAATCAAAATCTTGATAGTCATCTATTAGTATGGATCTCTTGGTGTCAAATTGTTTTGAATTTTTGAAGTGAGTGACTTCTAGATTTTTTGAAACTTTATTTTCTATTTCACAAGATGATATCTTGCTATATATTCTTCTACTCCTGGAACTTAACAAAGAGTTCCTTACTTTTTAATTCAACTGATATTCCATATTTTATTGATTAGTAAAATCTATAACTTCCTTATCAGGTATTTTATTATCATCATTAAGAATTACAAAATTATCTACTCTTGTGTTGGTAAAAAAGACTTAATTATATCTCTCTAATATTTGTAATCAGGACCATCAAAAATTGGTGGTCTATTGGGATTGATATTTTTAATGTATCCAACATTAAATCCTACCACCTTTTTAAAAATAGATAGAAAAATTATTTTCCACAATACATGATTGTGTAATAAAAATTCAAATAAACTTGAAGTAGTAAAGAAGATAAAATTTCATAAAGTATTTGATCTGTCATGAACCAAGCCGGGTCGTCATCCAAACCGGTGCTCAACCCAGTTTATATAATGTCCCAAAGGGCATTCACTAGTCCCCACAGGTAGACACAAGTGCTTGTGTATAAATAATAACATTAGAGAATGATTTACCTGAATTTATAATCATAAATTATCAAACAGTATAAATAAACATAAATTGAAAATCATAAAAAAACAAGCCTTTAACAATTTCTAGATTTCAAATTAAATGTTTTTAAACAAAAACCAGAAGGGCTACTACACAATAAAGAAGTAAAAACCAACTCAAAAACCACCAGATGGAAAGAGGAGAATCTCACTCAATCCACCTCCACAACATTGCACTTAGAAGAACCACTAGAAACCTGAACCACTATATCCAAATTTTTTACCCTTACCCATGTCAAACAATACAAAGACAACTTACACCCAAAGGTGTAAGTAGGGTGTGAGCCTAATCCTAGCAGGATGAAACCCAATAAGGATTCCATGCAATATAAAATTATGATAAATAAACTTTCATGTTTTATAAGGAAAGGATAGATAAATTTTATGGAAAACAATTTTTCAATAAAACATGATTTCTTTTGAAATAACCAACAAAGTATACCATATTCTTATGGTAAGTGTGATATCACCATAGAGATCTAGTTACAGGAAATACCCTCTAGGAACTAGCAATCAATGGGACACTAGAACCTCATGTTTCAGTGAAACATGGCTTAGAAACCATGACTAACATTGTTCTCCTACACGATCTACTATTAGGGGACACCGTAATGGCCTCATGGTCTCCAATCATCATCAATAGTTAGTTAGTGTTTTAATTATAAATATTTTTATGAGAAACTGAGCTGGATCCCCTTCCGTATCACTATCACACTAGTCCTAGTCTACCCACCTAGTTACCCGAGGTTCCCTTTGTGCTTAATCAAGTTCCAAATTTCACATAATATACCACTTTCACACTTCACAATGAAAACAATGTGTTAGACACACACACACACACACAAAATTCCACTGTTTGAACACCCAAATCCATTTTTAAAATCATAATCACACAAAAACCTTTTCCAAACATGGTTCTCACCACATCCATAATTAAATAAACCAATTAAACAATTTATAAAACATCTCAAAATAGCATAACAAGGATTTACACATGACACATGTACAATTTCATATATAAAACCAATTTCAATACAAACACATATTAAATACTTAAAAAACCACTTTCACACAACACATATTAATCATAGAACATTCTAAAATACTCAATAAAGAATAAAAAATTCATCAAACAATGGTTAAGAACAAAATCACCTACCTTGGGTGTAGAAATCCCTTAAAACCTGTACAAATGTCCAAATAAACCTCAACATCACCACATGAAAGCATGATAAACCCATAAACATAGAGATCAAACCCAAAATTTCAAGATCAAACCCCAAAAATGGAACCATAGGCATTGGAGTTGAGGAACCCCAAGAAAAAGGAAAGAAAACCCTAGAATAGGGGAAAAATATGAGGAAGAAGACACTTGGTGAATTATGGAGGAACCACACAAAATACAACATGAAATCAAGGCCTTAATGAAGGAGAAAGGAGGTGGAGGTGTTTCTAGGGTCTTAGATCCCAAAGGAGGTGAGAAAATGAGGGATTTTGTGGTTAAAATTCAAAGGGGAGGGAAAACACACAAATTGTTACGGAGTTGGACAGGGTGCATAGTTATTCTGCACAGCTTGATAAACCGTTCAGAAACTGTGCGGCCCTATCTATCCCAAGAAGGACCTACTGCATGGCCTACCTAACCATGTGCTAACTGTGTGATAGCTTCTGCCTCATACAACCACCTACCACTCAGTTACCTGGGCATGGGTGCACAATTACAACTAACCATGCACCAAACACCGCCCACCCAATTTTTCACACTTTTCTCCAAAACTTAGAGGAAATGCAAAGAGAAAAAGGTTTAATTAAAATATATAGAAAAATACCTCAAAAGGAAATCACTGATATGAAAATTCTCCCCAGCATGAAAACTTTTTGTCCTTGGAAATTCCACTCAAGTCTTGATTAGAAAACAAGAAGGAATACTCTTTCTCAATACACAACTTCCGCTCCCATGTATCATGCATATTGTTACCATGCCACCAAAGGATACGGAACAATGGAATAGAATTACCCCAAATAACCTTATCTTGGGATTTTTTTATCCTCACCGGCTATTAGAACAATGATAAATTATACTTTAACTCCAACTATTCCCAATTCAACACATGAGATAGATCCAGATTATACTATTCAATTAGGATACATGAAATACGTCATGAATTGACATCAATTAAGAAGTAAAATCTAACCTATATGTGGCTTGGACAATCCACTTGATGATTTTAAATGGTCTGACATACCTCAGCATTAGGTTTCCTTGTTTTCCCAGATAGCGATGACCCAAGTGACATGCTACTTTCAAAAACACTCGGTCTGCCTAAAAAAACTCAAGATCTAAACACCTATGATTGGAATAAGATTTATGTTGACTCTGATATGTCAATAATCATAAACAGATTAACTTGACTGTCTCAAACATCTCTTGAATAAGGTTTGGTCCCAAGAGTGAGGTCTCACCTGCCTCATCCCATCATAAAGGAGACCGACAAGACCAGACATAGAGTTCCTAAAAAGAATCCACTCAAATAAGGGACTGGTAAATATTATTATAAGGAAACATGACCAATACCAAATGGCTATCCCAAGATCATTAGAAATATATGACACATGCATGAATCATGTCTTACAGAATATTATTTACCCACTTTTTCTGACCATCCATTTAAGAATGGTGTGCCATGATAATCTTTAATAGCGACCCCAGTTCCTTTTGAAGGACTTCAAAAAATTAATAGGTTAAAAGAGGTTCTCTATCTGAAATTATTGTTGGTGGAACATCATGGAGCCTTACCACTTCCTAAACATACAAACGACCCAGCTTATCCACTTTCACTAAATCTTTGATTAGAATGAAATGTGCTGACATGGTCAAACAGTCAATCGCCAACCAAATGGTGTTCCTTTACTAAATTTTATGTGGAAATCCAATAGTAAAATCCATGGAGTCCCTATCCCACTTCTAGGTAGGAATGGGAAACGGGTGAAGCAAACCAGAGGGCCTTTGATGCTCTGCTTTTACCTACTGACATGTAGATCACCTTGATATGAACTAAGCTATGTCCCACCCTATACATGGACAATAAATTTTTTTGATGAACATAATAATACATATTGGCATCTCTAAGATGAACAAACCATTGAGACTGGTGGCTATCCTGCATCACCACATTCCTTAGACACAACAACACCACAAAACAGACCTTGAAAAGAAGAACTACCTTGGGAGATAGAGACAAATTGAAAGATGTCTCCCCACCATGAATATACTTCATAGACTACTACAACAACTCATCGCTAGGATAATTCTACTGAATCAACTCTATAAGGGAAGGATCCATCTGTACATTAGACAAGAATTCACTTCCACTATACTCCTTTGTAGAGACCCAAAGCTTGACGTACATGGACATTACATTACTTTTGAGGAATACTTAATACATAACAAAAATAGACACACAAGCACCGTAATAGTTTAGTGTCTTTGGAAACTTGGAACGTAATCTTCTAATCATGGTAAAATATCTTCAACATCTCCCATAAAGATCTTCCACTATTGTTTTCTTACCTAAAACCTTTCTTAATATCCTGGAGAAAAGAAAACATATAAAGGGTGAGCTCAAATGCACAGTAAGGGTAAGCATGGATAAAATAAAACAAATCATATACATTTGAACTTAAAAACATGACCATAATGTTTAAACAACAAAATCTTGAGCAATGACATAAAACATGGAAGAACATAAGGCATAGATCATAATGAAACATTAATCATGATAAAATAGCATGGGAATAAAACATGTAATTATGGAAACCACTCAACACTTGTTATGATTTCCATAGTATCCAAGGCATTGCTTCCAAGACCATCTTAGTGGACAAAGTCCCTTTATGAATCGAGTTCACTCCTTGTTTAAGTCCTGTAACACTGAACTGGATTAACATACAGTTCCAGCCATGTCTATCTCATGAGATATAAATCTTTACCCAATGAATTGGAGGGAGATATTGGTCCCACCCATATCATATTTAAATCATTCTTTCATGTGCCACAATATAAACATAAATAATTCATCATAACCCAAGAATAAAATGGGTTTCAAAAACATCATTCCATCATAACGTAATCCATACAAAAAAATTGGATATCATTTCATCATTAGAAAAGTGAAACCATGTAAATCATAGAGACATGATACCTGAAACATACACATGTGAAATAATTTCATCATAGATGAAAATGGTTTTGATAAAACACTTGAAATAAATTATTGGGGAAAATATACTTTTTCTTAAAAATCATTTTCTTTTCACAAAATGTCAGGCAATTTTAAAATAAAAGGATTTTGTTGAAAATAGTCATGAAATATTTTGGAGGAAGCTTCATGAAAATAAGGATTTATAAAACCGTAAAGTCAAAAAAGTTCCTCGTAACGTAAACAAAGAAATATTACTTACATACCATGTAGTAAAAGTCAAAAATGGGTAAAAAGGAATTTAAACATACATGAAACCATTCTTAGAAATCAGGGACATTGATGATAAATATAACCCCAGTAAATACTTACTAATAAACAATCTCGAATAAGAATGAGATTGGAATAATTATCCCTTACCTTAGGTCTGATATGCTTCGTACGTATCCGAACCTCCTGTATAATGATTTAAATAATGTCATTGACTTATTATATTAACTGTTATGATATCATATATGTTTCACTTATGACTTTATATTACCCGTTCTTTTGTAAATCCCATGTTAAAGCAGTATTTTGGGTAAAATCATTTCATTTATCGTATGTGTTTCGACTTGTCGTTCTTGATATTATTACTTATATCCTGATTTACATAATTCTAGAATTTAAAACATTATTTATATATAATATATATTCATCATATACATATGTATATTATAGATCGATAAAAGGAATGAAATACACCGTTCATGGAGACAGTAGGCCGTACGTATGCATGAACGCTAATTTCGTTTCCTTATTGAATTGAATGAAAATAAATAGATGACATACATATATATATATACATAAATCCAGTATCATTATTATTTCATATATATTATTATTCATTATATAAACTATATGATCATTCATGTATGGTTAACATGGAGAATGCATCTCATCGCGTCGTGGAGACGGTCGTCCGTACGTACGCACGAGCGATGATATCGTTCCCATAATTATTGAATAAAATTGGAGTGGATGGTATAATATATCAGAATAAATATGATGTTATAATAACCATATATAGTTATTCTTTACACCATTATACCCATCCATGTATGGTGTTGGTGGAAAAACAGATTTCACCACGGCGTGGAGACGGTATTCCGTACGTACGCACGTGTGGTGATTTTGTTTTCCATAGGATGGATAGATGGTGAAATAGGGTAGTTTCATACTTATAATAACATATCATTATATTATTTATAATTATTTTATTACTTCATAATGAAACAACTAAATAAGAATAAGTGGAAGAAGAAATAAAGTTGAAAGAATCGGTAACGGACATTACCTCTTCTTTGAAGCGCCTCTTTGAGAACTCCTCTTAGGGCACTAAAATTGGTCTTTGAAGAAGACCAGGACCTCTAGGATATTTCTAGGGAAGTTTAGAAGAGAATTTGGCAGGGTTTTACTGAGATTGAAGGCTCAAAGTGGTGTGAGGAAGAGAGGGAGGAGGTTCCCTTTTATAAGGGAGGAGAGGGGCACCTTTTGGAAAAACTAAAAATATTATTTTATTATAAAGTCATATTCGGTTTTTAATAGCTCCAAATTAATTTATTTCAAGGATAAGGTGGGGATGGGTATAAATAATCTCATCCAATAGAATTTAGAAAAGTTTAGGTTTCTATTTTAACCTTATCATTTATATTTAACCTTAAGTTAAATAATTTTACTTTTACCGTGTCTTCTTGTTTTCATACACGATAAGGTCAATAAACTTACTATAACAAGACAAAAAAACCCCAAGTTGTTTATTATTAATATATATAACCTTATTTAAGTCATTTTACTGAACCTTATATTTTTATGAATAAAATAACAATTAATAATATAAAATTTATTTAAAAACTATTTTATGTCAATTTTGACACTATTTGGTAATTGATTTTTGTGAAAATCATAACAGAATGATTAGTTTTAAAAGAGTTAACTAAATCAATAATAACATGTCATATTAACCTATAAAATTAGTTTAATTCATAAAAAGTCTCAAATTACATTTATTTGGGTATTTATAACATCAATTATGTCAATAATTCATTAATAAGATAATTACTACATAATCATTGTGTCAAACATAAATTAAATTATTTAATGTCTAAAAATTATAAATAAAATACCATTATGTAGGAAATCTTTTTATCTTTCTAATGAATATTTATAGTCTAATTTATCTTATGTATAACCCTATATTAAAAATTATTTACTTATTAAATGTTGATTTTAACTATTTTAACCCTTCTTTAAATAAATTAATATTAAACGTCCTAATCTACTCCAAGTGGGCCTAAATGGTCATATTTTATTCCCAAGGTTGTTTTTTGTCAAATTACACTTATCCAATAGAATTAGGACATGTGTTAGGGTAATAATAATATCATTTTTACCCTTAATTACCCTATTTACTTTTAACCGTGGTAAATGAAAGTAAAAAAGTTACTATTCACCAAAAATTATTTTCATCTCATTGAACCACATTTTACGTACTGAAATCAACCGTGTCTCTTGGATTTTTAAAATTCCATTCACAGAAGCGGTAAAATTAAGTTTTATGTAAATTTGCAAATTCTCCTAGGAGGTGGGTAAAAGACGGTCAAAAGTTCAATAAAATTTTTATATATCTAAAATTATTATAAAATGACTCCAATGAATTACATTGAACTTATATAGGTATTATGTGTAAATTTTGACCTAAAATAAATTTAAATAAAATAAATAATTATTTAAATAAAAAGTCGGTTTTTAAATAGTAACCCAGTGTTTTCACTATTCATCAAAAATTGAAAGTTTTTAGAAAAATACCAAAATTTCACCCTAGGATAATTTCGATATTCTGAATCCAAAAATGAAGTCCATTTTTAATGATTAAATTTAAAAAATTTAAAAAAGTGGTTATTACTATTCATAACGGCTAGTTTTAATAATATTTTAATAGCATATCATTGTTTAGTGAAACTCGGTATTGCATATAACACACGCTATTGAGGAAGGTTGCGATTGCGTGTAATGCAGCCAAGTTAGGGTTGTGTTTTGTGCAAGACTCCTTTGTGGTAACGTACAACACAAGACATCAATAAAATTAAAACGAATATTTTTCATAAAATCTCGGGGTTTTACATTCTACCCCCCTTAAAATGAATTTCGCCCTCGAAATTCGTCGGGGTTATAAATGGTTTACTACTCGAAAGTTTCTTTAATAGAAACCCACATTGTAAAAAGGAATACCAAAACCAATATTTAAAAACTAAAGTATGAAACATAACGGTTACCCAAATTAACTAATCACTGGGTTTTCACATAGGAGAACATAGGTGAAAATATGGATATGGGAGAGAAACCTAACCATAATTTTTTGATGGAGAGTGGTAGAGAACACGGCTTTGAAAAATCCAAAAATCGCAAAGCTATAGATTTGTGATGATCTAAGGTACCACTAATTCATCGGATATAAGGGAACTAGGACAACACTTTTGGTTTTCAAGATCATTTCCCTACAGTTGATGAATTAAAAGAAATACTTACATGATTTTGGTACAATCTTACTGTTGTTCGTGAATTGAACAATTTCCACTTCATCCCTTAAAGAAATGAAGTTGAATTTGTCATTTGTGATGTGTTAGCAGATCATGTGATAGAATGATGGGTCATTCCATCTATTTCAAACAAAAGGTTAGAAAAAGTTATAAGTCCATATTATGGTTAGATTAATCCTATATAGTTCCAAAAATGAACTTATACTTCATATATCATACCGCTTAATAAAATAAAACTAGTTTCTACTAACCAGGGACTTCCTATAGGCCAGTGGTAGGCGATAAAGGCCAGTCACACTTCGGTTTTGGGTTCGATTCCCACAGCCTTGTCCGACGCGATGGGTTGTCGCCCGTTCTGCTGGTTGTCCTTTTTCTAAAACTACATTACTATAACATCCCATCAATAATATCTAAAACAATTCTATCCTTAAACAATACTAACTTATGTCCAACATAATCCATTCCAATCTTTAGGCTTATCCATAATACTGTAGTCCACTCTCATAATATAGTGAAAATGATTACCAGAGATTTCATATAACAAGCATGTTAATACCATCATTGATCCCCATATATCATAAGATATGTCTTGTTGGTCACATTCCAAACATTCGAAGGCCTTAATCATGTATTCTCTTGAAAAATGAATACCCATTGAACCTTAGTGAAAACATGAATGCGGTTAAAATTTAACACTTTCCACATACCAAAATCCTCAAAATTATATATACTCAAACCATGATATCACTTAGTCCTTATATCAATCATGAGCTCCTGAATACAATCAAACATCTAATTATCTTCTTATTACATCATTATGCGCATATCATCTACTATCCAAAAATACCTGAATAACCTTCCATGGTTACTGGTACCATTCAACATATATTTTCAAATACTTTAGGAAAAAAATAGTGTAACAATACTTAGATGATTCTTTATTCCATAATACCATTAACTATTCAACATAACTCTCGATAAACATACAATCATTCCACTACCTTCTAAAACAACTGACTGAGCTTCAACACTTATTTCAGCTCATATATCATTTGTAGTCTCTTCATCATCATCCACATAAATACTACCCATATGACCATTCTGATTCTCTTCATGAGATTTTCCCTTAGGGAATTGGTTTGCATAATGAATGTACATTACACATTTAAAACATCTAATCATTGTTGATGTCATAGCAATACCATTATCCTTGTCCATGGTGTTAACTGAACCTTTTCCTTTGCACTTACTAGATTTTTGTCATTCTTTTCCACACCCAAAGCATCTTCCAGTTCCTTTGAAACAATCTCCCTGATGCCTCTTTCCACATGATTTAGATGAGGGAAATTGAACTTTCTTTCCTCTATGATCATCATGAAACTCCATCTTTCTCTTATTATCTGAGTCGGGAAACTTACCAAAGTTGAGATTATTGATCATATTATGAGATTTCTGATTAGGCATAATAACGATGTTTGGACTTCCAAATCCCGGTTCATTTGGTTTCTCATGAAGAATATCATTCCATTGTCTGTCATATCCTCCATTATCGTGAATCTTCCTGTTTCCAGCCATTTTATAAAACCCAAAAAGAATAGTGTGAGAGGAAAAAATCATGCTAAGGAAAACAACATAGTAAAGGGGGAGTTCCCTCAATATCTAACATCTTAGGTTAAATTCTAATATCGTTACCGTAGTTCTAGGACTATATCCTATACGTATACTTATCCTCAGGGACATCCCTAGACATACGTTAGAAATATCTCTAGGGATCTCACTAACGTTTTCGCATCCTAGTTTCCAAAGGTTGACTAAACCTTTCCTCTGATACCAACTATAGAGACCCAAATCTTGACGTACATGGACATTAAATTACTTTTTCAGAATACTTAATACATAACAAAAACAGACACACAAGGTCCGTAATAGTTTAGTGTCTTTGGAAACTCGAAATGTAATCTTCTAATCGTGGTGAAAGATCTTCAACATCTCCCATAAAGATCTTCCCCTTTTGTTTTCTTACCTAAAACCTTTCTTAATATCATGGGGAAAAGAAAACATATAAAGGGTGATCTCAAATTCTCAGTAAGGGTATGTATGGATAAAATAAGACAAATCGTATACATTTGAACTTAAAAACATGAACATAATGTTTAAACAACAAAATCTTGAGCAATGACATAAAACATGGAAGAACATAAGGCATAGATCATAAAGAAACATTAATCATGATAAAATAGCATGGGAATAAAACATGTAACTGTGGCAACCATTCAACACTTGTTATGATTTCCATAGTAGCCAAGGCATTGCTGCCAAGACCATCTTAGTGGACAAAGTCCCTTTCTGAATCGAGTTCACTCCTCGTTTCAGTCCTGTAACACTATACCAGATTAACTTACCATTCCAGCCATGTCTATTTCATGAGATATAAATCTTTACCCAATGAATTGGAGGGAGATATAGGTCCCACCCATCTCATATTGAAATCATTCTTTCGTGTACCACAATATAAACATAAATCATTCATCATAACCCAAGAATAAAATGGGTTTCATAAACAACATTCCATCATAACGTAATCCATACAAAAAAATTGGATATCATTTCATCATTAGAAAAGCGAAACCATGTAAATCATAGAGGCATGATACTTGAAACATACAGATGTGAAATAATGTCATCTTAGATGAAAATGGTTTTGATAAAACACTTGAAATGAATTCTTGAGGAAAATATCCTTTTTCTTCAAAATCACTTTCTTTTCACAAAATGTCATGCAATTTTAAAAGAAAAGGATTTTGTTGAAAATAGTCATGAAATATTTTGGAGGAAGCTTCATGAAAATAAGGCTTTATAAAACCGTAAAAATCCATTCGTGCCGTATAAGTTAAAAAAACATTCTTCTTGTACTTTTTCCGGAAAAGTCAAAAAAGTTCCTCGTAACGTAAACAAAGAAAGATTCCTTACATACCATGTAGTAAAAGTCAAAAATGGGTAAAAAGGACTTTAAACATACATGAAACCATTCTTAGAAATCAGGGTCATTGATGATAAATATAAACCCAGTAAATAATTACGAATAAACAATCTCGGATAAGAATGAGATTGGAATAATTATCCCTTACCTTAGGTCCGATATGCTTCGTAAGTTTCCGAACCTCTTTTATAATGATTTAAATAATTTCATTGACTTATCATATTATCTGTTATTATATCATATATGTTTCACTTATGACTTTATATTACCCATTCTTTTGTAAATCCTATGTTAAAGCAGCATTTTGGGTAAAATCATTTCATTTATCGTATGTGTTTTGACTTGTCATTCTTGATATTATTACTTATATCCTGATTTAAATAATTCCAGAATGTAAAAAATTATTTATATATAATATATATTCCTTATATACATATGTATATTATAGATCGATAAAGGAATGAAATACACCATTCATGGAGACGGTAGGCCGTACGTACGCATGAACGCTGTTTTCGTTTCCTTATTGAATTGAATGAAACTAAATAGATGACATACATATATATACATAAATCCAGTAGCATTATTATTTCACATATATTATTATTCACTATACAAACTATATGATCATTCATGTATGGTTAACATGGAGAATGAAAATCATCGCGTCGTGGAGACGGTAGTCCGTACGTACTTACGAGCAATGATATTGTTCCCATAATTATTGAATAAAATTGGAGTGGATGGTATAATATATCAGAATTAGTATGATGTTATAATAAACATATATTGTTATTCTTTACACCATTATACCCATCCATGTAAGATGTTGGTGGAAAAACAGATTTCACCACGGCGTGAAGACGGTATTCCGTACGTACGGACGCGTGGTGATTTCATTTTCCATAGGATGGATAGATGGTGAAATATGGTAGTTTCATACTTATAATAACATATCAGTATATTATTTATACTGATGTTATTACTTCATAATGAAACAACTAAAGAAGAATAAGTGGAAGAAGAAATAATGTTGAAAGAATCGGTAACAGACATTACCTCTTCTTTGAAGCGCCTCTTTGAGAACTCCTCTTAGGGCTCTAAAATTGGTCTTTGAAGAAGACCAGGACCTCTAGGATGTTTCTAGGGAAGTTAAAAGAGAATTTTTCAGGGGTTGGCCGAGATTGAAGGCTCAAAGTGGTGCGAGGAAGAGAGGGAGGGGGTGCCCTTTTATAAGGGAGGAGAGGGGCACCTTTGAAAAAACTAAAAATATTATTTTATTATAAAGTCATATTCGGGTTTTAATAGCTCCAAATTTATTTATATTTAAGCTAAGGTAGGGATGGGTCGAAATCCTCTCATCCAATAGAATTTAGACAAGATTCGGTTTCTATTTTAACCTTATCATTTAGATTTAACCTTATGTTAAATAATTTTACTTTTACCGTGTCTTCTTGTTTTCTTACACTATAAGGTTAATAAACATACTATAACAAGCCAAAAGAACACCAAGTTGTTTATTATTAATATATATAACCTTATATAAGTCAATTGGCCTAACATTAGATTTTTAGGAATAAAATAACAATTAATAATATAATATTTGTTTTAAAAACTATTTTATGTCAATTTTGACACTATTTGGTAATTAATTTTTGTGAAACTCATAACGGAATGATTAGTTCGCAAAAAGTTAACTAAATAAATACTAAAATGTCATATTAACCTATAAAATTAGTGTAATTCATAAAAATTCTCAAATTACATTTATTTGGGTATTTATAACATCAATTATGTCAATATTTCATTAATAAGATAATTACTACATCATCATTGTGTCAAAAATAAATTCAATTATTTAATGTCTAAAAATTATAAATAAAATACCATTATGTAGGAAATCGTTTTATCTTTCTAATGAATATTTATAGTCGAATTTAGCTTATGTATAACCCTATATTAAAAATGATTTACTTATTAAACTTTGATTTTAACTATTTTAACCCTTCGTTAAATAAATTTATATTAAATGTCCTAATCTAATTCAAGTGGGCTTAAATGGTCATATTTTATTCCTAAGGTTTTTTTTCGGTCGAATTACACTTATACAATATAATTAGTACATGTGTTAGGGTAATAATAATATCATATTTACCCTTAATTACCCTATTTACTTTTAACCGTGGTAAATAAAAGTAAAAAGTTACTATTCACCAAAAATTATTTTCATCTCGTTGAACCACATTTTACTTACTGACATCAACCATGTCTCTCGGATTTTTGATATTCCATTCACAAAAGTGGTAAAATTATGTTTTATGTAAATCTGCAAATTCTCCTAAGAGGTGGCTAAAAGACGGTCAAAAGTTCAATAAAATTTTTATATATCTAAAGTTATTATAAAATGACTCCAATGAATCACATTGAAATTATATAGGTATTATGTGTCAATTTTGACCTAAAATAAATTTAAATAAAATAAATAATTATTTAAATAAAAAGTCAGTTTTTAAATAGTAACCCAGTGTTTTCACTATTCATCAAAAATTGAAAGTTTTCAGAAAAAAACCAAAATTTCACCCTAGGCTAATTTCGATATTCCGAATCCAAAAATGAAGTCCATTTTGAAAGATTAAATTTACAAAATTTCAAAAAGTGGTTATTACTATTCATAACGGCTAGTTTTAATAATATTTTAATAGCATATCGTTGTTTAGTGAACCTCGGTATTGCGTACAACACACGCTATCGAGGAAGGTCACGATTGCGTGTAATGCAGCCAAGTTAGGGTTGCGTGTTGTGCAAGACTCCTTTGTTGTAATGTACAACACAAGACATCAATAAAATTAAAAGGAATATTTTTCATAAAATCTCGGGGTGTTACATCCTTGGTCTCCAAGTGCATCTAGGAAAAGTGCCCCATCAGGGTCCAATCATCACTGGACTTCCTTAAGGCCTACACTGGAAACTTCCTACTCAAGGATTCCACCATAAAATTACCCTTTCCTAGGGTATTGGCAATATTAAAGTCAAAATCCTACAGATATTTGATCCAACAGAGATACCTCAAATTGAGATCCTTTTGGGAGAATATGTAGGTCAATATTTTATGATCAGAATAGACCACAAATTTCTCTCAAAAAAGATAATGAAGACACATCTTTAGGGAATGAATCACCACTGATAACTATAAATCACGGGTAAGGTAATTCTTTTCATGTGGTAAAAGCATGTGAAAGCCACATACCACAACAAGATCATCTTGCATGAACACACACCCAAGACCCATACCTAAAGCATCACAATATACCACATATCCCATTCCCGACTTTAGCATGATTAATATGTGTGTGGTAGTGAACTGCCGCTTTAGCTCCTCAAAGGATGATTTACATTCTAGGATTCACTCAAACCTCACACCTTTCTGAGTGAACAATATCATGGTTGAAGAAAGCTGAGATAAATCCTAGACATACCTCCTATAATAACCGGCAAGTCCATGAAAACTCATGATCTCGAACACATTATTCAGCTATTCCCACAACATAACTACACTGATTTTTCCGAGGTCCACCTGAAAACCTTGGTTTGAGATCACATGGCCTAGAAACTTCATATCCCTAATCTAAAAAGTGAACTTGTTAAATTTTCAAAGAGACAATTATCCCACAAAGTGCCCAACATGATCCACAAATAATGCTCATGCTTTTCCTCAGATCTAGAATAAATCAAGATGTTCTCCAAGAATACCCCAATGAAGGAGTCTAGATACCAGTGGAACACCTTATTCATGAGCACCATGAAGACTGTTATACCATTCGTCAATCTAAAAGGCATGAACAAGTAATCGAAATGGACGTACCTTTTTAAAAGGCCATTTTATGGATATACACCTCTTTCACCCTAAGTTGGTGGTAACCAGAATGTAATTCAATCTTATAAAACCAAATTACCCCTTTCAACTGATCAAATAATTCATCAATTTGGGGAAAATGATACTTGTTCTTGATGGTTACCCTATTCAGCTTCTAGTAATCAATGCATTATCGGAGAGATCCTTCAACCTTATTTGTGAAAAATATAGAGGCATCCCAAGGAGAGATGCTCATGCGAATGAACCATTTGTATTCCAAATCAACCAGATATATCTTTAATTACCTCAACTCGGTGGGGGCCATATAGTATGACGGAAGGAATATAGGCTATGTCCCCAGTTCCAAATCAATTGAAAACATCACATCATTCTTTGGGTAAACCTAAAAAATCATATAGAAATAACTATGGGAACTCATCCAGTACATGAGGTAATTTTCCATAAGAAGCACCACCATCTTCCTACAGCATGAGTGGAGATAATTGAAAAGAAAGATTTCCTAACTTCGAGAGTGGATCTCCAATACGACCTGACCGAGGATCCCATTCTTTGAGAAAGACTTGAGTACTCCCATCAGGTTCCATGAAACTTACCCACCACCTATAATAATCAATGTACGATTGTAAGTGAACCAAATAATACATCCAAAGGATAATGTCTAATAGGTCCATATCCTGGATTAGGAAATACCATTCCATCTCAACCCTTGACATGGAGAGCACACAATATGGGAACCTAAGACCCATATCATTATTCTTACCCAATGACGTTACACACTACATTGAAAATGAAATCAGATCAGCAGGAAAATTCAACAGATTCACATAGAGGGAAGATTTAAAATAAATTGCTGCACTAGTATCAAAAAGAACAAAAATTATAGAAGATACAATCAAAATGGTACCATGAATGGTTGAGGTCCCTACATCTGATCTTATTGGTTCTTGGTCTACAACATGAAGATGGCTTGTCTCTTCCTGATTCAAAACATGACCAATGACTTACGACTCTGTCTTGAACTGACTCTAACTAGAAGAAGATCTGGTCCGACTGCCCTAACCCCCAAACTGAGATACCACCATCCTAGACGGTTCCGACTAAGCTGACATTCCCCTGGAAGCAACAGATCCTACCCTACATTGGTATGAGCACATCATCTTACAAAGAGGCTATAGGTACCCCATAAATCCAAATTGAATGAAAGGATTAGAAGGATATGTACACGCTGGTCTGATGTGCCCTACCATCCCACACTTGGGGCACACAACAGACCCTACATTAGTAGCCACAGATGAAGACTTCCTAGAAGGATGACCTAAGCCACCAATTCCCTTCTTCCCATGCTCATATCGCTTCCTATTCTTCTTCGATGAATGACCACTTCCCATCACTAACATAGCCCTAGAGGAACCATACCTACCCATGTAATCAATCTATACCATGAAAGATTGACCAACTACTACTGCATAGGTCTTCAGGTTGAACAAACAAATCTGAGAATTGATCTTTGGTAGCAAACCCCCTTCAAACATCTAAACCTTCATATTCTCATTGGAAATGATTTTAGGAGCATACCAAACTAGATTAGTGAAGTGGTTGGAATACTCCATCACTGAATGAACCCCCTTTAACAAGATCCATAAACTCATGGGATCTAGAATAAACCAAGACCTCATGGAAATATTGTTTGTTAAATACCATCTTGAAGTCCTTCATACTCATCTTCTCATGCTTTCCATCTTTAATTACTCAATCCCACCAACTCTGATTGGGACCTTCTGGCAGAAATGAGGAACATTTCACCTTGACCTCTTCAGGAGTGTCTAGGAATTCAAACATGTAATCTATCTTCTCAATCTACTCCCCCACTTCCTGAGGCTCCATGATACCTTTGAAATAAGGAGGCTTGTTCTTAAGTAACTCTTAGGTTTTGTCCTTTTGAGGAATCAATTCATCTTCCATGACTAGAATAGGACCGATACCCGCTCCTTGTCTGAGAGAATGAACAACCCAAACTTCAACTACTAATAGCCTCTGGTCAAACGGTGAGGGAGAACTCTCTTCGGTTTTTCCCACAGTTGCAGGGGAACTCTTCGGGGATGCATGTTTCTAGAAAAAGAAAAAATCACAAGAAAAACCATTAATATAATTAATCTGAAAATTTTCAGCAATAATAAAAAATAAAAATAAATCAAACTCTCCATTACAATGTGATGACCAAACCACATAATTCACACCTAGTTTCCACACACAGTCTTTAATATGTACATCTCACCTAGAGAGAAAGTTAAAAAAAATCCCAACATCACATGGTGACTCAAGGTCTTTCACTAAGTGTGCGGGATAGGCACCCTACATGCAACTAGAACTCTGAGCCCCAACAATCCTTGATCCATCCTATCTTGAATCAACCCAAATAACATGACCCAAAGAGCTAAAACACCTCTGATACCATTTTATCACAATCCAAGATGGGTCGTCATCCATGCCAGCACCCGACCTGTTCCACGGCAAGGCCCAAAAGGCGTTCCATAATCCCTATAGGATGGCACAAGTTCCCAAGTATCAATAATAACATGAGGGAGAAATTTACCTGGATTTATAATAATAAATTAAAAAAATATAAATAAATCGAATCATAAAATCATAGCTAAAAATTCCTTTAACAGTTTTCAGATTTCAAATTATAAGTTTAAATAAAAATTAGAAAGGATAATACAAAATGAAGAACCAAAACCAACTCAAAAAAACCACATGGAAATAGGAAAATCACCCCAAAGCCCCCTCAACAACAATGCACCAAGAAGGACCACTAGAAACCCAAACTGCCATCTCCAAAAGTTTTACCTTTACCTATATAAAACATTACCAAGTCTACCTACACGCAAAGGTGTAATTAGGGTGTGATCCTAAGCCCAACAACATGCCACCCAATAAGGATTCCATGTAATAAACATTATGAGATAAATAAAAATTCATGTTTTATAAATAAAAGATAGAGGGATTTTAAAGAAAAAAACTTCTCAATAAAACATTCTTGACTTTTAAATTACCAATAAAGTATTATGTATGTCATTGGTAACTTAAATATCACCATATATCACTAGTTACAATAAATACCCTCTTGGAACTAGTTAGAAATGGGACACTAGAACCTCATGTCTTAGTGAAACAATGCTTAAAAACAATGACTAACAATATTCTCATGCATGAGACACTAGGAGGGGACACACCACATGCCTAGTTGTCTCCAATAATTATCAATATTTAGTTAGTGTTGTCATCAACAACCCATCTAAGAAAAACTAGGCTGGATCCACTTTTGTATCACTAGAACACTAATCCATGTCCACCAACCTAGTTACCCAAGGTTCCCTTTGTGCTCAATAAAGTTCCACATTTCACATAATGTACCACTTTCACATTTCATAAGGAATACATTAAACACACACCTGTAACACCCCGAGCTTCCACAATATGCTTCTCATTCAATAATGCAATAGCTTGCATTGTACGCAACTTCGAGTTCTAAAACATCGCGACTAATCAAAGTAGCCGTTATGAATAGTAATAACCACTTTTTAAAATTATAGAAATTCTATATTTCAAAATGGACTTCATTTTTGGATTCGGAATATCGATATTAGCCTATGTTGAATTTTTGGTATTTTTCTGAGAACTTCTAATTTTTTATGAATAGTGAAAAATACTTAAAAACAACTTTTTTAATCAAAATAATTTATAGTGATAAATTATACTATTTAGTGGTTTTAAAATATAATTAGAATATATTTTTACTATTTTATCAAATGGTGGTCATTAGAATTAATTTAACATTGAAATTGGACATAAACAATTGCCAATCTTTTGATATAAATTGTTTCTTAAAGACACGCTATTTGTTGTGACAGCAGGAATTAATTATAAAATTAATTAATGAAACTTATATGTTAGGAATTTTGTAAAATTTACATCATTTTTGAATTCGGAATATCAATTATAGCTTAGGGTGAAAGTTTGGCATTGTTCTGAAAAACTTCAATTTTTGATGAATAGTGAAACCACTAAGTGGTAGTTAAATAACTGATTTTTCGTTTAAATGAAATATTACCACTTCTGTGATTTGATTTTCAAAAATCCGACATACATGGTTTTCATTAAGAAGTAAAATGTGGTTCAATGGGATTAAAATAATTTTTGGTGAATAGTAACTTTTAAGTTCTTAATCGCGATTAGAGGTAATTAGTGTAGTTTAAGGTAAAAATAATGTTTTAATAATATGAGATGAGCTTGAAACATGTCCTACCCTCATTGGATGTGCCATGGCCGACCAAGACAATCCATGGGTCAACTTGGGGACCCCATGGAGCCACTTTAGTTAGAAAATGACATAAATACCTTTTATTTAATGTTAAAGTAAAAAATGACACAAACATGAAATGTTTTACTAAAACAATTTTTACATGTGGTTATACAAGTCATATTTTTGACTATAAATAGTCATTGGAAATCTAAATAGATTTCCTACATCATAGTATTTTTGTATAATTTTTAGAAATTAAATAAATTAAATTATTTATGACATCATTATGATGCAGCGATGACCTCATTATATAACGATTTTAATAAAATGAAAAGATAATGTACAATCCAAGGCTTACACTTGTCCAAAGACTATTGGATGGGTATATTTCGAACACTTATCACCTTAGCCACGAATTATATAAGTGTGGGACCTTTAGAATCCGAAAAGCATTGTATAATAATGTAAAATTCCCTTACTTTCCAAGAGTGCCCCTCCTCTCCTCTAATAAAAGGCCCCCACCTCTACCACCTCATTCACACTTTCAAGCCATTTGGCTCGGCCAAACTCTGCCCAAATACCCTCCCAACTTCCCTCCCTTACTCCTAGAATCCTCACTTTGGGTAGAATACTTCCCAAGGAAGCCTTTTCCTCAAATCAAAAAGAGTTACCCGGTTTTTAGGTAATGTCTTCTCTAATGTTGTTTTGTTTTATTTAGATTCTACAACCCCATAAACTCTTTTTATTCATTTCTTTTGTAACAACAACAGTATCCTCAATATACTAGGATGTTGTTATAAGAAGGATTCGAGCTACACTTACACACACCTACATCTAATGGTTAAAGAACATACTGTTTCTGTGGATGGAGAATTTCTGCCTCACAAAACGATGATTGTTCAACACTCATATAACACCTTAAAAGGTGACCATTAAGATGTAAATATATTTATATATGACATATAATATGTTTATGTTTTACTTATGCTTCTGTATTTCTCATTTATGGCATACTTTATGATTTCCATTATGGGTAAACGCGATAATTTCATTTCAGGAAGTGCGGACTACCGCCACCTCAAAGTGATTTGAATCGTTAATGCCATATGTGGGATGTATAAAGGATTGAGTAAATGGTATTATACACTATATTATACTGGAATTATATTATACATTTATATCATTATAATTTCATTCCATTAAATACGAAATAGAAATGAAAGTAGCGTTCATGCGTACGTACGGCTTACCGTCTCCATGAACGGTGCATTTCATTTCTTACCTCTAAATGTTACGTAATATTATAAATGAATGTATATACTATATATATATGATATATATGATATCTAAATCATTAATATAATTCTGGATATAATGGATATTTCACCACATGAACAACTTGTAATTATATGAAGTTTATTTTTGACTCAAGTACCAAAGATCGGCAAAACAACCGTTATTAACTTAAATAATTACATAATGTTCATAACATGGTAATAAGTGATATAAAAGGAATAATGAACATGAAAAAGGTTCTTAAGTAAATAGAAATTTACTCTAGTTTATTATTCAAGAGGTTAAAGAACGGTCGAGTCAGGACAGGACGCAAGGTAAGGGAATTTCTTAACCCAACTTCCATTCTTTTGGTTAATCTCCTACTTTCAAATTATGTCATGATATTATTATGTCCTATTTTGTACTTTTTTACGTTCTTTATGTGTACCTATAGTGAATACAAATAATAGATCTATTTTATTTTAAAAATTATTTTTTTAAGGACTTCGTCTCAATCTCCTTTCATTGAGGCATATTTGGTTTTATACACAATTTTCTTTTATACGGTGTATAAACCCCTTTGACTTTTAAGTTTATTCAAAAGGAATCTTTTCTATACGAAGTGTTTTACTAAACGACAAAAAGGGAATGTTTTTCTTTTCGTACATATGTGGCGACAATAACTTCTCCGCCGCCGTAACCATTATTTGAGTTTCGGCTTCCTTTACAAGCCATACCTTTTTTTAAAAGAAAAATAAATACCATGTTTTACCTTTCTTTTATTTTGGTATTGAAAATGGTTTTGAAAGAGTTTTTATTATATCAATGTTTTGTATTGAAATCTTGTGATTAAAATGTGGAAATGTTATGTTTCCTTTATGCATGTTTTATGTGATACGATTATGTTATGGTTTATGATATGTTTAAACCCATTCATATGAGGAATGCATTGGACTTAGTAAGTGACGGGTGGAGCCCGCTATAGCTCCTCGATGCATCGGCAGGTCTCATGAGACAAACTAGTGTCTTGGCACGAGGCCTTGACAAAATATTATTTGTGGTCTTGGCACGAGGCCTTGGCTACGTGGTTATGATAGTCTGGCATTATGCATTCCATCATTATGAAAGCGGTTATTGATATTGCATGTGATTATTCGACCAGTAGAATATCCATGTGAAGAAGTGAATGGCATTATCTCATTTTAATTTTGCCATATTATGTTGAAGTTCATGTTTAAAAGGCTTTTGTTTTAGTTATACATTGCCTTAAATGTTTATGTTTATTGATGAAATCTTCCTCTATATTGTTATCCTTACTGAGCATCTGAGCTCACCCCTTTCAATGTTTTAATATTTTCCAGGATGTGAAGAATTATTTTAGGAATGACCTGCAGGGATAGTCAGAAGAGGATATGAGTGTGGACTATGAAGACTTTGTTATTAGTTTTTCACTTTATGATGTAATGTAAGACTTATGAATGTATCTAGTGTTTCCATGGCTACTAAACTAATCGGTCTCTCGAGACTTGATCTTTTGTGATCATGCCAATGTTACGAAGTAATGCACCGACTCTGGGTAGCTGGGGTCATGGCGTTACAGTTGGTATCAGAGGCAGTTTAGTACTAACCTTGGAAGCTAGATTTAGATAAACTCTGATTAGAGCACATAGCCCAAAGATAGACTTTGAGGATTAGTATAGAAGAACTTCCTGGAATTTTGGTATTATAGAGATGTTATGAGTTTTCCGAGCAATACATCCCTGTCTGGATACGAGCAGGTAGAGGCGGCTCTGGCACAGATGTACCTAGGGGTAAAACCCGAAAACACCGCTTTCAGCTAGACTCGAACGGGAACTGGTGCACGACAACGGGCCTTGCTGCACTCTTAGTTAGGACACTCCCGGGGGATATGCTTAGGATAATTCTCATTTTCTTTACAAACCACTATGAAGGGTTATGATTATATACTTCCTCAAAGAAAACATTCCTTTTTATGATTATTGATTATATCCATAAATAGTTCAATTTATGTAAAGTGTTTTACAAATATGGAATTATGTATTTTAATTCATAAACTAATCTAGTTTATGCCATTGTTTAGAAATGGCGCCTAGTGGAAGGAATGGAAACCATATCAATGCACGCACTCCGTGTAGGGATTGCCCTCCTGCTCAAGATAATTACTGTGGATCTGGAGATACAACTGGTGCTGATCAACTTATTACCATACAGGGACAACTCACTCAGGTTATGAATAATAACCTTACTCGTATGGAGCACCCTGATCCGCAACATGGAGGATCAATGTTAGAACGCTTCATGAGGCAACAACCACCAACATTTAATGGGGGTACAAATCCGTTAGTTGCTGAGCAATGGATAAACTCCTTAGAGAAAATATTCCATGCCTTGGGGAGTAGAAAAAGGGAGAAGGTTATCATGGCAGTTTACCGCCTCACTGGAGATGCTGATCAATGGTGGTCATTGATTCAAAACACAAAGGAAGATGATGACATATCAAATATGGAATAGAGGGAGATCAAAGATCTTTCCTTAGAAAAATACTTTCCTCATGACCATAGAGCAGATATGGAAAGGCAATTTTTGTGTTTGAAACAAAAGGAGGATGAGAATGTTGCAAAGTATGAGGCCAACTTTACAAGGTTAGCGAGGTATGCTGCAGATTATATACGTAACCCAAGAGGTAAGATTGATAATTTCTTTGATGGGTTAAAACCATTTCTCCGTCGAGCTTTAGTATCACAATCGTTCTCAACATACGAAGATATTGTCTCATGTGCTATCAAGACAGAAAAGGAATTCTCTAAGTCTTATGACAACAAAGTAAAGCAAGTGAAGAAGAGAACGGTGGAACAAGAGACAGATAAAGGGAAAAAGGGAAAAAGGGAAAGAAGGATTTTCCATTATGTGATAATTGTGGGAAGAATCACCCTGGTACTTGCCTAAAAGGAATGGGAGTTTGTTATAAATGTGGAGAGAAAGGTCACCAGGCGCGTGATTGTAATGGAAAGAAAGAGGTTATCAATGTTGAATGCTACAATTGTAGAGAAATGGGGCATTATGCAAATGAATGTCCTAAGCGTCAGGGAAACTTACCTCAGAAAAGTCCAAGGGATCAAGGAAAATCTTATGCTGTTACTATAGTTGAAGCAGAATAATTAATGTATTGGTGCTTTTGGACTCATGGATTATATTCTAGTTATTAGAATAATGTGATATATATATAAGGATTGTACTGTAGTACTTGTTGTTTCAGTAAGGTTTTAATATGATGAAGGTAATCATATTTTTAGTATGTGACAAAAAGAGAAACTTTAATTTGTTTGGGGAATCTGATGTTACAATTGATTTTGGAATTTAGAGACCATTTAGAGAAAGTCTGGATGGAGGTATTTTGGATAACTATAAAGGTTGGAATGGATTAAGTTGATCTTTGGATAATATTGTTTATGGTTAAAACATTTCTGAAGATTATTTTTGGAATATTATAATACTATAGTTTTAGGAAAAGGACAACATGCAGGGTGGGGAATAACCCGTCACGTCGGACAAAGATGCAGGAATCGAACCCACAACCATAGTGCGACAGGCCTTTATTTCCTACCACTAGCCTACAGGAAGTCCCTAGTTATTACAAAATGATTTTACTAATCTAAATGGTATGTGTTAACATTTGGAACCTTATACAATTAGGATAAGTATAATATTTTTGAGTTCTATTATCTTTTTGAGTGAAAGATGAGTTGAAGGTTGAAACTCTAATTGTCAAGCATAAATATATATATACCTATCTCTTATTCAATGAATAAATTAATTCTTAAATTTTAGTAAAGGGATATTAAAACAAAAAAAAATGTGTTATCCTAATACCTTATGTCTTGTTGAACTGATGATATTTTAAATCAACATAGATTGAAGGCTTTGAGGCCCTCAATTTGGCAGTTGATTGCGATTGATGACCTCAATCACTCCCTACAAATATTTATGTTTTTCCTCCAATTATATGTCTCTAGTTTCCACCAATGTTCTCCTAATCGAGATCATAATTGGGTGGTGACTTTTTCATTTTCCTTTCCCTCTTATTAAGGCTAAATTTTATTAATCGTTTTTCCGATGTGGGTTTTCCACAAAGGTATTTTCTATTTTCAACATTTTATTTTCCAAGAAAAATTTCAAATTGCGAGGATGCAATTTATTGAAGGAGGGGAGAATGTAACACCCCGAGCTTCCACAATACGCTTCTCATTCAATAATGCAATAGCTTGCATTGTACGCAACTTTGAGTTCTAAAAAACCGCGACTAATCAAAGTAGCCGTTATGAATAGTAATAACCACTTTTTAAAATTATAGAAATTTTATATTTCAAAATGGACTTCATTTTTGGATTCGGAATATTTATATTAGCCTATGTTGAATTTTTGGTATTTTTCTGAGAACTTCTAATTTTTTATGAATAGTGAAAAATACTTAAAAACAAATTTTTTAATCAAAATAATTTATAGCGATAAATTATACTATTTAGTGGTTTTAAATTATAATTAGAATATATTTTTACCATTTTATCCAATGGTGGTCATTAGAATTAATTTAACACTGAAATTGGACATAAATAATTGCCAATCTTTTGATATAAATTGTTTCTTAAAAACATGCTATTTGTTGTGACAATGGGAATTAATTATAAAATTAATTAATTCAAATTATATGTTTTGAATTTTGTAAAATAGACAACATTTTTGAATTCGGAATATCAATTATAGCTTAGGGTGAAATTTTGGCATTGTTCTAAAAAACTTCAATTTTTGATGAATAGTGAAACCACTAAGTGGTAGTTAAATAACTGATTTTTTGTTTAAATGAAATATTAACACTTCTGTGATTTGATTTTCAAAAATCCAACATAAATGGTTGTCATTAAGAAGTAAAATGTGGTTCAATGAGATTAAAATAATTTTTGGTGAATAGTAACTTTGAAGTTCTTAATCGCGATTAGAGGTAATTAGTGTAGTTTAAGGTAAAAATAATGTTTTAATAATATGAGATGAGCTTGAAACATGTCCTACCCTCATTGGATGTTCAATGGCAGACCAAGACAATCCATGGGTCAACTTGGGGACCCCATGGAGACACTTTAGTTAGAAAATGACATAAATACCTTTTATTTAATGTTAAAGTAAAAAATGACACAAACATGAAATGTTTTACTAAAAAAAATTTTACATGGGGTTATACAAGTCATTTTTTTGACTATAAATAGTCATTGGAAATATAAAAATATTTCCTACATCATAGTATTTTTTTTATAATTTTTAGACATTAAATAAATTAAATTATTTATGACATCATTATGATGCAGTGATGACCTCATTATTTAACGATTTTAATAAAATGAAAAGATAATGTACAATCCAAGGCTTACACTTTTCCAAAGCCTATTGTATGGGTATATTTAGAACCCTTATCACCTTAGCCACGAATTATATAAGTGTGGGACCTTTAGAATCCGAAAATCATTGTATAATAATGTAAAATTCCCTTACTTTCCAAGAGTGCCCCTCCTCTCCTCTTATAAAAGGCCCCCACCTCTACCACCTCATTAACACTTTCAAGCCATTTGGCTCGGCCAACATCTGCCCAAATACCCTCCCAAATTCCCTCCCTTACTCCTAGAATCCTCACTTTGGGCAGAATTCTTCCCAAGGAAGCCTTTGGCTGAAATCAAAAAGAGTTACCCAATTTTTAGGTAATGTCTTCTCTAATGTTGTTTTGTTTTATTTAGCTTCTCCAACCCCTTAAACTCTTTTTATTAATTTCCTTTGTAACAACACCAGTATCCTCAATATACTAGGATGTTGTTATAATAAGTATTCGAGCTACACTTACACAGACCTACATCTAATGGTTAAAGAACATACTGTTTCTGTGGATGGCGAATTTCTGCCTCACGAAACGATTATTGTTCAACACTCATATAACACCTTAAAAGGTGACCATTAAGATGTAACTATATTTATATATGATATATAATATGTTTATGTTTTACTTATGCTTCTGTATTTCTCATTTATGGCATACTTTATGATTTCCATTATGGGTAAACGCGATAATTTCATTTTAGGAAGTGTGGACTACCGCCCCCTCAAAGTGATTTGAATCGTTAATGCCATATGTGGGATGTATAAAGGATGGAGTAAATGGTATTATACACTATATTATACTGGAATTATATTATACATTTATATCATTATGATTTAATTCCATTAAATACGAAATAGAAATGAAAGTAGCGTTCATGCGTACGTACGGCTTACCGTCTCCATGAATGGTGCATTTCATTTCTTACCTCTAAATGTTACATAATATTATAAATGAACGTATATACTGTATATATATGATATATATGATATCTACATCATTAATATAATTCTGGATATAATGGATATTTCACCACATGAACAACTTGTAATTATAAGAAGTTTATTTTTGACTGAAGTACCAAAGATCGACAAAACGACCGTTATTAACTTAAATAATTACATAATGTTTATAACATGGTAATAAGTGATATAAAAGGAATAATGAACATGAAAAAGGTTCTTAATTAAATATAAATTAACTCTAGTTTATTATTCAGGAGGTTAAATAACGGTCGAGTCAGGACAGGACGCAAGGTAAGGGAATTTCTTAACCCAACTTCCATTCTTTGGGTTAATCTCCTACTTTCAAATTATGTCATGATATTATTATGTCCTATTTTGTATTTTTTTACATTCTCTATGTGTACCTATAGTGAATACACATAATAGATCTATTTTATTTTAAAAATGATTTTTTTTAAGGACTTCGTCTCAATCTCCTTTCATTGAGGCATATTTGGTTTTATACACAATTTTCTTTTATACGGTGTATAAACCCCTTTGACTTTTACGTTTATTCAAAAGGAATCTTTTTTATACGAAGCATTTTACTAAACAACAAAAAGGAAATGTTTTTCTTTCCGTACATATGCGGCGACAATGACTTCTCCGCCGCCGTGACCATTATTTGAGTTTCGGCTTCCTTTACAAGCCATACCTTTTTTTAAAAGAAAAATAAATACCATGTTTTACCTTTCTTTTATTTTTGTATTGAAAATGGTTTTGAAAGCGTTTTTATTATAACAATGTTTTGTATTGAAATCTTGTGATTGAAATGTGGAAATGTTATGTTTCCTTTATGCATGTTTTATGTGATACGATTATGTTATGGTTTATGATATGTTTAAACCCATTCATATGAGGAATGCATTGGACTTAGTAAGTGACGGGTGGAGCCCGCTATAGCTCCTCGATGCATCGGTAGGTATCAGGAGACAAACTAGTGTCTTGGCACGAGGCCTTGAAAAAATCTTATTTGTGGTCTTGGCACGAGGCCTTGGCTACGTGGTTATGATAGTTTGGCATTATGCATTCCATCATTATGAAAGAGGTTATGGATATTTCATGTGATTATTCGACCAGTAGAATATCCATGTGAAGAAGTGAATGGCATTATCTCATTTTACTTTTTCCATATTATGTTGAAGTTCATGTTTAAAAGGATTTGTTTTAGTTATACATTGCCTTAAATGTTTATGTTTATTGATGAAAGCTTCTGCTATATTGTTATCCTTACTGAGCATCTGAGCTCACCCCTTTCAATGTTTTAATATTTTCCAGGATGTGAAGAAGTATTTTAGGAATGACCTGCAGGGATAGTCAGAAGAGGATATGAGTGTGGACTATGAAGACTTTGTTATTAGTTTTTCACTTTATGATGTAATGTAAGACTTATGAATGTATCTAGTGTTTCCAAGGCTACTAAACTAATCGGTCTTTCGATACTTGATCTTTTGTGATCATGCCAATGTTACGAAGTAATGCACCGACTCTGGGTAGCTGGGGTCGGGGCGTTACACACCAGAATCCACTATTTATACACCCAAATCCCTTTTTAAAATCATATTCACAGCAAAAAATTTTCAAAATATGGTTCTCACTACATCTATAATTTAATAAACCAATTACACTATTCATAAAACATTTCGAAATAGCATAACATGGTTTTACACATGAAACACCCCCAATTTCATATATAAAAACCAATTTCAAGCCAAATTCATATTAAATCCTTTCAAAACCCACTTTCTAACCACACATATTAATCATAGAACATTATAAAATACTTAATAAATCATAAAATATTTATCAAACAATGGTTAAGCACAGAATGACCAACCTTGGGTGTAGAAATCTATTAAAAATAGTGCAAATATCCAACCACACATCAAACCCACCACAGATAAGAAAGATAGAACACTAAATATGGATATAGAACACAAAATTTCAAGATCAAACCCCAAAAATGGAACCCCAGCCACTGGAGAATAGAAACCCCAAGAAAGGGAAAAGAAAAACCCTTGAATTGGGGAAGAATAAGAGGAAGAAGTCACGTGTTTTTTGAATTGGGGAAGAACCACACCAAATATGACATTAAAGCAAGGTCCCAAGGGAGTATAAAGGAGGTGTAGGTGTTCCTAGGGTATGAAATCCCAATAGAGGGGAGAAAATGAGAGATTTCGCAGTTAAAATTTAGAGGAGAGAGAAACCACTCAAATTTTTATTGAGCTGGACATGGTGCATGATTAGTCCATCTGTTTTGATAAACCATGCGGCAACTGTGCTACACTCTATGTCCCAAGAAGAACCTACCACACAGTCTAGCTAACCATGTGATGATCATGTGGTAGCTTCTTTCTCACCTAGCCACCGACCACAAAGTTACCTTGGTAGGGGCATACAATTACAACTAACCGTGTGCCACACACTGATCACCCAATATTTTTTTTCAAAACTCAAAATAAATAAAAAGAGAAAAATGTAGACTAAAAACAGATAGAAAAATACCTCAAAATAAAATCATGGATCTGACAATTCTCCATACTAAGAAAACCTTCCATCCCTGGAAAGTCAACTCAAGGCTTGATTGGAAAACCAGAACAAATACTCTTGATCAATCCATGACTTCTGCTCCCACATCTCATGCATATCATTACCATGACGCCAAATTATATAAAAAATTGGAATAGACTTCCCCCAAAGCACCTTATCTTTAGAATCTACTATCTACAATAGCTGTTCAAACACAGATAGATCGGGATCCAACTCAAACACTTCCCTATTCAACACATGGGACAGATCCATATTATACTTCTTCAATGGTGATACATGAAAGAAATCATGATTTGACATCAATGAAGAAGGAAAATATAACTCGTATGTGACATGTCCAATCCACTCGATGATTTCGAAAGGTCGGACATACCTCCACATTAGCTTTCCTTGTTTACCCAAATGATGATGACCAAAGTGAGGTGCTACGTTCAAGAAAACCCGGTCTCCCATAGAAAAATCAAGATATCAACACCATTGATTGGAATATGATTTTTGATGACTATGAGCTATCAATAATAACATACTGGTTAACTTGACTTTCTCAAACATCTATTGAACAAGGCTTGGTCCCAATAGTTAGATCTCACCTACCTTATCCTAACATAAAGGAGTCCAACAAGTCCAGGGATAGAGTGCCTCAAAAGGATACATTCAAATAAGGGATTGGTAAATGTTATTTTAAGAAAACATGACCAATCCCAAATGGATATCCTAAGATCATCTGAAATCCAAGACACATGCATGAGTCATGTCTTCCAAAATACGATTTACCCGCTCTGTCTGACCATCCGTTTGAGGATGGTATTCCATGATAATCATTATTAGCAATCAAAATTCCTTTTTAAGGCCTTACTAAAATCAAGAGGTGAAACAAGGGTCTCTGTTAGAAATGATTTCTAATAAAACATCATAGATCCTTACCACTTCAAGAACGTACAACCAACCTAGCTCATCCACTTTCGTTGAATCTTTGATCGAAATGAAATGGGATGATTTGGTGAAACAATTAATCACCACCCAAATGGTGTTCCTTCCCTGAGGTGTATGAGGAAATAAAATAATAAAATATGTGGAAACAATATCCCACTTCTTGGTAGGAATGGGAAATAATTGAAGCAAACCAGAGGGCTTTTAATGCTATACTTTTACCTGCTGACATGTATAAAACCTTGATACAGACTCAGCTATGTCCAGCCTCATACCTGGACACCAGAACTTTTGATAAACATCATAATACATCTTGTTAGCTCTAGGATGAACAAACCATTGAGAATGGTGTATGTCCTACATCACCACATTCCTTAGAGAAAACACCACCACAAAACATACCTTGAAAATAATAACTCCCTTAGTAGAAAGTGACCAATCACAAGATGTCTCCCCACCATGCATAGACTATTGAAACATCTCATCGCTAGGTTGATCCTACTAAATCAACTCTAGAAGGGAATGATTTAGCTGAAAACTGTCTAAGAATGCACCTCCACTATACTCCTTAGTCTCCAAGTGCATCTAGGAAAAGATCCCCATCAGGGTCCACTCATCACTGGACTTCCTTATGGCCTACATGAGAAACTTCCTACTAATGGAATCCACCAAAAAATTACCATTTTCTAGGGTATATATGATATCAATGTCAAACTACCTCAAATATTTGATCCAACAGAGCTGCCTCAAATTAAGATGCTTTTGGTAGAAGATGTAGGCTAAGATTTTATGATCAGAATAGACCAAAACATTCTCCCCAAAAAGAAAATGACGCCACATCTTTGGGGAATGCATCACTACTGGTAACTCAAAATCATGGGTTGGGTAATTATTTTCTTGTGGTCAAAGTTGGCAAGATCCATATTCCACCACATGATCATCTTGTATGAACACATACCCGAGACACATACCTAAAGAATCCCAATAAACCACATAGCCCCTTATTGTCTCTAGAAAGATCAACATGGGTGTGGTAGTGAAACACATGTTTAGCTCCTCAACGGATGCCTGATGTTTGGAATAAAATCAAACCTAACCCCTTTCTAAGTGATCACTGTCTTGGATAAAGAATGTCGAGAGAAATCATGGACAAACCACCTGTAATAACCATCCAGTCCAAGAAAACTAATGATGCCAAAAAATTTCTTCAACTATTCCATTGAAATAACTACATTTAATTTATCAGGGTCCACTAAAACCCCTTGCTTCAAGATCACATGGCCCGGAAACATCTCTTTTCTATTCTAGAAAGTTCACTTTGGGAATTTTTCATAGAGACGATGATCCCAAAAAGTTCCCAACATGATCCAAAAAAGATTCTGATGCTCTTACTTAGATCTAGAATAAATTAGGATGTTGTTCAAAAATACCACAATGAAGGAGTCAAGATACTGGTAGAACACCCTATTTTTTATCTCTATGAATATTATTGGATCATTCTTCAATATAAAAGGCATGTCCAATTACATGAAATGGTTGTACCCACTTCAGAAGGCTGTTTTTGGGATATACCCCTCTTTCACCTTGTCTTGGTGGTAACCATAACATAAGTTGATCTTAGAGAACCACCTTTCCCCTTTTAGCTGATCAAAAAATTCATAAATTTGGGGAAAAAGATACTTGTTCTTGATGGTTACCCTATTCAGATTCTGGTAATTTATGCACAACCAAAGAGATCCGTCGACCTTTTTTAAGAGAAAAACTGGGGTGGCCCAATGAGATGCTCTCAGGAGAATGAACCCTTTGGATTTCAAATCATCTAGTTGTATCTTTAATTCCCTCATCTTGGTGGGGACATATGATATGAGGGAAGAGATATAGGCTATGTCCCTATCCCCAAATAAATCTAAATATTCATATCCCGCTCTAGGGTAAACCTAAAAAGTCATCTAGAAATACATCTAGGAACTCATCTACTACATGAGGTTATCTTCCCTTAGGAGCACCACCATTGTCCTCTATCATGAGTGAAGATAATTAAAAACCAAGATTTACCAACTCTGGGAGTGGAGGTCTAGCATGACCCAATCGAGGATCCCATTCTCCAAGAAAAACATGAGTACTCCCATCAGGTTCCATGAAACTCACCCACCACCTATAACAATAAATGTGAAATTATAAGTGAATCAACCAATCCATGCCTAGGATTATGTCGAATAGGTCCATATCAAGGACTAATAAATACCATTCCATCTCAACCACTGACATGGAGATCACACAAGACACGTACCAGAGACCCTTATCATTCTTCCTACCCAACAAAGTTACTAACTGCATTAAAAATGAAAACAGCTTCGTAGGAAAATTGAATATATTCACAAGGCAGGAAGATATAAAATAAATAGATTCACTAGTGTCAAACAGAACTACAACTGTAGAAGATGAAATCAAAATGGTACCTCAAATGGTCGAGGGCCCTACATCTGGTCCTATTGGTGCTTGGTCCATAGCATGAAGATGCCTGGTCTCTACGAAATTCTTATCATGACCACTGACCTATGACCATTCCTTGAAATAAATCTGACTAGAAGAAGATCTGGTCCTACCTTCATGACCCCCAAACCAAGATCCCACAATCCAGGATGGTTTTGACGAAGCTGACATTCCCCTGAAATCCACAGATCCAACCCCACTTTGGTATGGTACATCATCTTAAAAATATTCTACAGGTGCCCCATAACTCGACACTAAAATAAAGGTTTAGGAGGACATGTATACACATTTAGGATTCTCCCTACCTTCTGACACTAGTGTCACACAATAGAACCTGCATCATAATCCACAGACGAAGACTGCATGGAAGGATGGCCTAAGCCACCACTTCCCTTCTTCCCCTACTCATCTCGCTTCCTCTTCTTCTCCGATGAACTACAGCTTCCCATCGCTGGCATAACCCTAGAGAAACCAAACCCTCCCTTTTGATAAATCTCCACTATAAAATATTGATAAAAAACTTCAGTATAGGTATTAATCTCGAACAAAAAAACCCTGAGAATAAATCACTATTCATAAACCCCTTTCAAATCTCTAACTCTTCATCTACTCATTAGAAATGATTTCTGTAGCATGCTGAACTAGATCATCGAAGCGTTTGGAATACTCCAACACTAAATTCTCCCCCTGAAAAAGATCCATAAACTCCTGGGATCTAGAATACACCAAGACCTCAGGGAAATATTAGTAATTAAAGACAGCCTTGAAGTCCTTCCAAGTCATCTGCTCGTGCTTTACAACATGAATTACTGAGTCCCGCCACCTCTGACTGGGACCTTCTAGCCGAAACTGTGCACATTTCACCTTGTCCTCTTTAGGAGTGTCCATGAATTAAAACATGAACTATATCTTCTCAAGACACTCCTCTATATCCTGACGCTCCGTGCTACCTCAAAAAGAAGGTGGATTGTTCTTAATTAACTCTTTGTATTTTTACTTATGAGGACTAGATTTAGCTTACCTGACTAGAGTAGGATCGGGACCCACTTCCTATCCTAGAGCCTCAATAACCCGAATGTCAACTTTTACTAATCTATGATCAAATGGTGAGGGAGAACTCTCTATGGTTTCTTCCCATGATTTCATAAGAACTCTCTGAGGAGGCATGTTTCTACACAAAGAAAAAATCACAAGAAAAACTATTAATACAAAGAATATAAAAAATTCTATAAATAATAACAAATAAAAATAAATCAAACTCTCCACAACAATTTTATAACCAAACCACATCACCCCCACCTAGTTTCCATGCATAGTCTGTAGCCTGTACGTCTCACATAGTGGATAATTCAAACAAGAATCCCAACATTTCATGGTGACTAGAGGTCTATCACTTGGTGTGCTGGAAATGCACCCTAATCATAACTAGAACTCCGAGCCCTGACAATCCTGGATCCATCCTATCCTGACTCATCCCAAATAACATGACCCAAAGTGATAAACTGCCTATGATACCATTTTTTCATGAACCTATATGGGTCTCCATTCAAATTGGTTCCCAACCCAGTCTGTGGAAAGGCCTAAAGGGTATTCCCCAATCACCACTGGATGACACAAATTCCTAGGTATCAATAATAACATGAGGTGGTTTTTTACCCGAATTTACAAGCATAAATTAACCAACAATATAAATAAATAGAAACTAAAAATCATAACCAAACAAGCCCTCAACAATTTACAGATTTCAAATTACATGTTTTAAGAAAAAACCAGAAATGATAAGACAAAAGTAATATCCAAACCAACTAAAAAACCACCACATTGAAAGAGGAAAGTCACCCTAAAGCCACCTCAACAATACCACACCAAGACGAACCACTAGAAACTCAAACTACCATCTCCAAAAGTTTTACCCTTACCTATGTCAAACATTACGAAGTATACTTACACCCAAAGTTTTTATTAGGGTCTGAGCCTAATCCCAGCAATATTACACCCAACAAGGATTCCTTGTAATAAATATTATGCGAAAAATAATCTTTCATGTTCAATAAATAAAGGCTAGAGAAATTTTAAGGAAAAAAACATTTCAAGAAAACATGATTGATTTTGAAATAACCAACTAAGTATACTGTATGCCAACAGTAAGTAAAATATCACCTTAGATCACTAGTTATAGGAAAGAACCTCTAGGAACTAGTTAGAAATGGGAAACTAGATCCTCATGTTTTAGTTAAATGTGGCTTATAAACCATGACTAATAGTATTCTCATGGACGAGCCACTAGGAGGGGACACCCCAATGGCCTACTGGTCTCTAATCATCATCAATATTTAGTTAGTGTTGTCATCATCAATCCATCTATGTGAAACTAGGACAGAGCCACTTTTATGTCACTAGAACACTAGTCCTAGTCCACCCACCTAGTTACCTGTGGTTCCATTTATGCACAATCAATTTCCTCATTTCACATAATGTAACACTTTCACATTTCACAAGGAAAATATTTCATTATACACAGACACACCAAATTCCACTATTTGTGCACCCAAATCCATTTTTAAAACCATATTCTCACAAAACCTTTTTCCAAACATGGTTATCACCAAATCCATAATTAAATAAACCAATTATAGAATTTATAAAACATTTCCAAATTTCATAACAAGGGATTACACATGAAACATCCCCAATTTCATATAGAAAAACCAATTTCAATCCAAAATCATATTTTATTCTTTTAAAAAACACTTTACCACCATGAATATTAATCATAAAACATTTTAAAATACCCATGAAAGCATAAAAAATTTATCAAACAATGGTTAAGAATTGAATCACCTACCATGGGTGTAGAAATCCCTTAAAACCAGTGAAAATATCACACCACACCTTAACCGCACCATAAGAAAAAAATATTGAACCCTTAAAATGTATATCAAATCAAAAAATTTCAATATTAAACCCCAAAAATGGAACCCTAGCTGTTGGAGAAGAGGAAACCCAAGAAAAAGGAAATAAACCCCTAAAATATGGGAGGAATTGGAGGAAGAATACACTAACTTGGTGAATTGGGAAGGAACCACACAAAATCTGACAAGAAATCAGGGGCCAAGGGTGGAGAAAGGAGAGGGAGGCACACCTAGGGTCTGAGATCCCATAAGAGGAGAGAAAATGAGGGATTTAGGGGGTTAAAATATGGAGGATAGAGAAGATGTACAAATTTGTAATGAGCTATACATGGAACATGATTAGTATGCACAGTTTGATACACTGTGAAACAAACATGATGCCATATCTGTCCCAAGTAGAACCAACCACATGGTTACCCACCATGGTCTGGATAACTATGCACTGACCGTGTAGTAGCTTCTGCCTCACCCTGCCACCTACCATATAATTACCTTGGTAGGGGAATATAGTTACAACTAACTATGTTCCACACACTGACCACCCAATTTTTCACACTTTTCTCAAAAAAATAGAAGAAATCCAAAAAAAAGTTATAATAAAAATAAATAGAAAAGTACCTCAAAAAGAAATCATGGATGTGAAATGATTAGTGGAAGCCTGCTATGATACCAGTTCTTGTATATCAATATGAGTTATATTAATATTAGGATCAAATAATATATTCAATATGACTCAATTACAAGAGGGGATATGAATTTTAGTTTTAAAAACTTTAGTTTAAAATTATTTAAACCAAAACAATTCATGAAACCTCTTTCTGTAAAAGGAAATTAGAATTGGACTTGGAACTTTGTTTTATTAAAAGATTATCATAATCAGGTCAATTTCAATATCTTAGTTACCATAAGTAGAAATAAAATATGATTAAATCTAAGATGTGTAAAATTTTAATCAAAGTATTTACAATTATATCACTGTATGTTGAAAACTTTAATTAGTTATGATTCTATCTTAAATTTTATAGAAACATAATCAGAGTAATATCGTATTCACAAATGAATGACTCTATTTAAGAAGAGTTATATAATTGTATCGTAATCAAATATTTTATGATAAAAAATATACAAATAGACATGTGAATATAAAAGTATCACTTTTTATTATATTCATGGGAAATAAAAGGCTTGTAATAGAACAAGTAGTAAAAATGAATACACTTCTTTTAACCCAAATAGAAGGTTATCCAATAACCTAGGATAACTTTTCTCTTGTTTTATATTTACAAGAATTTATATATTTCCTTAGAAAATAAATCCCTCGATAGGATGATCATCTTCTGTATGCATATCCTCAGTTTCTCTCAATCTAATGGATCAACTTTTGTCTTACTATCCTCACAATCCCTAAATCAAGAAGTTCAGTGTCTCCATCTTCCTATCCTGAAAATCCATCAATTTTATTCACACAATCAGACTTAGAAAGTAATTACAAAAAATTATTAAGAAGACAACCAAACAAGGTTTTAATAAGAAGTACCTTCTCTAAATAAATACAAAAGAATAAGAAAAATTTGTTCATGCTTTATAGACTTCAGAAAAATAAAGAGAAAAAGTAATTATCCAGCAACACTGAACTCTTCAAATGACCATGTATTCATAGGTAAATACCCAATGTTTATATCTCAACCCCAACAATAATACTTATTTGAGTTTGTTTCAATTCCATGGATAGATGTAACTTCAATGTCTATAATATAAAATAAAGTTCAATGTCATTTTGATTTACACCATTACAGTTTAAAAGATATTCCATTGCGATAGAAAGTAGTTTTCTGTATTTATAATTTAATCTTAGTCAGTCTAATAAAGTTTCTTAAAAATGTCACTAAGATAATACTTATGATAGTAAATTTTAATGTTTCTCAGTTTTGACATCAGTCTGATAATAAAGACTTTGTTAGTATGAAGACAAGACATAAATTCTTAAATCTGATATGATAAGGTGTGTCCAATGGTTATCAAATTCAATCCCACTACGATTATCATAATGAAGAATGTAATTTTATATTCATGAATACTTTATAAATAATTATAATAATGGTAAAATTATATGTTTTCTACAAAAAAAATCTAAAAAACATTTGGACATAAAACGTGAATAATCAAGTATTTAAGAAAGAGTTATTGATTTCCAAAACTAAAGGAACAAAAAAGTCATAATTAAAACTTTTGACACAACAGAATCATGAGGTAAATGAAACAATAAAATCAATTAAAACTTTTAATATCATGAAATAAGGGAAATTCATGATATAATAAGTCATAGGGTAGTATATTCTCCATATAAAAGGAATGAGTGGTGAATATGGTATGTATCTCATGAAAATAAGAAAGTGAGATGAAATTAAAACACCTTATGTATTGAATCACTTCATACTCATTCAAAACTCCTAAATAATAAATATAAGTTTATTATACATCTATTATAGAACCCTATTCAATTATATCATTCCATATATGATTTACTTATGAACTTTTTTTAACCATTTGTTAACAATTCCTTGTTAAAGTTATATTTTTGGTAATAACAGTACTTTAAATTTAAGCATTAGTCACAAACCTATAGAAATTGTTTTAAAATTCCATGGATATATTATGTTTATAGACACAATTTAATTATACGAGTGTGGCTAAAATGTGTCGTCTCCTTTTGTTTTCCAAAACATTCCAGGCTTCTTATCCCTCCTCACCGATCCTCTCTACATGTGATCTCTTTTTCCAAAACACATTGGGCTTCTCCTCCCTCTTCTCTAATAATCTCTACACATGACCCTCTAAACCATTGACCTTCACAGCAGCGCCCTCCTCCCCTATACCCTCTGACCTTCATGGCAGCACCCTCCTCCCCGATACCCTCTGTGCATGACCCTCTGAACCCTTGACCTTCACAGTGGAACCCTACTCCCTGATACCCTCTACGAACCACCCTCCTTCCCCGATGGTGCCCATCGCGACCTCTCCTCTCCCTGATCCTCCTCCACCAACGGTGCCCCTTGTGACAGTTCCCTTCACGATGGTGACTCTTGCGATAGTGCCCCTCACTGCCACAAAATGAGGAAACCCCACAACAAGATCTCATATCAGATCCTCCTCCCCTAAGGCTACCAACAAATATTGGAAACCTCAGCTCCCCTTACCGACTCTACTCCTAGTTGTCCTCCCCACCTCCTCCGATGTGGCCATCCCCCTCCCGGTGATCCTCCTACTCCTTGTTATGAACAATTATGTTTTCATTATTTTGTTATCAGTTGTTCAGAGCTATGTTTAATCAAATATATACGATTTTTTTTGACATTTGATGAAATTACACCTTTAATATCTCTTGAAAAACCCGTTAATCTTAGATTGAGGTAGGTTTTTTTGTATTTACTCTAATTAGCATGTCATTTTGTGCTTGGTGTTTTCTAAAACTTTTTTTATCAAATTAAATCAACATTTAATAGATATAGTGGGTTTAAAAAGTGTTATAAATGTTTTTTCTCTCTTGGCATAAAGGGTTTATAATGGTTTTCTAAAATTTATTTAAATAGTTTAAATTAATAGAGTTTATTGGAATTTTGATATCGATTGTTTTAAAATAATTTATACTACAAAAGGTATTTGAACCCATTTGGGTATTGGTGTGATTTTCAAGGATTTTTTTAAAATAGAATTGGTTTAATGGATTTTAAAATGGCTTGAATGAAAAGGTAATTGGTTTTAAAAATGATTTTATATGTGGGTTTACATAGAATAGTTATAAATAAGGTGATAAAGTCAGTTTTTAAATGGTTTAAATGACTTGGAATTCCAAGTTGGTTTCTAAAAAGGCATATTTTCAATTTATATAAGATATTTTTATAACAAGTATCAGACCATCAATTATTCCCCTTATTTTGATTATTCTTGAATTGAATTATAGCCCTAGATGAGGGATGTTGTATTATATTTTTGATATGGATGAAGTAAAAGGGGTTATTTCTTGTGAGGGAGTTGGAGTTAGAGGTGAGATGAGATTTATTTAAAATAATTTTTTTTTATCGATTCTTGTGATTCTTTTGAATTTCCACCTCCACTAGATTGATTTATCAATGGAACTTAGGTAAATAATCGAAGGTGTAGCGGCATGTGATGCTAGCTTAGTGTATGTTAGCTGGATAGTTCCTTGGGAGATTATCACCCTGCCAGGGGTCTATTATATATGTGGAGAGACCTGATAGGGGAAGTTTAATGGGATGATCGGATTTCACATAGGGTCCCAATGAGTAATATGATTAACTAGGTCTAGTATCACCCATTATAGAGACAAATGAGTTTCCCATGATGTCTATAATTCATTGAATATTGATTATAGGATCTCATCCCATGCATTATTTGTATCCCCCCTATTACTTCAGTTATTTATTATTATCAATTTCCCATTGATATCATGGTGAATGTTATGTTTCTATATTCCATTTTTGTTATGGTTTTGGTTTATTTTCATACTGAATTAAAAAATAGTTTTGAAAGTATATTATTAAATAAAATAATGATGTTTGATTTAATGGTGTGGTTTCAAGATATGGATTTGGAAAAAAAGGGAAAAAGTATTTGTTCCCTTTTAATGGTTTTAAAACTCCCTTTTTCCTTAGTTTGAAATCATTTCTTTTTAAAATAAAAAAGGAAGTTGTTTTATAAATGAAGTTATGGAATGTTACACTTTTTCTTTACACCCTCTTATAAAAAACTTATTCACTACTTATATTTTAAACTACCATTAATAAAATTTCTTTTCAAAGGAATTATACAAACTCCTTAGTGAAATCTTACTAGTCACAGTTTGGTTCACACTGTACATACACCAATGGGTGTATGAAAATTTCATGTTTACTTTCAAGAGCCCATGTTATGTTCTTTTACGTTAGTTAATGTTCGAGTTGGTATGATGATAGATGTTATAGGATGGTATGAGTGATTGTGGTTCATAAGGAGTTAGTTAGTAGTTATGGAGGATTGGTCATATTATTGGATATTTATATATAATTCTTGTTGGACCAAATATTTATTTTAGTTTATTATATACTTGTGATACTTCTTATTACTTTATTATGTGATGATGTGATTTATGAATTTTTATTATTTCTAAAATATTATACTATGTTTGATTATTTTGTTTATATTGAAACTATTTATTTTTTGCATGAGTGACCGATGTATAAATGAGTCATATTGGATTTATTGGTGGAGTCCTTGATGCGATTATTCATATTCGGAGGGTGAAACCATTACCAATGGTTATGCTTTGATTCCCTGGCACTTGTCCCCATCCAACAACAATAAGAGATATTATTTGGGCCTTGTGTAGATCCAGGATGGGTGACATGTCAGGCCGATCTGGGCCAGTTCATTACAAAATGGTATTAGAGGATCATATTATTATTTGGAGGGTGTATTAGTATAATGAAGATATGATAATCATCCGGACTCAATAGGCAGGTCATGATTAGTTTATTGATCACCACTTTTCATAACAAAACTTGAGTTTCCATGGGTAGTTGTTTTTTCAATATTTAATTTGGATTCCAATTTTAATTATTTTAATAATTATTATTATATCCCCATTGAGTTATATCAGATACTTTGGGGGTATTTCTTAAAGATTTGGGATGAATTTTAGAAGGAACCAAAGTATCATCATCATCTCACATGGTCTGAAAAAATATATGGAGCCTATGCATGTGGTCTCAGATATTTTTTAAATGATATTGTATGTTTTGTGTATGGTTATCTAAACCATGTGACCAATTCATGCACAACTTTTCACCAATTTTGGATTTATTTTGTAAACCTATTTTGATTTCTAATAAATCCTAGGGAAATTTACCCCCAGGAAGATGGATCAAAGGAGGTTTACTGAATTTTTGGAGTTATTGTAATGGATTTTTTAGGTTGTGCCACATTATGATTTACTTATGTTTGGTGATATAATTTGTTTGTATAGATGTACATTTATTTATTTTTTTTGATTCCAAAATCGGTTTTGGGGGATTATTTGTAAAATATTTTGAAAATCATGAATTATGTTTTCAAGATTAGTAAGGTTTAAAAAGAAATTGAGAAATGATTTAAAATGAAAATACATTTCATGAAGTGTTTTAATTTAAAACCTTTTACGTGATTAATTTGAAAATGGGACTCATGGTTTTTTTGGATAAAAAATAGGTTTTATTATTTGTTTTGACTTTCATGGGATGCTTTGAAAGTGTTTGATTACATTATATAATTTGGGAAATTATTTAAAACAAAATGGGATTTTGTGAAATTTTTTGGTCTTATGATGAAATTCATGAGGTGTTTTGAAAATAGAGGAGGAATTTTTGAAATTTGAGTGAGATTTTATTTTAAATAAGTTCATTATTATCAAATTTGGTGTTAATGTTTTTTAAAACTATATACTTGGGAAGTTGTAATTTTACCCTATGAAATGGATTTTGTATTTTTTTTTATTAATGTGATATCCTCTTTAATGTTTATTTATTTTTGAAATGAGTTGTCATACTTATTTTTAAAATGTGGGGATTTTAAAGAATGATATTCTTATGGGGGGTGGTGTAGTGGGGGGGGGGGTGCAATGGGCAGGCAGATTGGTGAAAGGTGGGGAGGGGGTGAAAGGGGGGATGGGCTGGGGTAGGGGGTGATGGTGCAAGGGGGTGGTGCTGGGGAAGGGGGAAGGGGGGAGGGGGGGGTGCAAGGTGGTGTGCAGGGGGGAGGGGGCAGGGGGCTGAAAGGGGGTGTGCAGGGGAGGGGGGAAGGGGGTACAAGGGGTAGGGGGAGGGGTGCAAGGGGGGAGGGGGTGATAGGGGAAGGGGGAGGGTGTAAGGGGTGGGAGGGGGTCGGGGCATGAGGGAGGGGGTGTCCCAGAGGGTGTATAGGTGGTGGTGGGGGGATTTATATAGGGTTGAAACATTTTGATGAACTCAAACTAGCTTAAAACAACACTTTATAATTATGGGCACAAATGGAATACATAGATCCATTTGATCAAACTAACAATGTTTAATCTATCTAATTATTATAGAGGAATAATAACCATGTGTCTATGGTCCTAGTTCAATTATTAGAATGATGTTACCATGCATTATAAGCCACACCATGTAAACTATTCATTGAGCTATTGTTGGGATCCAACAACCACAATATTTCAACCATGACCTCACCTTCCATGAAATACCATTGCGTGGAACACATAGGAACCACATGCATGAACAATGAATTCCCAAAATTGATGCTATAATTTACCACACCTACCACTTGGATTGCTGACTATGATGGCTGCCTAACACAATTGATCATTACTTTTGATTATTCAAGGCAAACGTTAGTGTCGTTAATTGTATTATATAATAGAATAATGTTGAATTGCTTCAATGTTCTATATCACAGTTTACTGCTGATATTGGCTAAGAATCACTAAGAGGAATGCCCCATTTGCATCACATTTCACCATATCTCACCTGTAAAAATGAGTGCCTCCATTATGTTATGAATGTTAAACTACTCAGGATAAGCTACTCAAAGGCCTAAAATTGAGTCTCAAATAAATAGATTCATAGGTTGTATGTTTCATAGAAATTTAAATGATGTTTACATAGTTTCACATGATGTGTCACCATGCATCGAAATCTGGGAATGTCCTCATCTAGATTTGGCATGGTAATCCTTATGAAATTACATGGCGTTTACATGTGGAACACGAAGTATTATATCTTCCCAGGGGTATGCTTGTGTACTCCAATCAATTCTTGTGTGTTCTCGCATATTCTTGTGCACTCTATGTACACATATTGTCTAGCCATGTAAAAATACATGACATATCCCATAGATTACAATTAATGTCTATCCACATTTTGTAATTTTTAAACATGAACCCTGTCTTAAATTGACTCTTACATTTGGTGATATTTTTTTCCATGAATTCAAATTCAAATTTTTTGTAACTTATGATGCTTACTCATGTATAATCCACTTTTATTGCAATAGGATGAACAAAAAATGTATGTTTTAAATATAGTAATTATAATCATTATTCATTCAGGGTTTTAATCCTACATACAAGGTGATAGGGTGGACTAACACTTGATTTTGGAGAAATACACTGTCATGAATGATTGGAGAAATGGTATATTTTCAAGCAGTGGGTGATTTTATTTTGTTTTAGTTAATATTTTATTTTACTTGTATTAAATATGAGTTTTGATTCATTTTTTAGACTGCATGAATCTGATTGAGCAGTAGATGATTTATTTAATTTGATATGTGGATAGTTTTTTAGACCCTTTGAACTTATTTTGAGTAGTCGTGTTTTTTTATTGAGCAGTGGGTCATTTATTAGATCATTTGATTATCACCGTGTGAATTCACGTGCGAGAACCACTATGGGGGGGGGGGGTCTGTCCGGGGGGGGGGGGGGGGGGTGGGGGGGCTCTGTCCGGGGGGAGGGGCTTGTCTGCAAGGGTGTCTATGTGGGGAGGGGGTATGTCTAGTGGGGGAGTGGCAGGGGGGCTTTGCATGGGGGAAAGGGTGCTGTAGGGGGGGGGGGTCCTGTCCAGGGGGTCTGTTCTGGGGGGGGGGGGTTGCAAGGGGTGGTCTTTCTAGGCTATGTCTAGGGGGTGAGGCTGTTCCGGGGGAGTGGAGGAAGGGATTTGTATGGGGGTAAGGGGTGCTGTAGGGGGTCCTTTATAGGCGGAGGCTATCCACTGGTGTTGGTGTACTCAACATTAGTATTGAATATTCCTTCCCCATCATTAAAAAGAGTTCCACTCTCATTATAAGCACCTTTATATGCTGATTGAATGATGCTAGAATTTCTTCCCCTAGCAATATCAGGTTTGCCAGTTGATTTTCACTTAGCCTTTTGTGTATTATTGATCTGGAAAAGAGTGTTGATAGTAGGATCTAAAATCTCATCTAATGATTTTGGATCAACTGTTCCCTCAATTATCCACTCCTTAGCCTTCCAAGATTGAACATATAAATAAGAGTCCCATCCTTCTGCCCATATTCACCTTCATTAACCACTGTTAAAGCATCCTTCCCAGCCTTCCTAGATTCAACTAAGCTATTAGAATCAATGCTAGCAGTACCACCATCCAATTCCATACTTTGATCATCCTCATTGAATCATCCTTATTAAATCCATAAACATAAATTTTAAAAAACGAATTATCTTTAGAGATAACCTTGGATTTTCCCTAAATAGAGTGGTTTTTTTAACTTCTTTTGATATTTAAATAAAGGTATACTTTACATATTTATCCCTCTTTCCAGACCTAATAGATTGAGTTTGTATAGGTGAATAAAATTCATAATTACAAGGGAATTATTCCCTTTACTGGTATCATAACTCATAAAAATTTTCACCTGTAAGCCAACAAGGTCATCTCCTACGCCCAATTAGAAGTAAGACCAGGTTGATAGGGTGACTCTTAGTGATGTCTAGGATTGATAATTGGAAGTAATTTTCGGGATGGGAGATTTGGTTTTTATAGTCATATAACCCCATGTGTTTGGAAAGCCAACCATAAATAAAGTGTAATGGGCATCACACATACAAGAGAGTCTTCTGCTTAATGATGGAGGTAATGAATTGTATATCTTCACATGCATTGGAAATACTAGGTTTTTACCCTACCTCATCTCTATCATCTCTTCCTTGATAAAGGCACCTGACCACACCTGCATGTTTTCATCCCAAATCGATATCGTCCACCTACAAATCATAATAGTAATACATACCTCTAACCTGACCATGGGATCCTTGAGCTTTATGTTTTATCCTCACAACTACCATCCATTCTCCTCTAGTATTTTATAAAATGAGTTCTGCTTTCCATATTAAATATCCTTTGGATAATGACACAACTTCCCTGTATGTATTTCCATTCATTCATTCTGAAAATACCCAAAACATTTTGTGAAATGGATGTCCATCATCTGTATTTTTTGGTCACTCTCCCCTAGGATAGGCATTGTGACACCCATGTGATCATTGGCATCTCTTACATTTCATCGTAGACACCTTTATCTAGTTGGAGCTCATAATACATCTCTTCGTAGATATAGATTCTCATGAAGTGGTAGAGGTCCCATATACCATTGCTGACCTCCCAATGATGTAAGAGAAATTTGTTGGGTCCCTGGTGTCCAATTTATCAGTAGCTCTGGAATGAAGTCCTGATTACTATAGATGTGGAATTTTGATCATCATGTTGGCTCATAGATCCCAACAAACTATATATCTAACTAAAATTCATGACAGGACAAACATACCCAGTATACCCCGACCCCTCTCTTCAAAAAGTTTCTATAATGAAGCAGGTCCAAGTAATATGTCAAAAATCCTTGAATTTAAAAGTTGAAATAGATTAGTTTAGAAATGGGGGGGGGGTGTAGGGTGTGTGTGTGTGTGTGGGGGGGGGGGTTCTATTTAGGGAGGAGGGGTGAAAAGGGGGTATGTTCAAGAAGGGGGGGGGGGCTATCTAGGGGGTGTCCAGGAGGGGGGGTGTCTAGGGGGGATGGGGGCTTTCTAGGGGGGATGGGGGGTGTATGGGGGGGGGGGTCTCCAGGAGGGATGGGAAACTGTCCAGGAGGGATGAGGGGATATCAGGGAGGGGGGGTCTGTCCAAGAAGGAGGGGGTGTCCAAGAGGGAGGGGGTGTCCAGGAGGGGGGGACTGTACAGGGGGGATGATGGGATATTTAGGGGAGTGTCTTGGAGGAATGGTGGGCTACCCAGAGGGGAAGGGGAAGGGGGTTCTGTCAGGGAGGGGAGTCTATCTATGGGGTGGGGTCTGTCCGGGGTTGTGTGCATGGGGGGTCTATCCCGGGAGGGGGTGGGCGGGGGGTTTTTCTGGGGGGGGGGGGGTGTCTTCTTGAATATATCCTTTAAAAATCAGCAATTACAATGTCATTTTTTATTATTTAATGTTATATAATGAGGAATAGAGTTATGAGAATATGATGTTGATTTTGTTTCTTTTTAGGCACTTTAATGAGAATATCCAGCTTGAGTGAAAAATATAAGAGGGTGGTTGGATCATTAAGAAGAAGAAAACTTCATCATATAATTTTAGGGGAGTACTTAATTTGGGTTTAACTTTTTTAGAACAATTCATTCATGCTTCCACTTATTGGAACTATTTTGAAATTATTGATTTTAGGATGTTATGATTGTTGAGTGTTTGTGCTTAAACTATTGAATACTTTTTCATGATGATGTAATTTAACTGAATCTGTTTAAGATGGTTACTGAAAATATTATTTATTATGGTAAAACATGCTGAGGGGGGGCTATCCAGGAGGGGGGGGGGGGGTACTGTCCAGGAGGGGGGGGGGGTGTCCAGGGGTGGCTATCCAGGTGGGAGGGGGGATATTTAGGAGGGGTGTGTGCTATACAGGGGGTGTCCAAGAGGGATGTGGGGATATCCATGGGGGGTCTGTAGGGGGGGTGTCTAGGAGGTATAGGTGGGGGGGGGGGTGAAAGGGGGGGTCTTCCAGGGGGGGTGCAAGGTGGGTCTGAAGGAGGGGGGGGGGGGTTCAAGGTGGGTCTGTAAGGGGAGGGGGGATGTCCGGGGGGGGGGGGGGGTAATGGGGGGTGTCTGATGGGGGGGGGGTGTCCAGGGGGTTGTAAAGGAGGGGGGGGGGTGTCCAGGGTGGTCTGTAGGGGGGGTGCTATCTAGGGGGAGGGGGGCTGTGTAGGAGAGAGGGGGGGGGGCTATCCGGGGGGTGTCCAGGATGGGGGGGGGGGGTACTGTCTAGGGGGTGCAGTTTGATCTGAATGGGGGGAGGGGGGCTGTCTGGGGGGGGGTGTCTAAGAGTGGGGGGGTGCTGTCCAAGGGAGTGTCCAGGAGGGTTGGGGGGCTGTCCAGGGGTGGTGCAAGGGGGGTCTGCAGGGTGGGTCTCTCCAGGGGTGGTCTATCCAGAGGGGGGGGGGTGGGTCTATCCGTGGGTGTTTTTTTTATGAAATGGGAAGGTATATATCCATAGTTTTAAATTGTTTCTATATACCTATATCCACAGTTTCAAACAGTGGCTAAATCCCTATATCCATGGTTTGAACCGTGGCTATAGCGATTTAGCCACTATTTCAAACTATGGATATAGGTTTTTCCCTATAACCACGCCAATACCAGAAATGGTTCATTAAAAAATGGATATAACCTATATCCATAGTTTTTGGGCTTATAGCCACAGTTTTGAACAATGGCTATAGCCTAAATTTTTAGTAGTGTAACTGCTTTGTTTTTCACATGTGTTTTTTTAATCCTTGGTCCTCTTATATAGATCATGATTTCATCATATCTAGAATGAAAACCATGATATAAATATAATATATATACATTTAGAAAATATTTATTCATGGTCATTCTTAAAATTTAGATGTATAAAATAAAATACACCATTCATAGAGATGGTAGGCCGTACGTACACATGATCACTATTTTCATTTTTTTCATATTAAAAGAAGGAATATTATATGATATATTATCAATATAGAAGCAATTTTATGTTATATATATCATATATATTTGTAAAATTAATCCTTATTACAATACACTTGAAATAAAGATGAAAAATGATTCACATTACATCATGGAAATGGTAAGCCAAACGTTTGCACGAGCTATGTTATCATTTCCCAAAAAATAGATTGTAATTAGGTTGATAAGATGTTATAATTAAATAATTGTAGTTATTTAATAAATATTATATATAAATATTAAAATCATGATAATTCCCACTCATAAAATATGGTGATGGAAAATCAATTATGTCGCTATGTGGAGATGATAAGTCATATGTATGCATGAACGATACATTCATTTAATGTTTGATGGGAAATGGGATGTATAATGTTGTGTTAAAAATAATAATAACTTTTTAGAATTTTTAAGATACTGAAGTTATTATTTTATTATATATTTCATAGATTTTGAGGAGGTCTAAAGAGTAGAAAAACAGAGTGATCAGTAAGAATGATTTTCTCTTCTTCGAAACAGATGTTTTGGATTTCCACTAATGGACTCTAGAGTTGGTCCTTTTAGAAGACTAACACTTCTAGAATGTGTATAGAGAAGTTTATAAGTTAATATGGAAGATTTTGGTTGATATATAATACTGAAATATGTGAAATATGATGTTGGAGTAGGTTTACTTTTATAATGAAGTTGATGGACATTTTTGGAATTTCCCAAAAGATTAATTTATAATCAATTAAATATCAATAAAAATACCACCAAATGGAAATGAATTCAAATATAATGTTTTATAGGAGTTAATACCATCAACAAATATATTTTATACATGTTTTTTGTAATTTTAAAGAATATCTTTTTGATTAACCCTTTGTAAACATATTTTAATTTTAACTAACAACAATTTAAATATTAAAAAGTTGAGAGTTTAACTTATAAGGTGTAAATTGAACCATAAAGTGTAAATTATTGATATTTTAGACCATAATTTATCCTATTTTTTCTTATTTTGGATTTTTATGACTTTTAGATAATTTAATAAAATATCATTTTCATAAAATATCATTACTGTCTATTTTGTCATTATTCATTACTTTGAGTTTTAGAAAATGAAAACCGAAAAGTAACATCAAAAAAATCAATTCCATACAATCCTAATATGTTATATTCACCAATAAAATTAGTGTATAAACCTAATTCAGTATAATTATATTTATTTTAATATTTTTAAAGTCACTTAACTGAGTTTTTCATTAATTGAATAATTACTACATCATCATTGTGTAATTATTTACGATAATCATTTGTTTAATAAAAATTAAATATAAATTTCTATGATGTAGATAATTTTTTTATATTTCATAAGAATATATATAGTTGAGTATATCTTCTATTTAATTACATAATGAAAATATTATACTTATTAAAATCAAGAGTGTGATATTTTGTCACTCTATTTGATTTTAATAATATTTAATACATTTTGATGAAAAATTATCCATTAAATTATTCAATTTAAAACCTTATGTGTTAAGGGGATAATTAAATTCATCCAATAAATTTTTTGAATGTGTTTGGATAATTATATAATATTTATAATAATTTTTTACCCTTAATTACCCATTTCCCCTTAATTGTTGTAATAAAAATTACTAAATTTACTATTCATATTTTCCAAAAATAAAAGGGCCATATTTACTGAATTTTGACCTTCTAAATATAATTATGCAACCAATTTTTTCAAAATTAAAAATCATAGAATTGGATAAAATTAATTTAAAATTAATCTTATTGGAAGAATGAGAAAACGTATTTTTAAAGTAAAAAAGTCCAAAAGTCTAAAATGTTTTTACATCTAATTTCAATGTGAAATTGGTTAAAACGACCTAAATTTGATTAAATGATAAAAATTTGATCCAATTATAATTTAAAAACAATTAAACATATATGTTAACACTATAAATTATTTAGATGAAAAATCTATTTTCAATTAAAATGTAATGTTTTTAACTATTCATCAATACATGAAACATAACAAAAAAATACCAAAAATTCAACCAAATTAAATTTTTATATCTCTCTTTCAAAAAATAATTTTTTTTTCAAATATTATTTATAAAAGTTTCTAAAAATTGATTTAAAATAAGTGTGTCATCAAAAGGTGATAAAATAGCCTTTTTATAAAAATACATCGTTTATGTGTAAAATTGAATTTGTTCTTATATCATGTCTATAAAACAAACAATATGAATGTTAAAAATTATATTTAAAACATTAAAAATATATTTCATTAACATAATCCAACAATAGTTATTTTTTATTTATTCTTATAAAACACACTTGTGCATATATAAATATTTTTTTTAGAAAAACACTTCCTTTTATTTTAAAAAGGGATTTATATTCATTTATAATTAATGGGTAAAATAATTATATATAATTATTTAAACCATATTTCATAATTCAGTTAATACAATTCATACCCACCATTCTAACGGCTAGGTTATAATTTTATTGTTTAAATAATTACAATAATAAAATGTTGTTTTATAGATTCTCAGTATTATGTGTAATGCAAGCTAAGTCAGTGTTGTGTGTAACACAAGACATCAAAGAAATAAAATAATTTTAACATTATATATTTCATAAAAATAAAATGGTTTTACAAAGGAGGAAATATTTTTATGAGGAAACCAAAATTTTAGAGCGGTATTGAACGGGTGGTGGGAGGCTCATTTTATAAGTTGTGAGAATGAATTTTGGTAAATATTTCAACTTAATATAAAAGGATCACATGTTAAAAATTTAAAGTGGATATAAAAATAGAAAATAATTGAATTTTGGGTGAGATAAGTTCTATAATATCTCAACCCCTCAATTATAAACATTTTTTTAATCTATTTCAATCTCTTTATATCTTGAATTATTTCCTTTTCCATTTAATATTTTACCATAGTAAATAGTTTCAACCTATCGCAACTTAATATTTATGCATAATAATAAAGTGGTAATTAGTAGATAATTTGTACCCACTAATTCCATTTTTTTAAATCATTTCTTTATGGTTCAATTTCAAAAAGTGTTAAAAATTTATTTTAATATAATAATTACATTGTGTATTAAATTAATTTTTTATTAAAATATTATTTGAATTTTAAAATATAAAATCATAGATTTTAAACAATAATAAATATTTTAAAATACATTATTTCAATTATAAAATATTTTTCTTGAAAAACGTTTCATAAATATATAATTCATACTTATATACTGATAATGGCATAAAATTCGTAGTATCAACATAATGCAATATTCACCGATTTTTTTTAGAAAAATATGAAAAATTAATGATAAGATACATTTTAAATTATAAATCAAAAAATTTATTTATTTTTATATCATTAATATTATAAGATCTATAAATATATTTTTAAAAAAAAAAATGAAAAATATAATGAAAAAAAGCATTTTTTGAAAAAATCATGTTTTAAAACATTAAGTTTTCTTTATATTATTTCATACAAATTTCTAATTTAAAAGTCATTAATATATTTTTTCATATAAAATAATATTTTAAAAGTGTTAAATTTATTCTATTAAAATATAATATTTAATAATTTACAAAATGAAACATTGAAAAAAGTATTATTTTTATATTGAATATGCTTTAGAAAATTACATTAGAATTAATTATTTAAATTCTAATTTTTTACGACTCCATTAGTATTAATTTTTTTATTTGATTTTTATATATACATAATATCATATTTTAATAATAATATTAATATTTTTACAGAACACACACATACATATGCATATATATATATATATAAATATTTTTATATCATATTTTTATTTAACTTTTTGATCAATTATTTTAGATTTACTAATTAAAAATACCCAAATTGAGTATACCTATTAAATATATGACTAAAAACCATATCTAAAAATACCATATTTACAATGAACAAATTCCATACATATATATAACCTTATTAAACTTATTCCATTCGCACTTCCCATTTTCTTAGTTTTCATTTTAGATCTCACATCATGCTTTATTCTTTCATGGTAATCTATCAAATTGAAGGTTTTTTTATTCTAAATGTGATTATTAAAGTTCAAAGTAGTCCAACAAAGTTTTTAGTTCTAAAGTTTTTATTATTTTAAATTTATTTCCCCTTTTTTTCAGTTTTAATTGACGTAAACATACACGATGTGTAATAAACCATTATATGTGATACATGGTTTCATTCACCTACATCATAATTTTTCATTATAATTGAATAAAGTATTATTATATTGGTTTATATCATGTATGGTTCAATATCTAATCAAGTAATAATTATTTTTAAAGAATAGAGAGGATTTATTATAATTATTGGGGAAAAATTAATATATCCTAAATCATGGGGCATTACAAGGATCATATAAAGCATTTGGGGTGGGGGGGTGAATTAGTTTTATTTACCCATTTTTAACTTTTAAATCAATTGAATTCTAAAATTATCATTACTGATTAGTGTAAGTGGTTTAACCTAATGATGTGGTAGACCTGTCCACTCTATATGTGATTCTCAAGTCTATAAAAAAGTTAATACCTAGGACAATGATATTTATAAAGGATAACTTACTATTTAAAATTTCAAGTCCTTAGTGAGGATTATGTGGTATCAAAAATCACACCTTTAATTCCCTCCTCAGTGTAAAAAGGGTGGGATGAAAGTGAATAACCTTGAAATTCCATTTTCATTCATCTTTGGATAGTGAGTATCTATAAAAATACATTAAAAATAATTAATGTTTTGATGATAGATATAGATAATATAAAGGTTATAATACTAGGGCTGAACTTATGTGAGAATACAATAGATTGATTGATAGACACTACCCATAATGGCCCTTCCTATAGTGCCTATAGACTCCCAATGATTAAAGCAAGTTGATCAATGTTTGGATAACACAATGATGAACATCCTAAACCAATGTATTATTTTACACCTAATATATATTCCAAGGATGATATATGATTACTAAAAGATCCTCATGTGTACAATTTTCACAAAATGCAGATCCTTCATTAACAAAAAATCATAAGCACAAGTTCTCTCTCTTTCACAAATAAACCTATCTATTCAATTTAATATTGCTACAATACATATCATCTATATTACTTATCCTAAAAACAAATTCAAAACCATGAAAATGATAATTAAAAGTAAAATTGGAAAAATTTAACTCTTTTTATCACCCAATTTACCTATCACTTGACATATAAATTTGTAGTCAACACAACTCATTTTTTAGAAAACTATGGTAATTTGATCATAACCTTTGAAATACATATCAGATTAATATAATTAAAAATTACATATAAATATAATTTTCTTTTAAATTTTTTTTATTTTAATATGCGACTAAATAAACCACCACGAGGGTCCAAAAATTTAGTAAAGATAGAAAAATAATATAATTATCTTTAACTACACAACTATAAGATAAAATCTTAAACTTCCCATATCCTTTGATCTATATATCCAATGGTGGTGATTAAAAGTTAAAAATTAATATTATTACATTAAATAACCTTTATTAGATTATTTTTTATTGAAAATCATCCATTTGTGGGGCCAAAAATTCCACTAAAAAAATTTCATGGATGTTGTTCTACATTGTAGTATATCTTTTTGAATAAAAAATTGTATGAAGTATAAATTTTTACATAGTAAAAATATTGAGATAAATCTTTTAATTAATGATAAATATCTCTTATAAAGTATACTAATATATATATATATATATATATCAGAATAATGGGAAGCTATATTTCCAAGAGGATCTGTTTATTACCCTTTACATGATGAACAACACGTGTCCAACAATATCATGAGATGATATATTTTGACTCAAACCGTTGATTGAGGTGATTATACATGGTTTGTAAATATTATATCACTATATTCAAATATTTAACTATCTATTAAAGGTGAATCATTCATCTTGAATTCAAAACAACCAATATAATTAATATCATATTGGTGGATAGAAGTTTCACATCCACTACTTTTGAAATCAGTCACCTCCTCTTATCTCTACCATGCTTTAGGACATCTATAATGAATCACATAATCCCATATGTATATGTGTCTTTATAGTGACCCAAACATAACATAAAAGTATATTACATCATTTTTATGAATATTTCTCAAATTACAAAAATACATGCCTAAGGATCGTAATAGATTAGTGTCTTTGGAAACATGAAACACAATATTCTAACTTGGTGAAAGATCTTCATTATTTCCCATAAAGATCTTCCCATTTAGTACTCCAACCTCAAACTTTTCTTCATAACCTAGGAAAGGGAAACATAAGAAAGGGTGAGATCAGTATTTTAGTAAGAGTAAATAAAGGAGATACACAAGTAAAACATGATCATAAGGGCATGAGAACATAATAATATCTTTTTAGGACCGTACCCTACATAACAAAAATCATATACATGAGTCATGGAATATATATTGTCCATTAATATGAAATTAATCATAAGGGAATCAAGAGAATAAGACATGAGAGTACATAATAATAATAAGACATAGAATTGTGGCATACACATGAGCATAGAAAATTTTATGTTAAGGCTACCTACCATGACCATAATAACATGTTATTCTTGGGCTAATAACTAGTTTACCTTCTTCAGACTTGGGATAACAACCCATTTACCATCTTTTTTTTGGGATTGGGATAAAAAAATGCACCATCTTGTTTTTGGGCTTGGGCTACAACCCATGTACACTCTTATTTCTAGGCTTGGGCTACAAACTATATACCCTCTTATTTTTAGGCTTGGGATAAAACATGTCTATCCTATTGTTTTTGGGCTTGGGATACAAATTTTATACCCACTTATTTTCAGGCTTGGGCTAAAACCCATGTACCCTCCTGATTTTGAGCTCGGGCTACAAAATGTGTACCCTCAGATCTCATATACCATTTATATTTACCCAATGAATTATAGGGAGATATAGGTATCACCCTTCACATAATTAAATCATATATACATGTGCCACAAGCTAATAAAACATTCATCATATCTTGACCCATAAACATAGATGGGTTTCATAAACATCATATCATAACCCATGAAATAAAATGGGTATCATAAAAATTTAATCATATTATAACCTATGAAAAATAAATTGGTTTAATAATCATTTCCTAATAGAATAACTCATGAAACGAAGAACATTTCATAAGATTTTTATCATCGAATAACATGTGGAAGAGAAATAGATTTCATGAACAACATGTCACCATAAACATAAACCATTCAATGAAAGAATAAGAATTGTGACCTTATATCATAACCCTTGTAAAAAATAAACTATATTTAAGGATTAAATATTATATTGAGAAGGATTTTGAAAGATCACTTGGAACATTTATTAAGAAAAATAATAATTTTTGGATTTTTTTTAAAACATAAAACATTTTCAAAATCCTTTAATTTGAAAAGAATTTTGAGAAGTTATAAAGTAGTAATAAAAAATAATTTATATAATTTATTGAGGAATATATCATTTTCTATTTTATTTTTTTAATATATAATATTTTAAAAAATGTTTCTTTTAAAATTAACTTAAAAAAATATGAAAGAATATTTAAAAAATACTGTTTAAAACACAAAACATTTTGAAAAAAAATTATTTTAAAATAGAAAAAAATAAATATTAATGAATACTTAAAAATCATTGAAATTATTTTCTTTGAGAATAATATTAAATTCATATTTAATTTTTTTTGAAAATATTTTTAGAAAACATTTGTTTTGGAATAAAACAGATTTCCAACCAAAGAGAAATAAAGTAAGATTTTTTTAAATTTATTTATTTATTATATTACGTGAAAAATAGTGGCTAGATGGTTCCATTACATGAAGATATAATGAATAAACATAGGATAATAATAGTCATGAAAATTCATTAGATATGGATTATAAGATTTCACCAATGGAAGCATAATCATAAAAAATCCTGATAAACGATGAGATTGTAGCAATAAACATTTACTACATTGGTAATTTTGAATCAAAATCATCATGAAACAATAAAAATACATATAGAATAATATATAATTAAAATAATGATATTCATGATATAACATGTCAAATGGTAGTATATACACCTTGTAAATTAATTTAGGTTCACAACAAAAAATGTGTCTCGAAGAAGGCAAATTGTGACAATATTACCTTACCAATTTGGCAACTTTTGAACCATAAATCACATGAAATAGAGATCATAAATTGGATATTTAAATACCCATATATTTGAGGATAATAATCGTATAATAAATTCATTGGTTTTATATACACCACACAAAATAAATGAGTGGTGAATAAGGCACAAGTCTCAAAGAAATAAAAGTGAGACTAGAAATCCCCTTACTACTTGAGTAACTTTTGAAGCATGATACCTATGAAATAAAAACATAAATTTAGACTCTAAATATATTTTAATAAAGTTAATTAATGATATAAAATTTATTATGGTAGTGTATACAACATATAAAATAAATGGGTGGTGAATATGGCATGCATCTTTTGAATATAAGAAAGTGAGATGAAATTCCCTTACATTAAGTCTTGAATTTCTTCATACACATTAAAAAATCCAGTATAATAAATATAATTTTATTATACATATAAATAAACATATTATTATATATCTTATGATATATTATTTTATTATTACTTTGTTTTACCCATTTATTAACAATTCCATGTTAAAGTTATATTTCAGGTAATGTCCTCTTTGTTTTTCCTATATGTTTTGACTTGTTATTTTTGGGTATCCTTATTTGATCATGATTTAATTATATGAATAATGCAAACCATGATATAAATATTATATATATTTATTATATATGTATTTAAAATAATCTATAAAAGTTATAAATAGAAAATGAGAAACACCATTCATGGAGACGACATGTCGTACTTACCCATGAACACTGTTTCTATTTTCTTGTCATATTTAAAGAAAGAAAATAAATTATATATATATATATATATATATTATTCAAATAAAATTATTATTTCATCTATATCACATATTTTTATTAAACCCATCCTTAATTTATTCTTTGTGTAGTCTGAATGAATCACATTACTTTGAGGATGCATGTAACGACCCGAATTTTTTTTTAAATAAAATTTGTTTCCTAATTTTATGTGTTATTGTTATACTAAACAAAAATGTTTTATTGGATAAACATGATTATAATTAAAATGATATCAGTGGGTTTTTACTATTATATAACCATCGGTCAACATGACCACTGTGAACAAAATGTTTTGATTATTGTCTCTAAATATAAGAAATCTTGGTTAATTATTATAGAAAGAAGATTCGATGGCCTCACCTAGTAGTCTTGGACCGATCGAAGCCCATCTAACAGAGCTTGGGAAGGAGGTAGCACCACTGGGCTTTGCTCTGGATCAAATCCAAGCCGAACTTCATCATGTGAAGCTGGAACGAAATCGCCTTCGTGAGAAGTTCAAACTGATAGAAATTACTACTCGGGCAATGTTGACTGAGCCGCCCCAAGCTTCTATCACCCTAGCACACCTTACTCTTAGGTCCTATGCTGGTATTATAAGGGGTTATGTAACGAGACCGTAACTACCTTGTGTAATCCTTGTTTTAAATAAAAATTGGGATTTCTTCTTATGATGAAGTTTATGAATTTTGAAATGACCGGATAAATATAGTATGCATATTTTGATGAATTTTATAAAAAGGATATTTTAAATATGTTTATGTAAACCCTAAATAATTTAAAATGTGTAATGATTTTCAAAAAATGGTCTTCTGCAATTATGTTCAGTACTAAATTTAGAGTCTAATAAGATCAACTTGATTTTTGATGAATAGTAAATTATGAATAGTGATTTTATGATTAGGATTAGTAATATGACCAAATGGATTAGTAATCTCAATTAAAGAAAGTTTTAAAATAATCTGGGCACCTTGATTTAAGTAATGTGATTCAATAAAATAGTTAAATAACAGTTTCATTAATTATTATTCAAGTATTAGTTTTTAAGGGTGAATAGTGTTTTTTAATTAAAAATTTAATTAAAAATAATTAGAAAATTATTTTTATAAAAATTCCTTTATTTTTGAACTCAGAGCATCGATATTATGTTATGGTAATTTTTGGGGTTTTTTCTGAAAAAAATGAATTTTTGATGAATAGTGTTTTTATTTAAAAATTAAATTAAAAATATTTAGAAAATTATTTTTATAAAATGGATTTCATTTTTGAAATCAGAGCATTGATATTTGGTTAATGTGAAATTTTGGGATTTTTCTGAGAAAGTTGAATTTTCAGTGAATAGTAAAAATACAGTTTTAGGGTTTCGGTATGTTTAATGACATCATAATGGTGTCATGATGATGTCATGAGATCTTTTGAGGGTTTGCCGGCCAAGGGTGATGAATTATTGTTTTGGGGGCCCCATGTGGTCTAACTCCATGATAAATGACAAGGGAGAGCACATGGGTTTGAGAAAAGCACATGTGAGGTGTCCCTTGGCCATTAATGCCTTGTCCCCTCACTTTCCCTATAAATACCAAGCCCTCCTCTCATCCATTCGACTCCCCACTCATTCCCAACGAATTTCCGGTCTCATTACCTCCCAAGGAGTCCTCCCAAGGTTCCCCCAAGCCCTCAAGGTCCCAACCTTTGAGGTTTAAGAGTTACATTTTAAGGTAAGGGATCCGACCCCTCTCTTTCTTTTCAAGTAATCTCTTTTATGTAATTTCTTTTATACTCCATGTTCTTATGTTGGAGGATGTTCTTTTATATTCATCCTACTGCCTATTTCATGTTCATATGATGGGAGACCCCCCTTGCTCTCATCAATTCGTTTTAAGAATGTTTAAGTGGTGCCGTTAGGCTGCCGAATTTTTAAGGGATTCTTTCACCTTCCTTGTTTTCAAGTTCTATTTTCATTCAAGTCTTTCATGTTCCTTTTTATTATGTTGGGGTATGATCTCTAAATTATCATACTGATCTTTTATGATCATATGATGAGAGACCCCATTTGATCGCTTCAATTCAGTATTTTGAAGTTTTAAGTGGCGTCGTTAGGCTGCCGAATTTTTAAGTAGTTCTTCACCCTTCTCGTTTTGAAGTTCTACTTTCATGTCAATTATTTCAAGTTCCTTTTTGTTATATTGGGGTATGATATCTATATATATCATACTGGACTCTTATGTTCATATGATGAGAGACCCCATTTGATCTCTTCAATTCAGTATTTTGATGTTTTAAGTGGCGCCGTTAGGCTGCCGAAATTTTAAGTGGTTCTTCACCCTTCTCGTTTTGAAGTTCTACTTTCATGTCAATTCTTTCAAGTTCCTTTTTGTTATTTTGGGGAATTATCTCTATATATATCATACTGATCGCTTATGATCATATGATGAGGGACCCTATTTGATATTGTCAAATCATTTTCTTTTGAAGTTAAGTGACGCCGTAAGGCTGCCGAATTTTCATAAGAGAAATCTAATTTTTTTTCTTCCATGTTTTTCATTTCAAATGGTATGTCCCTAAAATTTCATTACCATGTCCATATTTCCTTCTTATTCTTTCACCCTACTGTTTTATGGGTCATTTATGAAAGGGTGACCCATGTCCCCTCTCATTTCAATGTTTTCTAAAACCCCGAAACTTAGCCGTTATGCTGCAGAATTTTCCCCTCAAAATGCCTCTCTCTTTTCTCAAAAATTATTTTATGTTATAAAGTGAATACTCAAAGCTCTTATTTCTACAAGGTTATTCACATATATATCAAAATTTCCATTTTAAATTCTGGGATTTACATACATGAGACCCTCTTTCCCTTTCCGTGGGTTTAAAGTGACGTAAAGATCATGTCTTTAAAGCAGTTTTTAAAACGTTATGATTATGAAATGAAACCCATTTATTTTATGCTATATGGGTTATTTATGAAATGTTTGATGATGATATGTGTGGCTCACATGAAAATAAATACAAATTTAAGGGTGCGCCCTGATAGCGCTCCAATGCATTGGGTAAAGACTTAATCTCTAGAGATGACCATTTTAACGACGCCTTGGTGAATAACCTTGGTAATTTTTTAACGACACCTTGGGGATGGACCTTGGTGAAACGAAACGATTGTCAATATTAAATATTGTAGCCACATCTTCAAGTTATGAAAAATGATTATTTTTATTACGATGTATCTCATGATTTCTTTCTCATGCCTTAAAGTTCTTTTCATGTCCTTATTGAAGTATCTCAAGTTCACTTGTAAAATGTTTCTCTTGTTTCCCTTACTGGGCCTTCTGCTCACCCTTTCTTTTGATGTATGTCCCCAGGTTATGAGATGAATAATGAACATAGGATGAACTAAAGGAGAAGCTTTTCAAGTGTTTAAGAAGAATGTTTTTATGTTTTTTTTATGTATTATGATCCTTGTTTCCAAGACACTAAACCTTAACGATCCTCAGTTCCGTGTAATGAAATGAAAGTTTATGTTATAAAATGGCGGGATGCTATAGTTGGTATCAAAGGATGGTTTAGTTATTTGTGGAAATTAGGATATGAAAACTCTAGGAGGAACCCTATAGAAAAGTTTAATATAGGAAATCTTCCTGGTATTTTGGTGAGTATTGAGTAAGGGGTTGCCAAGCAAATACATCCCTGTCTGGATACGAGCAGGTAGAGGTGGCTCTGGCACAGATGTACATAGGGGTAAAACTCGAAAACACCGCTTTGAGCAAGACTCGAACGGGAACTGGTACACGACAACGGGCCTTGCTGCACTCTTGGTTACGACACTCCCGGGGGATATGCTTTGGTAAATTCATAAGCTTGGTATGAACCATTGTTAAAGGAACAAAGATAAAATAAAATAAAGGTTCACATAAGAATATATGATCATTCATAACCTAGATGGGAACCTAGGAGATCACAAGTTAGGGTATACCTTTCATATACAAGTTATCCTTATATGCTTTCAGTTCCTTTTCATGATTTTTAGCTAAGTACTTAAGCCCCTAATTATGCTTTCTCTTCTTAGTTAATGGTGGGAAATGGAAGAACATGTTCCGAAAACCAATGTGATAGGAAATGCGTCGATTTTCATATTAATATGACAGGGATGATTAGGGGATTAAAATATGATTATTATTTTTTAAGACGTTCATTATTTTGGGAACCATATTTGATCGAGGTAAATAGATTACTACGGTATTTTCATTGAGGAGTAAGGTTGACTTATATTTTGAAGAATCGATGAATTTAAGGTGAACTTATAGTAATTTAGGTTACTTATGGGAATGACTAACCTATCTTGGGTAAAATATGTTTAGGTTAGCTACTTTTTTATAAGATGTTAGGAGTGGTTGATGTTGTCTGGAGATGAACAATGAAGTTGTTTTGGAAGACTATGTTATCAAATCCTTCTTGTATTTGGGTTTCAATCTTAGTTTGGTTTGTTTTGAGGAATTTTAAGGACCGTTATTTATGGAATGGTCTATGATGAACTTTCGGTAGTACCATGGAACTTTGATGATTTAAAAGTTGTTTCCATTCCTATGGGATTCTTTATTTTTGAAGAGTTGTTTTACCCTAACCTTTCTGTTTTTGGGATAATGTTTAAAGATAGAAGAAATAGATAGTTAATCTTTTGTAGATTACGTGATTCTATAGAAGATGATTCTTGTGCTTTTATGAGACCAAGTGTTTTTGAATTCTCATCATTTGGAGAAAAGATTAGTGTTGGTAGGGACTTGTTAAAGGATGAAACTCTACTTGAAGGTAGGTATATTTTCTTATGTTTTTGTTCTATGTAGTAAATGAAATCCTCAAAATTATGAAAAGAAACGTAAAACAAAAATGTTGTTGGTTTACGTTTCCTACTAGGTAATCAAAGACCGTTTACACACATCATAAGTTTGTGATTTTCTCATGGTTAACTTTCTCCTAATCATGTTCTCTATCACTCTCCCTCAGAACTTGACCCTTTGTTTTTTCCTCCATGTCCATGTTTTCCTACATGGAACCCTAGTGTGGGTTAACTCGGGTGACCATTGTACTTCCCTTTCTTTATTTTAAAGTAATAGTTTTACTGACTCCTTTTCCGATGTGGGACTTTCAATGAAATTTCAAAACCCAATTTTAAAATTGCGAGGACGCAATTTCTTAAGGGGGGGAGATTGTAACGACCCGAAATTTTTTTTAAATAAAATTTGTTTCCTAATTTTATGTGTTATTGTTATACTAAACAAAAATGTTTTATTGGATAAACATGATTATAATTAAAATGATATCAGTGGGTTTTTACTATTATATAACCATCGGTCAACATGACCACTGTGAACAAAATGTTTTGATTATTGTCTCTAAATATAAGAAATCTTGGTTAATTATTATAGAAAGAAGATTCGATGGCCTCACCTAGTAGTCTTGGACCGATCGAAGCCCATCTAACAGAGCTTGGGAAGGAGGTAGCACCACTGGGCTTTGCTCTGGATCAAATCCAAGCCGAACTTCATCATGTGAAGCTGGAACGAAATCGCCTTCGTGAGAAGTTCAAACTGATAGAAATTACTACTCGGGCAATGTTGACTGAGCCGCCCCAAGCTTCTATCACCCTAGCACACCTTACTCTTAGGTCCTATGCTGGTATTATAAGGGGTTATGTAACGAGACCGTAACTACCTTGTGTAATCCTTGTTTTAAATAAAAATTGGGATTTCTTCTTATGATGAAGTTTATGAATTTTGAAATGACCGGATAAATATAGTATGCATATTTTGATGAATTTTATAAAAAGGATATTTTAAATATGTTTATGTAAACCCTAAATAATTTAAAATGTGTAATGATTTTCAAAAAATGGTCTTCTGCAATTATGTTCAGTACTAAATTTAGAGTCTAATAAGATCAACTTGATTTTTGATGAATAGTAAATTATGAATAGTGATTTTATGATTAGGATTAGTAATATGACCAAATGGATTAGTAATCTCAATTAAAGAAAGTTTTAAAATAATCTAGGCACCTTGATTTAAGTAATGTGATTCAATAAAATAGTTAAATAACAGTTTCATTAATTATTTTTCAAGTATTAGTTTTTAAGGGTGAATAGTGTTTTTTAATTAAAAATTTAATTAAAAATAATTAGAAAATTATTTTTATAAAAATGCCTTTATTTTTGAACTCAGAGCATCGATATTATGTTATGGTAATTTTTGGGGTTTTTTCTGAAAAAAAATGAATTTTTGATGAATAGTGTTTTTATTTAAAAATTAAATTAAAAATATTTAGAAAATTATTTTTATAAAATGGATTTCATTTTTGAAATCAGAGGATTGATATTTGGTTAATGTGAAATTTTGGGATTTTTCTGAGAAAGTTGAATTTTCAGTGAATAGTAAAAATACAGTTTTAGGGTTTCGGTATGTTTAATGACATCATAATGGTGTCATGATGATGTCATGAGATCTTTTGAGGGTTTGCCGGCCAAGGGTGATGAATTATTGTTTTGGGGGCCCCATGTGGTCTAACTCCATGATAAATGACAAGGGAGAGCACATGGGTTTGAGAAAAGCACATGTGAGGTGTCCCTTGGCCATTAATGCCTTGTCCCCTCACTTTCCCTATAAATACCAAGCCCTCCTCTCATCCATTCGACTCCCCACTCATTCCCAACGAATTTCCGGTCTCATTACCTCCCAAGGAGTCCTCCCAAGGTTCCCCCAAGCCCTCAAGGTCCCAACCTTTGAGGTTTAAGAGTTACATTTTAAGGTAAGGGATCCGACCCCTCTCTTTCTTTTCAAGTAATCTCTTTTATGTAATTTCTTTTATACTCCATGTTCTTATGTTGGAGGATGTTCTTTTATATTCATCCTACTGCCTATTTCATGTTCATATGATGGGAGACCCCCCTTGCTCTCATCAATTCGTTTTAAGAATGTTTAAGTGGTGTCGTTAGGCTGCCGAATTTTTAAGGGATTCTTTCACCTTCCTTGTTTTCAAGTTCTATTTTCATTCAAGTCTTTCATGTTCCTTTTTATTATGTTGGGGTATGATCTCTAAATTATCATACTGATCTTTTATGATCATATGATGAGAGACCCCATTTGATCGCTTCAATTCAGTATTTTGAAGTTTTAAGTGGCGTCGTTAGGCTGCCGAATTTTTAAGTAGTTCTTCACCCTTCTCGTTTTGAAGTTCTACTTTCATGTCAATTATTTCAAGTTCCTTTTTGTTATATTGGGGTATGATATCTATATATATCATACTGGACTCTTATGTTCATATGATGAGAGACCCCATTTGATCTCTTCAATTCAGTATTTTGATGTTTTAAGTGGCGCCGTTAGGCTGCCGAATTTTTAAGTGGTTCTTCACCCTTCTCGTTTTGAAGTTCTACTTTCATGTCAATTCTTTCAAGTTCCTTTTTGTTATTTTGGGGAATTATCTCTATATATATCATACTGATCGCTTATGATCATATGATGAGGGACCCTATTTGATCTTGTCAAATCATTTTCTTTTGAAGTTAAGTGACGCCGTAAGGCTGCCGAATTTTCATAAGAGAAATCTAATTTTTTTTCTTCCATGTTTTTCATTTCAAATGGTATGTCCCTAAAATTTCATTACCATGTCCATATTTCCTTCTTATTCTTTCACCCTACTGTTTTATGGGTCATTTATGAAAGGGTGACCCATGTCCCCTCTCATTTCAATGTTTTCTAAAACCCCGAAACTTAGCCGTTATGCTGCAGAATTTTCCCCTCAAAATGCCTCTCTCTTTTCTCAAAAATTATTTTATGTTATAAAGTGAATACTCAAAGCTCTTATTTCTACAAGGTTATTCACATATATATCAAAATTTCCATTTTAAATTCTGGGATTTACATACATGAGACCCTCTTTCCCTTTCCGTGGGTTTAAAGTGACGTAAAGATCATGTCTTTAAAGCAGTTTTTAAAACGTTATGATTATGAAATGAAACCAATTTATTTTATGCTATATGGGTTATTTATGAAATGTTTGATGATGATATGTGTGGCTCACATGAAAATAAAGACAAATTTAAGGGTGCGCCCTGATAGCGCTCCAATGCATTGGGTAAAGACTTAATCTCTAGAGATGACCATTTTAACGACGCCTTGGTGAATAACCTTTGTAATTTTTTAACGACACCTTGGGGATGGACCTTGGTGAAACGAAACGATTGTCAATATTAAATATTGTAGCCACATCTTCAAGTTATGAAAAATGATTATTTTTATTACGATGTATCTCATGATTTCTTTCTCATGCCTTAAAGTTCTTTTCATGTCCTTATTGAAGTATCTCAAGTTCACTTGTAAAATGTTTCTCTTGTTTCCCTTACTGGGCCTTCTGCTCACCCTTTCTTTTGATGTATGTCCCCAGGTTATGAGATTCATAATGAACATAGGATGAACTAAAGGAGAATCTTTTCAAGTGTTTAAGAAGAATGTTTTTATGTTTTTTTTATGTATTATGATCCTTGTTTCCAAGACACTAAACCTTAACGATCCTCAGTTCCGTGTAATGAAATGAAAGTTTATGTTATAAAATGGCGGGATGCTATAATGCAGTAGTCCACACGTCCACAAACGTTGTCATTGTATTCTCACAAAATAAAAATCATGATGAAATATTATATATAATAATTAAATAAGAATTAATAAAGAATAAATATTTGATAGAAGTGTCTTAAGGTGTAGGTAATAAAATTAACATAAAAACATTTAAGTATATTTATGACACTTAGGTTATTATATAAGTTTTATATATGAATAATTTAAGGGGATGATAATGAAATAAAACAAAATTCCTCATTCAAGAACATTACCTCTTCTTTGGGTAACTCATTTTGATTTGCACCGAAGGACCACTTTGGTTTGATTTATGCCCAAAGTGAGGATTATAATATGAGGTAAGGTATTTTTTAAGCTAATATATGTAGATTTTTGATGATACAAATTTATTAAGAGGTGTGAATAAGTGAGGGGGTGAGTTCCCTTTTATAGTGGAGGAGGATGGCATTCTTGTAAATACAGAAAGGTAAACACTATTAGGAGGTATCCCTTACATCATATTCCTACAATAACAAAAGAATTGAAGACAAATTTGGATATGGTAGAAAAATAGATATAAAATAGGTTTTTGACAAGTTTCTATATCATTTGGCCTCTTAAGATTAATATTAAACCACTAAGTAAACACATTTTCACCTTAATCAGTGTAATTAATTTTATCTTCTTTCACTAATATTTTTGGTAAAAAACTAAGTTTACCTTAATTTAAATTATACATTATTATGTTTCTAAATATATAATCTATTTTTTCAAATTCAATTCACATAAGTGGAAAAAAAAATATTTTAAAATTAACCCCACAGAAGAGATTAGACAACTGATTTTTAAAGTTGGAGAATTCAAAAGTTTGAAATGTTTTTATACACATATTCATTGTGAAATTTATTACAATGAAATGAATTATATTAATGTATTTATAATTAAAATAATTAAAATTTAGAACCAATTTAAAAAAGATAACTATATAAATGAATTAGACAAAAAATTTAATTTTCAATTAACATTCAGTATTTTTCACTATTCATCTTGAAATGAAATTTATCATAAAAATACCAAACATTCACCCAAAGTAAATTTTGATATTAAGATTTAAAAAATTAAGTTTATTCTTTCAAATAAAAATTATGAAATTGTTAATTTTTTAAATAATCCTACCATTAATAGTTTGTAAATTTTTTTTTCTGAATAATACAACATTTTACCCCTAAAATTGGTTTTGTTATTATTTTATGCATATCTAAATTATTTGATGAATGTAGAAAACATTGGTTTAATTTATAATATATAAATTTCATTAATAAATCTCACTAGTGGTGATTAGTTAACTTTTTTATGATAAGATGCCTTTTTATAAATAAATGGTTTTTTCATAAAAACACATATTTTATATTCAATTGGATTTGATTATTTATTTATAATTTATTGAAAAAAAGAACTAAATTTATAAATATGTTTGAACCATACTTTCATAATTTATTTTAAATTATTATTATCTTCCATTCCAAGGACTATAAGATAACTATAACTATATTTTTATAATAATATTAATAGTATATTCTAATTTGGTAAAATTTGGTCTTGCGTATAACAAAAGATATCAAATTAACACAAAATTTTGTGTATCATAATATAATAAAAGTGTTACATGTACCAAAGTTTAATATGAGAGATTCATGTAGTAAACACTTAACTTGATGATGTGTATAAAGAAATCATAACTGGGTGTAGCATGCAATACAAGCCATTAATGAAATTTTATTTCATCAAAAAAATTATTTCATAAAAATCTATGTGTTATATTCTACCCCCTCAAAAAATGAATTTAGCCCTAAAAATTCATCTAGGACATTGATGATTTAATACTTTAAAGTTCATTTCATAGAAACCCACATATTAAAAATAAACAATGAAACTTCTATTAAAAATGGAATTTTGGAAACATCACGTTTAACCAAAGTAAATCATAAATATTTTTCCACATTAGAGAACATAGGTGGAAGGTGAATATGTGGACATGGAATAAAAGAATAAATAATTATATATCATGATTGAGTTTATTTTTTACAAGCAAGTAAATGATCACTGGAAAGTTAAGGGACTTAAGGCCATAAATCTGTAATGATTTATAAGACCATCAGTTCAAAAAAAATGAACATATTTGGATAAATATTTTTCAATGTACTTTTCTTATATATGATAAATTCTATTACTTTCTAAAAATATAAAGAAATATGTATAATTGATTTCATTCCTTTTTATATTCACAATCTCACACTTTAGTGGTGCCTTGCTCGAGTTCCATTACATCTATTACTCCACTAAATGATGGTAAATTTTTCATTACTGAAGCATTAATAAATCTTGAGATCTATAAATAGAATGATAGGTTATTCCATATAACTTTAGTTAACATCACAAAAAAATAGTTAGCATAGGTTATCCAATATGCATAAATCCCCATGTGGTGAGATAATACTTTAATCTATAAAACCTTATCTAAATATTAACTTAAACCATTATATAAATGGTTAACCATATAACCCTTATAAAAGATAAAAATAAAAAACATTAAAAATAATGTTAGAAAATTTATCAAAATTATCATAGCACTAATCCCCTATAAATCATAAATTAGTTCCTGGTTGTCACATACCAAACAAGTGAATACCTTTATCATGTATTCTCTTAATACATGATAATAACATGAATTACTATAGAACCTTTATAAAAACAATAATCCTTATTCACTATATGTTTAAAACCATAATTTATTCAATATATTCCACAGATCCAATAATTTTTTAAACTCCATAAATGATATCATAAAATTCATTGTAAAAAAACCTTTAATATATTTCCATGGTACTCCGTACTATCCAATTTAGTTTATTCTTATTAAATATATCTTTATCCAAAATTAAAACCATTTTCTCAACATTAGAAACATATTGAGGGTTACCCTACCTTAATCAGGTTTTTCCCCATAAAATATATCCTTTCCATAAAATCAATTTTCAAGTTTATCAGTACCATTCTATATGATCTTTTAGATCCACAATGAAAATGTTATACTAAAAAATCCTTATATATTTCAGAATTAATAATTTTTGAATCCAAATAAACACTTTGATTATTTCACCTCATCTTTAACCCATTTACTAGGATTCCTCATCATATTTGCTAATACCTATTTAATATTTTGTGAAATATTAATCATGTATTACCACTAATAAACCTCAATTTAATCATTCTTCTAACATTGGACATAAATGATACTATTAGAACAACCCATACATTTCATATGTCATTTTTTGTCTCTTTGTTGTTAGTAGAAAAATAATTACTCATACAACAATGATGATTCTCTTATTGAGATTTCCCCTTAGAACATTGATCTACATAATTCCCATTATTTGTACACTTAATACATTCAACTGTTTATAATACCTTAGTGATTCTAATATACCCTTGAACTAAACTCTTGATTTTCCTCATAAATTTATTACATTGTGGTCTTGTTCACTACACATTAGACATCTTATCCTTTACCAAAATTCCAGGTCATTTTCCTATACATTAACTCATCATTAGAAATTTCCTTAGAGAAATCCCTCCTTTGAAATTTCTATAGGGATATCACTAAATTTTTCTCATCCTAGTTTCTAAGATTGACTAAACCTTTCCTTTGATACCAACTATAACACCCCAAGATTAAATAAATGGATATTACATCATTTTTTAAGAAAATTCATTAGATTAAAAAAATACATTCTAGGGGACTGTAATAGTTTAGTGTATTTGGAAACCTGGAATACAATATTCTAACATTGTTAAAGATATTCAATGTTTCCCATAAAGATCTTCACACTTTGTACTCTGACCTAAAATATTTATTCATAACCCAAGAAAAGGAAACATAATAAAGGGTGAGATCACATGCTCTGTAATGGTATATAAATGAGATATGTATGCATAACATGAGAATAAGGTTTTGTGAAAATGAGAATAAAATTTGAATATCATACCCTTCACATCAAAGATCATATACATGAGTCATGGAAGAAATATTGAAAGTTCATAAGACATGAATTAAAATGGAATCAGAACTTAATCCATGAGAGAATTGAATAGGAATAAAGGCATATAATTTTGGAATACATAGAGAATAGAAAATATTATATTAAGGTTTCCTACCAATATCTCCATAACATGTTAGGCTTGAGATAATCACCCATGTACCTTCTTCAGGCTGGGGCGGAAAACCCGTGTTCCCTCTTATTTTTAGATTTGGGACACAACCCATGTTCCCTCTTGTTTTCATATTTGGGATACAACCAATTTACCCTCTTGTTTTAGGAATTGTTCTAGAACCCATATACCCTCTTGTTTTAATGCTTGATAAACAAACAGTGTACCCAGTTGTTTTAGGTATTGTGCTACAACCCATGTACCCTCTTGTTTTCGGGCGTGAGCTACAACCTGTGTACCCTCTTGTTTTCAGGATTGGGATAGAACCCATATACCCTTTTCAATCATATAACATTTATCATTAACCAAATAATTAGAGGTAGATATAGGTTCCACCCGTCATATAACGAAATAATACATACGTGTTCCATAAGATAATAAAACATTTGTCATATCATGACCCATAAAAATAGATGGGTTTCATAAACATCATTTCATAACCCATGGAATGGAATGGGTATCTTATAAATTTCATCATATCATAACCTATAAAAAAGAGAGAGGTTTCATAATAATTTAATAATAGTCTAATCTTTGAAATGAATTAGTTTTCGTAAGCGTTTTATCATGGTATAACCCATGGAAGAGAAATATATTTCATAAAAAACATATCATCATAAACATAAATCATTCAAAGAAAGAATAAGGCTGGTGAACTTGTATAATATCCCCAGTAAAGAATAAAATATATCAAAGGCTAGAATCTTATAGGGAGAAGGATTTTAATAGATCAGTTGGACTATTTCTTAATGAAAATAATCATTCATTGAAAACATATGTTTGAAACATAAATATTTTAAAATTTTTTTTTTTGAAAAACACTTTGAAAATTTAAAAAGTAAGAATAAAAAATAATTTAAATAATTTATTGATGAAAATATCATTTTCTATTTTAAGAAGACTCTTTAATTATAAAACATTTTAAAAACCTTTTTCTTTTAAAATAAACTTGAAAACTCAAAAAAAAATCTTTTTAAAACACTTTTTAAAATATAAAACATTTGGGAAACATTTTTTGTTCAAAATAGATTTGAAAAATTATAATGGAAGATTCCAAAATAATTGAAATAATTTTCATTGAAAATAATCTTAAAATATCATTTAAAAACATTTTTGAGAACATTTTTATAAAACATGGTTTTTTAATAAAACCGATTTTTGACTGAAAATAAATAAAGTATAATTTTATTAAAATCCTTTTTTAATTATCTTAAGTACAAAAGAGTGGATATATGGTACTGTTATATGAATAAATCATGAATAAAAATATTATAATAATATTCATGAGAATGATTGATATATGTATCATAATATTTCACTAATGGAATCACAATAATAAACAATCATGATAAATGATGAGATTATAGAAATAATGTCTTAATACATTGGAACATTGAATCAAAATAAACGTAAAAGAATAAAATTACATAAAGATTAAAATATCATGAAAATAACGATATTCATGATATAACATTTAATATGGAATTTCATAAACCTCTTAAACAAATTAGGTGTATAACATGAAATGTGTCTCAAAGAAGAAAAATTGATATAAAATTACCTTACTGATTCGGTAACTTTTGAACCGTAAACCCCATGAAAGAGATATCATAAAATGGATATTTAAATACCAATAAATTTAAATATAATAATAATATAAAATATTCAAGGGTAGTATATACATCAAATAAAATAAATGAGTGTTTAATAATGTATAAGTCTCACTGAAATAAAAGTGAGACTTGAAATCCCCTTACTACTTGAGTAAATTTTTAATCACGATCCCGATGAAATAATAACATAAATTGAAAATTTTAATATCATAAAATAAATTAAATTCATTATATAAAATTACTTAGGGAATTATATTCACCACATAATATAAATGGGTGATGAATATTACATGTATCTCATGAATATAAGAAAGTGAGATGAAATTACCTTACCTCAATTCTTGATTTTCTTCGTACAAATTCAAACCTCATGTATAAAAAATATAATTTTAGCATTAATATACCAAAGAACCATATTCATATATATAATACCATATATTATTTTATTATGACTTTATATTACCCGTTAATTAACAATTTCATGTTAAAGTTATGTTTCGTGTAATATCCTCTTTGTTTTTCATATATATCTTGACATGTTATTTTTTGGTCCTTTTCTTTGATAATTATTTAATTATATCCAAAATTTAACCCATGATATAAATGATATATATATATATAGTATATATTTATTTATAATATTATATAAATGGAACATAGAGAAATGAGATACATCATTTGTAGAGATGGCACGCCATATGTACGTCTGAATGCTGTTTCCGTTTTCTTGTCATATTGAAAAATGTAAGTAAAGTAAATGATATATATATATATATATTAATATTCCAGTAGATTTATTATTTCATTTATATCACATATTTTTATTGAACCCATCCTTAATACATGCCATGTAAATTGTGAATGAATCACATCTCTTTAAAGAAGTGGTAGTCCATATGTCTATTAATGATGTTATCATATTCTAAAAAATGGAAATCATGATGGCATGTGTTATATAATAATTAAATAATTATAAATAATTCATATATATCATATATATCATATATAAAGACTATATAAATCATTATTACCAACCTTTAGTGGTTGTAATGGAAGAACGAACAACATCGGTTCATGAGGCAGTACTTCTCTGTACACACAAACGATGACTATCTATCTTGTATAATGTAAGTGTGTGAGGGTATATGTATTAACCTTAACATAACAAAATATCATTACATTTAGGATACATAGGTTATTATATAATCTTTATATATTAATAATTTAATGGGTGGAGAAAAAAATTAAACAAAAGTTCTCGTTAAAGAACCTTACATCTTCTTTGGGTAACTTCTTTTGGAAAAGTGTGTAGGTCATTTTTTCCCTTAATATTAATGGTTAAACACTAAGTAAACTCATTTTCATCTTAATCTCTATAATTAAATTTAATAATTTTCATTCATATTTTGGTAAAAAAAACTAAGTTTAACTTAATATACGTAATAAATTATGATGATTCAAAATACGAAATTCATTTGTCCAAATCGAATTAACATAATTTGAAGAAATTAATTTAAGATTAATCCTACAGATTGGATGAGATGATGAGGCAGCCTGAGTAGGGTGTGGGTAAAATTGAGCAGGCCACCAAAAATGGTGTCTAAAACAATATCTATTATATAACAGTGCATGAAGTTTTATAAAGAAACAATTACAATTCATAAGTAAAAATTATAACATTATCAATTATTTTTTATTTAACCACATATTCCCCTGGGTTCCCGATGACACCCGAACTCTCTATATCTATTTTGAAGCATTTTAGAGTCTAAACTATCCCTAAGGGATAATATATATCTGAATTCTATAGTTACCATTCATTATCTCAATATCACAAATGAATTCAATTATCATCATTCATTATCTAAATATCACATATGAATGCCATTACAGCCATTCATCCTTTCCAAATAACATATGAATACATTTGTACCATTCATGATTTCTATTCATACATGAATTCCTTTCTTACCATTCATCATTTAAAATCACCATTGAATTCCATTATTACCATTCATCATTTTAATATCACATATGAATTCTATTATTACCATTCATCATTTCAATATCACATATTAATTCCATTGTTACCACTCATCATTTCAATATCATATATGAATTCCATTTTTACCATTTATCATTTCAATATCATATATATCAAAATTAATTAATTCAATAATTAATTAATCACATTTATCACATTACTAATTTAAAAATTAGTTTATAACATCAGTCCCTTTAATTAATTAATAAATTAATTAAGCACATCAATCCCATTAATTAATTCACTAATAAATTAAGCTCATAAATTCAATTAATTAATTCATCAGTGAATTAATCCCATAAATACCATTAATTAATTCAATAATTAATTATCCAATTAATAATACCAATATCCCATAATTAATTCAATAATTAATTATTAAATTCACAATCCCAATATCCCATAATAAATCTAACAATTAATTATTCAATTCCCAATCCCAATATCCTATAATTTATTCAACAATTAATTATTCAATTCAAAATCTCAGTATGTTATAATTAATTCAACAATTAATTATCCCAATCCAATCAATTCAATATCCCCAATTTCAGAATTCCCAAATTAATTAATTCACCAAATTAATTAATTCAATGAAAGAACTCAATTTCTAATCATCCAATAGAAATTATACAATTACATACATATATTTGAAATCCTGAACTTGATATTTTCATAATAGACCACCTACCTAAATTCTTTGTCGAACACTCACCAATGAAATAATCCCCAATTTGAAGTAGATCAATCAAGAATGCAACGAAGAACAAGATTTTGATCCAAATACTAAATCCAAGATCAAAAAAGTCAAGATCTAACAATAATAGCTCTATATCTAGATCCAATAACAGATAAAAATACCTATTTTACCTAGAAAGAGAAGTGGAAGAGAGAGATAAAGATATAAAGGATAATAAATCACATACCTGGATGGGGAAGATCCTCAATTCTTCTTTTTTTATTCACTAATAATGGAGGTCATAAAGTCTTGGAATATTTCCAAGAGACTACAAAATTGTGAAAGGTAGATTAGGGTTGAATGAGGGTAGATTTTGGGTAAATATAGGGGTTTGAGAAATTAAAAATCTAATTTTTGTGTTAACTTAAATCCTGCGCATGGTTTGATAGATAAAGGAGCATTTATTCCCCTAACTGTGTGCCTTAAATGTGCACTTATTTTAGGGGGGGGGGGGGGGTTCACAATTTCTCATTTTTGGGCGAACGTTTAAACAAACCATGTGGAAGTAATGAAAAAACTATATATCCAGGGCTACACAGTTTGCTGGGTCAGGGTATATGGTTAGGGAAAACCATGAACCAACCATGAAATTCCCTCTTTCTACTACTTTCTCAAATTTTCACCCATAAAACCCCAATGTAAAACTAAAAAAAGCAATCAACACAATGAAAAAGATCACCTATAAATGAGCCTGATACATATCTATAAATGGTCAAGATCTTACACATGGTCTCAGAATTTAATATTTTAGTTGATTATGATAAGGTGAAAGCTATTACTACATGGGAACAACCACGAAATGTTTCATGGATTCAAATATTCTTGGTCTTAGTGGTTTATTACCACCATTTTATCAAGGATTTATCAAACTTGTCTTCTCAAATTATATCTATAACTCATAAAGGAGTTGAGTTTGTTTGTGATGGTAGGTGTTAGAATTATTTTATTGAGATGAAACGTCTTTTAACTTCTGTGTCAGTGCTGACTCTTCTAGAGGTTGGGTAGAGTTATGTTTTTCTTTTATGATGCATCAAGGTTGTGTTTAGGATGTGTTATTAGAAAGGGTGATCAAATCATTTCTTTTGGATCCAAACATCTTTAGTCACATGAGAAGAACTGTCCTACCCATGATCTCAAACTCACAACTATGATGTATGCTCCTAAAGACTAGTCACATTACCTTCTCGATTAATGGATTACCAACTATTTTGATCACAAAATCCTAAGTTATAAATTCTCTTAAATATATTTGAATCTCCATCATAGGCATTGGTTAGAGTACCTATAGTAATTTGATTTAAAAATTTCTTATAACCAGATAAATTGGAATGTCATAATTAATGCTTTGAGAAGGAAACTTCTGACCTAGGTCATGAAGGAATAATCAGAAGTGTGGAATTTGATCGATCTCTTTTCTCAGTTGAACTTGGGAGTCCAGGAAAATTTATCGAAGACTATTTTGACCATTTTTTATTTGAACTCCTCTCTTCTCGAGTTTATTATTTCAAATTATAAGTGTGATGATGATTTATTTGGCTTTAGAGAATCTATTCATGGTGGGGAGATGTTCACTAAGTGGTCATTCTCCCTGTAGGGTATTCTATGTTTCCAGAACTAGTACATTGTGCCTTCTTCCTTGATAAATTCTATAATGGTAAACTATCATAGTTCTTAGTGGGATGTGAACATGGATACCACAAAGATATTATTTGGTATGCAGTTTTGATTATGATGGCAGGTATGAGATGATACATTTTTGAATATGTTTCTCACTACTATAATTTCCAACAGGTCAAGGCCGAGACCCAGAAACCATTGGGTTTTATATATCCTATTCTAGTGTCAAATTGTAAGTGTTATGAGATTTATATGGACATTGTGGTGTGTTTAATTCATAATCTTTGGAATAATAATGCGATATGGGTTCTGATTGATCATCTGACCAAATCGGATAACTTTATACCCATCTGTGAGACAACCAAGGTTGAGTACATGGGAAACCTGTATATACAGGAGGCTTTCAGGTTTCATGGTTTTGCATCTATGATAGTATCTGATTGGGATATTTGGTTCACATATCCATTTTGGTGAGGCCTCTAGGAGGTAAAGGGATATCAGGTGAGAATGAGAACAATGTATCATCAACACATGGATGGACATAAAGAACGAGATATTAATATTTTTGAAGACATGATTCATTCCTAAATCCTCAATTTTAGTGGTTCCTAGAATAACCACTCAGTATTGGTTGAGTTTTCCAATAAACACTATTACTAGTCATTCATTCGTAGGGCGCCCTTTTAATATTTTTACATCCACCCATGTAAATCATTGAGGTGTTAGCCAGTGGTTGGTGATGTTTCCTTGGTTGGACCAAGATTGGTCCAAGTGACAACTGGTAAGATTCATGTGATTCATTTGGGAATGGTGATGAAATAGAGTCTATAAAAATATTTTGATAATTTTCATCAATGGTCATTTAGGTTTTTTTTGGTGAATATCTGTTTTTGAGAGTTTCACCTCATTTGGGTCATTAATAGTTTGGAAAACAGGGAAAGCCTTCACCACAATTTTTGGAACCATTGGAGATTATTGAGAAGGTAGAGAAAGTGGATTTACATTTAGCACATTCAACACTATTTACATTAATACATAATGTGTTACATGTATTGAAGATTCAGAAGTGTCTCTATTAACCTTCTCAAATTTTGAGTTCGGAAGATCTTGATGTTGGGACAAATTTATCAGTGATTGAGAATCCAGCCAGTATTGTTGATTCTGATACAAAGGTACTTCATGGGAGGAAGATACTTTTGGGTTTTATGCTATAGTAGCATGGTTATGATTCACATTCTACTTAAAAGTGTGAGGCATTGATGAGATATTAGTGCCCTAATATCATTTTTATGGAAAGTTCTTTACATGATTTATGGGGAATTTTATTTTATGGAGTGGAGATTCGATCCTTCTCCGGTAAGTGGATATCATATTTTGTGTTCTATTAAAATTTTCCGTTACCTTCTACCTATAGAGTGTTGGATCATAATTTTATTGATATATATAAAATATATATTTTTTTTATCTAATCCCTATCTTTATAGATCTCAATTCTAAATTTGATTCATAGATCTTACCCACCTTTAATCGTCGTTGGAATTCCCATTGTAGGTGTTGATCATTTGATTCTGTGATTTAAGGTAGGAGGATCCATTTGATATTTTCCATGAAATTTAAACCTTTATTTGGTTTAATTTTTTGAAATATCTTTCAATTTATTTATAAAAAATTTATTTGGAATTATTTGATTACAAAATTTTAAATTTCATTTATTTTGAGAAAACCCCCCAATTATAATAGAATTGGAATTGTGAGATGAATTTTGAGAATGAGGGATTTATTTTTGAGAAAACGATTTAATGATGTAATTTATTAAATTATGTTATATATTTTGAGAAAATTTTTAAATTGAAATAATGAACACCCATGATTGGTTTTAAATTGAAAAATCATGAAATGATGAAAAAACATTGCTTTGGTTTTGAAATTGAATAGGTATATTGAAACTAAAAATTGAGAAATTGAATTATAAATGATGATTTATTTGAAATGAGATTATATGAACATTATTCATTAATTTATTTACCACATCCATGCCAATGTAGTTAGTAGGTAATTTGGGACAAGAACACGAGGTTCTTGATCCCCTATCAATATATTGATTCTGAAAAATCAAACAAAAGTCTAAATTAGCATGATTATTCTCAATGGTATATTGATGAGTCTTATTTGGACTGAGCTTGAGGGATTTATGCACATATGTTTAGCTGTGATCCATTATTTTAGAAGTGTAAGGATCCTATAACTGGAAACTAACAAACATCATGGTGGATAACCATGGTTCTTACTGTGTATATTTTTATTATATATTCCATCATTTATAGAACTATTTTACTCATACCAAATGATTTATAAAAATTATTTTATATAAAATTTTTATTCAATTCATATTGGAAATTTTTTCCACCTTTTGAGAAGAATGCATATTTTGTTTTAAATATGAAAATGATATGTTATGCCATGCAATGCCTTGCTTTAGTTAAATTGAAAGAATTATTACTTTATTGTTATGGAATCTATTATGGAATACTTGGTGAGACCCTACTAATATTTCTAGATCACACACTGACTTTTCCTTGTGTAATTTATTGATTTTTTTATTCAAGGTTTGAGTAAATAGAGGGATCCACTTGGAGGTAGCATATGTTCTTTATCCTTTGGACTATGGAGTGATGATGGTTGCCAGTGGAGCTGTATTCCACTTATTACACATATTTCTTAGAAATTTGATGGTTATTGATGATAGTTTTGGTTGAGGTGTCGTTGATTAGTTTATCCATATTGTTAGGTGGTATTTTACCTATTTAATTAAAGGTACATTCTCCCTGGGAAGTGTTGATATACCTACTTTTATTTTTCTTCTTCTACTTTTTGTGAAAAAACCATTCCCTCTTTATTCTTGTAAGATGTGAGGTGGTAGTCACCAACCTGTAGGGATTGGGAACGCCCTTCATGCTATGTGATATAGTTAATATTTTCATTATTTTTCATGCGGGTTTCAATAATTTAATCCCAAAAAATTATTCAATTTGAGCTTATTTGTATCATTTTAGTATTTTTGGTGGATTTTGGGCTTAATTATGAAAATTGGTTAAATCAGGAAATTTAGCAGTTTTCTATAGCTTTTGTTTTTCGGGCATAAATTTTACAATTTGATCCAATTTAAGTGATTATATTTTTTAGACTTAATTTTTTTGTTTTATTAATCTTTAACTTCTGGGCCAAGACCCTATTTGAAACTCACTGGTCTAAAAAAATCAATCGAAATGAATCTTTTGTTTTGTTGATAGAATGAATCCCACATAAGTTATTGAATTATATCTCTACCTATATAACTCCATATAAATTGATTATATATGTATTGGAAATAGTTCTTAGAGCCTCATCTTCATAGTAAATTTCATGAAGTAATTCTATCATTAAGGCATACATTTCATACAACAAAGTGGAGGGAGTTGAGTAGTCTCCTCTGGCAGAAAAATCCTTCATCAGTAATTCGATTTTAAATTTTCATAAACTTGTCGAAATCCAATTCCATTTTGTGGGAGCATTAAAAAGAGATAAGGGAACAACTATTCCCAAGAAACCTTTTCGATATTAGGACATTTATTATGATAAATGGACTAAAACTTTCATATTATTAAATATAGAGGGAAACTTTTCCACCCCTCAAGCCTATAAATATGTGTGTACACTTATATTAAAGGGTGTTGTTGAAGGATGTTAATGAGGGGATGTGAAATAGGATTTGAATATTTATGTTCTGTGGATTTTCTCATTTCACTTTTCTTAGTTTTGTAATTCTCACTTCTTCCCCTTTCAACTCTATTACCCTTCACATAGAGGGGTAAAAATTTTGAGTGATCGGGGAAGGGGGAGTTTCTATTTTGTAATGTCGGAGTCTTATGATTTAATATAAAAATATCTTTTTATTTTGAATTATTAATATTTTTAGTGTTTCCCAATTCTCTTAATGGGAACACATTTTGTGTTTTGGTGTAATTCATTATTAATAGATTTGTTTTAATATATTTCAACTCCCTTAGCCCAACGATGTTTATCTCAATCAAGAAGATTGTGTTAGGTGGTGAGTGTCTAGATGTCATTGAAACATTGGAAGATTAAGTGAATCATTTAAAGATTTCTAAGGAGCAACAATTCCCGATCAGGACTTGCTATATTTATTTATGAATGGTTTATGAATTTTCATGCATACATGAGTGATTTCTATTGCTTCCTTCATCCAATGGAGTTTGAAAACTAGATCAAGGAGTAATTCATATATCAATCAATAATAATAGAGGGGTATTATATTTATTAATATAATGAAATTGAAAAAGGTGATCTCACCCTGACCCCATCACTCTTTTCATCAATTTGGTATCAAAAATCAATATAATTTCCTTCTTTCTTTTTAAATTCAAAAAATTTCAATAAAAATATCTTATTTTCACTCAAATTTAAGTGATAAGAATTGTTTTTGTGCACTCCAATCAAGAGACGTCCCAGTTCAACCACTTTACTACATTTTAACTTAGGAAATATTGGTTTTTGTCAAACCCCACGATAGACACATGTCACCATATCAGATCCACCTCGAGTATAATGGTAACAGGGTATCCATGTTATTTCACGAAATATAAACTAATATTTTATTATTTTAAGAACATAAATTATATCAATATACTCTTCCATCAAATGGGAAATGGAATTTTCAATCGTGTATACAATGAACTACCACCTTGTGAGCTGATACTATTTGTTTTCCATCCCATATCTCACAGATGGAAATAATGATGTATTTAATATTTATATATTTGATATTTATTATATTATAATACCTCTATAATTATAATACCACATATACCTTCTCACCAAACAACACATTGGAAAACATTAACGTCGCTCGTGTGTACGACAGACTACTGCCTGGAAGACTGATGTGATGTGTTTTTCATTTTTGGTTTACATGGATGGTAATAAGGATATATTAAATTAATATATATGATATTTATAACATAATTATACTTACATAATTATTATATCACATAAACCTTATTACTTTACATTTCATGGGGGATACAATAACTTCATTTTTGTGTATAGAAGACTACCACCTCGCAAAGAGATATTATTCGTCTCCACATAATTTAACGACCTGACCATAGAATCCCAAAGTCAGTGTATACTACCAATACATTTTCATTATTATATGGAATCAAATCACAATGTTCCAAAGAGTTTAATAGTATTGGTAAACTAGAAATATACACGAGTCTTGTATTTCAAATGAATAAACTGATTACATCATTTTTTTCTTTTAAGGATAACTTTTTTCCAAATATGATATCCTTTAATATATCTCTTAGCACACTTCTTAGATTCCTAGGGAAGGTAAAAAAATAAGGGTGATATCAAATTCTCATTAAGGATAAATTATCGCAAAAGTAATAATGAATCAATGAGAATAGTCCATATAAAAAGTTAAATACATGAGAATACATGACATTTAAATAACTAGATAATGAATAAAAAATATCAAAAGGTATGAAACCTATAATTCTATAAAATAAATTAATGGATAATTAAATACATCCATATATTTTTTTCATAGTGAAAATCTCATAGATATTAAATATTGAATCAAAATGAAGGCAATAATTAATTATTGGACAACATGTCTAAGGCACATGAAAACCTATACCATTATGGCCTTTCAAAGATGGATTGAGACTACATGTATAAACCTATTTAATTTTCACAACTAATTATTCTCATGAGAACCTATTGATGCATCAAGGGGTAATATAAATTCTGGGCCCCACCCATCACTGCAAGTCCAAAGAATTCGTCATATCGAGTAATCAATTTAATTAGTAAACAATATGCCTGATTAAATATCCATATTGAAATAAGAATAAATATTTTTCAATCATTCCTCATTATAGGATAACAAACAATAAGGTTTTTTGACATTTATGAATGGATATACCATTGAAATATCATTAAAAAATTCTTGAGGAAAATTATCTTGAAATATTCCAAAGTGTCCCATACTAATTGGAAATATTTGAACCATAATTTACCATGAATTAAGTGAAACTTAGAATATCATTAGAATAAGGAGATTTATTATATAACATTTCAAATTAAATATACTATGTAAAAATGATATATTGTTTAGGAAATAAACATATTAATGATAAATGATATTAATAATTAGGGGAAATTCAATTTCAAATGATCATAAGAAATTGAAAATTTCAAATGGGACTAAAAAATGAATCAAGGAAGTGAATTTTGATAATATACTTGGATAAATCAATCAAAAGCCTTTGAGAGTAGTAATTAGCATGCTATCAATACAAAATATCCTAAGTGGAGTAACATAATGGGTTGCTGTCATTGATAAAATAAAAGAAGAACTTTAAAAAAATTGTTGGGGGAAAATATCATTTTATTTTGAGAAAAATTTTCTTCAAAAATAAATTTAAAAAAAAAACTCTTTAAATGTATACCTTTTAATTTGTTAATAGAATCTTTAATGAAATGAAAACAGGTGAACCCGAACACACCTTACAAGGAAAAAAGAACATTTCTTTTGCGTGGTAAAATGTTAGAAAAATAACTTGTTTGGAAAGATACAAGAATATTCTTTTGAAAACATTTGAAAAAGAAAAAAAAGGATAAAAATTTATTTAATAAATCATTTTGGGAAGGATAAAAAAATTTTGAAAACCATTTTATGAAATAGGGTTTTTATAAGAAAATAGGTTCTCTGAATAAAAAGATAAATGAAGTAGGGTTTTCTTAAAAACATTTTATAAAACACTTTGAGTAAAAAAGAGTGGAAAATTTGAATTTTTAATTGATAAATGTCATTAATAAATTTAGGAGAATAAAATGGAAAAGTTTTACTAAACAATGATCCAATAATTTTCTATTACATAAATTCAAGTGTAAATAATCCCAAACAAAATGGGATTTTGAAGTAAACCCTTGAAAAGACCACAACATTGACGTGTGAATCAATTGATTAATGGATTATGTGTGTAAAATGAAAATAAAAATAAAAAAAGTTGAAATAAAACAATATATAGTGAAAATTTATTACACACAACATCGTAGAATATTATTGACAACGATGATGCAATATAACCCTAAGAAAAGAAATTGGGTTATGAAATTCTTTTCCACATGGTAATGCTTAATTAAAATCCCATTAGATGAAATAATTAAAATAGAAACAAAAAAAATATAATTAATAATGAAAAATTGACGATATAATATATCAAAATTTTCAGTAGATACACGACACAAAGGGAGTATGTGGTGAATGTGAAATTTATCTCGCAATTGTAAAAAGTGAGATGAAAATACCTTACCCTGCATTCCTTTTTTTGCGAACTTCCTTTAAATTCCTGTATAATGGTTTTAAAAATGTTAATAACTTATTAAATAATTATATTAATATTTATGATATCATATATGATCTTCTTATAATATCTTATTACTTATTTTTTCTAATCTTCCATTATTTTCACTATTTTGAGTTTTAATTGCGTTGTTTCTCAAGTATGCTTTGACATGTTACTTATTATTACTATCATGGTTTTATCATATCTATAATGTAAACCATGATTTAAACATCTTATATATTCATTATATATTTATTTATAATAAATAATAAAATTTGGAGATAGGAAATGAAATGCACCATTCATGGAGATGGTAGGCCGTACGTACACATGAATGCTACTTTCATTTCATTGCCATATATTAAAGAATGAAAAATAATATATATGTGGATATGTATATTATAATTATATTATTATATTCATGTGTTATATATCACCTATATATAATAAAAATAGCCTTTATATGTTCTATGTATTGCGTGAACGAATCACATCTCATTAAGGAAACAATAGTCCACACTTCCACAAACGAGGTTCTCGTATTCCCACAAAATAGAAAGTATAATGGTATGTGTCATATATAGATATTAAATAAGAATAATGAAATTATAAATCTCATATATATCATATATAACCTGTGTGTACATCATAATTTCAAACCATGAGCGGTGGTAAAGGAAAAATGAACAATCATAGTCTCACGAGGCGGTAGTTCACCATACACGAAACAATAAGTTTATTACCCATTAAATGAATGTTTGTGTAAGTGTAGGTTATCCGTTAACATAAAAAATATACATATTTTTATGAAAATTTTATTATTATATAATCATGGAAAAAAGATAATTTAATGAGTGGTAAATTAATATAAAATAAAATACCTTGAGGAAGGATGTTACTTATTACTCAGATAACTCCGTTAGGTTTTTACCAAAAGGATTCATTGGATGGATTTATTCCCAAGGATAGGTTTCTATGATTAGAGGAGATATGTTTAAGATAAATTTGGTAATATATTCATAGAATCAAAGTGACTTGAGAGGTGTGAGGAAGGGGGAGGGGTGAGTACCTTTTTATAGTGGAGGAGGACTGACATTCTTGTAAATTTTGGAAAAGGGAATTCCACCCACATTTTTTCTATGAGATGTGGCTCCGATAATAAAAAATATTATATAAAATGGAATATATGGTAAAAATATGGACATAAAATGGAATTTTGAAAAGTTTATATGTCATTTCGTCTCTTACATTTTAGGTTTAATCCCTTATTAGACTAATTTTTCTCTTAATCATTATAATTAATTTTAAACGCTTTCACTAATAATTTTTTTAGAAAACTAAGTTAACCTTATTAAAAATTATAAATTATTAATATTCTAAATATTTAATCCATTTTTCAAAATTCCAATCACATAAGTGTCTGAAATTAGTTTAAATTTAATCCCACAGATGAGACGACAAAGCGAGTTTTTTAATTATAAATGTTCAAAGGTTTTGTAAGTTTTTATATACAATTTCGAAGTAAAATTGATTACAATAAACTAAATTGGATTTTTTGATGTATAATTGATATAATTAAACTTTAAAACTAATAATAAAATTTAATTTTACCTTATAAATAAATTATATGAAAAAGTTGTTTTGAATTAAAATATTATATTTTCACTATTCACAAAAAAATGAAACTTCACAGAAAAATTTATTCTACGCTAATTTTTATATTAAAATTTCAATAATTAAATTTATTTTAACATATAAAACTTATAATAGTGAAAAAACATGGATTTAAAATAGTTTCTCCATTAAAAGGCGGTAAACTGTCTTTAGAAAAATATAGGTTTTTGTGGGTAAAATTGGGTTTGTTCTTATCTTATGCCTATCAAATCTGTTGGATGAATGTCAAAAACATTTTATTAAATATGAAATATATATATGAAATTAATATCACTCAATAATTGTAATAAATTTATTTTATTAGGAAAAAATGACTTTGTGAGCATAAAAATACTTTTTTTATAAAAACATTCCCATTATATTCAATTGGTTCTTATATTCCTTTATAATTAATTTTTTACCAATGAATTCAACCATATATTTTCATAAGTTAGTTAATAATATTAAAAACCAATAATTTAATGTATAGGTTATATCTTATTATATTAAATAATAATTTTTCAATAATATATAATAGTTTATTAAAAATTGGTCTTGTGTCTATTACAAGTCATCAAAGAAACTTGTTATTGCACATGATGTACGCTAACTCAGTATCACATGTATTGAAAGAGATAAAATAGATTTAATTTATTTAAAATAGTAATTATATTTTAATTTCTTGGGATATTATATTACATAACATTCTTAGTGTTGCGTGTCTTACATGTTATTGTATAAAATGTTCTTACTTTAGAATTTTTGGGTGTTACATCTCCACACCTTAATTAAATTTCTTATGAAAAATTTAAACTTTATTTAAATAATCTATGGTTTTATAATTTAAAATACTATTTTTGAAAACCAACACCGAAAAAGAGTTTATAAAATGTTCTCTTAATGAGATATTATGAGAAGTACAAATGTCACATGGAAGAATACATATCTATGTCTCTAAGTAGAAGAAAATTAGTGTCAAGTAGTGATACGTACTTGGAGGAAAAACCTAAATATTTATAGGGAGTGATTTAGGTCATCAATAAAAAACAATTTAATGATAATTGTAATGTTAAGGGCCTCAAATCAATAAATCTATGATGATTTAATAGACCATCAGTTCAATAGGAATGGAGGTATTAGGATATCACATTTTTTTGAGAATTTTCTCAATGTTGTTTAATTATTGTATAGAATAAGAATATGAGGAACTATATTACTTGATACATTTCAATTTTACATGTAAAATTTCACCTTTTGGTTTTTCTTCGATCAAATTATAATTCATCCCTTATAGTATGAAATGTATAACCTAGAATTAAACCCCTTTTTGAAGAACTAAAATTTTCTTTTAACGGATCGTAATACCCATAAAATAGGTAATTATATTTGTCACTAACTAAAAACCAATATGGTTAATACTTTAATCTATAAACCTAAAAACTAATACTACTGGTTCATCATTAAAATTTATTCATCAAATTGTTTAACTAGAAATAATTACACATTAACCAGGACATCACATAGGCCAATGGTAGGCTCAAAACCCTTATCATACTTCATTCATGGTTTCAAGACACAAATCATTACCATATTTTATGTGTTATCACATAGCATGATGGTTTTAATTTTATAAAACCATATTAATATAATTTATAAAATAAATATGATGGATATCCATGAAATTTAATCATTAAATTTTTTTTAACTAATGTTTTCAATACAACCTCAATACATAAATAATTCAACCATTTATTTTTACATAGGTCCTTCCATGGTCTAGGATTTATACTAGGTAATTCATTATCCTTATCTATTCAAATCCTTTATAATGGTTTGTAAATAAAATGTGAATTATCCTAAGCGTATCCCCTGGGGGTGTCAAATGAGGTGCGCAGTAAGACCCATTATTGTGTACCTTGTAAGATCCCAAACTATTCTGGAGATTAATTAGAATTTTTTTTAGGTAATATTATGTCTTAATTTGATTAATTTTCATTTTGGATTTACCTTTGGGTGAGTTTAGTTGGAAATTGAGGAAAAATAAAAGAAAAGAGAGTATTGTACGGTTGACACATGGTTAGGGAAAACTATACACCCTAGTTAGTAAACCATGTGAACCTAGGTATTGGGGATTCACATGAATGTCACATGGGTTTCAAAACCATGTGACCTAAAATGAGTAACCATGTACCCCTATTAATGTGGCTCATAGTTTGGGTGCATGGTTAGGGAAAACTGTGTGCCCCTACCAAACAAACCGGGAACATGAATTTATTTATCCATAAAATTAGTTTTGAAATTCATTTAACCCCTATATTAATTCCAAATAAACCCCTATAATTGACCCTAGGTCCTATTTTATTATTTTTGAGCTCTTATGATGGATTCTGATCCTTCTTGACATCCATTCATTGTGATTCAAAGCCTGGATCAAATATCCACATCCCCATTGATAAGTAGATCCTATCCCATTACTTTACCATTCATCCTACTTTATTATCTAGTTATTTTGGTGTGAATTTAGATCCTATTTTTCTATATCTATAGATATATTTTTTGAATCTAGATCTAGGATTTTAGATCAAGATATATACCTAATATATTATATTTTGTTAATCTTGATTTAAGGTTCTAGATTTGGATCCCGATCTACGTCGATGTGCCGCTCAATTTTGGGGATTTAAATTATCACAAACTAACCTTGAAAATTAATTAATTTTATTCTTATCTTGTGTTTGGGTCTTTTGGTTAAAATTTGGGTTGATTCCCGATTTAAATTTTATAATTTTTGGTTAAAAAGTAATGTTTTGGGGGTTGGCAACACGGGGCACACATGCATCACACAATTAAGAGAAGCCATGGTAATTCACCCAAGAAACTATGTAGCTTGGTCAAGAATGTAGGGGTAAGGAAAAAGAGTTATTCATGGTTTGGGAAATAGTGTGGGAACCATGGGAGTGATTCTGTCTATTAGGATAGTGGCTACCGTAGGGTTTGACAAACTGTACGGCCAAACCGTGCGGCGTGCCAAAAATTATGAAATATTAAAATCCTTAATATACCCTCCTATAGTTTTACCCCAAATAGAGCCCCCCCCCAATTGGATCTTTTTTATAGAACCTTAAGGGGTCCCAATACCCCTCCACCTTTGTTCCTCCTTCCCCATGGGTGCTCCTCCTTTGAATCTAACATATGTTTTTAGGGTTTTGGCTATTTCCCTCCACTTTCTATTCCTTTTGTTTTATTAAATTATTTTCTTGGCCTATCATGGAAGGGTTTCTTGTTTTCTTAAACCCTAGAGTCTAGGGTTGATGTGTTGGGTTATTTTTCTTTGTGTATAGGGTGTACGTATCATTAATTGGGAGCATTCTCTTCGTTATAACAGAGTTTCAATGCATATAAACTCCATTAAAATAGGTGTTTTCCATTATTTTCTTTTCCGGTACAATCCGTTGATGCTTGTGTGTTTTGAAATAATTTATAAATATGTCCTGCATGCCAATAATTTGTTGGTTTTTATTAATTTGGTACTTTCAGGTTGGTAAAATTTGGTAAAAATTGTTTTCAAAGTGATTCTTTAAATATTCTTATTCATATTTATGTACTCAAGGAATTTTTTAAAATTCTAATCAAGTTTTAAAGTGAATTTAATTACTTGTGGTATTAATTTTACTTACTTATGTTTTGATAGTTATGGTGAAATTATAAACTGGTCTTAATGTGTTTTTTGGATTCCTTTTTATAGAATAATGCTTTGTGGTAAGGTGTCTTGGAAAGATTATCCTGGTTTTAGAATGTTAATTGTTAAAGTTGTAATTGTGTGACTTTTTTCGGTAGTTTAAAGGATATTGGTGTTTCATAAAAATGGGTTTTTGATGATTTAATGGGCACTACAAGTGTTTCATTAGATGTTGGAACATCCATGGGTGCACAGAGTGCACACATGGATGGAATTCAAATGAAGATTGCACTCTAAAACAATGCTTTCCTTGAACCTCAATCTCTGAAATAGTTTCTTGATATCTAAATAGTGTGTTGATATGCTATGTGGTTTTGAAAATGGATACAAATGTTCTCTTAAAAACTTTTCCAATTTGGTACCTTGGAGAAGATTTTCAGTTTTTAAACGTCTTGAATGCCCATTTGGCATCTTCAAGTATGTTGTAAATTGTTTATCTATGCATTGAAATGGAATTTAACGTGAAATGAAATGGACCTTTCGGTATTGTAAACATGAAATTGATGTTTTACACTATTTTGGAAATTTTTTGTAAATGTATTTTAAGTGTACATGATGTAAGGCTGGTTGGAACTTTACAATGTCTTGGAAATAAATTATAGTTTTGATAAATATAAATGCCTGGTTAGAAACTTAATGTGTTTTGAGAAATGGTTTTAAAGATAATGCAATGCAATGGCCGGTTAGGAACTTTTGAAGGATTTTTTATATAATGTTTACCCCTATGGAGTATTTCCCCATCTAGGTTATTTCATTGGGTTGTCAGTGTTTGGGGTAGGCAAGTACGGTGGTGGTAGATATGATGAAACACACGTTCAAGGGGATCCCACCTATAGAGTGTACTTTTACCATGGGTTTCCTATGTTTATTTTAGAGGGTTTAGTGATGATTTATTATTGACTATTATTATAAGGGTTAATACCCATTGGATTTATTAGTGTCCAGGTGAGTTGTGCCACTAGTGGGGTTAGTTTAGAGGAGCCTGATGATTATTGACTATGGAGCTGAACCACACACTGACAGGTGTTTCCAGACCGAGTATTTCCAAGGATCTCTTTAGGGATGTTTAAGAAATTCCTAAGGTTTACTATATATATTTTCTTGTTTATATTATGCTGCACTAGTTTTCCTTTTTATTCTGTTGATTTATTTCTAATATAGTTTCGTATTTCTTATTTTGATTTTGGATTGGGATTTGGTTTTAAAATGGTAATCCATTTTGTAAATAGAGATGTACTGTGTATTATTTTGAAAAAGGAAAATATTTGTTTTTTTCTTTTTAAATGAGAAGAAACTATTTTTTATATGTATTTCAAGCCAGTGTTAATAGACTGTTTTTGAGAAAAAAAACTGTATGGATTTAGTGGTGATTACCTAATGAGCTGTTAAGATCACATCCTACTTGTACCATTCAGTGTCAGTAGAACTGAGCTATTTTTTAGCTTCATGTTTTTGGTTCAAGTGCTCATTGTTGGAACAATTGGTTCTTGTGATTCATGGTGACCAAGAGGTCACATGGAGATTATGGTAGTATGGTTTAATTTTAGTTTTGTATTCAGTGTTAATTTTTTTGGTTTGTTTAGCATTTGTTTTAACTGGATCTTTTTGTATATTCATTTATTGAAATTCAGTGTTTTTAGTGCTTCTATGTGTTCTAATTTTTTATTTTTATCTTGTTTATTCATTAGGAAAAAAATCCTTCCCACAATGATTATTTTGATGTCCGACACTAGTTTCCATCCCTTGGGGATTGAGAATTCCCTTCGGGTTGTGTCTCAGAATGGGTCATATGTTAGGTTGGACGGAATCCCTGCCTGGTTTTTGAAAAAATGGTATCAAAGCAGGCCCTTTATATTTTTGGTGTTAGGTAGTGGGAGATTAAGAATATTTGGACTTGAGAGGTGGGTACAAGAAGTGCGTCATGAGCTCTTTCTCATTATGTTCTTCACGTTGTTAGGGGTAGTCTAGGTTTTGAGTCTTTGTTTTGGTTTTTGGATTGTTTTTGGTGAGGGATTACAATGGAGGTGGGCCAATGTAATGTTGTGATCTCACATGGAGTAGTGACCCATGTGGAATACAAGTACACAGTTCATGTTCCTCTTAGGGTTTAGGCTTACTTAGGGATTTAACCACTACAATGTCACCAAGATAAGAATATACACTAGTCCCTCATTCCAGTGGTTTGGTGTGAGTCATGTTTTGTTTTGGTTTCAGTTGGCGTAAGTGAGATTTTAAAATGGAAATGTTTTTTTTGAAATGGATGTTATTTCTTTCAAGTCGGTTCAAATTGAATAGGGTGAATTTAAAATTTGATAGAAGATCAAGGTTGATGATAATGTGGCAAGTGAGACCCTTGTTATTCTTTTTTACTATTCACATATGTGTGGGTATGAATGGAAGTTCACATTTTGACATGGTCATGGATAATGAAAGTTTAATTGGTTTGAACACATATGTGATGGTTCATAGGATTCCATGGTTAAATATTTGAAATTAATGGTTTAGCTTGGTTTTTCCTATATGGGATTTGGGTGAAAAATAATTTGGGTTTGGTTTTTATTTGGAAGGTAGATTCTTGTTTTGTGAAAAATTAATTCTATTTTTTTTGGAAAGTGGAATTGGAATAAGGAGATTCTAAAAATAAAAATGAAATATTGACTTTTGAAAAGATAATTTTTGGTTTGGTTTGTACCGTTTGTCTTTTGAGAAAGTTGTTTTTTCCTAACATGGTATTCTGGTTGTGTTTTGGATAGATGTTTATTTTTGGTTTTTTATTCTTTGTGTTGATTAGAGTATGGTTCCCAAAAAGGTTCCAATAATTTATAATGTTTTTATGTCTAGTTTCTAGTTATTCTCATGTGTTTCCTGTCTATCGTGGTGATCGAGGTTCGTTATAGGTAGTGGAATGGATTGAGGAAATTGATCGTGTCTTTATATAATTGGGATCTCTTGAAGCTATTAGTTTCTGTGCTATTCTGGGTTTGTTTAAGGTCTGAATTGAGAAGAATGAGAGTTGTTTTCTCCACCATCAATGTAGGTTTGGATGACATGGGGATTATTTATGTTTATATTTTTTCAATGGTTTATACTAAAGAAGGTGAAGACAAACAAAAATGAAGAGCTCCTGAGTATTCAGCAAGTGTAGTAGAGGATGAGGGCCTATATTGACCAATTTAGGGAGCTAGTTTCCATTTCCCTAGAGGTAGTGTCATTGTATCTAATGAATTATTCTCTTTTCATTGGGTTTATTAATCCAGAGATCGAGGAGAGATAGCTCACATATAAGGATTTTTTTTTGAGAAGTTGGTGGAAAAAACGTTCTTAGCGGAGTTTTTTCGGAGCTCAGGTAGTTATCAGTCTAGTATCTCTTTCCATTCATGTAGGATCTCCATCTAGAGAGGGTATATTAGAGGATCCTGCTTCGGAAAAGTCTTCTTAATTGGTGTCGACTTCTTATTCATCGAACCATTCACTCGCGTTCTTTCAGTGTGTCCAGTTAGGCATTGGAATCCATCTTGTCGCAATCCTAGGAGGGTATGTCATCATTGTGGCTATTTGGGTCATCTAGAGACGTTTTTAGGAAGTATTACCTAAAGAAGAAGCCTTGATGAGAGGAATAAAGTGCCTAAATATGAGTCATGGTATGATTTATCCATCATGGATCAAGGTAGAGGCCTCTAAGAGAAGTGCACACATAGTTAGGAATTGCCAGTGGTGGGGAGGCCTTGGCCAATTTTTTATCTCCTATGTCTGGGTGGAGAAAATTTATGTTTACTATTTTAATTATTACTTATATTGTGAATTTATCCTTTATTGTAAGATATTTTGTGGTTATTTTTATCTGAATGTGTCCCCTTGAATAGTTTTTTCCTTGGCATGCTTGGACCTTGTGTGAGTTGGTCTCAGTTTCAGCTATGTGTCTTTGAGGATTCATGAGTTTTGTAGAATTGATGGATTATGGGTTCAGATTTCTGTTTAGTTTGAGTTCCTTTCCTAGGATTCCCCTAGTATTAGGTTTTTGGTTTGTGTGGGATGTTTTTGGTTTCAGTGTCAGTGTTTTCTATCTTGTGCAAAGAAGTTATGGGATTTTTTGGCTTGAGTTGAGAGCTCCAATTTAGGTTCTGTTGTTTTTGGGGTTTAAATGTTTATCATGTTAGTTGGAATCTTATAGTGGGAAAAAACCTCTCATTTATCATATTGTTTTTTTCTATATAATATGTTGGGTGTGACTTGTAAAGTGAAAGGTAACCACGAGGTTCAAGGATTCATTCTGTTTTAATCAAGTGTGGAATCAAGTTTTGTTAACTTTTTATTGGGTGACTTTCTAGGGGAATAAAGTGTTTGTGGTGGGGAGAATTGTCACACCATGACCATTAAAATTCCATTATTTTATTTTTATCTTTTATTTGGGTATTTTGGTTGAGATTTGGGTTGAGTCCTGATTTAAATTTTTGAGTTTTTGGTTGAAAATTGATGTTTTGGGGGTTGGAAGCAAGGGGTGTATGGGCATCACACTGTTATAGGAAACCATGAAGATTCGGCTAGGTAACTATTTAGATTTGGCTGGAGTCTAGGGGTAAGGAACATGGGTTGTCTAAGGTTTGGAAAACCGTGTAGAAACTGTGCGAGTGGTTCTGTCCATTTGGATAATGTCTACTACACTGTTTAAAAAACCATGCGGCCAAACCATGTGGTGTGCCTAGATTTCTAAAATCTTAAAATATATATTCTACCATCCCCTCTTTTTCCCCCAACTCCAGACCCTCTCCCCCTGGATCATTTTTGGTGCAATAAGGGGTCCCAAGACCCCTCTCCATTTGATCCTCCTCCCCCTTGTGTGCTCCTCCTTCTAATCTAAGCTATGTTTTTAGGTTTTTGACCATTTCCACCTCTTTCTATTCCTTCTCTTCTCCTACCTTTTTTTCATGGCCTCTCTTGGTGGGGTTTCTTGTTTGGATGAACCCTAGAGTCTAGGGGTGATGCTTTGGGTTGTTTTTAGTTAGATCTAGTGCGTGTAGATTGTTTTGTGGGGTGTTCTCTTCCTTCTTCGAGAGTTTCATCGCACCCACACTCCATTGAGGTAGGTTTTTTCATTTATTTTCCATTCCAAAACAATCTATTGATAACTTTGTGTTTTCAACTAATTTATATATATATTTCACATTCCTATAATGTGTTGGTGTTGATTATTATGGAGCTTTCATTTTGGTATGATCTTTTAAAAATGGGTTTCAAAGTGATTATTTAAATATGCGTATGTATATATATTCACTCAAGGTGTTTTTTAAAATTATAATAAAGTTTTAAAGTGAATTTAATAACCTATTGTATTATTTGTCCTTGACCATGTTTTTATATTTAGGGTGAAATTATAAATTGGGCTTAATGTGTTGTTTGAGTTCCTTTTTATGATATGGTGCTTTGTGGTAAGATATCTTGGAAATATTCTCTTGGTTTTAGAATGATTATTATTAACACTGGAATTTTGTGAATTGTTGTGTTGTTTTATAGTAAATTGGTTTTTCTTAAAAATTGTTTTCGGATGATTTCATGGGCACTCAAATTGTGTCATTGGATTTTAACGCATCTATTGGTCCACAAAGTGAACATGGGGAAGGGAATTCAAATGAAAATGGCACTCTAAAACAATGTTTTCCTTGAAACTCAGTCTCTCAAATGGTTTCTTGATTTCTAAATGGTATGTTTATACATTATGTGATTTTGAAAATGGTTTCAAATTTTCTCTTCAAAACAGGGCCTATTTTTTAATTTGGAGAATATGGTTAGTTTTTAAATGGCATGAAATCCAATTTGGCACCGTCAATCATGTTGTGAATTTTTCATCTAGGCCTTGAAATGGAATTGAACATGATTGGTAAACACCCATTTGGAATTTTAAACATTAAAGTGATGTTTTGAAATATTTTGGAAATTTTTTGTAAATGTGTTTTATGTGGACCTGATGTAAGGCCAGTTTCCACTTTATAATGTTTTGGAAAAAAATTATGGTGTTGAGAAATATAAATGCCCAGTTTGCAACCTAATGTGTTTTGAGAAATGGATTTAAATATAATGTGATTTGAAGGCCCAATTGGAACTTTTGAATGGTTTTTTATCTAATAGAAAACCCTCTGGAGAATTTCCCCATGTCTATTATAATGTGGGTGGTGTTAGTGTTTGAGGTAGGCATGTACATTGGTGGAAGGTAATGTGAGTCATGCATGTGAGGGCCTAATACTTATATAGTGTACTTTTTCCATGGGTTTCCCAGGTATATTTTAGAGTTTCAAGTGATGATTAATTATAGACCCTGATTATATTGGATGGTACCCCTTGGATGTCTTAGAGGCCATGTGGGTTATGCCACAAGTGAGTATAGTTTAGAGCAGTCATTTGGTTATTGAATATGAAACTACACTATATTCTGGAAGGCTACTCCAGACGGAGTTTGTCTAAGTATCAATCTAGGGATGTTTAGGAAATTCCCATGGTTTAATATCTATATTTTCTTATTTATATTCTAATGCACTAGGTTTCCTACTCATTTTTCTCATTTACCTTCTTCATAGCTTGTTATTGCTTATTTGGATTTTGGTTTGGGATTTGCTTTTAAAATGGCAATCCATTTTGAAAATAGCGATAGGGTGTATATTGTTTTCAAAAAGGGAAATTTTTTATTGTTTTTTTTAAATGAGAAAAACCTATTTTTATATATATTTTTTAAACTAGTGTTAATAGACTTTTTTTAGGAAAGTAACTATATGGATTATGTGACGATTACCTATTGAGCTGTTATGATCACACCCTACTTATACTATTTGGTGTTGGTATACCCTTTTAGTTTTTTAGCTTCAGGTTTCTAGTTCAAGTGATCGTTTTGGGATTAGTTTTTTCTTGTGATTAGTGGTGACCAAGAGGTAATGTGGAGATTCTGGTAGCGTGGTTCGGTTTTAGTTTTTTATTTTGTTTCAATTTTCCATTTTGTTCTGCATTTGTTATAACGAGATATGGTTGTATATTCATTTGTTGAAATTCAGTGTTTGTTAGTGATTCTACATGTTCTATTTATATATTTTGATCCTATTAATATATTGGGGAAAATCCATTCCCACATTGATTAATTTGATGCCTAACACTAGTTTCCAGCACATGGGAATTGGGAACGACCTTTGAGCCATGTCTTAGACTGGGTTAGATGACAGGTGGGATGGAATCCCGACCTGGTTTGTGACATCCATTGGGGAATATTTTATCAATAAATCAAGGTAGGTGGTCTAATATTCAAATCTAATAGTCTTGGTTTTGATTACATGGCTGGAAATTTTAAAATTTGAAGAGTTATTTTGTAATTAAATTTCCCTAATAAACTTAACTAATGAGGAAAATTAATTAATGCAGGAATTGTGAAGTTGTGGGATTTGGGGACAATTAATTATAGAATTAGTTATGTGATATTGATATTTTTGAATTGAGATAAATAATTATGCAATTAATTAAGAAGATTTGAGATTGATAATGAGATAATTAATTTTAGGAACTAATAATGGTATTTTAAGTTGTGAGTATTGTTTAATTAATTAGTAAATTAATTAGTAAATTAATTAATGAGATTGATATAATTAATTAATTGGTGAATTGATGAAGGAAAATTAAGTGATAAACTAATTGTTGAATTTGTGATGAAATTATAGTTTTTAATTAATTTTTTAATCAATTAATATTGTTGATATGATTAGGTAATTGTTGGATTAACTAATGGAATTGTTGAGTTTAAATAATTGTCTAAGTAGGAATAGAATTTCTGTGTAAAATTAGTTTTTTAATTAATTATTTGTTTGCAAATAGTAACATGGTCATTCAAATTTGAATTAAATAATGGGAACATGGTCATTCTAATGTGTGATGTGTGAATGGTAACATGGTCATTTGAGTGTAAATTAAATAATGAGAACATGGTCATTCTAATGTACGATGTATGAATGATAGTATGGCCATTGAAGTATGAATTAAAAAATTGGACCATGGTCCTTCTATTGTATTTAGTATGAATGTTAACATGGGAATTACGGTATGAATTAAAGACTGTTAATAATGGAAATATGAGATATGAACTCACATGGAAATACTTTGGGCTTCGACATGATCTGAAGCTTGTATTGAGATATGGTACTACCTGGAAATAATTCAGACTTCATCATGAGATGAAGTAGGTATTGATATATCATATCTCCTAGAATACTTCAGGATCATGCATTATCCAATGTGGGTACTTTGGAATGGGTGTCATCTAGAACCCAAGAGTAAATGTGGTTTAGTAAATAATAAATGATAATTTGATAACTGTTTACTTATTCATTGTAATTATTTCTTTACATAACCATATACACTATTTTTGATTGGACATTATTTTATACATCGTTTATCTTGGATTATTGAGTTGTACTAACACCCTACTTGGGTTTTCTGATTGGTACCTGAATATATTACAAGATTGTAGGACAAGTTAAGAGAAAAGGCCCTATATTGGATAGTAGATTTGGGGATAGATTATCAATTAGGGAACTAGACGTGGTTTGGAACCCACTTGGGAGTTTTATTGTATTTCTTTTGAGCTGTATTTGATACATTTGAAATGTACTTTAGCACAACTTGTTTTCTACTGTAGTTTTATATCATATTTTTCTATTTTGGAAATCATGAGATATTTGATTGTTTGTGGTTACATGTTAATCCGATGTCTATTTATTTATGATGGCGTATTACTCCGATAAAAGGGGGTATAATCTCTCCATGATCAATTTATTAGACCCTCACTACTAGTCGGAAGCCTTTGGTGTATGGATATGCACACTTGAAGTCATGTGACCGACTGAATTGGGGCACCAGTGAGTGGAACCTAGACTAAGATGTTGCAAAGTGGTATCGGATGAGTTTTCTTTTCATTTTCTAACTATTTTGGGAAAGCTAAAAAATATTATAGGAAGAGTCAGGTCTTGGTTATGAGCTTGTGCATGGGAGTTTCAAACCCTTGTACAGGGGAAAACCCAAGTACTCAGGGTGGGATTATTATTATTTTTGTTTACTATTATAGTTGAATATTATTTCACTTTAGGTGATTCCCTTGTTGTTTGTTGGGAAAATTATTGTTGAGATTTTCTGAGAATTGACTCATGGCCTGGAGTGGCATGAGATTTGAGTCTGCATGTATCATTTTATGCACTAGATATTATTTTGCGACATGCATCAGTTTAGGCATGCATGGGAAAATGGGTTGTAGGTATGTTTTAGAACATAAATTGTTTTCCATTCTTGTGAAATTAATCTAAAAATGGTGCTCAATATGAATTGACAATGGTAAAATGATGAAAAATGTGAAATAATGGGTGTTTAAATGAGAAACTTGATATGAGAATGTGTTTACCCTAGATAACCAAGACATAGGAGTTGGATGGTTAAGGTTAGTATTACCGCTTAATGTTTGAACATTTGGTGAAGTTTTAGGGAAAAGGTGTAGAATCCTGTTTTTTTAACCAGACTAAAATACAAAGGTTTTTGAAATTTTTTTACTGGATGGATATTTTTTAAAACCAAACCACAGAATAAGTTTTTTAGAGTTTGATCACTCTTATGTGATGTTTTTTTGGCTTGTGTGAAGCCTCGTTAAGTATCACAGGTGGATTGAGAAGTTTTGGGAGTGATGAACCCAAAAACATCAAGTTTTTAAAGATATTATAGGGCGCACGGTTTGCGGATGGATTACTAAACTGTGTGCCCCATTACAAGTAACATTACGACCCTATTTAAAAAGGGGTTGTGGCATTGAGTACGCGCTACACACAATTTCCTAAACCATGTGCCTAGCCCGCGTGGTGTGTCTTTAAGGCAGTAGACTTCTCATGATTTGCACACAGTTTGAAAAACCGTGCAGGTCAAACCGTGTTGTTGTGTTCTTTTAAAGAATTGAATTAAAATAGAGTAAAATAAAATAAAATTAAAACCTAAAACAAACCTCACCTCCCTCTCTCCCATGACTCAAGACGCACCGGGGGGATCCCCTTTGAGCTGCGCATGTGACCCCTCCTCAACCTACTATTCCTCCTTTGATTTGGCCAGATTTCCACTGAATCTCTTCACAATCCATTAATGTGAGACCTATCCAACCTTATCCTCCATTATTATGGCTTCACTTTGACCTAATAGACACTCGGTGAGGTTCATTTGAACCCTAGACCGAGGGTTAACCCATTTTTCTAATTTTTCTTTGGGTGCTAGGTCATGAAAATTCTCTCTCAGGTACTGTTCTTGTGTGTTCTGACAACTGCCACCAAATGGGAGGTGGTTTGGGTGATTTTAGTCTGCCAGTTTTTCTTTGGGGTGAGTATTTTCTCCTTGCAGCATTATTTCACCTTGTAAATTGAGATCTTTATGTATGTTTTACTTCCTTTTAATAAATCGGTAGGGTGTTTAGTTGTTCTGGGTGGTCTCACATAGATTTGGTTCATCTTAAACACTCGAGGTGATGTTTTTCCTTTGTTGATTGGTCCCACACCATTTTAATTGAATTATTTAATTATTTTATGGTTCATAGTATTAAATGTGTAGTGTTTTAGTCCCTGTTTGTGGGTTTTGAGTCACCAAGTGAAGGGAGACTCACCTAGGTATGCATAGGTATGTATATATGTATATGTGGGTTCCCCCATTATGTGAAATTCATCCATGGAAGTGAATGAACATGTATGGGGATAGGTGTACCCATGTATGTATGTATAAAAATTCATCCGGAAGTGAGTGGTGAATGCTATATGCATATAAGAATATGTGTAAGGATCCCCTTGCACATTCCCATGGCCATGCTGGTGTGTGCATTGGGAGTAGGTGTCCTTTAATGTATGTGAAGGTGTGTATACATAGTGGGGGAGAATCCTCTTTAAGTTAGAAAGCTCCAAGAGATGTAGTGGATGGTTTGGTTACACCCTGAGGTAGACTCCCTTTCCAAGTCCACAATTTTATAAATGCATTAATAAATTGCTTACTGCACTTTTATTATAATTAAATCCATTCAGTGAAGTATCTATTTTGAATTCTCATAAATGCAATTTAGCTAGTTTCATATTTAAAATGAAAAAGGTGATACATGATTTGGGTGTTAAGTAATATCATTATTTTATAATAAAACCCATCCAATGAAGGTACACTACCTTCAAGCTAAAAATTAGTCTTTTGACCTTTCTTGCTTGACTATTTATGTTTATAATTATTATTCCTTGATGTTTTGTTGAAATACAGAATGTTTACGACATGGCCCTAAAGGAATTTGAAACACTAAGTTTCCCTTTTTAAATGATTAAAGGACCAAGGAACCATCTAAGTGTTTGGACTAGTTTTTAGATTAGAATTACTCATGTAGTTAATTTTCATTCTCTATCAATATATGAATCCATGTAAATTTAAATGACATGTTTTGGTAAATGAAATGAGTTGAGTTAGATGATTGTTTATTGCTTAATGATTGACCCTTAAAACAAATTACCAAATTGTTTTCAAATGTTTTGAATTCTAATAACACCTTGAGTGACACGTGGGTTCCCATGTAGGAATTCCATGGATGGAATCAATCTGTTTTTATACTCATACCTTGGGAGATATATGGATTCCCATGTAGGGATTCCATGGACAGACCTGGGTTCATTAGAGAATAATTGGTTCCATGCCCATGGAATCCCTTAACATGTTAAGGGATGGTACCAGTGTGGACCAGGACTTTGGAAAATTCCTTAATGGTTTTTACTAAATGGATGCATGCTATCTGGCGTTGTCACACTAATGGAAGGCTAGTCTTGACCAGATGGATTTAATGATTAACTAAGACTTGATTAAATGGTTATAATTTTACTTGACCTATCCATAATAATGGAAGAAAATTCTTGGACTAATAAATGAATGGTTGCAACTCTACTTGGATTATACACTCTAATGGAAGGAAATACATGGACCAAATGAATTACTACATGATTTTGATATCTAAAGGAACAGGTTGACCTAAGATCACATTGGATTCTGAGAGGAGAATACTTTAGGACTCAGGAACCCCATTCCGATTCAAGGATACAGTTTTCTTAGGTTGATACCCACCTAAACTCTGATCCCTGTCTATTATTACATTATTACAGGATTCCTTGGACACACTCCTTGATTACTTCATTGAAATGTAGGTTCCATGGTTACATCCCATTAGGACCTATCATTTATTCTCCCCATTTTACCTCGGTTCATTACCTTGGACTCAATAGGCGCCTTATTGTGGAATTCCTCATATTATTATCCTTGGATTACTCTCTTACCCCTTAGCTAGACACATATACTACTAAGTAATCATTCCATGAGATCTACTTTACCTTGGTTATTACCTTGTAACTCCCTCAGTAGATATCATTTAAAGGTTTACTTGTTACATCTTAGAACCTTCACTTTTTATACTATCATGAGGTGATTTCAGTTCTATCTATGACTCACCTGACTTACTAACATGAAATGGTAATTACTAAATTAATGAACTAGTTACATGTTGAGACACCAGCTGAGGACTGAAGAAGATACTTGAGTTTGTAGTTACCTTGTACTGCTTACTTAATTTATGCATTCCTGTACAATATTTAATTTAGATTACACTATCAGGATTGGGCTAGACACTAGTGGTTACGGCCTGCTAATATTTATATCTCACACCCTACTCGGGCCGCCATTGCACTGGGGTACCCGAGTAGAATTTCTTGTTCGCAGGGCCTTGGACCTTTCGTGATGTTGTTTACTTATACTCAAGAGTTAGGAGAAAAGGGCTGAGTTAAAGCTTATGATTCTCATGGAGATCAGCTTTGGGATTTTAGTTATTTTCTTTACTTTAGTCTTAAATTTTATTTTATTGAAAAGAATGTTGTACTATTTACTACTTTCTGTAATGTATCAATACCATGTCATGCATTATTCCATTGTATAAAATGGAATTAGACAGTTTTGTTCATTTATATGAAATATGTCTTTTGTTGCTTTATTATTTATATTTACGGCTTCTGTTGTGGATTGTTATTAACACTCTTATACCACTACACAAATCTGATAAGAGGGTATAGTCTCCCCACTGACTATCCTTACACCTTCTATCTTAGATGAAAACTTCTGGCATATGGGGAGCCACACCAGAGGTCATGTGGAGACCAGTCCAACAACCGTCTTTGTGGTGAGTAAGGTCAGGACGTTACAAAGTGGTATCAGAGGCTGGTTTTTTCCTTATGTATTATTGTTTTGGACTAGTAGATAAGAGACTAAAAAATTGTTGGTGCTTGGTTAATATTTGTGCTTCGGAATGATCACCCCACTTACGGGGAATGACCAAGTAGCTAGTGCTAGGATTGATGGTTATGCTATTCACTATTAAAATTGATATGATTTCACCTAGAGTGATTGGTGTACATTCTGCTTCTTATGATTTTGGAATTATAAATATTACCCTTGGCCTATTATGGTAAGGATGAAACATACATTTATCATATTAGGCACTAAGAAATTCACATGTCATGCATATATGCCATGCCATGTAGTTTCATTAGTAGGTTTCCTGATAAATATGACTCCGTGCCTTATTGATCTTCCATGATTATATTTATACCTGTTTAGGTAATACATTATCATTCCTTCTATTTTTACTCCTCGTTATAGCATGCTCCTATGATTAAAATTCCATGCTTATTTGATTTCATTATGTAGCTCTTTTTTAGCTACTTGTAGTGACACGCTTGCTTACCTTGATATTTGTAAATCGTTGAATGGCATAATTTATTGGTTATAGTTATAATGGGAGCTAGTTTTTAGTTGTATGGTGTATAGGCTCCTTATATCCCGGAAAGGCTAACCCGTGTAATTGAACCATTATAAAAGGCTGATAAATTCAATTGTTAAGTGAAGCTAGTTTGAATAAAGGGAGCTAAATTCCAAACTATAAGGTGTATGGGCAATTGGTTGGTTGGTAGATGGCCACCCATATAATTTGGACCATTATGTTTGATCACATTAAATTATGAATTGACATTGGTATCAATTAATGAGATCCAATGTTCAATCCATGGAGTGTATGTGTGCTTCATGAATTGGGAAATGTCAACCCGTATTGAATATGATGGAATGAGGCCTTATGAAATGCCCATAAATGTGATTTTTTTAGTTTTGATCTGAAATAAGAATGGATAGATTTTAAAAATTCAACTGGACCCATGTAGGTCAGTTGGGGGAATGTTTTAGGAGATGACCCATTTTGGTGCGTTAATTTTAATAATTTTTGGAAACTGCTAGTGGGTTGCATGATAATGAACCTAGTATGGCATAGTGGGACCCTTGTAGGTAACATTAATTTCTAAAACCGAATTTATATGCTAAATTTCCTAAAATAAGGGAATGCTAATAAATATAAGTGTTTAAAATGTAAGTTTTATAAAACATTTTTTTACCTTTGGTGCATTGGTTAAAATCAAGTACCTTGTTATTTTGTCTTGAAAAATGGTACCTTGAGGTCTTAATTACATCTTTTGATGATTAAAGATTAAATGTTATTAAATATAAGAGTCTTGGAAATGGAACCTGTAGTGGTGTCTAAAGGACCCTAGAACACCCTGAGAGGGGAGGGGTGAATCAGGGTGTAAACTTTTTCTTTTTAATGTAGTGTATCTTGTTCCCATGTTGGTAGGAACTTGTTAAATCTATCAAACACATGAAATCATGGAGATGACACAACACATTTACTTAGTTCACCACAAAGGGCTACGTCCAAGGAGGATAAGCCAAAAGTGTTTCAGTCGTACCTAAGTCCACTAATCTTCATAGTTGTGGAGTAAAAGAGTTTAGTCATAGTCACTCTATTCTAGGAACACAACCCTTATAAATGTTTAGGGGTGGCTCACTGCTTCCCTCAAAATAATTTTGTAAACTCCCCCTAGCTCACTACTATGAGAGAATTCAAACTCAACTTGTTGACTTGAAGGTTGCTTCAATGATTTGGCATTAATTACTTTAACTCTAACTTAGCATGGGACTTTTCTTTCACCAAAGACCAGAGTTGACTCACTTTGAATTCCCCGTTCACTAAAAACAGATGTTCAAAATAGCTCTTCGCAAAGCCTCTTTGTGAGACACACTCCTTCGTGAAGCACCCCTGACTTCGTGGAAAAAACTATCTTCGCGAAGCATCCTCGAATTTGTGGAACTAATTTCATGAAACTCACTGATTCAATGAAAAAAACCTCATTTTCATGATGTACCCTTTTTCAAAAGCATGGGAATTTGTTAAGACTTATAGTATCGTCGCGATGCACTAGCTCGCTTAAAATTCCCTATTCGTGAAGCTCTTCCGGAACTCAAAGCATGTGCCAATTTTCCCTCAAAACACTGATTATAATAAATAGGGGTAGCCTTATATTTATAGGATCAGTAATTTATAAAGCTCCACTACACCCCTTTGTGGATTTTCTGGATCATCAAACACATCTTCGCGGTGCTCCTCCCTTCACAGAGAACTATATAAATTATCTGTTTTCAATTCTCATCATCATCACGAAGTCTGTCATCAATTTCCTTTGTGGTTCCCATCAAATTTACAAAGAATTCTGTCAATGACCGTATAGACCAGAAAACTCATAATTACGAAGCACTCCATCTTCGATCGTGAAGCCTCTCATAATGGCGAAGCACACCGTTAGAACACATTATGTATTTGTGAAAATCATTTCAAAAATACCATCTTCATGAATGTCATTTGTTTTCCATATTTTCATAAGTCCTCCATGAAAAACCACTTTTCACATTGAAATCAAACTTCCAAATTTTGGAAACTCAAAATTTGTCAAACACTGAGAAACTATGCCACCTTTAATACTACTTTTGACTTGAACCGTATATTACCTTTCCTTTCAATCTCTCTGATAATCTATGTAAGGATTGACAAAAAACACAAACAATAATACATTTCCTACTTATAATGGTCATGGTTCCATTAATCTCCCCCTTTGGGTTTGTTTCTAGTCTCTAGATAAATTCAATAGAGTACCAATGACTAGAGAAATTTGAAACACAAGTTTCAACTTAGCCAACACTCTAAGTCTACGCAAGCAATGCACAGTGTAGAAAACAAGAGGGGAAACTTGAATTGGGTTCCTGTGTTTTGTAATTCTTAAATATTCCCAAGATATTCTCTTACTGTGTGTCACATAAGAATTAAATGACCTGAATATATTCCTTCTCCTCCTAACACCGAATTCTCATTGTGTCACAAAAGCATTACATGTCCATTACATGTCCTAAATGTATTCCCTCTCCTCCTAACACCAAATTCTCATCGTGTCACTGAAGCATTAAAAGTCCATTACATGCCCTGAATTTATTCCTTATCCCCCATTGAAAATAAACCAAAAGACCAGTATTTGTTCATTAACCTATTCAAAATACCCCAGGATAGTATCTCCCCCATAAGCATGCATCACATCCACAAACAAATTAAAAATAGTTAACATAAATGGGTAGAGGGGAAATTTCATAGCCCCATCATCCACTAGGAGGTGGATGAACACTGACATTCAACCGATGTTTCTCAAACATAGCCATTGAAAATGGCTAGGTCAAAATGTCAGCCACTTGCTCATCTATTCCCACATGTTCCATGTTGATCACACCTTGTTCAACCTTTTCCTTGGTGAAGTGATATCTGAATTCAATATGTTTTGTATGAGAATGATAAATAAGATTCTTTTTAAGATCAATTTTTCTCTTATTATCACAGTAAATCACCATTGGTTGTTTCACCTCATCACATATGTAAGTCAACTGATTCTTCATCCAAAGTAACTGAGTGCATGCCTTGGTGGAAGATATATATTCAGATTCAGGAGTACTAAGTGATGTGATTTCCTATTTCTTGCTCAAACAACCAACACATTTATTATCAATATAGAATGATCCACCATTGGTGGATATTTTGTCTATTACATCTCCATCACAGTCAGCATCAGCAAAAGCTGACAATTTACTGTCTCTTCCTACAGCAAAGTATAACCCATGATAATGAGTACTTTGAATATACCCCATGATTCTTTTCGCTGCTTCCATATGTTCCTTCTTTAGATTACTCTAAAAGAGGGCCACAAAACATGTTGCAAAGACAATATCTGGCCCTGTTTCTATCAGGTATAGTAGGCATCCTATGATTATCCTATACATTGTGGGATCCACAGACATCCCATCCTCATGATTTCTAAGTTTGGTTCCAACTGTAATTAGAGTCTCCATTAGTTTGGAATTTTTCATATTGAATTTCTTCATAATATTTTTTGTATACTTTTCTTGAGAAATTAAAGTTTAATCCTTATTATGAATCACCTACAACCCTAAAAAGTATGTGAGTTCACCAATCATGGACATTTCAAATTATAATTTCATTTGATTGGAGAATTCATCCACTAATCCTTGACAACATCCACTAAAAATAATATCATCCATGTATATCAATACCATGAACTGATACTTTTGAGAATTATTTACATTGAGATTGTGATCCACTCCTCTTTTAAACTCATTATTACTTAGATAAGAGTCCAACAGAGAGTACCATTCATATGGTTCCTATTTCAGGCCATAGAGATCTTTATTTATTTTTTAGACCTTTAGTTCATAATTACCATAAAATAACCCCACAGGTTGTTCGATGTATACCTCTTCTTCCAATACTCCATTTAAAAATGTTTTCTTGACGTCCATTTGATAAACTTTATAACATATCCGGATTTCCATGGTGGAAAATAACCTGATTGACTCTAGTCTTGCTACTAGATAAAATGTCTCATCAAAATCAATGCGTTGAATTTGTGAATATCCTTTACAAACCAAGCATTCCATGTTTCTGACCACATTTCCATGCTCATCAAACTTGTTCTTAAAGATCCACTTTGTACCAATCACATTGTGACCTTTGGGTCTCTTGACTATGTCCCATGTCCGATTCTTTTAAATTCGATCTCATGCTTCATTCATAGCTTTTTTCCTTGATTCATCCTTTGTATATTATTCAAATGAGGATGGTTCCACAACTGAAAGAAATGAAAATTGTGTATTATTCCTCATTCTCCTTGTTTGTGTGTGAGAAGTCCATTCCCCAATAATGTTGGATTGATTAATTTCTTCTCTTTGATCCCTCCTTTGAGATTCATCTGCATTCTCTTTAGCCATGGTATCCTCTTTAGATTCTTCTTCTGAGTCAACATCATGATGTGACTCCTGAGTGTTTTGTAAACCTTCCTCTATTTCTGTATTTTCATTTACTCCATGTCCACTTTTTTCCTCATATTCTATCACATCAGCATATAAAATCCTTAAAGAATTTGTGGTTTTATCTTTTAAGATCATAACATCACTTGTTTCCACAATACTTCCTAAGATCTTGTTGTAAAACATGTAGGCTTTTCTATTCATTGAGTATCAAAGGAAAATTCCTTCATCTACATTGTCACCATACTTACCTTTATTTCTTTCTTTGTTTCTAATGAATCATTTACTTCCAAAAAACAGGAAAGTATTTCAAAGAGGGCTTCCTTCTATGCCATAATTCATATAGTGTCTTCATCTCACCCATATAAATCCATATTCAATTTTGAATATACACTACAGCTCGAATGACCTTTTTCTAGTAATTTTTAGGAATTAAACTCTCAATCAACATAGTCCTTTCCATGTTCTTCACCTATCGATTCCTACACTCAACAACTCCATTTTGCTGTGGAATTATCACAATAGCTACCTCATGTTGTATCCCATGCTTCTGTAGGTAATTTTTAAATTCAATGGATGTGTATTCCCCTCCATTGACAGATTGTAGAACTTTGATTGTTTATCTAGTATCATTTTCAATGATTCAATGATATGTTTTCATGTAGTCAAGAACTTGTTATTCCCTATGTATAACCACCACACATTGAATACTACTGTAATCATGTATGAAAATAACAAAGTACCTTTCTCCACGAGTTCTGACAACATTTATCAGGTCACATACATCTGTATGAATGAGATCAAGAAGACGAGATGCCTTTTTCTTCATTAGACAATATGAACTATAGACCAGCTTCCCCCGAATACAATAATCCCAAGACTTTTCACGTTCATGCTTCAGGTTGGGAATATATATGACAATATTCAGTTTTTATATGTTCTCCAAGTCTTTTTTATTGATGTTCCCCAATATCTAATGCCAAAGGTTATTTTATTCCACAATATTCATGTAGCAAATGTTTTATTTAGTGTCAACTTGATACATGTTTCCTTCTATTCTTCATCCCTTCATAAGTGAATTTACTATATTTCCCTTGATAGTGAAGACATTATGATTAAAAGTAAATATATATCTTGAATCTAGAATTGACTCAAGTTGAGGAGATTATGAGGTAGGCCATCCACATAAAGGACTTATGTTCACTTTAGATCTCTATTAGCTAGTTCAGTACTTCCACTACCGTTGATTTTCAGAGCTCCATCATTAGAAAACTGTATTGTTCCATAAACACTCCTCTTGAAATTTTTTAACAAGTCTGCATTACCTATCATATGAGATGAAAAACCACTATCTAGATTCCAGGTACTGTTGCTTTTTGTAGCTTTAAGAGCTACCTATGCAAGGTTGGATTTCTCAATTTTATTCTTTTCTTTCTATGAGGCATTGGATTGAGTGTTGGACACCGATGGACTTTAAATTATATATTTCATGTACATGGGTTCTTCATAGTCGTAATCTTATTCCAGAAGAGAAAAAATATTTGTTTGAGAAATACTATCTTGTTGATGAGCTTTGAATTGTCTCGGACTTCGGTACGAGGTGTCCATATACGTCCTCTTCCTGCAATAAATGGCCTCATAGCCAAAGTTAGAACAATTTAAAAAATATCCATCGAAATTATTTCTTCTGTAATAACATGGAAATGAATTTGTTCTCTGTTATTGAACTCCTAGCTCTCCCCCATTCAGATAGATCCTAGCCTCTTCTCAATATGACATAGTATGACTGAGATATCCACATAACTAACACTTCATAAGAGGAAATTTATTCTCACTTCTATTTGTCCTCATTACTTCGTCCATAGGAAAACGTTTGACTGCCTATCAATCCTAGAAGCTTGAGGATTGTCTTTTGTTATCCTTTCAGTTTGATTTAAGGGTCTCTTTTTCAATTCTTTTGATGATTTTTTAACATGATAAACTTTCATCTTTCCTTTATTGTGGTTCAGTTTATTAGCAGCATTTGAATATTTGGTATCACAATTGATTCCACTATTTCCCATGCATGTGGGTGTTTGATCACACAAAATCTTTTCAACTCCACCAAACCCTCATTTTCTCTATCCAGCAGCTTAGCATCTGAGAACCTACCAAATTTTATTTTATTATTTTCTTCTTTTGAACTTGATTAACTTTTTAGAATACTCTTAATTGTAACAACTTATTCGAGTCCCCCTACCATTTTGGACTTCTCATCTAGTCTTGGGGTAAGGTCATTGGTGACATTTGCCTATTATTAAATTATGATATTTTGTCCCACAACATCATCAGTTGTTTCAAGGATTTATGACTGTACTTTCACCATTTCTTCTTGTCTTTTAATTTCAACTTCAAGCTAATAAACATATTTTGATGATTCTTCCACCATTTGTTTCCACTTATTGCATCTCTTACACTAATTTTCAATCTTACCAAAAGATTCCTTAGGTTTTAACTTAGGATCAGAATTTCTTGTCAACTGGTTATCTCTATATTTATTTGTTGAGGTTTCAGAATTTTCAATGGTAGCCATCATGGAAGCATTATTTCTAGTTTTAAATTCAGGTTCTTCTTTTTCTTCCTCATCGAATTCATTATCATCATCTTCCTCTTCACTGAAAAAACTCTTCTTTTGTACTTTATTTATATATTTGAAGTCTCTCTTTTTGAAAAACCTTTTCTAAGGATTCTCAATGTTTTCAGCTTCACTATCTTCATCTTCAATATTTATTAAGCGCTGAGAGGCAATGTGCCCAACATTTCCACAACGAAAACAATCTAGAGGTTACTTCCCTTTTAAATTTCCCTTTTCCCTTTTGGAACTTATTGGAAATGAGAGAAATAATTTCTTTTTACTCATCGTCTTCACCAAAAATATCATTTGAAATTTTCAGTTTTTCTATGGCTTTGAACTCTATTTCCTTTCTCACACAATTCATAGTATCTTCTGGTTTGACTCTCATTTCATATACCACTAGGCTGCCCAGTAGATCATCCAGAAAAAGTTTGGAAAGATTTATTTCCTCATGGGATGAAACATTTGAATTTTATAGGGGTGGAAGTATTCTCAAAATTTTATTTAAAATATTAATGTCGTTGATTTCTTCTCCTAGACCTCGAATTGATCCAACCAGTTCAGTAATTCGATTGAAGAAGGAGTCTACATTCTCATCAGGATGCATCTTCATATCATCAAACCTATTGTGTAGGAATTTTAGTTTCACCTTCGTCAATTTTCTATCCCCTTCATAAATATTTTCAAGTTTATCCCACATGAACTTGGTTGAGGTGCAGCTCATCATGTTTAGATAGATCTGATCTAAAAGGGCTATAGAGAGAGAATTCTGTGCTTTAGCATCTGTATCAGGAATTTTCCTGTCTGCATCAGTCATTGGCAGCCCTATTGGATCAGTAACATGCATTCCTTGCACAGTGGAAAATAGGACTTCCATTACAAGGGATATCAGATGAGATCTCATTCTTTTCTTCAAAATCTGAAATTACTTCCATTGAAGAGGGGGACTCCACTGACACTGGGTGAATTCTCCAAGATGGTATAAGACAGATCAAACACCAAAAACCTGGCTCTGATACCACTTCAAGGACCCCAAAACACCTTGAGAGGGGAGGGGTGAATCAGGGTGTCATTTTTTTTGAAGTTTTGGATCTTGTTCCCACCTTGGTAGAAACTAGTTAAATCTTTCAAACAAATGAAAGTAGGGAGATGACACAACACTTTTACTTGGTTCACCGCAATGGGATACACTCAAGGAGTATAAACCAAAAGTGTGTCAGTCATACCTAAATCACATAATCTATTCCAGTTGTGGAGTACACAAGTTTGGTCACAGTCACTCTATGCTAGACACACAACCCTCACAAAAGTTTTGGGATGGCTCACCGCTTTCTTTGGAACACATCCGTAAACTCCCCTAGCTTACTTCTATGCGGGAAGTAAAACTCAGTTTATCAACATGAAGTTCACGTCAATGATTTGTATTAAAGGATTTTTCCTTGACTTTGCACGAGACTCTTCTTACAACAAAGACCAGAGTTGATGCTCTTTGAATTAAATGTTCCCTAAAGAAGATGTTCAAAACTGCCCTTTATTAATCCTCTTTGCATGGAACACTCCTTCATGAAGCACCCCTTCCTTCATGGAACGAACTACCATCGCGAAGCACTCCTTCCTTTGTGGAACAAACTACCTTTTCTAAGAACTCCTGCCTTCATGGAACAAACTATCTTTATGAAGCTTCCTTGTCTTCACGGAACTACTTTCGCAAAACTCACTGAGTCAATGCGGAATACCTCATTTTCACAAAGTACCCCTTTTCAAATGCATGGGCATCAGTTAATAGATATAGTCTCATCATGATGCACCAGATTGCTTATAAATCCCTATTCGCGAAGCTCTTCATGAACTCAAATCATCTTTGGATTTTCTCTCAAAACTTTGATTCTAATTAAGAGGGGTATCCTCATATTTATAGGATCATCCAATCGCATAGATCCACCGCCACTTTTCAAATTTTTTGGATGATAAAATAGGTATTCGCGAAGATCCTCTGTAACACCCCGAGATTTTATGAAAAATATTCTTTTTAATTTTATTGATGTCTTGTGTTATACGTTACAACAAAGGATTCTTACACAACATGCAACCCTAACTTGGCTGCATTACACGCAATCACGACCTTCCTTGATAGCGTGTGTTGTACGCAATACCGAGTTTCACTAAACAACAATATGCTATTAAAATATTATTAAAACCAGCCGTTATGAATAGTAATAACCAATTTTTGAATTTTTTTTTAAATTTCATCTTTCAAAATGGACTTCATTTTTGGATTCAGAATATCGAAATTAGCCTAGGGTGAAATTTTGGTATTTTTCTGAAAACTTTCAATTTTTGATGAATAGTGAAAACACTGGTTACTATTTAAAAACTGACTTTTCATTTAAATAATTATTTATTTTATTTAAATTTATTTTAGTTCAAAATTGACACATAATACCTATATAAGTTCAATGTAATTCATTTGAGTCATTTTATAATAATTTTAAATATATAAAACTTTTATTGAACTTTTGACCGTCTTTTACCCACCTCCTCAGAGAATTTGCAAATTTACATAAAACTTAATTTTACCGCTTTTGTGAATGGAAATTTGAATATCCGAGAGACACGGTTGATGTTAGTAAGTAAAATGTGGTTTAATGAGACGAAAATAATTTTTGGTGAATAGTAACTTTTTTACTTTTATTTACCACAGTTAAAAGTAAATAGGGAAATTAAGGGTAAAAATGATATTATTATTACCCTAACACATGTACTAATTCTATTGAATAAGTGTAATTCGACCAAAAACAACCTTAGGAATAAAATATGACCATTTAGGCCCACTTGGATTGGAATAGGACATTTAATATTAATTTATTTAAAGAAGGGTTAAAATAGCTAAAATCAAAGTTTAATAAGTAAATCATTTTTAATATAGGGTTATACATAAGATAAATTTGACTATAAATATTCATTAGAAAGATAAAAAGATTTAATACATAATGGTAGTTTATTTATAATTTTTAGACATTAAATAATTTAATTTATTTTTGACACAATGATGATGTAGTCATTATCTTATTAATGAAATATTGACATAATTGATGTTATAAATACAAAAATAAATGTAATTTGAGACTTTTTATGAATTACGATAATTTTATAGGTTAATATGACATGTTAGTATTGATTTAGTTAACTCTTTTCGAACTAATCATTCTGTTATGATTTTCAAAAAAATCAATTACCAAATAGTGTCAAAATTGACATAAAATAGTTTTTTAAAAAATATTATATTATTAATTGTTATTTTATTCCTAAAAACCTAAGGTTCGGAAAAATGACTTAGATAAGGTTATATATATTAATAATAAACAACTTGGGGTTAGTTTGGCTTGATATATTATGTTTATTAACCTTATAGTGTAAGAAAACAAGAAGAGACGGTAAAAGTAAAATTATTTAACTTAAGGTTAAATATAAATGATAAGGTTAAAATAGAAACATAAAATTGTCTAAATTCAATTGGATGAGAGTATTTCGACCCATCCCTACGTTATCTTCGAAATAAATCAATTTGGAGCTATTAAAAACCGAATATTACTTTATAATAAAATAATATTTTTAGTTTTTCCAAAGGTGCCCCTCTCCTCCCTTATAAAAGTGCACCTCCTCCCTCTATTCCTCACACCACTTTGAGCCTTCATTCTCGGCCAACCCATGCCAAATTATCTTCTACACTTCCCTAGAAACATCCTAGAGGTCCTGGTATTCTTGAAAGACCAATTTTAGTTCCCTAAGAGGAGTTCTTAAAAAGGCGCTTCAAACAAGAGGTAATGTCTGTTACCGATTCTTTCAACTTTATTTATTCTTCCACTTCTTCTTCTTTAGTTGTTTCATTATGAAGTAATAAAATCAGTATAAATAATATAATGATATGTTATTATAAGTATGAAACTACCCTATTTCACCATCTCTCCAGCCTATGGAAAACAAAATCACCACGCGTTCGTACGTACGAAATACCGTCTCTACTCCGTGGTGAAATCTGTTTTTCCACCAACAACATACATGGATGGATATAATGGTGTAAAGAATAACTATATATGGTTATTATAACATCATACTGATTCTGATATATTATACCATCCACTCCAATTTTATTCAGTAATTATGGGAACGATATCATCGCTCGTGCGTACGTACAGACTACCGTCTCCACGACGCAATGAGATCCATTCTCCATGTTAACCATACATGAATGATCATATAGTTTATATAATGAATAATAATGAAATATATGAAATAATAATGCTACTGGATTTATGTATATATATATGTATGTCATCTATTTATTTTCATTCAATTCAATAAGGAAACGAAAACAGCGTTCATGCGTACGTACGGCCTACCGTCTCCATGAACGGTGTATTTCATTCCTTTTATTGATATATAATATACATATGTATATGATGAATATATATTATATATAAATCATGTTTTAAATTATGGAATTATTTAAATCAGGATATAAGTAATAATATCAAGAACGACAAGTCGAAACACATACGATAAATGAAATGATTTTACCCAAAATGCTGCTTTAACATGGGATTTACAAAAGAACGGGTAATATAATGTCATAAGTGAAACATATATGATATCATAACAATTAATATGATAATTCAATGACATTATTTAAATAATTATACTGGAGGTTCGGATACGTATGAAGAATATCAGACCTATGGTAAGGGATAATTATTCCAATCTCATTCTTATCCGAGATTGTTTATTCGTAAGTATTTAATGGGGTTATATTTATCATCAATGTCCCTGATTTCTAATAATGGTTTCATGTATTTTTATAGTAATTTATACCCATTTTTGACTTTTACTACATGTTATATAAGGAATCTTTCTTTGTTTACGTTACGAGGATCTTTTTTGACTTTTCCGGCAAAAGTACGAGAAGAATGTTTTTTTAACTTATACGGCACGAACAGATTTTTACGGTTTTATAAAGCCTTATTTTCATGAAGCTTCCTCCAAAAGATTTCATGACTATTTTCAAAAAAATACTTTTCATTTAAAATTGGATGACATTTTTCGAAAAGAAAATGATTTTGAAGACGACATGATATTTTCCTCAATAATTCATTTCAAGTGTTTTGTCAAAACAATTTTTCATCTAAGATGACATTATTTCATATGTGTATGTTCCAAGTATCATGTATCTATGGTTTAAATGGTTTAACTTTTCTTATTATGAAATGATATACATTTTTTTATATGGATTATTTGATCATGGGATGATGTTTATGAAACCCATTTTATTCGTTGGGTTATTATGAATAATGTATGTTTATTTTGTGGCACAAGTAAGAATGATTTCATTATGAGATGGGTGGGACCTATATCTCCCTCCAATGCATTGGGTAAAGATTTATATCTCAGGAGATATACATGGATGGAATGGTAAGTTAATCCGGTTCAGTGTTACAGGACTGAAACGAGGAGTGAACTCGATTCAGAAAGGGACTTTTTCCACTAAGATGGTCTTGGAAGCAATGCCTTGGCTACTATGGAAATCATAACAAGTGGTGAATGGTTTCCACAATTACATGTTTTATTCCCATGATATTTTATCATGATTAATGTTTTTTATGATCTATTCCTTATGTTCTTCCATGTTTTATGTCATTTCTCAAGATTTTTTTGTTTAAACATTATGTTCATGTTTTTAAGTTCAAATGTATATGATTTTTTTTATTTTATCCATGCTTACCCTTTCTAAGCATTTGAGCTCACCCTTTATATGTTTTCTTTTCCCCAGGATATGAAGAAAGGTTTTAGGTAAAAAAAACAAAAGGGGAAGATCTTTATGGGATATGTTGAAGATCTTTCACCACGATTAGAAGATTACGTTCCGAGTTTCCAAAGACACTAAACTATTATGGTCCTTGTGTGTCTATTTTTGTTATGTATTAAGTATTCCGAAAAAGTAATTTAATGTCAATGTACGTCAAGAATTGGGTCTCTACAGTTGGTATCAGAGGGAGGTTTAGTCAACCTTTGGAAACTAGGATGCAAAAACTTTAGTGAGATCCCTAGAGATATTTCTAAGGTATGTCTAGGGATGTCCCTAAGGATAAGTATACATATAGGATATAGTCCTAGAACTACGATAACGATCTTAGAATTTAACCTAAGATGTTAGATATTGAGGGAACTACCCCTTTACTATGTTGTTTTCCCTAGAATGATTTTTTCCTCTCACACTATTCTTTTTGGGTTTTAGAAAATGGCTGGAAACAGGAAGATTCATGATAATGGAGGATATGACAGACAATGGAATGATATTATTCATGAGAAACCAAATGAAAAGAGATTTGGAAGTCCAAACATCGCTATTATTCCTAATCAGTAATATCATAATATGATCAATAATCTCAACTTTGGTATGTTTCTCGACTAAGATAATAGGAGAAATATGGAGTTTCATGATGATTATAGAGGAAAGAAAGTTCAATTTCCCTCATGTAAATCATGTGGGAAGAGGCATCAGGGATATTGTTTCAAAGGAAATGGAAGATAATTTGGGTGTGGAAAAGAAGGACACAAAGCCAGTAAGTGCAAAGGAAAATGTTCAGTTAACACCATGGACAAGGATAATGGTATTACTACGACTTCAACAATGATTAGATGTTTTAAATGTGGAATGTACGGGCAATATGGAAACCAATTCTCTAAGGGAAAATCTCATGAAGAGAATCATCATGGTCATATGGGTAGTATTTATGTGGATGATGATGAGGAGACTACAAATGATATATGAGCTGAAATAAGTGTTGAATCTCAGTCAGTTGTTTTAGAAGGTAGTGGAATGACTTCATGTTTATCGAGAGTTATGTTGTATAGTTAATGGTATTACGGAATAAATAATCATCTAAGGATTGTTACACTATTGTTTTTACTAAAGTATTTGAAAGTCTATGTTGAATGGTACCAGTAACCATGGAAGGTTGTTCATATATTTTTGGAAAGTAGATGATATGCGCATAATGAAGGAATAAGAATATAATGAGATGTTTGATTGTATTCATGAGCTCATGATTGATATAAGGACTACATGATATCATGGTTTGAGTATATAGAATTTTGAGGTTTTTGGTATGTGGAAAGTGTTAACTTTTAACTGCATTAATGTTTTCACTAAGGTTCAATGGGTATTCAATTTTCAAGAGAATACATGATTAAGGCCTTTGAATGTTTGGAATGTGACCAACAAGACATATCTTATGATATATGGGGATCAACGATGGTATTAACATGCTTGTAATATGAAATCTATGGTAATCATTTTCACTATATTATGAGAGTGGACTGCAGTATTATGGATAAGCCTAAAGATTGGAATGGATTATGTTGTACATAAGTTAGTATTTTTTAAGGATAGAAGTTTTTTCGATATTATTTATGGGATGTTATAGTAATGTAGTTTTAGAAAAAGGACAACCTGCAGAACGGGCGACAGCCCATCGCGTCAGACAAGGCTGTGGGAATTGAACCCAAAACCGAAGTGCGACTGGCCTTAATCGCCTACCAATGGCCTACAAGAAGTCCCTGGTTAGTAGAAAATAGATTTATTTTATTAAGCGGTATGATATATGAAGTGTAAGTTCATTTTTGGAACCATATACGATTAATCTAACCATAATATTGACTTATAATTTTTGCTAACCTTTTCTTTGAAACAGATGGAATGACCCATCATTCTATCACATGATCTGCTAACACATCACGAATAACAAATTCAACTTCATTTCTTTAAGGGATGAAGTGGAAATTGTTCAATTCACGAACAACAGTGAGATTGTACCAAAATCATGTAATTATTTCTTTTAATTCATCAACTTTAGGGAAATGATCTTGAAAACCAAAAATGTTTCCATAGTTCCCTTATATCCGATGAATTAGATGGTACCTTATATCATCACAAATCTATAGCTTTGTGATTGTTGGATTTTTCATAGCCATGTTCTCTACCACTCTCCATCAGAACATGATGGTTAGGTTTCTCTTCCATATCCATATTTTCACCTATGTTCTCCTATATGGAAACCCAGTGATTAGTTAATTTGGGTAACTGTTATGTTTCATACTTTAGTTTTTAAAGATTGGTTTTGGTATTCATTTTTATGATGTGGGTTTCTATTAAAGAAACTTTTGAGTAGTAAACCATTTATAACCCCGACGAATTTCGAGGGCGAAATTCATTTTGAGGGGGGTAGAATGTAACACCCCAAGATTTTATGAAAAATATTCTTTTTAATTTTATTGATGTCTTGTGTTGTACGGTACAACAAAAGAGTCTTGAACAACATGCAACCCTAACTTGGCTGCATTACACGCAATCGTGACCTTCCTCGATAGCGTGTGTTGTATGCAATACCGAGTTTCACTAAACAATGATATGCTATTAAAATATTATTAAAACTAGCCGTTATGAATAGTAATAACCACTTTTTGAAATTCTGTAAATTTCATCTTTCAAAATGGACTTCATTTTTGGATTCGGAATATCCTAATTATCCTCGGGTGAAATATTGGTATTTTTCTGAAAACTTTCAATTTTTGATGAATAGTGAAAACACTAGGTTACTATTTAAAAACTGAATTTTTATTTAAATAATTATTTATTTTATTTAAATTTATTTTAGTTCAAAATTGACACATAATACCTATATAAGTTCAATGTAATTCATTGGAGTCATTTTATAATAATTTTAGATGTATAAAATTTTTATTAAACTTATGACCGTCTTTTACCCACCTCCAAGGAGAATTTGCAAATTTACATAAAACATAATTTTACCACTTTTGTGAATGGAATTTCAAAAATCCGAGAGACACGGTTGATGTCAGTATGTAAAATTTGGTTCAATGAGATGAAAATAATTTTTGGTGAATAGTAATTTTTTACTTTTATTTACCACGGTTAAAAGTAAATAGGGTAATTAAGGGTAAAAATGATATTATTATTACCCTAACACATGTCCTAATTCTATTGGATAAGTTTAATTCGACGAAAAACAACCTTAGGAATAAAATATGACCATTTAGGCCCACTTGGATTAGATTAGGACATTTAATATTAATTTATTTAAAGAAGGGTTAAAATAGTTAAAATCAATGTTTAATAAGTAAATCATTTTTAATATAGGGTTATACATAAGATAAATTCGACTAGAAATATTAATTAGAAAGATAAAAAGATTTCCTAAATAATGGTATTTTATTTATAATTTTTAGACATTAAATAACGTAATTTATTTTTGACACAATGATGATGTAGTAATTATCTTATTAATGAAATATTGACATAATGGATTTTATAAATACCCAAATAAATTTAATTTGAGACATTTTATGAATTCAACTAATTTTATAGGTTAATATGATATGTTATTATTGATTTAGTTAACGTTTTTTGAACTAATCATTCTGTTATGAGTTTCACAAAAATCAATTACCAAATAGTGTCAAAATTGACATAAAATATTTTTTAAAACAAATATTATATTATTAGTTATTATTTTATTCCTAAAAATCTAAGGTTCGGCCAAATGACTTAGATAAGGTTATATAAATTTATAATAAACAACTTGGGGTTCTTTTTGCTTGTTATAGTAAGTTTATTAACCTTATAGTGTAAGAAAACAGGAAGACACGGTAAAAGTAAAATTATTTAACTTAAGGTTAAATCTAAATGATAAGGTTAAAATAGAAACCTAAACTTGTATGAATTCTATTTTATGAGAGGATTTATACCCATAACCACCTTAGCATCTAAATAAATCAATTTGTAGCTATTAAAAACCGAATATGACTTTATAATAAAATAATATTTTTTTTGTTTTTCCAAAGGTGCCCCTCTCCTCCCTTATAAAAGGGCACCTCCTCCCTCTCTTCCTCACACCACTTGGAGCCTTCATGCTCGGCCAACCCCTGCCAAATTCTCTTCTAAACTTCCCTAGAAACATACTAGAGGTTCTGGTATTCTTCAAAGACCATGTTTAGTGCCCTAAGAGGAGTTCTCAAAGAGGCGCTTCAAAGATGAGGTAATGTCTGTTACCGATTCTTTCAACTTTATTTCTTCTTACACTTATTATTCTTTAGTTGTTTCATTATGAAGTAATAACATCAGTATAAATAATATAATTATATGTTATTATAAGTATGAAACTACCCTATTTCACCATTTATCCATCCTATGTAAAACGATATCACCACGCGTGCGTACGTACAGAATACCGTCTCCACGCCGTGGTGAAATCTGTTTTTCCACCAACAACTTACATGGATGGATATAATGGTGTAAAAAATAACTGTATATGGTTATTATAAAATCATACTGATTCTGATATATTATACCATCCTCTCCAATTTTATTCAATAATTATGGGAAAGATATCATCGCTCGTGCGTACGTACGGACTACCGTCTCCACGACGCGATGAGATTCATTCTCCATGTTAACCATACATGAATGATCATATAGTTTATATAATGAATAATAATGAAATATATGAAATAATAATGCTACTGGATTTATGTATATATATATATGTATGTCATCTATTTAGTTTCATTCAATTCAATAAGGAAACGAAAACAACGTTCATGCGTACGTACGGCCTACCGTCTCCATGAACGGTGTATTTCATTACATTTATCGATCTATAATATACATATGTATATGATGAATATATATTATATATAAATCATGTTTTACATTCTGGAATTATGTAAATCAGGATATAAGTAATAATATCAAGAACGTCAAGTCGAAACACATACGATAAAGGAAATAATTTTACCCAAAATGCTGCTTTAACATGGGATTTACAAAATAACGGGTAATATAAAGTCATAAGTGAAACATATATGATATCATAAAAATTAATATGATAAGTCAATGAAATTATTTATGTAATTATACAGGAGGTTCAGATACGTACGAAGCATATCAGACCTAAGGTAAGGGATAATTATTCCAATCTCATTCTTATCCGAGATTGTTTATTCGTAAGTATTTACTGGGGTTATATTTATCATCAATGTCCCTGATTTCTAATAATGGTTTTATGTATGTTTATAGTACTTTATACCCATTTTTGACTTTTAATACATGTTATGTAAGGAATCTTTCTTTTTTTTCGTTACGAGGAACTTTTTTGACTTTTCATGAAAAAGTACGAGAAGAATGTTTTTTTAACTTATACGACATGAACGGATTTTTACGGTTTTATAAAGCCTTATTTTCATGAATCTTCCTCCAAAATATTTCATGACTATTTTCAACAAAATCCTTTTCATTTAAAATTGGATGACATTTTGAGAAAAGAAAATGATTTTGAAGAAGACATGATATTTTCTTCAATAATTCATTTCAAGTGTTTTGTCAAAACCATTTTTCATCTAAGATGAAATTATTTCATATGTGTATGTTTAAAGTATCATGTCTCTATGGTTTACATGGTTTCAATTTTCTTATTATAAAATGATATCCATTTTTTTTATATGGATTATGTGATGATGAGATGATGTTTATAAAACCCATTTTATTCATTGGGTTATTATGAATAATGTATGTTTATTTTGTGGAAAAAGTAAGAATGATTTAATTATGAGATGGGTGGTACCTATATCTCCCTCCAATGAATTGGGTAAAGATTTATATCTCATGAGATAGACATGGCTAGAACGGTAAGTTAATCTGGTTCTGTGTTACAGGACTGAAACGAGGAGTGAACTCGATTCATAAAGGGACTTTGTCCACTAATATGGTCTTTGCAGCAATGTCGTGGCTACTATGATTAATGTTTCTTTATGATCTATGCCTTATGTTCTTCCATGTTTTATTTCATTGCTCAAGATTTTGTTGTTTAAAAATTATGTTCATGTTTTTAATTTCAAATTTATATGATTTGTTTTATTTTATCCATGCTTACCCTTACTGAGCAATTGAGCTCACCCTTTATATGTTTTCTTTTCCCTAAGATATTAATAAAGGTTTCAGGTAAGAAAATAAAAGGGTAATATCTTTATGGGAGATGTTGAAGATCTTTCATCACGATTAGAAGATTACATTCCGAGTTTCCAAAGACACTAAACTATTACGGTCCTTATGTGTCTGTTTTTGGTATGTATTAAGTATTCCGAAAAAGTAATGTAATGTCCATGTACATCAAGAATTGGGTCTCTACAGTTGGTATCAGTGGGAGGTTAAGTCAACCTTTGGAAACTAGGATGCGAAAATGTTAGTGAGATCTCTAGAGATATTTCTATGGTATGTCTAGGGATGTTCCTAAGGATAAGTATATGTATAGGATATAGTCCTAGAACTATGGTAACGATATTAGAATTTAACCTAAGATGTTAGATATTGAGGGAAATCCCCCTTTACTATGTTTTTTTACCTAGCATGATTTTTTCCTCTCACACTATTCTTTTTGGGTTTTAGAAAATGGCTGGAAACAGGAAGATTCACGATAATGGAGGATATGACAGACAATGGAATGATATTCTTCATGAGAAACCAAATGAAACAGGATTTGGAAGTGTAAAAATATTTATTATGCCTAATCAGAAATCTCATAATATGATCAATAATCTCAACTTTGGTAAGATTCATGACTCAGATAATAAGATAAAGATGGAGTTTCATGATGACCATAGAGGAAAGAAAGTTCAATTTCCCTCATGTAAATAATGTGGGAAGAGGCATCAGGGAGATTGTTTCAAAGGAATTGAAAGATGCTTTGGTTGTGTAAAAGAAGGACAAAAAGACAATAAGTGCAAAGGAAAAGGTTCAGTTAACACCATGGACAAGGATAATGGTATTTATACGAAATCAACAATGATTAGATGTGTTAAATGTGGAATGTACGGGCATTATGCAAACCAATGACCTAAGGTAAAATCTCATGAAGAGAATCAGCATGGTCATATGGGTAGTATTTATGTGGATGATGATGTGGAGACTACAAATGATATATGAGATGAAAGAAGTGTTGAAGCTCAGTCAGTTGTTTTAGAAGGTAGTGGAATGATTGCATGTTTATCGAGAGTAATGTTCTATAGTTAATGGTATTATGGAATAAAGAATCATCTAAGGATTGTTACACTATTGTTTTTTCTAAAGTATTTGAAAGTATATGTTGAATGGTAGTAGTAACCGTGGAAGGTTATTTAGATATTTTTGGAAAGTAGATGATATGCGTATAATGAAGGAATAAGAAGATAATGAGATGTTTGATTGTATTCATGAGCTCATGATTGATATAAGGACTAAGTGATATCATGGTTTCAGTATATAGAATTTTGAGTATTTTGGTATGTGGAAGGTGTTAACTTTTAACTGCATTCATGTTTTCACTAAGGTTCAATGGGTATTCATTTTTCAAGAGAATACATGATTAAGGCCTTTGAATGTTTGGAATGTGACCAACAAGACATATCTTTTGATATATAGGGACAAACGATGGTATTAATATTCTTGTTATATGAAATCTATGGTAATCTTTTTCACTATATTATGAGAGTGGACTATAGTGTTATGGATAAGCCTAAAGATTGGAATGGATTATGTTGGACAGAAGTTAGTATTGTTTAAGGATAGAAGTTTTATCGATATTATTGATGGGATGTTATAGTAATGTAGTTTTAGAAAAAGGAAAACCTGCAGAACGGGCGACAACCCATCATGTTGGACAAGGCTGTGGGAATCGAACCCAAAACCGAAGTGCGACTGGCCTTTATCGCCTACCACTAGCCTACAGGAAGTCCCTGGTTAGTATAAAATAGTTTTATTTTATTAAGGGTTATGATATATGATGTATAAGTTCATTTTTGGAACCATATACGATTAATCTAACAATAAGATTGACTTATAAATTTTGCTAACCTTTTGTTTGAAATAGATGGATTGACCCATCATTCTATCACATGATTTTCTAACACATCACTAATAACAAATTCAACTTAATTTATTTAAGGGATGAAGTGGAAATTGTTCAATTCACAAACAATAGTGAGATTGTACCAAAATCATGTAAGTATTTCTTTTAATTCATCAACTTTAGGGAAATGATCTTGAAAAATGAAAATGTTGCCCTAGTTCCCTTATATCCAATGAATTAGATGGTACGTTAGATCATCAAAAATCTATAGCTTTGTGATTGTTGGATTTTTCATAGCCATGTTCTCTACCACTCTCCATCAGAACATGATGGTTATGTTTCTCTTCCATATCCATATTTTCACATTTGTTCTCCTATATGGAAACCCAATGATTAATTAATTTGGGTAACGGTTATGTTTCATACTTTAGTTTTTAAAGATTGGTTTTGGTATTCCTTTTTACGATGTGGGTTTCTATTAAAGAAACTTTCGATTAGTAAACCATTTATAACCCCGATGAATTTCGAGGGCGAAATTCATTTTGAGGGGGGTAGAATGTAACACCCCAAGATTTTATGAAAAATATTCTTTTTAATTTTATTGATGTCTTGTGTTGTACGTTACAACAAAGGAGTCTTGCACAACATACAACCCTAACTTTGCTGCATTACACGCAATCACGACCTTCCTCGATAGCGTGTGTTGTATGCAAACCGAGTTTCACTAAACAACGATATGCTATTAAAATATTATTAAAACTAGCCATTATGAATAGTAATAACCTCTTTTTGAAATTATGTAAATTTCATATTTCAAAATAGACTTCATTTTTGGATTCGGAATATCGAAATTATCCTAGGGTAAAATTTTGGTATTTTTCTGAAAACTTTCAATTTTTGATGAATAGTGAAAACACTAGGTTACTATTTAAAAACATACTTTTTATTTAAATAATTATTTTTTTTATTTAAATTTATTTTAGGTCAAAATTGACACATAATACCTATATAAGTTCAATGTAATTCATTGGATTCATTTTATAATAATTTTAGATATATAAAAATTTTATTGAACTTTTGACCGTCTTTTACCCACCTCCTATGAGAATTTGAAAATTTACATAAAACATAATTTTACAAATATTTTTTATCATTATCAATGGATATATAATCTTAAATACACACATTTTAAAAATGAGGGAAATTGAATAATTCAAAATAGGTACACTTTAAAAATATTGAAAAATTAGATAAGTTTTATTAATTAAATATAAATTAATAAAAAAATATGGATATATATACTGATGTAAAGATGAATACATGAAAAGGGTTATTCAATGTTCAGTTCTATTCAAGATTCTAATTATGATAGATTATAGCTCTTTGCTCACAACAATGTTGTTAATCCTTTGATTATTTCTCAGCATGAACATGCCCTCACATGCAGATTTACTTATTATGGCATAAACATAATATGTTCAATGGTTTATGCCTCCAACAACTATATTAACAGAAGAGATTTATGGAGTCGTCTTCAAAATATGTCATGTTACATCTTGGACCCATGGATCATCATAGGGGATTTCAATTCCATTCTTCATGAAGATGAAAACCTCGGGTATGTAATAGGTACCACTTCCATCATGGAGTTCAGAGATTTTATTGATGATTCTAATCTGTCTGAAATTAATATGTTGGGAGATAAGTACACTTGGTACTGAAAGAACCTGAATGGAATAAGAGAAAGCCTAATTGACTATGTTTTTGTTAACATTCATATGCTCGAGGAATGGAAAACCATTTCATGTGTTACTCTTGCACGACATAATTCAGACCATCATCCTATTCTGGTTAACCTAATCGATGAAAAGGATAAATTACCTCTTACTTTTAGGTTTAATAATGCATGGACCACCCTCCCAGACTGCTCCCAGATTGTTAGAGATACTTGGGCCATTCAAGACTACAATCACAATCCACTTTCTTGTGTTTTTAAGCTTTAGGTACTTAAGCAAAAAATGAAGCATTGGAGTAAGAATAAGTTCAGCCTCCTTGATCAGGAAATTGATTCCCTTGAAACCACACTTCATCAGATTCAAGAATCAATTACTCTTAACAACTTCCCTGGCAATGATAACCAGGAAAAGAAAGTTTCCTCAGAGCTCTAGAAACTTATTCTGCTCAGGTATAACATTCAGAAAGATTTGTTCAAAGTCAAGTGTCTTACAGATGGTGACAAGAATACCAAATTTTTTATTGCACTTCAGTGAGCTAAAAGAGTCAACAATACTCTATCTCTTCTGAACGATGGATATTCCATAATTGATGACAGACGAGGTCTATCCAATCACATTGTCTCCTTCTATTTTAATCTCTTTAATGGCCCACAAGAAATGAATCTTTGATTGATGGAATTATCCCAAAGCTGGTCACAGATGCTGAATTTTTTTTTCTTACCTCCACTCCCACAGATATTGAAATCAGAGAGGTATTTTTTGGTATTAAAAAGGATAGCTCACCAGGGCTGGATGGTTTCACTAATTACTTCTTCCAATTCTATTGGGAGTTCGTACAAGAAGATTTTTGCAGATTGGTTATACATTTAATTTCAGAGGTATCTTTCACTCAAGGATTAAATGCTCAGTTAATTGCTTTAATTCCTATGGTTGAGAATGATAGTGAAATTGGTCAGTTCCGGCCTGTTTCTCTCATTAATACTATCCACAAGATCATCAAAAAAATCCATGCTATTCTCCTTACTTCTATTTCTGAAAGAATTGTCTCATGGTACCAGTTTGGTTATATCAAAGGAAGGAGAATTCAAGATTGCCTCATAACTACCTTTGACTGTACTAATATCCTTCAAAAGAACACTAGAGGTGGAAACGTTTCTCTTAATCTTGATATTAAGAAAGCCTTTGATCCTATTGACTCAGGATTCATTGGAAGAATTCTACAGGGGTTTGGCTTCCACAGTAGATTCATACATTAGGTTCATGGTCTTATCAGTTCTACCCGTATTTCTATTTTGATTAATGGGGCTCCAGAAGACTACATTAAATATTCTAGAGGTGTGAGTCAGGGGGACCTGTTGTCCGCTATTATTTTTGCAATTGCTGAGGATTATCTCAGTCGGATTATTCTTGATCGAGTTAAAAATGGAGAGATTAAAACAATCTGTGATGCATGAGGTATTGCTGCTCCCTCACATCTATTTTTTTGCTGATGATGTCATTATGTTTACCCAAGGGGATAGAAGGAACCTTAAAAATATCAAGATAACTCTCACTCATTATGAAAAATCTTCTGGTCAAGATGTTATATGGGGTAAGTCATACATTTTATTTGGCAAAAATATCTCAGATTCATGGAAACAAATCATGGTGCATGAGCTGGGTATAAGGGAGGGGTCCCTTCCCTTCACATACCTTGGATTTCCAATGTTTCTTGGAAAACCCAAGGCTTATTATTTCACTAATGTTGTTGAAAAAGTTCAAAGAACTCTCTCCACCTGGAAAGGTAAGGCACTCTAAATGGAAGGGAGAATACGCGTGGTTAAGCATGTGATTGCCTTTAAGATTGTATACTTCTTCATGGTGTACTACTGGCCAGAATACATCCTTAAAACTGCCAACACTCTCATGAGGAACATTGTGTGGAGTAGAAGTATTCTAGAAAGGAATATTTTAACAGCCCCATGGAATAATTGTTGCTTGCCGCAGAGCATGGGCGCCCTCGGAATTAAAAACATCAACCTCTTCAATCAATCCCTTCAAGCTCATTTCCTTTGGTGCCTTATCAATGATAAATATGAGTCCCTAAATTTCCTCAGATCTAAAATTCTAAGAAGGCTGATAGCAGGACACATGAATTATATACAATCCTCAGAGTGGCTAGGCCTCAAAAATACTTTCCATAAAATTAAAGTGCAGTAACACTGGTTGGTCAGTAGGAACTCCTCCCTCAAATTCTGGACATATAACTGGACAGGTACCCCACTGGTTAATATTTTTGAGCCTTAGGATCTACCTACAAATCAAAACATCACTATTCGTAACCAGCTTGAGAAATCTTATCAACTTCCATCTCATATTGAGAACATTGTCTCCTCCTATGACTTTCTTGATGCAGATGACATGCTTATTTGGGAACTGAGCGCTAATGGGATTCTGAACTCCAAGTGCTTTTATAATAATCTCCATCAAAGTAGAAATAATGAAGCTATGAATTACAAAAAATGGCTGCTACCATCTCGATCCACTCTCCTCTGGCGCCTCCATCTCAATAAACTACCAGTGGAAACCAATCTACAGCGGGTTGGGATCTCACTCTGCTCCAGATGCAACCTCTGTCAGCAGCACCGTGATGATGTTAATCACATGTTCTTGTCATGTAAAATAGCAGCTTCACTCTGGAACACGATCTTCACCTGGTTTGAAATTAATCCACCGAATATAAACAACATCGAGGATCTGTTGCTGCTTCTCCCAAGGATCCATTTATCCAGACAGGTGCATATTATATTCCTTGCTGCTTGTGCTGAAGTCGTTCATGTCATATGGAAGAGCAGAAATTAGGACCGACACACAAATTCTAATATTAATAGTAGGTTTATGCTCTCTCAAATTATTCTGGCGGCTGAACAAGACAATACTTCACGTGCTGAATGTTGTCACAAATCAGTTAGAGATTTCACTGTTCTGAAAAAATTGAATGTGCAAGGTAATTATCCTCGGCGTCTTGGAACCATATAAGTATTCTGGCTACCTTCTTTTGCAGGCTGGATTAAGTGCAATTTGGATGGAGCCTCAGGAGGTAATCCAGGTCCTTCTAGTTATGGTTTTGTCTTCAGGAATAATGATGGTGACTTTCTAAATGGGGGTCACGGAACGTGTGGTACATCCATGGCTCTCAAAGCCGAAATGATGGCTCTCATCAAGGCAGTTGATTTTGATCAAATAAAGAATTGGACAAATATCTGGTTTGAAAGTGATTCCATCACAGTTGTTCAAGCAGTTCGAATGGGTCAAATACATTGGGCTTGGAAATATACTTCGAAATGGATTAAGTGCCTCAACACACTTTCTTCAATTCATTATATTATCACTCAAGTCTACCGAGAAGCCAATCAACTTGCTGATTGCCTTACAAACATGGGAGCCTCGGGTGGCACTTGCACTTATCATTACAATACTCCTAGTGAGTTTCTCCCTACCCTTTACAGAGACAAATGTAAAACTCCCTGCTTCAGACTTTTGTAACCTTTGTTTCCTTTCTTTTATATGAATCCTTGCAGCTTGCTTTTTTCAAAAAAAATGATATTCTTAAATATACTAAAATTTGAAAAAATTCTATAAATATTAGGTGCATGTGTTTCTATATAATATTTCATCAACTGTGTAAATATTTTTGTTCATGTGTTTTATATAATAATACATTAATTACAAATAGATATGTGTGTGTGTGTGTGTACGTATGTGAAATAAATATAACACACGATGTTTGATATATGATAAATTAAAAAATCATTCATCATTAAAAATGAATAAGAAATTAATATGTTTTTAATTATTACATTTTAATCATTTTTTAAATATTTATTTTTAATAAATATTATTTATTACTATTTATAATTAAAATATATATTTTATACTTATTCATTTTTATTAATAATTGTTTCATTAATAAATTTTTAAATAATTTATAATTTATTCATTTTTAATTTTTTTTAATTATTAAAATTTATTAATTTTATATATCTATATTTAAAATATACTATTTATTAATATTTATAATATATATATATATATGTATATTAAATTTATTCATTTTTATCAATAATTATTTAATTAATAAAATGTTTAATATTTTTATTAATTTACTCATTTTTATTTTTTATTTGTTTAATACTTCATTTTATTCATTTTACATATCTATATATTTAACATATACTATTTATTAATTTTTATGATTTATATATATGCACATTCAATTTATTCATTTTTAACAGTAATTATTTAATTAATAAAATCTTTAATATTATATTTTTATTTTTATTTGTTTAATTATTTCATTTTATTCTAGACCTTTATCAATGATAAAGGAGCACCGATAAAGGTTACCCTTTATTAGTGCTAAAAATAAAATGCTGATAAAGATGACATTTATCAGCACATTTTTCTAGCGCTGATAAATGCCAGCACTATTAAAAGCCTCTTTTGTAGTAGTGATTTCTCTATTAGACTTCCAGAATTAAAACCCACCTTCTGATTCTTATCCCCATGATATCTTTGAGATTCTTTGATCTCCATTTCGACTTTTCGGGCACAACATACAACTTCCTCAAAGCTATCAAAGTCACAGATCACCAAGGATTTTCATAGACTAGGTTTTAGCTCACCAAAGAAGCGGTCAACCATGCATTTTGGGGTAATGAAAAATCCATAGGCATATTGTGAAAGTCTTGTGAAGTTTTTCTCACACCCCCTGATAGATTCATCATCTTTTTTCATCAGGGAATGGAAATTCCATTCTTTTTTAAGTTGGAGAGTGGGAGGAAAATATTTATCAAAAAACATTTTTTGAAATTCCTTCCACCCCATCACTTCAATATCTTCCTTAGGATTCTTATTCTTAATCAATGTCCACCACTCATCAGCTTCTCCCTCCATATAATAAATAACCAGTAGAACCTTATCTTGTTCAAAACATTAAAGGATGAAGAATATGTTCTCAATGGAGTTGATCCATAGTTTTGCGATTAAGGGATCAAATGATCCATTAAAATTCAAAGGCCTTTATCTCTTAAAGCTCTCAATTGTAGCTTGTTCTTTCTTAGGGGTATTTTTTCTATAAAGACCAGGAATTTCCATGGATTTTTTTTCTTAAATACATGGTAATTTTATGAGTCCACAAAATTTGACAGCGCATGATTCCGAGGCCTGGTGTGCCCGGAATCAATTTCTAAAGTTTTTTTCGAGTACGTTCAGTAAACGTACGAGCGGGTTTTTATAACTTTTGAACAGGTGCTCAGAATTGAAATCTGAGGGCACCGTTGAACTCACGGCTCTGGTATTCGCATATGAAGACTTTCTCCTCGACGGCAGTTGGTTGAGAATAAAAGATAGTTTTTTGGATTTTAGAGAATGTTTTAAATAAAAATAAAGTGTGTGGCTTTATTTTTATTTGTTGTTTAAAACCTCCACATGGATGTTTGAGGTGGGACCACCACACCTTCACCTCCCATAATAGGTTATGGTGGTGGGCCCCACCCAAACCTAACCTCCTCTTCATGTTTATTTTGATGGGGACAACCGGAGGTTAAAACCTCTTGAACTTCCCATTATGTGGGGAGAAACCTCTTGAGCTCCCCACATAATGGTGCCACCACCCCTCCACATTAATTCCTTGTGCCAACCTTATGAATTAATTAAGGGGATCAAAGTTAATTAATTATCCCATTTTGAATTTTGTGCCAAAAAATTAAATAATAGCTTAACATAATCTATTATTTGGCTTGGCATATTCATTTTGGTGGAAACTTTGGAGAAGAGAGAGCTTAGGGAGAAAAAGCTCTCGCCAATGAGGAACGAAGAACGCGTTCTTACAATGATGAATGCCGGAAACAAACTCCTTAGACCTTCATACTCGAATCCTACCGACTTGGAATGTCTTTAACCAAAATTCCCTCCGCATTTTCGTCAATGAGCTGATGCACGAGCTCGGGATTAGAAGTGTGTGGCAGATGTGACGAATGACGATCACCTTCATCTTCTTCCCGCGACTTCATCGATGATCAACTTAAAAAGGTAAGGGGAAATATTTGAGTTTGTTTTATTTGAGAGATGATGTGGGGTGATTTGTTTTATATTTCTCCCGTTTTCTATTCTTGATTAATTCTTTGAAAACTCAAGAAAGTTTGAACAACTTGATATCACCCTAAATGCGGAGGGTGCATGCCAAACCAATATGGCCCGACCCCTCCACCGTTCTTATTGGTGATGATTTTCGACATGAAAATGAGGCGACAGGATGATGAAGGCAATGACCGCGCTACCCACAAACTTCGTGAATTGTGCTACCTGCGGCCTCCGTGAACCGCGCCGCACTCGCAGCGGTCCGGCCGAACCTGCTCCGTTGCCTCGGGCCGCACCTCTCTGCTCGCAGGCTTCCGAGCCGGAATGGCCGTGCTTCCCGTCGGCTGAGCCACCTACCAACATGTGCCGCGCCAGCCTCCCGGCTGCCTGGACTGCCCACCGGCCTGCCCAACTACCACCCGGCCTGCCCGCGCCACTGCCGGCCTGCCGGCCAGCCTACCAGTGCCCCCGTCGGCCTACCCGGCCACCTCTCGGCCTACCCGACCACCTCCTAGCCTACCTGGCTGCCTTTTAAGCACCCTGACTGAACCACACCACCCACTGGCCCAGCTGCGCCGTGCCCTGGATGAACATGCCCTCAGCCGACCCGCGGCCTCACGGCCGAACCGGCCTCGACCGTGCCACCTCAGCCTCCAGACTGAGCCTCCCCGAAATGTGCCCTCGCGGTGCTCTCTAGGCCGAGCCACCCTCTCATGGAACTGCAGCCGGTCCACGTCCTTGTGGCCGTTCCGCGCCCTAGCGGCACTCCGCGGCCCCTCACGGCCAGCTGGGCTGGGGCCAGTAGGCGAGGCTGAACCAAACAGGTCGGCCCGCCCAACGAGCCAGGCCGGACCCAATGGGTTAGGATGGGTCGACCCAAAACGGGTTGGCCCACACGAAGTTAGGCAGGGTCGGTCCGACTATGTCAGACCGGACCCGGGCCCACTACTGACCCTTTACTTTCTTTTGTACTTATCTTTGGCACCAGACATCCGTTTGATGCACCGTTAGTGGCGCTGAAATACATAGAGCATGACGACCCCTTTGAGTATACCCCACCGGAGTTTTGGATAGAGTTGAGATATGGTCAGGTTGGATCGAGTACGAATCCAACCGAGCCCACGGGACTAAAATTCCAATAACTCTCAGGCCGTACGTCTAATTGACGCCCTATCTATCTCATTGGGTTTCTTTTGGAAAGATGGATCTTTTGGATACATAAAATTGGGACTTCTTGGCAGTTTATGTATAGACACTTGGCTTGAGGAGCAGACCCTCCTGGAATCAAGCATGCTTTGTGCGGAACCCTGTGGCTGGCTACGCTCTGACGACTGTTCCTGGATCCTGTGTGTGTTCGACACCACTGAAGACTGTTCTTGGATCCTATGTGGGTCCGATAGCTCCGAATACTCTTCCTGGATCATGTGTGGGTTCGACAGCACTGAAGACTGTTCTTGGATCCTGTGTGGGTTCGACAGCTCTGTTTACTGTTCCTCGATCCTGTGTGGGTTCGACAGTTCTGATTTCTGTTCCTGGATCCTGTGTGGGTTCGATAGAATAGATAATTTAGTGGCTACAACTAATAATCTCTAACTCTCTACAAAATTTGTATACCAGTGTGAGCTGAGTCAGTAACTTTGTGTTTTCTTCATGATTGAGATGGATTATTTTATAACTTAGGTATATGTATGGGCATATAACTAAGTGGGGTTATCTGTTGATTTCATACCTTGTGGTTTATCCTTGTTGGATTTTGTGGTACCTTGAGGGTCTCGGGGTCCCTACTGAGTATTGTTATACTCACACCTGCACGGGCTATGCCCGCACCTCATTGTGTTGGTTGTAGATGAAGGACAATTCTGATTGAGGCTGAGAGTAATAGGACTAGACGGTACCCGGAGGTGGACCTCACGACGAGTCGGTACCCGAAGGAGACTAATGAATGTGGAGTGCTGAGGAGCCTATCTGTACCTACCTTTTAGGTAGGAATCCTGGAGGATGATCTAGTAGCAGTTTTCCCTTTTTTAGTTTTACCTGTTTTTCTATTTCCCTGTACTTTATAGTTGGGATTGTATTTCCAGCCCCTTACTTTTCAACACTTTCTTGTTATACAGTTTTACTTAATGTTTTGTATCCAGCTGTTTGCTTTGTGGTGTGTGTTTACACTTATAAAGGAAATGCCTTCCCAGATTTAGGGAATTACGCCTTTGGTTCTAGTCGCCATCCCCTGGACTATGGAAGGCAGGCTTGGGTTAGTCATGCCATGGGCCCCGGGGGTCAGGTCGTGACAAATTCGTATCAAAGGAGTCGATTCTACCATAGAACTTAGGATTCTGATCTTTTCTGTGAAGCAATAGTGTTAAGGGTACTGAGTGTGGTTTTCAATTTAGGGTGTCCCGTGTAATTTTGGCGGCCGACATATCCATACACCAAGACCCTGACTTCTAATTTTTGACATAGTGCATGAAAACACTAATTGCGTGTGTGTTTTGAAGAGTCTTCTTTGAGATGCCACCAGACCTAGAAGCAGACAATGCACTCCACTTGAGCGCATTGCATGAGTTTCAGCGCCAGAGGCCACCCAGGTTCAGGGGTGAGATAGACCTGAAGGCATCCGTGGTTTGGATGGAGGTTATAGTGAGAGTCTTCCGACTGGTAGGGACACCAGCAGACCTTATTGTGATCCTTGCCGCGAGTCTTCTTCAGGCAGCAGCAAGCAGATGCTGGAGCCTGATACTCCAGGTACATGATGAAGCAACATTACTCTAGGTAGACTTGGAGAGCCTGTTTCAGGTGGATTTTGTCCCAGCCACCCTACGTGCAGTGTGGATACATGAGCTACTTAATCTACTTCAGGGCGGCATGATGGTGGCACAGTACTCAGTGAGGTTCACCGAACTCTCCCGCTACTCCATAGATATGGTGCGAGACCCATTATTTAGGGACCATACCTCCCAGGAGGGGCTCAGGCAAGAGATTAGGGATTCGATGATCTGCCTCAACATCACGACGTAGGAGGGGGTGTTGGAGAGAGCCCTCTTAGTGGATATTTTCCTTGCTGAGCAGTCACCAGCAGCGATACCCGCCACCAGGCATCACATAGCGGAGTCTTCTGCAGCAGGCATCAGACAGATGTTGCAGAGATCCAAACAGACCAGACCATCTGGTGGATGACCTCAAGACACAGGTTAGGTTGTTCGAGGCATGTGAGATAGAGCCATTAATTTGAGGAATATATAGTTTTTCACAAGTGGTGGGCATGGTCACATGGCTCGTGACTGTCCGACCCACCGTTCAGATGATCAGCTGACAGTTGAGGGACCTCCCGAGTAGAGGCAGAGGATCGGTCGAGGCGATCTGCAGGGCGCAGGCGCACATGGCAGAGGATCTAGTCATGCAGCTATTGGTGGACAACGTTACGAGGTGGTACCACCACCACCACTAGGAGGTACACCCCAATCGCAGGGAGTAGGTGGACAGGGGAGATCTCAGCTCCAGGAATCTGAGTCATATGATCATGGTGCTCCTGAGATAATTTGAGGTATGATCTGTGTCTACTCCACCTTAGTTACAGTTCTTATAGACACAGGTTTCAGTCACTATTTCAACGCCACCGCCCTCGTTCGGAGCTCGAAGATTCCAATGGAGCCGTTGGATCAATTCTTATGGCTAGAGATTCCTATGGGAGCAGATTTGATGATTATGCACTGGTTTTGGCAGTGTGATCTTACTCTAGGAGGCGAGAGATTCAGCTGGGATCTCCTAGTAGCGGTGTCGAGGCCTTACGACATTATCTTGGGTATGGACTAGTTATCTATAGTCCATGCTTAGATCGACTCTATTAGGCACAACGTGCGGTGTATCTGCAAAGATGGGAACATGTTTACCTTCACCGGTGAGAAGGGATCCTTTGCAGTACATGATGGAATTTCCCAGAGGAGATTACAACCGATCACTCATTAGTTGTCTTGCCTTACCCTCAGCATAGTTTATGTGGAGAGTCTGACTTATCCTATAGTGGTGGACTAGTAAACAGATGTTTTCCTTGATGATGTCCCAGGACTACATCCTCATAGAGAGGTGGACTATTACATTGACCTATACCCCAGGACGACACTGATATCTACACCAACACATCGGATGGCTCCCATTGAGCTTCATGAGCTGTGGGAACAGCTGGAGGACTTGCAGGGGAAGGGATTCATCCGGACCAGTGTTTCTCCCTGGGCAGTCCTGATTCTGTTCGCCAAGAAGGCGGATGAAATCTTGAGGATTTGTGTCGACTATCGTCGCCTGAACTAGGTGACCATGAAGAAAAAGTACCCACTCTCGAGGATTGTTGACCTCTTTGATTATGTGGAGGGATCATGATGGTTCTTGAAGATAGACTTCAGATCAGGATATCACCAGCTCAGAGTTCGAGATGAGGATGTGCAGAAGATGGCCTTCAGATGTCGGTACGACCACTATGGGTTCATGGTTATGCCTTTTGGCATAACCAACACTCCATCATTGTTCATGGGACTCATGAACATGATTTTTCCACCATAACTCGATCGATTTGTCATAGTCTTCCTCGACGACATTCTGAACTACTCGATTACTGAGGAGGAGCATGCCTACCATTTGCAGGCAGTACTGGACACACTCTGAGAGAACCAGCTTTATGGTAAGCTCTTGAAGTGCCAGTTTTGGATCAGAGAGGTTCAGTTTTTGGGACATATCATCTCGGAGTCTAGAGTTGCAGTAGTCCCAGTGATGATTGAGGCGATACTTGCTTGGGAGCCACCCAGGAGTGTGATGGAGATACGAAGTGTCCTGGGTTTGGCTGGTTATTACTCGAGGTTCATACCAGACTTCTCCAGAGTTTCAGCACCACTATCAGCCTTGAAAAAGAATGGTAAACCCTTTGTGTGGTCAGATAGATGCTAGCAGAGCTTTCAGGAGCTGAGGATGAGGCTGACTAGTGCCCCCATCTTGAGGTTTCCAAAGGAGGGCACAAATTACCTAGTCTACTATGACACATCGGGGACCAGACACGGATGTTTTCTGATGTAGGAGCGAGCAGTGATTGCATATAGTTCTCGGTAGTTGAGAAAATATGAGCAGAACTACGCTACCCATGACCTGGAGTTAGCAGGAGTGGTCTTCACCTTGAATATGTGGCGACACTATCTGATGGGTGCACATTTTACCATGTACTCTTATCACAAGAGTCTCAGGTATATATTCTCTCAGAAGGACCTAAACCTGATATAGTGATGTTGGCATGAGTTCCTCCAGGAATATGAATTTGAGATAGTCTATACTCCCGGGAAGGGGAACGTTGTTGCAGATGCACTCAGCAGAAGATCTGGTATACAGTTTCTAGGTGAGGCAATAAGCAGCTGGCTGCTTTACAAATATCCTTTGTGGATAGAGATGGACCAACCCTCCTTCAGTCTATTACTGTCACTCCCCCACTTCTTCAGCGAGTCAGGGAGGCACAGCATGGAGGCGTTGACTGCGAGACACGACGTGCTCAGATATCTACAGGGCAAACACCTGATGGATTTTTTGAAGGTGGGGATCACATCATCCTCTTCAGAGGACGTACCATGGTACCAGTGGCACTTCAGGAGGAAGTGTTGAGGTAGTTACACACTTCCCATCTAGCAGTACATCCAGGAGTGGTGAATATGTACTAGTACCTCAAATGATAGCACTGGTGGCCGAGGATGAAGAAGGAAGTTGCAGAGTTTGTCTCTCGGTGCCTCACTTGTCAGCAAGTGAAGGCAGGGCATTATGTACCAGCAGGCTTGGTTCAGCCTTTATAAGTTCTAGAGTGGAAGTGGGATGGTATATCCATGGACTTCTTGACTGGACTTCCACATACATCAAGGGGTCATGACTCGATTTGGGTGATTGTTGACCGACTAACCAAGTCATTCCACTTCCTACCGATCAGAGAGCAGGGTTCAGTAGAGAGCTTTGGATGCCTCTACGTGCAGGAATTTCTGCGACTACATGGAGTAACTTATACTATTGTCTTTGATCATGACACACTATTTACTTCCTTGCTATGAAAGGGGCTGTAGGAGGCTTTCGGGAAACAACTTTGTCTGAACACCGCCTTCCATCCTTAGACGGATGGCCAGATTGAGCAGAGCATTCAGACCCTTGAGGACATGCTCCGTGATTTCGTCCTTGACTTCAGTCATAGTTTGGAGAATCACTTACCTTTGGTGGAGTTTTCATTCAACAACAACTATCACTCCACCATCGGGATGTCACCTTTTGAGGCCTTGTATGGTCGACCTTGAAGATCGCTACTGTGCTGGACAGACCCAGGGGATTCAACACTAGTGGGACCAGAGATGGTATGAGCTACCATGGAGAAGGGTTCAGATCATCTAGGAGCGGATGAAGACTACATAGAGCAGATAGAAGTTGTATTCCGATAGGAGATGTAGACCTCTAGAGTTCGAGGATAGTGACCATGTCTTTCTACAGGTCTCACCCCAGCGAGGTCTACGGAGATTTTGCTGAGGCGGAATTTTATCTCCACGTTTTATTGGACCTTTTCAGGTCCTCAGCAGAGTTGGTGAGGTGGCATACCGCTTAGATCTTCCACCTTAGTTGCACCGGGTGCATGACGTCTTTCATGTATCCCAGATGAGCAGATATGTGCACGAACCTTCTCACATCATCGACCATGGAGTGTTGGACATTGATGATGGGGTGACTTTTACGGAGGTTCTAGTGGAGATTGAGGATCGACAGGAGCAGGTCCTTCGTGGATGGTCGATACCTGTGGTGCACATTTGTTGGGAGCACAAGAACCTCTATGAGAGCACATGGGATTGGGAGGCTCAGATGCGTGCTCAGTACCCCCACTTGTTCCATTAGTTTGAGTTTTAGCTTATGGGGATGTAAAGACCTGAGGTGGGGAGAATGTAAAGATCTGAAATTTTTGTGGAAATTTTTTTCTTAAATACATGGGAATTTTAAGAGTCCATGAAATATGACGGGGCATGATTCTGAGGCCCGGTTTTCCCGAAATCAATTTCTGAAGTTTTTTTTGGGTACATTCAGTAAATGTACGTGCGGGTTTTTATAACATTTGAACCGGTGCTTGGAATTGAAATCTGTGGGAACTGTTGAACTCGCAGCGCCGATATTCTCTTAAGAAGACCTTCACCTTGACGATAGTTGGTCGAGAATGAAAGATCATTTTTGGGATTTTAGAGAATTTTTTAAATAAAAATAAAGTGTGTGGCTTTATTTTTATTTTTTGGTTAAAACCTTCACATGGAAGTTGGAGGTGGGACCACCACACCTTAACCTCTGATGAGAGGTTATGGTGGTGGGGCCCACCCGAACCTAACCTCCTCTTCATGATTATTTTGGTGGGGAACACCTGAGGTTAAAACCTTTTGAACTCCCCATTAAGTGGGGAGAAACATCTTGAGCTCCCCACTTAATGGTGCCACCACCCCTCTACATTAATTGCTTGTGCCAACCTTATGAATTAATTAAGGGGAGCCAAGTTAATTAATTCCTCCATTTTGAATTTTGGCCCAACAAATTAAATAATATATTAACATAATCTATTATTTGTCTTGGAATATTCATTTTGGTGGAAACTTTGGAGAAGAGAGAGCTTAGGGAGAAAAAGCTCTCGCCAATGAAGAATGAAGAACACATTCTTCCAACGAAGAACACCAACAACGAACTCTTTTGACCTTCATACTGGGATCCTACTGATGAGGAACGTCTTCATCCAACCTTCCCTCTGCATCATCATCAACGAGCTGACGCACGAGCTTGGGATTGGAAGTGTGTGGCGGACACGATGAACGACGATCACCTTCGTCTTCTTCCCACGACTTCATCGACGATAAAAGAAAAAAGGTAGGGGAAATTATTTGAGTTTGTTTTATATGGGGGATGATGTGGGGTGATTTGTTTGATTTTTCTCCCTTTTTATATTCTTGAGTAATTATTTGAAAACTCAAGAAAGTTTGAACTGCTTGCCACCACCCTAAATGTGGAGGGTGCGGGCCAAACCAACATGGCCTGACCCCTCTGCCATTCTTATTTGTGATGATCTTCATCATGGTGATGAGGCAACGGGATGAAGAAGGCAACGACCGTGCTACCCATAGCCTCCACAAACCGAGCCACCCTCGTGGTGCTCCGGTCGAACCGGCTCCACCACCTCAGGCCGCACCGCACTGCTCGCTAGCATCTGAGCCACGCCGCCCGTCGGTCGAGCCACCTACCGGCTCGAGACGCATCGGCCTCCCGGCTGCCCGGCCTGCCCGCCGGCTTGCTCGCACACCACCGGCCTGCCCGGCTGCCACCCAACCTGCTAGCCAGCCAGCTCGCTCGCCTACTTGCACCACTGCTAGCCTGCCCAGCCGCCACCCGGCCTACTCGGCTGCCACCCGGCCTGCCTGGCCGCCCGCCGGCCTGCCCGCTAGCCTGCCCGTGCCGCCGCCGGCCTGCCCGCCCGCCCACCGGAATGCCCGCCGGCCTGCCCGGCTGCCTCCCAGCCTGCCCAACTACCTCCCGAGCACCCTGGCTGAACCACACCACCTACAGGCTTGACCACTCCTCGCCATGGCCGAACTGGTCCCCGGCTGACCCGCGGCCTCCCAGATGAACCGGCCTCGGTTGCGCCACCTCAGTCTCCAGACCGAGCCACCCCGAACCACGCCCTCACGGTGCTCTCCGGTACGATCCTCCCTCACATGGAACTACGGCCAGTCCGTGCCCTTGAGGCCCTCCGCGACCCCTCGTGGCCTGCTGAGATGGGCCGAACCCAATTGGCTAGACCCAACAGGTCAGAACAGGTTTGCCCGAACCGAGTCGGCCTAGACTTAGTCAGACCGGGTCGGACCGGACCTAACCCCACTACCGACCCTTTACATTATTTTGGCAATATCTTTGGCACCAAATGTCCATTTTAAGAACCATCAGTGGCACTAAAAAACTTGGAGCGTGATGGTCCTTTTGAGTATACCCCACCAAAGTTTTGGGTATAGTTGAGATATAGTTAGGTTGGATCGAGCACGAATCCAACCGGGCCCCCAGGACTAAAATGACAATAACTCTCAGACCATGCGTCCGATTGACGCACCTTCTGTCACGTTGGGTTACTTTTGGAAAGAAGGATATTTTGGATACATCAACTTGGGACTTCGTGGAGGTTGATGTATTAACAGTTGGCTTGAGGAGAGGACCCTCCCGGAATCAAGCATGCTTTGTGTGGAACACTATGGCTAGCTGCGCTCTGACGAATATTCCTTCCTCCTATGTGGGTTCGACAACACAGACGACTGTTCCTAAATCCTGTGTGGGTTCAACAACTCCAACTACTATTCCTGTATCCTGTGTGGGTTTGACAACACTGACGACTATTCCTAGATCCTGTGTGGGTTCGACAGCTCTGTTTACTGTTCTGGGATCCTGTGTGGGTTTGACAGTTCTGATTTATGTTCCTGGATCCTGTGTGAGTTTGAAAGAATATATGATTTAGTGGCTACATCTAATCATCTCTAACTCACTACAAAATTTGTATACATGTGTGAGCTGAGTCACTAACTTTGTGTTTTTATGATTGAGATGGATTATTTGATAACTTAGGTATATGTATGGGAAAATACCTAAGTGGGGTTATTTTTTGATTTCTTACCTTTTGGTTTATCCTTGTTGGATTTTGTGAGACCTTGAGGGTCTCAGGGTCCCTATTGATTATTGTTATACTCACCCCTGCACTGGCTATGCCCGCACCTCATTGTGTTGGTTGCAGACGATGGACAACATTGACCGAGGCAGAGAGTATTAGGACTGGATGGTACCCAGAGGTGGACCTCATGACGATCCAGTACCCAGAGGAGACTGATGGATGTGTATTGATGTGGAGGCTATCTATACCTACCCTTCAGGTAGGAATCCTGAAGGATTATCCAACAACGGTTTTCACTTTTTCAGTTGTACATGTTTTTCTAGTTCCTTGTACTTTACAGTTGGGCTTGTATTTACAGCCCCTTACTTTTCATCACTTTCTTGTTATACAGTTTTACATAGTGTTTTGTATCCATCTGTGTGCTCTGTTGTGTGTGTTTATATTTATAAAGGCAATGCCTTCCCAGATTTAGGAAATAATGCCTTTGGTGCTAGTCCCCAGCCCCTGGCCTATGGAAGGCGGGCTTGGGGTAGTCACCGCACAGGCCCCGGGGGCTAGGTCGTGACATGAGCGCTCCTCCTGATCCATGCTTCTATTTAGAACATGAGTTGGATGAGATAGTATTGTCAAAAATTTTATGATTACTGCTTCCATTGGGTTGGGCATCTCATTGGGGAAGTCATCACATTGACCGTCACATTGATTGTTTACCTGATTCCTCCTATTTATAGCCATTATCTAGAATAAAGAGAAAATTAGAGATTACTATTTTAAATTATTAAACACATAAATAAAAATTTAATGAAATTAAAGGGGTAACTTATAACTTAAATTTATTTCCTTAACTTATGAATTTCTAGGCTTCAATTTAAGTTATCCCTGATCTATTTCCTAACATATATTCTTATGGGTGTTTTTTTTCTTTAATAATGTTTCATAATGAGCTTGTGATTTTAACAAAGAATATCCTTTGGGAGTGTCAAAACAAGTGCGCATTAAGACCCATTATCATGTACCAGGTTACGCTGAGGTAGGCCCAATTCACATAGTTAGAGTTGTTACCCTTAGGTACATATGTGCATGAACCAAATCCACTTGTAATACCTAGATAGGGATGTATTTTATTGATAAAAAAATTACTCTATACTTACCATAATTTTGGGATGTTTTATTATACATAGTCTTATCCCCAATTCTTTCACTATATTTTTATAATACCAATCCAAAAAATAACTAAAATTTCTCTTTAATACCAACTATAAAAAGCATTCAATTTAATACACAATAATTCATGATTTATTATATAAAAGTAAACATAATAAAACCCAAAATATAATTAAGTATAGAATATTTTGGAATTAGGTACATAGCATAACATCTTGAACATGGGATACAACAAAATTATTGAAAACTTCCTTAACATGTTTCTAAAATTCCATGGATTTTAAAATTGCACGAGAACATCTGGGGACATACATAAGAAAAAGGTGAGATATAAAGACTAGTAAGAGAATAAAAATGTAGTAAGGTGATAAATGATATAGAATAGGAATATAAATGGGGAATAAAATGTGTAAGAATCATAAACATGAATAATAATTCATGATATAGCATTATAATCATAACATGGGAAATGTGGAAATAACTTAAAATAATACATCATAAACATAGGTCAAGGATAACTGTCAAGTCGTCATGATGGGAAAATTACCATAAATTAATTGAGTTCACTCCCTATCCTATAATGATGTCTTGTGAGACTAAACATTACCCAATTCATTAGAGCGCAATATAATTCTGGAATCACCCGTCACTTTCATTTCATTCTCATGCTTAAGTGTGCCACATAGATCATAAAAAATGGATTCATTCATCATCATATTTTATTCCATGATAAATGAGTGCAATATAAATTCATTTATTTACCAATTGAAATAATTATAATTGTATAAAGGTGAACAAACTAGACAGGAAATGTGTATGGTATTCACTACACAATTGTTTTATTATGGAAAATCGCGGTGAAATTTCATTAGCATAATAATGTCACTTAAAAATTCATAAAATGGGTTGATGATAGTGAAAGTGGTATCTCATAATGTTTTTATAAAATGGTGAGTAATAGAGATATGATAAAACTTATTCGATCAAAATAAATTGGAAATAGAAAGCATATGATAATGAAGAAAATTGAATAAAGAGGAGAAAGAAAAGAACCCTTACTTGAGTGTATTACTCTAAAGGATTTGGAGGAGATTCTTGAGAGCTTGGGGGAACCTTATGAGGACTCTATAGAGATGAGGGAATATTAATTATGTGATCTAATGATTTTTAGTGAAGATAAGTGGGATCTTGTTTGGGTTTATATAGTAAATGAGTGGGGATTTCTTTAATATTTCTCATACTTAGGTTTTGGACTATATATAATAAAATAACTAAAACCAAAACCCTTACCATGGTTTCTAAAAAATGGGTTTGGTTTTAATTATTTTATAAAGAAAATTTATGATGTTAATAAAACAATACACTTTCTTATGTGGAGGCGAGTCATACTCTTAAAGAAATGATTTTAAAACCTCAAAATAAATTATAAATTTTGGAGGATTGATAATGGATTAATAAATTAAATAAAATAAACATAAAATCAAATTATTTTAAATTTAAAACATATATGTGGTATTTTATATAATTTATAGTAGTTCTTACATCATGTTCTGTTTTTATGATGTCATAATACACAAAGTATATTTATACGGTATTTAATTTTGACGTGAAAAATCAACTGTCACAGAAAATTATAAAAAATTAAATTTCGGATAATTTAAATATTATTATTCCAAAAATAATATTCATTTTATAGAAATAATTTTATAAATATTTGAATTTTCACTTAAAATAAAATCAACATTTATTAATAAATGTTGTTTTTTTTATAATAACAATTTTCTAACCCTTATAAAAATTATATTTTACTTCATAAAAATATATGATAATTTATTTTTAATAAAATTTATTTAATATTTATATTTTATTAAAATATTATTTATTTCAAAAATCCCTTAATTTATCAAAATATATTTCTTAATTGAATTTGAATATTACCCAAAAATATCATTTGTGTTTTATTATATCAAAATAAAAATCACTTATAAACTAAAAATAATTGGATGAATATATATCCATTATTTTATAAAAAAATAATGTACATACTCATATCACTAGGATCTTGATACATATCTTTTTAATACACCAGAAAACTCCCTAAGGGTAAGGTACATGATGATGAAACTTTCATGGGGTGGTTCGACATACATGGTTTGGGTTGTCATCTCGATGAGATTGACCTTATACCGTAAATGGTTTTACTCATGCATAAGTTGATGGAAATAAACTTGGTATTGGTCAAGGGAAAATCCTAGATATTTTATCTCTCTCTGATGCTCTAATAAATGGGATTCATAGGGTACGATCCTATTGGTTGAGGTCATCACTTCCATTGTCTGTGTCAATTACATTTTTTGCAACCCTATATTTATACTAATCATGTGATCATTGTTCAATGACTATATTATCAATGGTAATTATGCTTAAAATTATTTTAAATCCAATTGGTTATAATAAAATAAAATAAGTGCAAGTGTTTTCTATAACCATATTGTAGGTTCCAAGCACCGTGGAAGCATGCTTATGGGTGTAACCAACTTTGATTTTACCATTAAAAATGATAAATTCGAGATCCACTATGATAATAAAATTTCAGATCTTCATAATAGAATGAAGAATGAAAAAAATGAAAGAGAGAAGTCCTGAAACTATTGAGTGGATCATCATATGTCAGTTTATAATTAATTTAATTAATATACAAAAATTACCTTGATGGATTTATCTCTCTATTGATGCTTCCAGTCACGATCCAATGTGATTCGTCATTGTGTCATAGAATCCAAGTGTAGGCTTCCTCTAGAAGTTATCCACATGTGATCCACGTATCTTTGGAAGTTGTTGAAGGGATATCTGGGTGCTAGTTTAGAATAGACTTTTCTTGAGACATCCGCCTTCGATCACCTTGAGAGACACTTCCTGTAACGCCCCGACCCAAGCTACCCAGAGTCGGTGCATTACTTCGTAACATTGGCATGATCACAAAAGATCAAGTCTTGAAAGACCGATTAGTTTAGTAGCCTTGGAAACACTAGATAAATTCATAAATGTTACATTACAACATAAGGTGAAAAACTACAATAACAAAGTCTCCATAGTCCACACTCATATCCTCTTCTGACTATCCCTGTAGGTCATTCATAAAATACTTCTTCACATCCTGGAAAATATTAAAACATTGAAAGGGGTGAGCTCAGATTCTCAGTAAGGATAACAATATTGCGGAAGCATTCATAAATAAACATAAACATTTAAGGCAATTTATGACTAAAACAAAAGCCTTTTAAACTTGAACATCAACATAATATGGAAAAAGTAAAATGAAATAATGCCATTTACTTCTTCACATGGATATTCTACTGGTCGAATAATCACATGCAATATCAATAACCACTTTCATAATGATGGAATGCATAATGCCAGACATTCTGAAACATTTTGTCAAGGCCTCGGCCAAGACGTCTAAAATGATTAAGGCCTCGGCCAAAACCATAAATCAAATTGGGAAAGGGCCTCGGCCAATTCCACGTCTAGTTGTCTCATGAGACCTACCGATGCATCAAGGAGCTATAGCGGGCTCCACCCGTCACTTATTAAGTCCAATGCATTCCTCATATGAATAGGTTTAAACATATCATAAACCATAACATAATTGTATCACATAAAACATGCATAAAGGAAACATAACATTTCCACATTTCAATCACAAGATATCAATACAACACATTTATATAATAAAAACGCTTTCAAAACCATTTTCAATACCAAAATAAAAGAAAAGTATAACATGGTATTTATTTTTTATTAAAAAAAAGTATGGCTTGTAGAAGAAGCCGAAACTCAAATAGTGGTCATGGTGGCGGAGAAGTCGTTGTCGCCACATACGTACGACAAAAACATTCCCTTTTTTCATTTAGTAAACGGTTCGTATAAAAAATATTCCTTTTGAATAAACATAAAAGTCAAAGGGGTTTATACACCGTATAAAAGATATTTGTGTATAAAACCAAATATGCCTCAATGAAAGGAGATTGAGACAAAGTCCTTAAAAAGATCATTTTTAGAATAAAATAGATATATTATGTGTATTCACTATAGGTACACATAAAGAATGTAAAAATACAAAATAAGACATAATAATATCATGACATAATTTGAAAGTAGGAGATTAACCCAAAGAATTGAAGTTGGGTTAAGAAATTCCCTTACCTTGCGTCCTGTCCTGACTCGACCGTTCTTTAACCTCCTGAATAATAAACTAGAGTTAATTACTATTTACTTAAGATCCTTTTTCATGTTCATTATTCCTTTTATATCCCTTATTACCATGTTATGAACATTATGTAATTATTTATGTTTATAACGGTCATTTTGTCGATCTTAGGTACTTGAGTCAAAAATAACATTCTTATAATTACAAGTTGTTCATGTGGTGATATATCCATTATATCCAGAATTATATTCATGATATAGATATCATATATCTCATATATATCCAGTATATACATGCATTTATATTATTACGTAACATTTAGAGGTAAGAAATGAAATGCACCGTTCATGGAGAAGGTAAGCCGTACGTACGCATGAACGCTACTTTCATTTCTATTTCGTATTTAATGGAATGAAATCATAATGATATGAATGTATAATGTAATTCCAGTATCATATAGTGTATAATAACATTTACTCCATCCTTTATACATCCCATATATGGCATTAACGATTCAAATCACTTTGAGGGGGCGGTAGTCCGCACTTCCTAAATTGAAAATATCGCGTTTACCCATAATGGAAACCATAAAGGTATGCCATAAATGAAAAATACAAAATTATAAGGAAAACAAAAACATAATATATATCATATATAAAAATAGTGTCATCATAATGGCCACCATTAGAGGTGTTATATGAGTGTTGAACAATCATCGTTTCGTGAGGCAGAAATTCGCCATCCACAGAAACTGTATGTTCTTTAACCATTAGATGTATGTGTGTGTAAGTCTAAACCAAATACTTATCATAAAAAAATCCTATTAAATTTTAGATACTGGTGTTGTTACAAAATAAAGTAATAAAAAGAGTTTAAGGGGTTGGAGAAGCTAAATAAAAGAAAACAACATTAGAGAAGACATTACCTAAAAATCGGGTAACTCTTTTTGATTTGAACCAAAGGCTTCCTTGGGAAGAATTCTGCCCAAAGTGAGGCTTCTAGGAGTAAGGGAGGGAAGTTGGGAGAGTATTTGGGCAGAGGTTGGCCGAGCCAAATGGCTTGAAAGTGTGAATGAGATGGTAGAGGTGGGGGCCTTTTATAAGTGGAGAGGAGGGGCACTCTTGGAAAGTAATGAAATGTTACTTTATTATACAATGCTTTTCGGATTCTAAAGGTCCCACACCTATATAATTCGAGGCTAAGGTGATAAGGGTTCGAAATCTACCCATCCAATAGTCTTTGGACAAGTGTACTCCTTGGATTGTACATTATCTTTTCATTTTATTAAAATCGTTAAATAATGAGGTCATCGCTGCATCATAATGATGTCATAAATAATTTAATTTATTTAATGTATAAAAATTATAAAAAAATACTGTGATGTAGTAAATCTTTTTATATTTACAATGACTATTTATAGTAAAAAATATGACTTGTATAACCCCATGTAAAAATTGTTTTAGTAAAACATTTCATGTTTGTGTCATTTTTTACTTTAACATTAAATAAAAGGTATTTATGTCATTTTCAAACTAAAGTGGCTCCATGGGGTCCCCAAGTTGACCCATGGATTGTCTTGGTCGGACATGGTACATCCAATGAGGGTAGGACATGTGTCAAGCTCATCTCATATTATTAAAACTTTATTTTTACCTTAAACTACACTAATTACCTCTAATCGCGATTAAGAACTTAAAAGTTACTATTCACCAAAAAATTATTTTAATCTCATTGAACCACATTTTACTTCTTAATGACAACCATGTATGTTGGATTTTTGAAAATAAAATCACAGAAGTGGTAATATTTCATTTAAATGAAAAATCAGTTATTTTACTACCACTTAGTGGTTTCACTATTCATCAAAAATTGATGTTTTTCAGAAAAATGCCAAAATTCCACCCTAATCTATAATTGATATTCTGAGTTCAAAAATGATGTCTATTTTACAAAATTCCAAACATATAAGTAGAATTAATTAATTTTATGATTAATTCCCGCTGTCACAACAAATAGCGTGTTTTTAAGAAACAATTTATATCAAAAGATTGACAATTGGTTATGTCCAATTTCAAAGTGAAATTAATTCTAATGAACACCATTGGATAAAATGGTAAAAACATATTCTAATTATACTTTAAAACCACTCAATAATATAACTTATTACTATAAATTATTTTGATTAAAAAAGTTGTTTTATGTATTTTTCACTATTCATAAAAATTTGGAAGTTCTCAGAAAATTACAAAAAATTCAACATAGGCTAATTTCAATATTAGGAATACAAAAATGAAGTCCATTTTGAAATATAAAATTTCTATAAATTTAAAAAGTGGTTATTACTATTCATAATGGCTACTTTCATTAGTTGCGGTGTGTTAGAACTCGAAGTTGCGTACAATGCAAGCTATTGCATTATTGAATGAGAAGCGTATCATGGAAGCTCGGGGTGTTACATTTCCAAAGTGCAATCCCTGATCCGGTGGAGGAGGATCTCTCTCACAACATGAGTGCATTCTTGGAGGAAAGGAATTATCTCTTGTCTTGAGAGCTTTCTCCAAATATTTTGTGCACAACCAAAAATAAATGGATAGATTTATGAGAATAATGTAATTGGGATTTATATTACTTGGAATAATAAAATTAATTAATTATCCAAATGAATTTATTCATTTCATTTAATTTTTAGTAAGACCCCATGTCAAATAATAAAATTTGACTATTATTATCACTTGACATGAACCCAATGAACTATAACTAACATTATTTAATTAAATAAAAAATATTATTTCTCACAAATCCCCAGAAAAACTACATGGCATGTATATTAATATCACAGTATGTACTTTTGTTTTTTCATTTTATTTATTTCCTCCACCACATTTATTAGACCTTGAATAATGACTATTTATTTATTAAATAAATATCACTACATTATTCATTAATAAATATATTATTTCTCCCACAATATATTCTCCCAAATAACTAGTGTCAAAATAAATGTGATCAGACATCCTTGAATAATTATTAAACAATAATAAGGAATAATCTTTATTCCACTTGTTATATTAATATTTAACTGAGATACTTGGATACACATAGTATGTGACACTCTAGGCCTATTTCTCAGTGGAATTAGGCAGAGCCTGCCTAAAGTCCAAGGATAGAGTCTAGCAAGATGCCAAGAAACCCATAGAGAAATAATTTAATGCCGAAATGATGTGTCAGCTCATACGAATGCTTACCGCATAATGTAATTTGTTTGTCTCGATATCTCGAATCAAGCGGGTTGCATGCTGGTTTCATCAACCCATGTGACCGATTACTCTTTCTTTGAATTCCTAGAATTAATCATTCCCATTCCTCACCATGAAAATGGATTTATTTAGGTTATATCAATTCCATCAAAGGTCATGAGATATCAACACTCATTACAGAACAGAAGGGACAAATCCTTTCTCGCATTATCTATTAATGCGGTATTACTCGTGACGCACCCAACACATCCTACCTCGCTGCGAACAATGTGTCATCATATTTTTCATCAATAAATCTATGTGTGAGGGTTGTAATATACACTAATAATAATATTAAAGTCCAAATACCAATACAAATATCTGCAGAGAGGAATATCCAATGAGATGATGAAATGTGGATTTCCTATTGGCAGGTCTCATTCTCATAATATTCTCTGGGATATTACCAAGAGGACACGCCATGAGAAGGTCCATCAATGATTTATGAGTCATAAACCCTAATGGATTGTATTAATTGTGTCTCTTAAATAACATGATCCATCCATAGAACATATATTCAAGAATAGTGTTATGGCACTTCTAAGTTCTCATCATAGTAGGGATCTGCTATGACCCTTTAGTGAAAAAACTATCCTTAGGACATTATCTAATGCATTATCACACATAATAACAATTAAGATACGATAAGGTATTTATTAATACTGAAATCCATGAGTAAAAGTTTATCATAAAGTAAATAGTAGTTGGTTCTAGGCCACCAACTCCAACAGACTCCCACTTGGACTAGAGCCAATTACTAACAACCATTAACCCACTATCTATAACATGATATCATTCTTATTCTTAGATAGGAATTTAGTTATGGGGTATTCCACATTCTCTTACATGGACACTCTAATCACTACAAATTCACCCCTTTGTTAGAAATCTCTTATGAGGTGATACTTCTAGAGAATGATCTTTGTTCATTGATGTGACCTTGGTTCTTTTTGAAGACCCACTGCTGTAGTATTATCACAATACAATGTGATATGGCCTCTACTTCTAGGCACCACAGCAAGATCCTAGACAAGGTTTCTAATCTAGATGGATTCGTTGGATACATCAGAAGCCACTATATATTCAGACTCCGCTGTAGAATCAATGAGAACTGGCTACATTGAACTCTTCCACCTCACAGATCCTCTATTAAGACAGAAAACATATCCCGATTGTGACTTTAGATCGATATGATCTGTTTGAAAACCAACATCAGCATACCCTCTGATGACATGCTCATCGTCTCCTCCATACACCAGGAACATATCCTTAGTTCTTGTCAGATACTTTAGGATAGTCTTAAAAGCAGTCCAATGCTATTCTCCTAGATCTAATTCATATCTACTTACCATGATCAGTGCATAGCTAACATAAAACATGGTATATAACATTTCATACATGATGGATTCTATAGTCGAAGCGTATGGGATCTTACTCATCCTGTATTTCTCCTATTGTGTTTGAGGACACATTCTCTTAGAATGATGTAGGCCATGTGACACTAGAACAATTCCCCTGTTAGATTGTTCCATACTAAATCCCTTTAGTATCTGGTCAATGTATATACCCTGACGTAGTCCAAGTATCCTCTGTGATCTATCATGAATGATCTTGATCCCTAGAATATTGGCTGCTTAACCGAAAGTCCTTGGATTGTTCTTTTATGGATTCATCAAATCGAATGTTCCATAACCTGGATTCTTGCTTTAATCCATAAATCAAAATTTTCAACTTAAAAACCCATTTGGATTCACCTGGTGTCACAAAACCTTCTGGTTGTGTCATATAGAAATTTTCCTAATGATTCCCATTAAGGAATTTTCTTTTTACATCCATCTTCCAAATCGCGTAGTCATGGTATGATGCTATGGAACGTATGATTATTATGGATTTAAACATGGAAACTGGCAAGAAGGGTTCATCGTAGTCAATTACTTGACATTTCCTGAATCATTTAGCCACTAGCATTTCTTTATAGGTTCTAACTTGACCTTCCTTGTACATCTTTCTCTCGAACACCCAGTTGCATCCAGAAATCTTTACATCAATTGGCTCATCGACCAGAACCCAGACTTTGTTCTGATACACGTAATCCATCTCCGAATTCATAGCTTCTAGCCATATTGCAACTTCTAATCTCTCTACTACATCCTTGTAGGAGAGAGTTTCATCATTTTCCTGCAATAATGATTTACCATACTAGGTGACTAGGAAACCAAATATATCTGGTTCTCGTACCTCTCTTGATCTCCTATTCAGTACTTGTGTTTCTGGAACCACTTCCACAAGGACCTTTGAAACTTGTTCCTGTACCAACTCCTATGTATCTTAAGCATCAACTTCTTCAAAGTCAATATTTATCCCACTATCTTTTTTGAATATGTTCTACATCTCAAGAAAGACATCTTGTCTAGAAATAGTCACCTTCTTTTTTGAAGGGTTATATAGGTAATATCCTTTCATTTCCTTGGGATATCTTATAAAGATACACCTCATACCACGAGGTGCCAGTTTGTTTCCTAAGAAGGCCTTAACAAACGCCCTGCATCCCCATACACATGTGTGTGAAAAAATGAGGTTCTTTCTATTCCATAACTCAGAGGGAATTCTATTTTCCACCTTAGTTGGTACTTAGTTTAATGTGTATACTGTAGTTTGTAATGAATATCCCCAAAAGTATAATGGAAGATCTGCATGACTCATCATAAAACCCACCATGTCCAACAAGGGGAAATTCCTCCTTTCACTAACATCATTCCACTGTGGTGTATAAGGAGGAGTGAGTTGAGATAGAATCCCAGATTTCTATAAAAGGTCGATGAACTCTAGGTTCATTTTTTGTCCACCTCGATCCGATCAAAGCTTCTTTATCTTCTTACCAAGATGATTCTCTACTTCATTATTGAGTTCCTTAAATCTCTCCAAGGACTCCGACTTATACCTCATTAAGTAAATATATCCATATCTACTAAAATCATCAGTAAAATTAATGAAGTAGGAATATCCACCTCTATCTTCTACTGGAAATTGTCCAAATAAATACATGTGTACCAATCCTAGAATCTCAATGGCCCTTTCACCCTATCCACCGAAAGGCGGCTTGATCCTTTTCCCTTGTAAACAAGAATCACATCTATCAAGTGGTTTTAGCTCAGTAGAGTCTAAACAACCATCTTGGCATATATTTGTCATGAGATTATTGTTTACATGACCGAGATGGTGATTCCAAAACAAGGAGTTGTATGAGTCTTGTGATTTTTTTTGTTATCGATTTCCAACACGTAGTTTTCATAATTTAATACATAAAAACCATTATTTAAATGCAACATACCATAACATACATTGTTCTTATAAAAGAAACAACCCTTATTTCCAAACATGAAAGTAAATCCATCTATATCGAAAAATGATATAGAAATTATGTTCTTGTTAACACTAGGTACATAATAACAGTTATGTAAAACCAAAATCATCCCAGTTGGTAATGAGAGATGGTAATCGCCAATGGCCAAAACAACCATCCTTGTACCATTTGCAGCAAAATATCCACATTTCCTCATTAAATCATTCTAAATATACTTGGTTCCTGAATTTTAATACATATGTGAGCCCCACATGATGTGTCTAATACCCAATGTGTAGAAATAGAATGATTAGACTTGATAACAAATGCACTTTTAGAGTCACCTCGCTTATGGGTATTGTTCCTCTTCTAGTGGCATGGCTTGCCACATGAAAAGCATACTACCTCCCATTCCTTGCCCTACCTCTAGAACATCACCTTATTAGAGGGATGGTGATCAGGGGATTCAGACCATTTCTAAATCCTTGGCCCATTTTCCCCGTCCTTCCTCTTTTTATTCACAATAAGGACTGCAGGTTTGCCACGCCCCATGTCCTTATCTACCTAGAAAATAAAGGTTATAAGTTTAGAGGAGACTCTTATCATTATTGATCATGTTGTAGTTGACAATAAATCTAGATAAGGTCTTGGGCAATAATGATATCATGATACCCATATGGAACTCATATGAGAACATAATCCCTAAGATGTCCAGGCGTTCAATATAGCCAATAAGCATGACTACATGAGGCCCAGCTGGCAAAGACTCTCCATGATTAGTTGTGAACAAAGCATTGGAGATCTCATATCTCTCTTATCTCATCTTCTCTTTATATAGATCCTTAAGGTGATACATAATGCTATACACATACATATTTTCATGTTGCTTTAAGAGCTCATTAGACATGTAAAATAGCCTAAAACATTGGACATCTGTGGAATCTAAAAAATGTTTCATATAGAGAGATATTTTTTCATCACTAGCCTCATTTCTATGTGAATCTGGAATAGGATTCTCCCGCACAAACAATTTCCTCTCTTGGAGAAGGATAAAGTGTAAATGCCACTTCCACTCCTAGAAATTGGTACTAGTGAGAAGGTTTTTCTTCTCGAGTATGATTTAAAATGATATGTTTGATGTCATTTTTCTTACGATTTCTAAAAATTAAGATGAGAAAATATTTCACACTTTTTCATGCTTAAACCAAGACAAATAAATTAATTAATACTTATTAGTCTCCCACTACTTTATCCAAATCTAATATCTCTCACCATTGACTTCCGAATATTCTGTTACCTAAATATTCTAGTATAAATGATCCATATATTTCTTCTCATTACCCCAACTAGGTTTATTCATGAAACTTGAATGATTTTAGGTTGTAATTCCAAATTCCAACTACATTAACTCACAACTCCTTGATCCACTGAGTGGACTTCCCAATCCTAAAATACTTTTATTTTTGATTTCCTCAACCATTAGATCTTGGTCATACCAAGTCCTATTGTGGAAGGCAGTCCTTAATGTGAACCAATTCATGTCAACCCAAAACCTCAAATTATAATTCCCCAATAATTGAAAGCACCCCAACTATGGTTGGTCAAACACTTTGAACTATGGTTTGATTTTAACCAAGATTATGGAAGCCTATACCGACATAATATTTCATTGATGAATTTTATTCTTATATGTAAATTTCTATTTTATTATGTTTATTACATTATTATTAATATTAATTGGGATATACTTAAGTGATTAACCATTTCTAAGATAATATTTACACATAAGCCGCTCTTATTTTAGTTCTATCTTGCATTCTTTTTTAATTCATTAATTATGTGATCATGATAACACACCCACAATAAATATACCATGCAACTGATAAAAATAAAATAAATGGCATGATCATGAGATTGTTCTATTGGTTAGTTTATCTAGTGGTTTATAATCTAACCCAAGACCTAAGGGAAAAAACCTTGAATCTTTTGGGTTTGTGTTTATATCTTTCCACCTATCCACCTTTGTATCTCATTGGATTGGTTTCAGCTTGGATCATAACTTGAGCCACCTTCACTAGCTTGAGAGCTCCATCCATTACATATTCTTCTATCTCACACGCATATGAGGGGTAAAATCGGGTTTTACATAAACGAAACCTTGGGCACGTAGGCCATACATATTAATGAGGAGAAGGATCACATGCCAAAAAATTTAAATTAAATAAATAAATTAAAAGAAACCATCCACATACAAAGGTCTTGGTCTAGCTCATGGTCACCCATACATGCAACGATATTTATGAATAAATAAAACTTTCATTCAATTATTTAAACGTTTCGGTTTATGATAAATCATGCTCGAATCAATTAATTATTATCTTTAATTAATAAATTATTTTATTTTAAAACTTTTTCTGAATTTCCTTGAGGTTATCATCCATCATAATTTTAAACAAATCAATTCATTTAAAATTATCTTTGTGCGAAACTTTTATCTTAGAGGCAACCTAGTGAACTCCCATTCATAACTACCCAATGAGTAGAAATTAATATTACGTAGATGTTAAATTAAACACACATATATATAAAACAAATATCACGTGTTGTGCACCAGCTTTATGCCCGCACCATGGTATATGTCTCAAGGGTTTGTATAATATAATAATAAATTTTAATAAATCTATGTAATTTGGATGAGTACACAGTGTTTAGTTACTACTACATGGTGTGTACTATCGTTCATCGTCCATCCTAAGTACATGCCTAGGGATACGTTGTGTAGATGTACTTCAGAAATATTTAGAGTACACAGTGTCTCTAGTGGGCCACATGCCATGTAGTGTCCGCATTACATGGTCTCCAGCCAGGACAGCCCTGTACAAGGTATATAGTCCAACCCAACCCAAAGAGACTACACACCATGTCCAGTGGGCCACACGACATGTAATCTAGAAACTATTTTCCACCTATTCCTGATCAAAACACGGAGTCATAAAGACTCAGATAAACTCCAACACATGGCTTGGTTTGGCGGACCAGTCCTGATGCATTGAACCTTGACAACACGACATGTGAGGTAGATTACACACCGTGTGAGTCCAACTACATGGTGTGTGAGTCCAACTAACATTCCACATGTTCTGGTGTTGTACGAACAAGAAACTTTTTCACCTCTAGATGATATCCTCTATTGTATTTTAATATAAATTAAAAGAAAATACCTTTTCTGTAATGTGAATGAGAAACAAAAGAGGAGGAATAGATCTCAAGATTCAGATTTACAGAATGATTAACTTTAATTGAAATAACTAAATTATTAAATGTGTAAATCATCACAAAAAAACTAAATAATTATAATCAACGACATGACTCCTATTATACCACTTATAAGTTCTAGGAACAATGATAGAACACGGATCGGTGTACCCAACTTCGATTTTTCCGTTAATAACGATCAATCCGAAATCCACCATGATGATAAAATGATGGATCTTCAGAATAGAATAAAGAATGAAAAAAGGAAAGAGGGAAGTCCAAAAACGATAAAGAGGATCATAATATATAGGTTTATTATTAATTTAATTAAAATAAAAGAATTACCTTGTTGAATTCTCTCTCCGTTGATGCATCCGGTGATGATCCAATGTGATCCATCACTACATCGTAGAAGCCATGTGTAGGATTCCTCTATCTGTGATCCACATGTGCTCCACATATCTCTAGATGCTGTTAATGGGATCTCTGGGTTCTAGAGTGGAAGATACTTCGCTTGTGATGTCTTCCTTAGATCACCTTGAGAGCCACTTCCAAATCGCTCTCCTTGATTCGGTGGAGGAGGATCTCTCTCGCAACATGAGAGCGTTCTTGGAGGAAAGGAATTCTCTCTTGGCTTGAGTGCTTTCTGCATATACATTGTTTACAACCACAAAAAAATGTCTAGATATAATTAGAATAATGTAATTGGGATATATATTACTTATAATAATAAAATTAGTTAATTACCCAATGTCATTTATTCATTTTATTTAATTCTTAGTAAGACCCCAAGTCTAATATTAACATTTGACTATTATTATCACTTGACATATGCCCAACTAATTACACATAATATTATTTAATTAAATAAATAATATTATTTCACACAAATCCCCAGAAAAACTACACGTCATGTATATTAATATACATGGTGTGTACTTTTTTTTCTATTTTCATTATTTCCTCCACCATATTTATTAGACCTTGAATAATGACTATATATTTATTAAAAAAATATCACTTAATTATTCGGTAATAAATATATTATTTCTCCCACAATATATTCTATTAAATAACTAGTTTCAAAATAAATGAGGCCAGACATCCTTGAATAATTATTAAACCACAATCAGGAATAATCTTTATTCAACTTGTTAAATGAATATTTAACTGAGATACTTGGATACACATAGTGTGTGACCCTGTAGGCCTCTTTCTTAGTGGAATTAGGCGGAGCCTACCTAATGTCTAAGGATATCATCTTGAAACACACCAAGGAACCCATAGTGAAATAAGTTAATTCCACAATGATGTGTCCCCTCATACGAATGCTTACTGTGTAATGTAATCCCTTTGTATCGATATCTCAAATCAACCAGGTTGCATGCTAGTGTCATCAACTCATGTGCATGATTAATCTTTCTTTGACTTCCCAAAATTGAAATTTTCCATTCCTAGACATGGATATAGATTTATTTAGGCTATATAAATTCCATAAAAGGGACTAAGATATAAAATTATATTAAGGAACAGAAGGGACAAATCCTTTTTCGCATTATCTATTAATGCAGTATTACTCATGACTCACCCAACATATCCTACCTCACTGAGAACAGTGTGTCATCACAGTTTTCATCAACACATATAAGTGTGTGAGTTTTAATACCCATTAATAATAATCTTAATGTTCAAGGAACAATACACATGTCTTCAGATAAGAACATCCAATGACACTATGAAATGTGGATTTCCTACTGGTGGGTCTCGTTCTCATAATATCCTCCAAGATATTACCAAGGGCGCACACCATGATTAGGTGACTCAAATTTTTATTATTCCTCAACCCTAATGGTCTATATTATTTGAGTCCCTCAAATAAAATCATCATACCATAGAAAATATATTCAAGAATAGTGTTATGACACTTCTTGGTTCTCATCATAACAGGGATCCACTATGACCCTTTAGTGCAACAGCTATCCTTATGACATTATCACATGAATTTTCATGCAGAAGGAAATTCCAAATGTGATAATGTATTTATTAATATTCAAATACATGAATACAAGTTTATCATAAAGTTATAAGTATTTGGTTTTAGGCCACCAACTCCAACACATATTACATAATAATGCATTTAGTTAAATCAAAAGGGGAATTTTATTTATAATAGTTATGGCCATTACATATTTATTCCCAAAATATTCTTCACATGTAGGACTATTTTTTCCATCATATTTTGTATTTTTTTATATTCTTATTCATCAAAGACCATGCTCAAGTTTGGAATTATATATATATTCCCTGATTTTTCTTTAACAACTTTTACACCATTTCTTTCTAAAATATTTTTCAATATCTTATTATATAACTTATAAATCGTAATATTGAAATAGTTTCCTAAAAATATCCCATCATACACTAAATCTCTATATTTAACCTAATTTACTTCTATTTTCTGGATATAACACTTGATAATGAACAAATTAAAGTTCTTAAATGTTGGATTTATTCTATTACACACCCTATATGAAGTATTATTTTCTAGAGGTCCTATAAAAGACTAATTATTATGTATAAAATTCAAATTTCACAAATTCATTATAATAGTGATAAGTGATTCCACATTTGATGAGAAATATATTTTACATATTGTTTAACATTTAGTTTCACCATTCCCCCACACCGTTTTTGTTGTATTTTTATAGATGAGACTTCATGCTTAATTTCATGTTTCTCTTTGTAAATTTTTACCTCATGAGAAGTATTCTCTATACCATTGTCATATTATCTAATATTAATCCTTATTTTGGTTTTATTATTATATATTATTTGAAACTAATTGATAAAATAAATTTATTTTTCTTTTTTACAGTATAAAAATGATACAATTCATTCTATTGTAATCATAAAAAATGATGAATAATTTACCACTGCATGATCTAGTATCCTTCATGGGAAAACACACATCAATGTTAATCATATATAGAATATTTCAAGGCCTCTTCTTTTATTCTAACGGATTTCTTACTATCCTTACTCATATACAAGCATCATATGTATTCCCTTTATTTCATATTATATTTAGAATTTCATTCATAACATTCAACATTGATAATTTTTCCATGGTTTATTAATTAATATTCCTAATACATCAATGACAAAGGGTAATTGTTTCTTGTATGGTAAGGAGATAAGTGTTCTCATTATAATACAATTGGTATATATATTTTTTGGTCATTTATCCATTTATTAATGAATTTTTAGTTTTTCCTATGATAAAACAGCCATTCTAATTGAATGTGAATTCATGTTCTGAGCACAAGGCTGGCTCACATTCAAATGGGTACGTCAAAGGCTAACCACATAAAGGACTTTTGTATTCCATAGATCATCTATATCCATATGTGTCTTTCAAATTCCCTTGATTTTTTGAGTGTCATCATTATTGAATCTGATCATAAATTCAATAAATACCTTAAAATTATTTAGGAGAATCATGTTTCTAATATTGTGGGATGAACACCCACTATTAAGGATCAAAGTCTTTATTTTTTTAATTTACTTGAAAGAAATTTCCCCTAAGATAGAGTTATCAGTCTTCCTATTTTCCTTAAAAAAATTATTTGTTGAGTTAATACATATAGTGGTTTCCCTCCAATTTCCTATGCATATACTGTGAGATAATTCACTTATTACTCAAAATAATATAAACTATTTGTAAATTGATTATCATTTGGTTTTTTAAGTAAAATTGTACTTCGGATTCTATGAGAGTAACTTATTCATCTTTTCTACATAAAACATACTAAATTTTCACCAAAGTAATAAATCTTATAAAAATATCTATAAAATTAGTTTTGAAATCATGGTTTAGGACATGTTTTAATTCTCTATTGTTGACTCTCAAATTCTACAACTCTCAAATAGCTTACAGCCTCTATACACTAGGTCATTGTATGACTAACTAAACCATAAAATTAGAATTTCTTAAAGGGAAAGATTTTATCATTTCTTCTTATCTACATATATATAGCCTTTGAATATATTCTTAATTGTTTATGAGTCCTTGGTGATTGAATATTATCAAAAAATTTCTACTTAAATTTATCCTTTATAGAAAATCCTTCTTCCTTTTATGTATCAACGTCACAATAAAGATCACTCCAACCTATAAACCTCATCTTATTCAAATTTATGATTTTCCCAGTTTTCCTTGAACATATTCTTATAGTTTTTATTAAATCTTTATTAGAGAAATTATTTAATTGTATCTTCTTATTATAACCATAAACTTCTTATTCATCCTTGATCACCCATTATAAGGGTACAACTTCTTCATCAAGGGATTAAAACCATTTCATCATCTCTTCTATCTAATTATTAATATAATCAATAGTTTTTTATTAATATTCAATATAAACCTTTATAAATTTAAAACTTCCTATCATTTTTTATCATAAGAAACAAAATCTTCTTAATGAGCCTCCACTACTTTATATAGAAAATATTTCTCCACAAATTAAGGAAGAAGAACAAGACTTTATTTAAATTTCCTGTGTAACTAAAGATTCAAATTACCACCTTTAAAACTTCCTAAAACATTAGAGTCAATGATATCTTCAAAATTACTTAAATATCAACTATGTTTATGAACATTGAAATAAATTCTCATCATCGTCACTATGATTGAATTTAAAATGTTTTGTAACATTATTCAAACAATCATATGGTGTACAAAATTAAAGGAATATTTTTCCAATAAACCTTTATAAGAACTCTATCTAATGGGAACTTTCTAGTACACATTCGACTTTATTCATCTGGTGGACTCACAATTCTATTCTATATCTAATATATCTTCATCCAATTCCACTTTGTTAGGAACCCTATGTTTGATGGACTCAAAATTTCTCTATTCTATAAATTTATAATTCTCTATTTGATGATATCATATTTATTTGTCATATAAATTTTTTCCTCTCTTTATCCAGTGAAGTATATTTATTAATCATCCTATTTCTCCATCCTGTAAGTTTCTTACTTATTATTCTAGTAGACTGATAGAATAATCCTTTGATCGAGTTACTAAATCTTTGTCTCATAATTTTGTGTTCAATCATAACTTCCTAGATTGATATTTCAATAGTAGCAACTCTATGAATTTATAATTTTCACCATTTTTATAATTTTAATCATTATTATCTTACACCCAATACTTCATAAAAACTATATTTTTCCACTAAATTAATTATATTATAATTCACAACTCTCTATCTTGTGATCTTAAAATATTTCATTTTTTAGTATAACTTCATAAATCCAAAATTCCCAAACACCATAACATAAACTTTTTTGACCATACTATTGGAACTTTGTAACTCTGAAACATTTTTATGGAGAATGGTGTCTAATAAACTCTTTTCTTTAACCTCAGTCCGGTATCCACTAAGTTCTGCAAACATCTTCCTTCAAAAAACTTCAACTAGGAATCGTGAATAACGTAGAGTAGTCATTATTGGACCCATGACACTCCCAAAAACAGACCAATATATCCCCAACCCCTACACTCATATTACTAGGATCTTAACTAGGCCACTCAACTAGACCGAGTATCGTGGATATCTCCCCTACACTCAGGTTACTGGGCTCTTGAGTTTGTGACATCCTTTTTAGTCTTTCCTCTTAGGTTGGTATGATAGTCATGGAATATTTTTTGCAATTCCCATCTTGCTCACAAATTTCACATTTCTTATGAATCTTCAAACCACCATATGTAGATAACTTTTCATCGACTTTGTTCTCATATTTATAATTATGTATCTTACCTTTTCTTTGGTAGGATTTTTTTCTTCCTCCATCTTTATATCATTGGATATTTGATCTTTACATTTAACTAAGAACTATTTCTTTCCACACTCAACATCCTTGAGAATATCACATGCCTCACTTGAAACATTGACAATCTTCATATTCAGAACATTGTCTTCCTTCACCTCTTTATTTATTAAAATGTGTGTTCTTATCTACTCATCATATATCCCACTTAATTTATACTTATTTCTTGGTAGAGACATAATATAACATCAAGAGTTGGATTTGTGCCTAAATACTCTATAACACTAGTAGTGACCTATGAATATTGATATTTCATAGATAGAATAATTATACACACTGAGGTTTTTTGACATATTTCTCTTTAAATAAATTTGATTTATTTCTTTTTATTTGCATGAAACACCGAGTTTAAATAAACCATAATTTAAATATTATTATTTAAATACAACTGTTATATCATAAAAGTTAAAATTAGTGGTATGAAAAGGAATAAAAACATTATGAAAAACAAGTATGGAGTTTTTATATAATATGAATAACCACATTATGAATAAGTACTTATTTTAAGTAAAATCATTTTATGCTTCAAAGTTACATTTCATAAAAAAAGTTTTTATTTATTTTTTGTGAGAAAAAAATATAATTAATTTCTACAAATTTTATAAATTTCATTTGTAAAAATGAAAATAATTTTTTAAAATATGATATCGAAAGTAGTTTAAAATGAATTTTTTATATATTTTTTGAAAATATTGACTTTTTGATAAGTGGTGAAAAAAATAGGTTTTATTGAAAACTATATTTTCATTAAAAGCATTTAAAAAGTTACATTTTATTTTAATGTAGGTTTAAAAGAAAAAATTTCACATTTTTATTTGGAATAATCCAATTAATGTTGTTGGAATTAATATTATGTTGGATTTTGGTATAAAATTTTTTATACCTCAGAAAACATTTTTTTTTCTAGAAAACCGCTTTTTATAACATTTTATGGGATTAATTTTAAATTAAACTTCAAAAATTTTGTAAATTGAATCTTTAAAAATAGATTAAATATTTGGAAGTTGGGGGATAAAATTTTATAAATGTTTCCTTTTTATTTTTGGTCATCATGAATTGTTATCTTGATAAATATTTGTTATCTCTGTAAGGGTAACATAGGTAAATTTCGGTTAAAACATTGGGGAAATGATTTTAAAATTTCATAACAATTTTATTTTTCATATTGGATGAGTGTAGTTCAGAAATGGTCATCCTAGTTTTAATAATATATTAACTTTGTGTAACATTTCATTGATTATAACCTTTATATAATTTTATGAAAATGATAAATACAAAACTTTCACCCCCTTAACTTTAATATCTCTAAATTTTTTTCATATGGTTAAAAAGATGATATGTTTTTTTAAAAACATTTATTTTAAATGTAAATTAATTTTTTATTATATTAATTTATTTATAATTTTTAATGACTGAATAATTACCTTAAATAATTATGCAACACCAACACAATATTTATTCATTTGATGGAAAAATAAAGTAAGTGATTTTAAAAATGTTAAAAGTAATACAATTTGGATGTATTATTATGTTAAATGAATTTTTTATATAAATATAATATATTAGGGATGTGTGAAAGGTTTATATTCAAATTACATTACTATCTTGATGAATTTAAAGTCAAAGTAAATAAATAGATCTAAAAATGATATTAATGATATTTTATAATTAATAATATATTATTTAATGATTTAAATTTTATAAAAATCCAATATTTGAAAAAGTGAATTATATACATTTTAAAATATCAACCATGATCAATTTATTGGTCATTTTTTAATATTAACATTCTTTACTCTTAAAGATAAAAAACCTTGATATTGTGGTAATTGTTAAAAGGGTTAATAGGGATTAAAACAAAGTGATAAGGGTGAAAAAATCCCCTAAAATTCTAAAAATTTTATTATATGAGATTATTTACAATTATAATAATCCCAAATTTGAAATATTTTAATATAGATAAACATTATTATAAAAATTAATTATATTAAATTAATACTTTTTGTAATTCCAAGAGGGCCCCTCACCTTAATTATAAAAGGGTACCTCTTATTCTCTCTTACTCAAAATTTTTGAGCCTTATATCTCTACCTACACCTATCATAATACCTTAATATATTCCTTAAACATGTTCTAGGTATTATATTCATTATATAAGACCATCCATTCAGGTTTAATGTGTAATCCAAAAAATGTTTCTTTACAAAGAGGTATAACTCCCAACTGAGCATTTTCAATTTCATTTCTTCTTATACCTATTATAAATCCTTGGTATCTAGTATAAAAAAATTAATTTAGTATTTTAAATATATTTAATTTTTATTATGATTTTGGAACAACCATTATCCCTTCTTACCATCATATATAAAGTTAAAACATCGTTTATGTGCATGCATGACTTACTATTTCCACATAGTAGTGTAATTCATTTTTCATCACCACTTTACATGTATGGATATAATGATGGGTTAAATGAAAATAGTTTTCATGCGTACATAAAACTTACCATCTCTATAAATAATGTAATTCATGTCTCTATCTATAAATTTTATGTGTGATTATAAATATGTATATATTGAATATATATAATATTTAAATCATTAATACCATTATTTACATGATAAAACCATGATAAATGTACAAGGAACAGAACATCCAAACCAAAACTTTTGTGAAAAATGAAGTAATTATCATCCAGAACAGTGATTTTAATAAATAAATATTAACAAAAGAGTTATAATATATTATAAGTAAATAATATATGGTATGATATGTATTAATATGGTTCTTTAATTTATTTATAATAAAGCTATATTTATTACAAAATATATTTTAACACGTATGAAGAAAGATGACACTTGAGGTAAGAGATTTATGTTTCAATCCCATTTTAATCAATATTGTTTATGCTTAAATTTCCATTGAGAAAATTATACAATCCTTATCTAATAAAACCATTTAATTTTTATTTTCATTTATTTATTTATATAATTGTGATTTTTTTGTATTATTTTCCTTTATTTGGTACAGAAAAGGGTCATAATATATTTTTAAGAAAAACCAACCTTATTTATCCTCTTTTGGTATAAAAACCTTTTTCTTCCATATTCATGTTTTATAAAATTATTTTCATGAATGTTTTTTTGATATTATTAAATTAATTTTTACCCATTTTTTAATTTTTACAAAAATATTTTGAAGGATTCTTCTTTCCATTTTCTAAACGAGTTACTTTTTACCAAAGGTGTGAACAAAATATTTTTCTTTTAATAATTATGACATGAATGAAATTTACTGCTATGTTTTCCTCTCAATGTTTGGAATATTCCTTTAAAATTTTCTATAGTTATTTTTTAAAAAATATTTTCAATAGCATTTTGTAAATATATGGATAATAAATAAGCAACTTAATAATAAAAGGGCATTTTCATCAAGAATTATTCCACTGATGTTTTAAAGAAAATTTTCATATATGATAACATACTTGATGTTAATTATGAATTAATATGGATATGATCCAATGATACCATCCTTATTATTTTTCCATATGTTCTATGATTATGATGATGAGATTTTTATAAAACCCAATTATTTTCCACGAGTTATTCTATAATTATATGATGAATGTTTTATGATCTCATGATATTTATATAAATGAATTATGACTATGTGATGGTTGGGTCTATTATATATTGTATCCCTCTAATGCATTTGTTAAAGTGATATTAATATCTTATGAGATGATGATAATAATTATGGATATGATTGTGAATATCATTATTCATATATTGATGCATGAGTATGATTTCATCTAGCTATGCTCATATGAATATACATGGACATGATGGTGAAAAGATTTATTCACATTATGATGCATGAGTATGATCGCTTTCTAGATATACGCATATTATTATCTATGAACATGATTGAATTTAGCTAAGTTCATAGGATTATGATTCCTTTTTTTTATTATACAAGATTTGTATGTTATGAATCTTAAATGATAATTACTGCTTCAACAACCATAATGATCACACTTCTTGAAATTAAATGATTTTTGATCTTATTGTCTATTCATTCATAGTTATGAAAATTTTAAATTAATAAAATTGACTTGAATATGTTATCATACCATTATAATTATATTATCCTCTAATTATTGATTTCTCTAATGTTTACCCTTACTGATAATTTGAACTTACCCTTTCTTATGTTTTATTTCCCCAGGGTTTGATGGAAGGTTATTAGTGTGACTAGTCTAAAAGGGTATATTATATAAATAAATATGTCTTAGATGTTATAGATTGTACTTAAATAATATTTTTATGTATCTAGTCTCTAAATACATTAAACGTTTATAGTCCTTAGGTGTGTATTATTTGGAAATGTATTGAATATTAATTTAAAATTATGTAATATTTATGTATGTTGTGCTCAGGTCATTTCAGTTTGTATTAGAGTAGGGTTTATTTAATATTTTGGAATTAGGGGTAGAAAGATTTTGTGTAAATAATGGGAATAAGTTTATGTATAGAATAACTCCAAAAGAGTTGTTTATATATACCATGAAAATTATTCTGTTTTATGGTGAGTGTGTTCTTACTGTGCACTTGGTTTGCAAATCCCAGGGGATATGCTTGAGTGAACTCACATTTTCATTATAAAACGTTATAAAGGATTTAAATAGATAATGACCATGGATGAACTAGGTTAAACCAAAGGTCTGTTAGGTTGATAAAAAGGTTTTGTAATTTAGGACATCTTAAGAGTTTATTTCCATGAATATATGTTTATTCACTCTAATTATTATAGATTGATTCCTACACTATGTTTCTTATTTTTAGTCAATGTTTGGAACAAGAATAAATCATGTGAATAATTAATGTTATGGTCATTGAAACGACCATCCTCATAGGAAACCAAATGGTTTGGGAGTTGTGATTAAATATTTTGTGACTATGCTCACTCAACTCTCTCAAGATATGAAAAGTAACACTATTCATGTTGAGATTATGAATGCACCAAGGAGGAAGAAATATGCCATCGAGTCTTTTGTAAAACAATATCCAAACTACTTCTATGGGTCATATGATGAAATAGTTTCTAGGAAATGGAACAATGTGATGGAAAAAATATTTTCTATTTTTCAGTACTCGAACTAGGATAATGTTGTCTTAGTAGTCTATCAAATGGAATGTAAAGATTATTAATTTTTGAATCTTATATAGAACATGATACAAGATAAATAAATAAACTCCATGTAATGGGAGGAGTTTAAGAGGATATTTCTCAATAAATAAATTCATTAAATTCTTTATACTAAGATGGAAATGGGCTTTGTAGAGATAAAATTGATGGATGATGAATCCATTGGTACCAATGAAAAAAACATTAAAAGAATTTCAAGGTATGATTCTAGATTTATAATTACCCATGAAAGAAATATTGATATATTCTTTAGTGGTATAAAAAGAATACTTCAAAAGGATTTATCCATAAGTTTAGTTGGTAACTATGGTGAAATAATTCAATGTTCTATGAATGTAGAAATATAGGGTGGGAACTCCAATTATTCATATAGTTTTAGTGAAATTAAGAGAAAAAAAAGAGGTTTATGGAAACTAGAATGTTAAATATAAAGAAAGAATAAAATTCTCACCACATACAAGAAAAATATTGAGGGTAAAACATTCAAGAAAATATCTAAAAGAAACTGGGAATTTCTTCAATTACAGAATGTTTGGCCATCGAGCTGGTTATTGTTGATAGGGGATGAAAGGATATGAAAATTAAACTATAGAGAATTAGGATTCAACCTATAAAGTTTAATGCTTCAGATTCTAGGAGATTGGGCCTTATGGGAATCAATTCCCTAATCAAAGAGTTAATGATGTTTGAAGGACTCAACAACCCCCTAAGAAAAATGATAGGGGAAAGGCGTTTTCTATCAAAATTTTAGAGGTTTAGAAGAATGACATAGTGGATGGTACTCTTATATTCCCCTCTAGAACTGTAAATGTTTTATTTTATTATGGATATACCCACACTTTTATATTTAATGAATTTGATAAGGGTATCATGTCACCACCTTAAAAATTATATTTTGAGCTAGTATTAGAAAATTTTCATGGTACGATGATTTCATCAAAATTTTATAGATATTCTCCAATATAAGTTTATGGGAATGTGCTTTACAAAAATCTTGTGATTCTAAATCTAGTTGAATTTTATTTGGTTTTGGTAATGGATTGTATCTCTCTATATAGATCCCATATAAACTGCTGCAGAAGGGAAGTCACATGATATATTCTAAGTGAACCTGTGAATGTTTATTAGTGTAAGGATGAATATGATATTCTAATGGAAATTAATTCTATATTGTGGGTCTTAATTCATATCTATGAAGGGTATCTATCTTAGATGGCTGGGGAGAAACCCAAAATTGAGAATATGCCTAATTTAAATGAGTTTTTTATATATTCACATAAGATTATCCTATTATTCCTCTGAATCAGGAAGTCATGTTTTCAATAGAAATCATACATGGAGATATAACTATTTCAAAGACTCCTTATAAAATTTACCCAATTTAGACTTATGAATTGAAGAAGAAACTATAATATAATCTTTATAGAAGATTAATATTCTATAGTCAATCACCATTGGGTGCACCTTTTATTTTTATTAAGAAGAAATATGGGTCAATGCATCTTTGCATTGATTATCAGGAACTTAAAAATATCAATATCATGAAAAAGTATCCTATATCCCATATTGATGATTTTTTTGATCAATTACAAGGAGATAAATACTTTCCTAAGATTGAAATACATTTTGGATATTATCAATTCTGGGTTAATAAGGAGGATATAGATAAGGAAACATTCTTTATGAGGTATGGGGATTAAGAATTTATAGTTATGCCATTTTGAATTACTAATTCCCCTTATATATTTATGGATTTAATGAATAGAGTCATTAGATATTACCTTGATTAGTTTTTGGTATTTTTTAAACATGATATTCTTATATATTCAAAGGGAATGAAAAATAATGAAGATTCTTTGATAATTCTTCCAGAGACCTAGAGGAAGGAGAAGTTGTATGAAAAATTTACTAAGTGTGATTTTTTTCTTCATAAAGTTTCATTATTAGGTCATTTAATCTTATGTTAGGGTATTTTTGTGGATCCTTTAAAGATGATGGTTATTGAGAAATTGACCAGACCAACCAAGATTACTGGGAACCCTAATTTTATTGGGTTAGATTCATATTACCAATTATTTTTGATATATTTCTCATAAATATATAATAAAATCACAAAGATGACTCAAAAGGGGGTTAAGTTATTTTGGATATATGAATGTGTAGATAATTTCAAGGAGTTTAAGAGAAGTTAAGTCAGTGCACCTATGCTTAAAATACCATATAGTGGAAAAGGGTTTGTGAACTATAGTTATGAATCAAAGAAGCGATTGGGATGTGTCTTCATGTATAATGATATGGTGATAGAATATTCCTCATGCATATTAAAAATACATGAGGAAAATTACATGACTAATTATATGGATCTAGCATAGATAATTTTTGTGTTAAAGATATGAATACATTATCTTTATGGTGAAAGGTGTGATATATATATATATATTAAATATTGAAGTATATGTTCACATAGAAAGAGATTAATATTCACCATATATAATGGTTATAATTGATTAAATTTTATGAATTCTCAATACATTACCACCCCATGAAGGAAAAAAAGGTTGTAGATGCTTTGAGTCAAAAAAATCATGCTATATTATCTATTAGGAGGATGAAAAACATCATATTTTTATGGATTTTCAAATGATAGATATGGAAATATTTTAGGAAATAATATATTTCTCAAATGAGTGTTCAACCATCTATGCACACTACTGGAAAATGGGGCTATAACAACAGTTCAAAACCATTGGTATAGTTTGGAGAACCATTGGTATTGCCTATACCAATAGTTATCCAAACCGTTGGATATTGTGACATGGGTATTTTCTTATACCAATGGTTTCTATTAAACCATTTCTATAATCCACATGGATTTACATTTTACCCATAGTATTATAAAACTATTTATATAGATATATTCCAATGGTTAAAAAACCATTGGTATATACCTATATCAGTAGTCCTATAACCCATTGGAATTTCCATACTCACAATAAATTATACTAATGATTTTATGAAACTATTGGTATAGAACTATACCAATGGTTTTGAAAACCGTTCATATATACGTTCCTTAACTTGGAAGCCAACTGCTCCCCCACCTTTGCCTGAAAACATCACCAAACATCCAAAGCCCTCCAAAAACCTAAAAAATCATCAAAAACCTACAACAGCAAGAAACAAAACCCAAACCATTTCCATCCAATATAAATAATTCAATAAAATAATTAATTCATTCAACCAATGATAAAAAACATTTAAAACATCACATATATTCATTCACATACAATGATCAAACATCAAATGTCATAATTACTAGTAGAAAATGTAAAGGATTAATCTCTCTCTCATCAAAACCAATATCATCACCATTACTATCATCATCATCATATTAATCATCATCCTCATCCTCACCATCATCCTCACCATCACCATCATCATGACAATTTCTAGGAATTTGATCATCCCAACCAAAACTAGGACCATTGATAGATGCCCCATATAATGTAGGCATCATCGACATATATGTATCACAATCTAGGGTGGTATCTGGTGGATGTGATGGACATAAGGATGCTATAAAATTCATAAATTAATCATTGGACTTTTTATTCCATTCAAACTCTTGTATTAACATTTTGTTGCCTCTTCGGCCTATGTATGAGCCTATGATAGCTCTTCGTGAATTTTTTCCTACCCAGTGCTCCCAAAACTAGTACATGATGTGGGTAAATATCTAGTGGGGACAATAATCTTCCCTAGATGACAATGTATTATCCCAAGGTCTTCATCTCTTAATATATGACACAAATTATCATCTGGACCAAAGTTTTGATCTTCCTTCGCATCAAGGGATTCCAAAGCACACTATTAAAAATATAAATGAAACATTTTGTTACAAAATAGATATTAAAATTTGAAATTAAGAAATAAAAACTTACAATATTCTATTGTGACTGTTCATTTTTCATGTTTCCATCTTTCTAATTTCAACTCAAGAAAAAAAAACTTTGCCCAAGGCACATGTCCTTCAATATTCAGTACCACCCTATTTAATGACATTGAATATAGAAATAATTTATTCAATAGTACATTATTCTAAAAAATATTAAGTCATTGTATATAATATCTACTAAATAATTTATCACAAAAACCAATTTAATTAAATTTCACAAAAATGTATTGTATTTTCCCTAACTGTGTGAAGCTAAAATAAATCAACCCAAAATGTGGGAGTAGATATAAGAATATATACCCCAAATAAATTCTATGGGAAAGAAGAATATAAGGAAATGAAATATATAGACAAGAAGAACATTTCACTTTCTTAAAGAGGATGACTGAGTATAATTCACTAAAAATCTATACATTTCATTTAAAAAATTAGTGTTAAAAGTGGTAATTTTAATTATAGTAATATTATAAACAAAATCCAAGAGGGAAGAGTATTTTAAAAAAAGAGTTTATGTGTTGTATTTTATGACACAATAGTTATATTTATTGATAAGGACATGTACGATGATATTAAAAGATGCGGTGAATCTAAAGGTGAAGAGGACCGTTACCATATAAATGGGTCACACATTTAGATTATTAAATATCTATAAAAATGAGGAATTTGAGTTTTAAATGATAATGATTTTATTGTAACATAGTCTATGAATTTATTTAAGGCTTCCTTTCATATAGAATTCCACAATTCTTTAATTTATTAAAATTTTAAATTATATTTTATAGTTATTTGTTGTATATTTTTGTTTATATTACTAAGGTTATAATCATCCCAAATAGGATACCAGTACAAAGAAATGAAGGCCAAAATTCCTAAAGTGATAGTCATTTACCATATTCTAATGTGTTCATTAGGAATTGGGGAATTAGGCATGTATGATCATATTTTTAATGGTATAATTATTGCATCCATTTTATCATCATCATAATTCATCATGATAAAGTCTCCAGTATGACTGTAATGTAGTAGGTTAGGGCCGAAGAGGCCTTTGTGTTGATCAGATCCAAATAATAATCAACATGGTATCCTTTTCCGTAATTGTCAATGATTTTCTAATGTATTATTATGTAAAAAAGTTTAAGACAGATCTATCCATTGGGAAGAGCCCCATGATTAACCTTCTGAACCTAATCCTAATATAGTGGTTCTAAGAGGTACCTCCATCTATATATTATCATTCACAAATTAGTTAATCAATTTTTTATTAATCGAGGTAATATATTTTTTGAATTAGTTGAATTCTTAATGAGATGTTTGGAATTTATTAGATTCTAAATGAGAATGTTGAGACTATGAGATGTTTTGAAGTAGTTGGATTCTTAATAATATATTTGGAATTAGTAAAATTATTAATAAGAATATTGTGCTTAAGTATATTTGGAAGTAGTTGGATTCTTAATGAGATTATTGTGACATGATTTTACTTCAACAAAAATGAAATTATCTTGATAATATGTTTTGTAGAAGTTTAACATTTATGTGATTCTTGTGTTTTATTTTATTGTCAATAAAAATATCAAGTTCAAACTAAACTGATATTTGATGATCTATTTGAGATGATGTTCATTCCAATATTTATGGAGTGTTTGAAGATGATTAGAATCAGTTTTGAAGAGTTTGGAGAAAATTTGAAAGTATTTTGAATTTTTTTTAATATGGATCCAAGTTAAAAATTTTATAGTTCTAGAGGCATGTATGAGTTACTTTGAATGAATTAGGATTAGTTACTATTTAATCTCTCATCCACACTATAGAAGATTCTACTACACTATAGTGTATGTTGAATATAGTTTGAAAAGAATAATAAGATGTATGAAGAAGAAAATGTTTAAGAATAGATGAAAAATGTTATTTTATTAGAATTTTTATTTCAATTTCAAATTTAAATTTCATTTTAATTACTAGTGCATGATATATACTAAGATATGTGTATGAATATTACTGGAGTTTTGTGTGATACAAAAATAAAAATAGTTATTTATAGGACCCTAGAACACCCTAATAGGTGAGGGGATAATTAGAGTGTCAAATTTTTCTTTAAATGAGACATATATTTTTCCAATGTTGGTAGGAACCTGTTAAACCCATGTGATGGAATTGTGCAATTATCAAACACCCAGGTACAAAATAGAAACATAGAACAATATTTTTACTTGGTTCACTAATAAGGGATAGTATAAGGAGAATACACTGATAGTTCATTGGTCATACCTGAATCAACTAATATTTACTAGGTGTTATGGATTAAAATTGTTCAGACAGAGTTACTCTATTCTAAGAACACTTCCATTCCATGAATTTTGGGGACATCACACTGCCTCACCCAGATAACATCCATCGAACCCCTTTATCACTTCCATAGGTGAATTTTAACTCATTTTATCTATATGAAGGTTAGATCGGTATATTGGGAATATAATTCTTTGTCCCTAGTTATCATGAGACATTTCTTGCACTGTAATCCTAAATTGATGCACTTGAATGAACTATTCATTCAAACCAAATGTTCAACAATATTATTCTACAAGATCCTAGAATTCATTAAATCCACTTTTTGTTTCAAATATCTTTTAGCTTTCATAAACCTATATAAATTTTCTAATATCCCACCCTTCATGAAGAACTCAGCCTTCAAAAAACACCAAACCATTGGGAATATCCCAGCCTTAATGAAACATCAAACTATCATGAAACTATCAGTATTCATGAAACTCCATTTTATGAAATTCCTATGTATCAATAAGTTCTTAACCCTTCATTTTGGGATGCTTCTACTCATGAATATTTTCGGATTCAAAAATAGTTACCTTCTCATAATACCTTTTTCAAATCAGATCATTTAACCCTTTTTCTGAATCATCATCATGCCTTAAGTGATGTGTGATTGCCTATTTATAGAAAACACCTCTTTTTAGAATATCTTAGGCTCACCATGGATTTTTCACAAACCTATTCATTTATTTTCTCAAATATTCTTTTCCTCATGAATTATTAATTAAATTTCACAATTCACGAAGCTTATCGTAGTCACATACCTTACCATCTTTTCATCACGCCTCAACTATTCTTTGAAAAAACTCATTTGAAAACATTTAAAACATTATGACAGTAGTTTCCTTTTTGATTATCCACATATTCATGAAAATCAATATTATATAAAATACATTCCCTTAATATATCATCAATGAGTATGCCTTGGAAAGATATACTTCACAAAGCTCTCTCCTTACACATGATTTTGAGCTCTAAAATTTTGAAAAATACTTGAAAATGATGCCAACTTCTACACTGAATCCATATACATTATAAGATCACATATATTTAAAAATCCTTGATCTACCCATTATGTATTGACAACAAACACAAAACATTATGTTTCCAGCTATGAAAAACCTTTCTTCCAACAATCTCCCTCTTTTGGTTTATTGACAATCTATAGATAAATTCAATAAATCACCAGCCTTGAAAAAAACCTGATAGATGTTAAATAACTCACCCTTAACTATAATTATATGTGAGAAAATCTTAGTGTAGAAAAAAATAGAGGCAAAATATAATTTCATGCCTTAAGAGTCTATCTCCTTATCCCGAAAAACACTATTAAATTGAAATTTTCCATCCTCCCCCTTTGGAAATAAACCCAAAGATACTGTATTATTCTATTTAGAAACCAATGCACCCTTGGATCATATATATCCCAATAACCTAAACCAATTTCACAAAAAAATAAAAAAATTAAATAGAAATGGGGTGAAGGGTAAATCGTAACCTCCTCATGCATTGAGAGGTGGTTGAACACTAAGTTTCAATAGATTTTTCTCAAATATTTGAAATGAAAAAGGATTGGTTAGGACATCAACCACTTGATCATTAGTTTCAAAACTCTCCATTTTAATCATACCATGTTCAAATTTTTATTTTATGAATTCATATATATTCTCAACATGTTTGGTATGAGAGTGTTGAACCATATTTTTCATAAGATAGATCACACTCTTGTTATTATAGTGCATTAACATCAGCCATTTCACCATATAAAAAATATCAATATGTTGTTTCTTCATCCACAATAATTGTGTGCATTCTTTTTTTACATATATATACTCTACTTTAGATATACTAAGATAAGTTATTTCTTGTTTTTTCTCGACCATACCACACATTTTTTAATGAAGAATGCACCCTCACTTTTGGGATTTCAATCCACAATATCTCCATCTTAGTTAGAATCATAAAATGGAAATAATTCATCATATATTCATATAAAAAAGTATATTAAAATTTCGAGAGAAACTTGAATATACCTCATGATTATTTTAACCACTACAAATCTATCTTCATTAAGATTACTTTGGATGCTAGCCATTAAACATGTTGACAAGGTGATATATGAACATGTTTCAGTCAAATATAATAATATTCCAATGATATTCCTATATAAGGTGGGATCCATAAATTTTATATCCTCATGCTTTTCATGTTTTTTCCAACTATAATCATAGTCAAAATTCATTTGGAGTCATGCATGTTGAATTTATTCAAAATATCTCTTGAATACATTACCTAAAAAATGAAGGTGCAGTCCTCAAGTTCTTCTTCATATTATATCATATAAACATATAATATCCTCAAGTTATTCATAGTTTTATCCTCAATAATCATGACATAATTTATTTCCACAATCATTCTAAGATAATTATTGTAGCATTTTTTTCATTACTCTTCATTGAGTATCCAAGGAATATTCCCTCATCTGCAACATCACCATAATTTCCTTCATTTACTTCTTTGTTTTGGATGAAATATTTACATAAAAAACATGAAAATAAATTAGTGAGGTATTTATTAGATTCCATATACCATATGGTGTTATTTCCTCTTATATAAATAGCCCCATTCAATTTGTAGTGTACACCACAACTTGAACATCCTATTTTCTGTAATGTCGAGAAACAAAACTCTCAATGAACATAGTTATGACTATATTATTCACCTATCAATTTCTATGTTCAAAAAACCGATTTTTGGAGATTTTTTCACTAAATAAACCTCATTCTTGGTCCCATATTATTAGAGTTAATTTTAAAATTAAATGGATATGAATTCTATTTCATTATCAGATCATATTATCTTGATTGTGCAACCGGTTTCATTCTCTTATATTTAGAGATATCTCTTTAGGCGTTCAATCACTTTCTGTATTCACTGTATAAACATCACACATTCCATTATACTATAATGATCAATAAAAATAATTAAGTACCTTTCTCCATATATGACATCCACATTTACTGGACTACACAAAATCACATGGATGAGATCAATAATATTTGATACCATTTTATTTCTCAACTGATAAGAATTATGGATAAACCATCCTTGTATTCATGCATCCCATTTCTTTTATCAGTGATGATTTTGATTGGGAATATTAAAAAAACCTTTATCTTGGATATTTTTTTCCATTATATCTTGATTAATATGACCCAACCTATAGTTCTATAAGTTGTTTTCCTCTTCAATTATTAATAATAAAGTTTTTTATTCATTGTATTATTGGTATAAATTAAATTTTTTGCTGTAGTATTTCATGAGATAATTATTTTTCTTCCCTTTTATGATGCATCCCTTCTTATTAAATGTTACTACCCATCTTAAGTCATATATATGACTCAAAATCAGGAGATTGTGATATAAACCATCCACATAGAAAACTTTTGTTTTCATTAGATCATCATTTTCTAATTCTTTATTTCAAATACCTTTTATCTTTAAGTCAATATCATTAATAAATCTTACTATTCCATTAACCATTTTCTTAAAATTTATAAAAAAAATTCATTTTATGCCATGTGGGATGAGCATCATCCCGAAAGAATATAGGTGCTACTATTCTTTATAGCTTTGAAAGTGATTTATTCCAATTGATATTTCTCAATATTTTTCTTTTCCTTCCACGAGATATCGGATTGAGTGGTGAAATAATATAGCATCTCCAATATCTTTTCAACATACATGGTTGAATCATAATCATATTCTTCTTCTAAAAGAGAATACTTATTTTCAAGGTTAATTATTCATGGTTTATGAGTATTTACTTATGATAGACTTTTATAGTTATTGTTCCCACATTTCCTCTGCATATAATGAAAAATATTACATCCAAAATAAGAATAGTGGAAACAATATCCATAGAAATTATTTCCTCTATATGATGAAGTATATGGTCTCATTATCCTTTGTTGAATTTCAGGTGATTACCCATCTAGATAGCTCATTGACTTATCACAGTAAGACATGGAATGCCCCAAATAGACACATAATCAACATTTCATAAGAGGAAATACCTTATCACATTAATTCCTCCACATTCCCCCTTATTTTGTATAGGTATTTGACTATTGATCCTCTTTGGATAATTAAAGATTATTTTTAGAACTCTTATCTGTTTGGTTTGAAGCTATCTCTATTAGGAAATTAGGAACCTTTGTGATATGTCCAAATTTCTTCTACCCTTTTCTTTGGATCATCCCATTTCCATCCATTAATGTTTCTATATTATAACCAATTACACTTTTACCAATAAATTTAGATCTTTGATCATTAAAGGATTTCTATACTTCCTTCAAAACCACATTTATCTCTTTACAAAATCTCTTCATATTAAATCCTTACAAACTATAGTTTCATCTTTGATTCCCTTTATTTTGATTTAATTTCAAGTTTATTCTTTAATGAAATGAATTCTTCTTCATGGACCTCAACAATGTGAGTCTTTTCTTCTAGTTTTAATGTATAGTCATTGATTCCTTTTTCCTCTCATCAATCCCAATTTTAAACTCTATAACCACTTTAAATATTTCAAAAGTTGTCAAATGTTCTTCTTCCTCTCCTTATAGTCGATCAATATCTACTTAAAGATTATCCACATACTCTGATGACTCTTTTAAAAAGCTCCAATTTTTTGTTTTTCTTTCTTTTAAAGTCATTCTCATCATGATCACCCTAATGTTACACCTTGATAACTATAACACCATTTGAATAATTATATTCATATTTTGTAGGTACTACCTTTTCAACTATAGGTATTATGAATTCTTAAATATCGAATTCAAACTTTTCATCTACATCATCCAAAGAGTCATTATCATTTAATTCCTCTTTGAAAACGAATATCTTTATTTTAAATTTATTTCCTGATTTGAAGTCTCCCCTTTTGGTAACCTCTTATGAGGCCTCTTAATGACTTCTACTTCACTTTATATATCATCGAGTCTCCTTGAGCTCTGAGAGAAAATGTGGCCTACTTTACCACACTGAAAACAAGCCAAAGGAACCTACCTTTAAATCTCCCTTTTCCTCTCTTGAATTCTTTTGTCAAAAATAAGAACAAGTTCATTATCCACATCATATCCATAATCACAATATTTTGAAATATCATGTTTTACCTCATATTTGTATTCCATTTCCTTAGTAACTCAAATTCTTGTATCTTTTGGTTTGACTCCCATTTCACAGGCCACTAGACTGCTTGGTAGATCATCAATAAAAAGATTAAAGATATCTCTTTCGTAAAGGTATGATAATTTTGGATTGTACAAACGTGAGAGCCTTATCAATATTTTATTCACAATTTCAATATCCTGAATTTCTTCCCCAACTCCTCAAATAGATCCAACAACATTAATAATTCTATTAAAGAAACTATTTTTATTTTCATCTGGATGCAATTTCATATCATCAAACTGATTGTGAAAAACTTGAAGTTTGTACTCATTCACTTTGTTATATCCTTGATATACATTTTACAATTTCTACCACATGGACTTTTATGTAGTGAAAATCATCACCTTCAAATATATTTTTTCAGATAGTGATGTAGTAAGAGTATTTTGTGATTTGGCATCTACATCAAGAATTTTTCTGTTTGTTTCAATAATCAAAAGACCTATTATGTAACTGACCTAAATCCCTTGAGCTGTGGAATAGATAAATTTCATCCAAATAGATAAAAAATGAGTTAGAATTCTATTATTAAAAATCTGGAAGTTTATTCCATCAAAATGGGAAATCCAATAATTCTCACTAAATTATATATGAAAATAAAAACAAAAGGATTGATTTTATAGCAAGAAACTGTATGCTATGATATCATTAATAGGAATCTAGAACACTCTGATAAAGTATAGGGGATACAGGTGTCAAAATTTTCTTTAAATGAGATAAATCTTGTCCTCACATTGGTAGGAACCTATTAATCCTATCTGGTATAATCATGAAATTATCAAACACACGGGTGAGAAAATAGACATACAACACAATAGTTTTACTTTGTTCTCCACTGAGATTCAGTACAAGGAGATTACACTAATAGTGTGTTAGTTCTACTTTAATCCCATAAGATTCAATAGGTATTTTAGATTATAATTTTTCAGACATATTCACTTCGTTCCAATCACACTGCCTTTACAGAAATTTTAGGGATAACACACTGCCTCCATTAGATCACTTCCATCGACTCCCAATTGCTCACTGCCTTGGGTGAAGTATAACATGGTTTATGAATTTTAATGTAAAATCAATTTATTGGTCATATAAGTCTTTTTACTTGATTAGAAATAGATTCTAATTTCACTATAATCATGAATTGATGCAATTGAATGAACCATTCACTCAAACTAGATGTTTAACACTACCATTCGTGAATCTCCCAACCTTCACGAAACCCAATTTTTGTTTAAAATATATTTAATCTTCCATGAAACTACATAATTTCATGAAAATCCCAGCCTTCGTTAAGCTCTCAACCTTTATATAACTCCATACATTCACCAAGATCCAAAACTTTTGGAAACTTTAAACTATCACTAAACTATCTGTCATGGTGAAAAAACCTTTTTCTCAAATGAATAAGATTCAATTAGTTCTTAATGATTAATTTCTTGATTCTTCTAATCAAAAATAGTTCCTGATTCATGAAGAATTACCATCTTATAATACCTTTTAGAATTCATATAATTTCATCCTTTTTCCAAATTCTCATCATACCTCAAGTGATGCGTGTCCACCTATTTATAAAAAACACCCATTTCATGAAGTTATTTGGATCACCATAGATTTTTTTGTAAACCTCTTAATTTATTCTCAAAAATATCCTTTTCCACATGAAGAATCAGTGAAATTTCTCTGTTTATGAAGCTTGATAAAGTTTTATACCTTAACATTTTTTTATTTCACCTTATCCATTCTTCGAGAAACATCATTCATGAACCTTCAAACCATTATAACACCATAATCTGTCACTATGCACCACATCTTCACAAAACTCCAACCTTCATGAAATACATTCTTTTGACATATTTTCAAATAGTTAGTCCTAGAAACCCATACTCCATGAAGCTAGATCCTTCCTCCTAATTTTTTGATAAAAAAATTTGGATGACATTGGAAAATTATGCCACCTTCAAAACTGAATCCATATACAACATATGATCACTTAGATTTCAAATTTTTTGATCTACCCAGTTTTGATTGACAAAAAATAGAAAAAATCCATTTCAAACTATGAAAAACCTTGGTTCCAACATAACTACTCTTTATAAAAAATTTCACCAATATTATTGAGTGAAATAAGATGAATAAGTGTCTATATGGATCACACGATGAGAAAAAGTAACCTAAAACTATACGGGTTGAAGAATATTAGGAATAATCCACATCACAAAAACTTTAATGGATGTATATTACAATTTGAGTCACACTTATTATACAATAATCAAATAATTTATCATTGTATGTAGTACAAGAAGCACTCTAACATTGTCAGTAGATGCATATCATGAGTATGGGAATATTCCCTACATATCTGTACATGAATTTTGATAATAGTAGGTCACAAAATATTCTTTACATGTTTCCATATAAAATAACAAATTTAAAAACAAAATCATGAAATAGGTAACCTAAGTGACACCAGATAAACTATTATCACTAAGAGAGAAGGATCAATCCCTTCTAAAAAAAATAAAACCATAAAATTTTAAAAAATTAAGAATACAAGAATATGTAATGTTTGGTTTCATGATAATAGACATTATCTTTAGATGTAGAACTAGTTCTTAGAGTTTAGATCATACCATTGATAGTAGAAATTACCTTCAGATGTGGTTAGGTTATTTTAAATGGTGTATATTATGTTGATTACTTCAAGATGCTAGTGTGGTGGTTCTATAAGACATGGGTCTTATTTTAACCCCTTAAGAACATGGTTGACATTCCAATGATATGATCTTACTTGATGTTGGTTTTTTATATGTATTATTTATTCATTGACTATTTTGGTTATACATTTATGTTTAATTTTTTACTAAAATGAAATGATAGTGATATAATACTAATTGTTCTTATTTTTAGAAAAAAAATGTTAATTATATATATATATATATATATAATACTATATTTTTATGTTTCATTTTTATATGTGTACTTCTATATATTCAATTGTGGTATCCTATTTGGATTATTTCTCAAAACTAGTAAAAACACTTTCGAGTATATATCGATCTTTTTTTCAATGACACAAGATATAGAACAAAGATATTGAATCTAGTGAATGATCATTATATAGGGTTAGGTTTCTGGATGAGGTAATAATTACTGAATGTAAACCTATAACATGATTATGGGTGTATTTTTGTAGTTTGAATATATATTGTGGATAACATGTATAGTTTTTCAGACCCTCCTTTCATCTCTCTCTGTAATCATTTTGATAATTTTTTTATTGTATGTCACATACTATACTAATTATAAAAGATGATGAAATTTATATTATGTATAAGTATTTATGAATTATAATTTATTATTATTGATTTATGTAGTATGTTATTATGACTTATTTAGATGTATTATATTTAAAAAGTTTTCATTTCATGGGTGTGACATACCAAACTTGTGGATTATCCTTGAAAAATTATCAATTGGAATTCCTAGACATTATCCTATACATTTTGAGGTTCTAAAGATCACATTAAGGTATAATATTGGTTAGGGAAGATCAAATGAATATTACTTTTTTTAAATTCTACCATACGGTGAAATACACAACCTTATTCTTGAATTCCCCCAATTATATGTGGTGGGAACCCATTTTCCAGGAGAAATTGAATAAGAATCAACCACTTAAGTATTTAAATATCATGTTAACTCAATATTTTTTTTCTTAAGACCAAGAATTTGGTTAAAACAAAATATTTTTTATGACTCCACCAAAAAATCAGATGTTCAGGGAGTATGCAACTCATTTGACCATGCATGTATAGTTTTATCAATATCTTTTTAGTAATGATTTTCTAAAATATCATCATTTTAAAATAATAATTTGTCTTAATATATGATAGAAGATATTTTTTACAGAAAAAAATATTGTATATGATCGAATGTATTTTTTCAATAGATTATTAGGAATGTTTAGTGCTTCTTATGCACAAGTAATAGGTGAGAGTGTATTATCAAGAATGAATAGAATGTTATAATAATTATGATGGAGAAGAAATTGTAAAATCAAAATATAAATCTTCTACCCCAACAAAAACATTTAATAACCCACACAATTTCATCCTTTGGGGTTCATAGGGTTGTGGGAGTCCTCATGGAAATAAATAAGTCTAGATATTGATTATAAATTAGTGTCATATAGCATAAAATTTGAAAGAATCATTGAATTTAGGATTCCTCTTGAGGGGATATGATTTTATGGTGAGACTTTTATTGAGAAAACTTACATGAGGAAATTAATTGGTCTAGTGTGGGTGAAAGTGGTTAGTCTTTTTTTGACATCCATGATTAATTAAAATTAAAATTCAAATATGGAAAAATTTGATGAAAAAATTCCGGAATATGTTTCAATGTTACACTTATCTTATTTAATAGGGTACATGTACAATATTAAATGGATACATTATTTGAGGTATTTCAATGAAATTAATGTCATTGAAAATAAACACAATTTGAAGTAAATGGGTGAATATGATTTAGAGAATTAAATGGTGATTGCAAGCATAAATATATTTAATTAATTATAAATTAAGATGATCATGATCCCAAATAGGTAAATAATTATTCTAAAAAAGTTCTTTAATATAATAACTAAACTCAATATTAATCCAAATTTCCAAGACAATCCATCAAAAAACTCTTTAATATATTTTTTTCTCATCAATATATTATTGTATTCCTAAATTCACATGTTAATCAATAGAGTTATTATGAAAATATTCAAATGAATCTATATAATTTAAAATTGAAGAAATTTTATTTCCATAAATTATTTAAATAGAAAAATTATAAATGAATTTCGAAGAAAAACACCCTATTCCTCTCATGTTTCGAAATTGTCTCCACCCCAAATTCTAGAGGTATTTCATAGAATAATTTTTTTATTTCTTTATAATGATTCCTAAAAAAGAATTTTAAATAATAAAAAATAGAGTATTAATGTAAATCATCAAAATTTTCATTCAAAAAACTCAAATTTTATTATTACATTAAAATCAGTGCTCTTCAAATAAGTAATCATTTCATGATAATGTGATGTCAGAAAATAATTCATGGTAGGTATGGCCTATAAATTTGATCCAAATCATGAAACCAAACCACTACACAACCAATTCTTATATTATATCCACATCTCACCAATTTTCTTGAGCCGTTCAGTCCTCATGACCACACTATCCAGAAAATTATAACAAAGATGGTACCAAACTATTAATTCATATAAAAACAACAATAATTTGAAATTAAATATAATTAAATTTCATACACATATTTATTCCCAAACATTATCCTTTACAAAATATTATAGGTTTATCCATGAGAATGGCCTGATATAAATTATGTTAGAGTATTTGGAAAGCATCTCTATAAAACTTCTACATTCTTTCCCTATTTTTTCAATCATTTGATTATCCAAGTTGTACTCAACAATTAGCCATGTGTGGTGGTTCCACACCTCATGTATGGGTGTACAACCATGCCACCTAGTGAAAAATATTTATATGAAATAAAAAAAAAACAAATATTATATAAATATATCTTATAATGAAAATAAATTATGGTCAAAAAAATCTACTACGGTTATACAAATATACCTGAACCAAGATGATCAGTGGGTACTACTATATTCCTAGGTTCTAAAGGATTTTCAACCTATATAGTAGTAGTGGGGTCTAATGTATTCTCATGAAGCTTATAATTTTTCAGTGTAGAAGTCGAAGGAGGATGAATGTAAATGTTCAGGGAGAAAAAAGTAAAAGGAAAAGAAGATGACATAGAGGTCTATGGAAAAGTATATTACGAAGGGGGAGTAGGATCCATCATCAGATAAGGGAAAGAAATAAGAGGAGTATTATATATAAATGATGGAAAAATTAAAGGATTCTTAAATATCCCTAGTGCCTCTAACAATACTGTGGGATAAGAAAGTTTGATATATGGTATATCTGATGATGAGATAGGGTGTGATTGGGTACTAAAAGTAGCGTGGGCACCTATAGTACCACCCCCTTCACATCAATTGGATGAACAAAGATTCCACTAGGTTCTTCAAAGAATAATTTTATCCTAGGTGGTGGATCCTAATTAAAAGTTAAAAAAATTAATCACATGACATTATATGTTATTGAAATATATATTTTAAATAAAATACTCACTACATAAACCATATGAGGAATTCCCATCTCTCTCTTATGTGATGATTATTTTCTGACATTCTCTTCTATCATACCACTTCAATGTTTTTCATTTCCTTCTTTTGAAAAAAATGTTCATTTAATTAGAAATTAATAACTAATGTGTAAGACAAACAATAAATAATATGTGACATGACTTAATTAAGGAATACCTATTGTTAAACCAAATAAAGGATATGTAGTGAGATAACAAAATTTTATTATATTTAGTTGTAATAATATAAAAACAGAAAATATGTTTCATAGAAAAATAAAAATTTTCAAATTATCATGTTTAACATGGGCATGATATAGTTTTATTCTTATATTTTCAATCTAATCCAATTCAGTTTTGGTTAGGTAATTTGGTTTATTTTTGTCAATTGATTTGTTCATTTATTTATTTTTCTTAGGTTAGGTCATTTGGTTCTTATTTTGGGTTAGTTCAGTTATTCATTTTTTTGGTTAGGTAATTTTTTTCATTGATTTTCATTTTTATTCTAATTATTTTAATATGTTTCAATTCAATTCATTTAGTTTTTTTTTGTTTTAATTGGATTGTTTTATTTTTTTTTCATTTTTAGGTTCTAATAAAAGTCAGTAAAATATTAAAAAATAAAACTCAAAGAAAAATAGAACTATTATATATTTAATATTAAAATTAATGTCAATTTAGATAAAAAATATTTATAATCAATAGTAAATAAATCTGAATATTACCAACACGAAAAAACCTAGTCGAGCTAAACCAAAAGAACTGGGAACAAAGATGGACAATTATATATATTTCCCACCATAGCATCATGTTCACAATAAAATATAAATATTTAACTATTGGAGTCATCATAAGTAATAAATTTATTGGGGTCAATGGGTAAATATATGGTATCAATTTCATCCTCACTATCATAAAAATATGTCTTGGGATTACTTCAATAATGGCACAAAATTTAGGCTGCGAATGATCTTTAACATAAAAAATTATTTCACCAATTATTCCAATATATATGGATCATTATTAGAAATATTGAAATTCATTTTAATAAATCAAAATCCACAGTCATTAATACATGTTCCATGTCTTATCGTTGAATCAACCCACTTTTATTTCATCATAGTGAATTGAACATGAGAGTAATAATCCAATATTAGTATTTTCTCAATGACTCCAAAATAAGATACATTTTAAAATCTAGATATAATATCTAATGCACTGACATAATAGGCTATTTTGGTAGCTACCATAACACCATCATGTTGTGTTCTCATGTTCATTTCTCATTCGATAATAATAAATTTTTACCCATTGATCACAATTTATATTCATTTACAAAACATGGAATTAGGACCAAAAGATAAAGTTATTATTTCCTCATAGATAAAGTCAATAGGAAAAATCAATTCCTAAAGTATAAATGAATGTTAAAATTAATTAAATTTTACTTGTATTAATTTATTGTAGTAATACTTCAAATGTCAATTTCCACTAAGTAGAGAACTATTTTCTATAAAAAATATCTATCCTTGATAAAGATAAAGAACAATGATTTCTATTTATAAATTTTTATGTTACCTATAGAAAAAATAGAAACAGTTTAAGAGAAATGTACAATTACATGATATGAAATAACATATACATGTTCAATTTACATAATTGATGTAGTCATAAAAAATCATAGTCAAAGAAAACTATTTGATGTGCCATATCCCGCTCTTCAAGGGTTAATTTAGTAAATGTATATAATCCAAGAGTTCCCTATATTTGGGGAAGTGAAGGAAAACTAAGGTCAATTTTCTCAAACTACTATTCATCATTTCCCATTGGTCTATTTCATCTCATATTCATATTAAAAAAATACATTAAATAGAAATCCTTTCTTTTTTGAGCCAAGTAACCTCTCACGATAGAACCATTGGGATGATTCAGGTTCCGGACATAATAAGTCAATGTGTACATATTTATTTCAGTTGGATACATCAAAGGAAAATTAAGAGGTCCTACAAGAAGTATTTTGGTTGGAATATAGATAGTTATATGAATCATACATGTAAAAAATGAAAGTGGAATTTTTTTTCTAATTAACACAAAATTATCGGTGCCTCTTCCAGTATTTTTAACAAAATTAATTGGAAAACTTCCTTGTATAAAGATATCTATAAAAATGAAACATCTGAATAACTTACACCCTTATATTATTGGAAAGTATATGAAATATTTATATTGGAATAAAATTAAGCATAAGGATGTGATAATCATTACTATTCAATGATTTTAGCTTTAAATCACTTCTATTTACCTGTTTCGATATGTTACATGAATAGCCATCAAGAACTTTTATAGTCTCTAGTACTTACATAAATTGATTTTTTTTATAGGTGTCATCACATAAAAAGCACATGTAACTTTCTATTTATTTTCACTAATACACAATGGATGCAATTTTGTTCTGGTACTCCAATCCACCAAGTCACACCGAGATCATAGATTATATTTTTTTATTTCCCTTGACATTTAGATGAATTAAAATCAAAATTTCACATATTTTTTTTTCAATGTGCATTATGTCATAGAAATTCCATAAAAAATTGGTTGACCAATAAGGAAAATCCAAAAGATACTTTTTTTATCCAATTATAATTGGATTCAGTGGAATCATTCTACATAATTATAGATTTTATCTAACCCTTCCTTAATGAAAAAAATAACATCTTTCAATTAATTAAGCACATTAGTTATATACATATGTAGAGGTAGAATTGTTTTCTCCATGGTATTTTTAAATCATCTATGACTATTACTATATGAATGATCCACTAGAAAGAATCATCGATGTCCTAAAAAACTGAAATTACAGTAATATTTAAGTCTTATAGATTGTTTATTATTCATAAAAATTGAAAATGGATGTTTTCCCTTCATGATCTATCCAGATATAATTTCATTTGTAGGAAAAAAAATTATCTTCAGCATAAGCATATCAAACATCATAAATATGTATTTCGAACAAGCATCATATATGCACACACCCATATTCCAAAAATGTTCCAAATCATTTATTAATGTTTTTATGTATACATATATATCATATATAGGATTAGAAGGTCCAGATATGAGTATAGTCATGAGAGTGAAATTTTTTTCATACAAATCTATGGTGGAAGGTTTTAAATGTGTATAAAAATCATCCATGTACTCTAAGTATTATGCATATTCCCAAAATCATTAAAACCATCATATGATGGGCCCAACCTCATATTACAAATGCTAGCCCCAAAATCAGGATATCAAGAATCAAATTTCCTTCATGATAATCTATTTTTAGGATGAACAAACTCAACATTATCATTGTTTATCTTAGTATATTTTCATCATATATTTATTTATATTTAACTGTACATTAAAATATTCTAGAGTCTACGAATCAATGAAAAGTTCCACATTACATTCTATGGAACACAAAATGGTTTTTCGTTTGCATTTGTATTCCATCAAGCTCTACCAAATTTTAAACAAAAATTTCATTCAGACGTTTCCTCCAAGAATAAGATGTAATATTTTAGGAAAGCATTATTTTTTTTAGAAAATTGATGTTCATTAACTAAATTCCATGCCATATAATGGTTTGATGGAATATCTGTATCATATAGAATTAAGTACTACAAAAGGTAAGAATATAATCAATGATAGTATTAGAAAAACCATGCATGGTTTTCACGTGAAATATTCAGATTAAAATTTTTATATTTTTCATTTTACCACATTGTAGATATACTGGAGTCGTGGAAACATCAATAATTTTTTACCCTATCAACATCATCATTTTCATTACATGTATCATGTATTCTTGTATCCATGTTTTATTAGTTTTTAATCGTTTATTTATCAAGATGATGAATAAATGGAAACCAGTTATCTAATAAATTCTCTAATATAGTTCTCTAATTTAGATCATGAATATTTTTATATTCCATTTTCTCCCCATTCTGTTACCAGAAATAGTATTTTGTTTAAAAATCATATTTGGTGACATGGTATCTAACTTCTTCATGACTAAACCATGGCTTTACAACACAATTATACCATGGGTAGTATATAAGTACTCTATATGAAGTATTATCAAATGAAAAATCTAAAAATATCTTCAACTAGTTTTAAAGATCTCTTGGGATCTGATCAGTTTCAAAAATCCAACATCTATCGATTATTTTAAAAAAAATTATATGTCATGTCATTAAAGTATTTAAATAATATTGAAGTGAAATCCAAAATATATTTAAGGAAATGATAATTTTTTATTTTTATGTAAAATCATAACAGAAAATCTATTCTATATGATAATATTAATATAAATGAAAATAAAATACTACATATATAATAAAATACTATATATATAAAACCACACCATTGAATTTTATTATATCAATTAGTAACAAATATAAATATTAATAAACAGAATTGTTTTATAATGGTTGTTTTTATTTATTCTCTTATTCTTTTCATTTTGAAATTATTTTATTCTTATTCTATAAATTCATGTATAAAAGATTACTATTTCTAGGTAAAAAATTTCTGTAGCACACATAAATTATGAATTTAGGATGGATAAATTCATAATTAGTGGATTCTCATATTGAGGGATGCTAAAGTCATTCCATATGGGATTTACTAATCATTCCCAATGACTACACGTTTAGATATCTAGAGTTTGGTATAGAACCCCATTATGTTGAATTTAGTAGCCTTTATCATGATTTGCAGTTGTTCTATGATATTTTTAACAACCATTTTTTGTAAAAAAATTAATTGTTAGTGTAACAGCCCATTATACTTTTTAGGTACTCTATTGTTAAAGTTTTTTTATCATATTTTTTTGGTATGTTTGTGGTATTCCTAGGGATATAGATCCATTTATTATGAAAATGACCTAAGGATCATGAATTTATGTTTGTTTCAATTAATAAAGTTTGTGTGTAAATGTGTTAATGAATTTTAGGGTTTCTCCCTATGTTTAGATAACGTCCTTGGTTCCTTGGTGTTTTTATTCTAAGAACAAGGCTATTTGTTGTCTAATAAAAAATTACACACTATATACAGGGATTACACACTATGTAATGGTCATTGGGAAGATTCCATGAAATAGGTTCTAGGTGTGAAGTGTTTACATGACATGTATTTGGTTCATGTCATGTAATGGATAAAATTGGGGTTTTAATAAAAAGTTGAGGTATTTTTGGTGATTTTAGAATTCATGGATTACAAGAATTGAAATGGTATTACACACCTTGTATGTATCATGGCCTATAGTTTTTAGGCCTTGGTCAGCTGATTTATTTTTCATTCTACCTGTAGCCTTCCCTCTCTCGACACAGATTGTACCCTATGTGTTTTTGGGTGATTCTCTCAATTCCACATCGCTTCCTTCAGTGATAAATCATTTGGGTTGTTATGGTGTTCATATTAGGGAAATAATTCCTTCTTGTTATTTTTAATTTGGTTGTGGTTGTGGTTTTGGCCATGGTTATGTTAAGATTCATGGTTGGATAGTGTTTCCTTATTTTTATTTTTTTTAAATGATTTCGTGGAATGATAAATTGTGTCAAAGGGGTTGTATTTAAAAACAATTTTTTTTTATTTTAATGTGTGTTTTTAAAACACCAAAGTGGTTTAACTTGGAATTTATTTATTTTATAAATTTTGGAAATAGTTTTGAAATGTAATTTGAAAATCTTTGAACTTTTGGAACCTTGGGTGTATCAGGAAATAGACATAGGAAACCTTAGTGCATGTGTCACCAATAGTGGTTGTTTTAGAGATATCTATATGTTGTGGGAGGAATCCATATAATTTGGATCCAACATTTAGACCAGATTAGGCTCTTTTATGTCCAGTATATATTTATCCCATAGTCTAGATTTGAAATGATAGTGTTCCTGGTCATTTTTTTTATTTTTATCACATGATGGTTTTTGATCATGGATTTTTTCTCATAGGATTTTATATGAGGTTTTATCCCCTGGCTTTGCATGATTGTATTCCATGGATATGTGTTTACTTGATCACCTTTTGATGCATGGATATTTATTCATGTTTTATCACTTTACTATTCATATTTATGGTTTGAGAATATAACATGATTTTGGGGAAACTAAAATAATTGATGTGTAAATGGATTTGGAATTTATGAAAAATTATTTATAAAAATGTTTTTTTTGAAATCTAGATTTGATTAATTCTTGATATTAGACCTTGTATAGACACTATGGTGATATTCTATTAGGCGGTGTTCTCAAACCCTACTTTTTTCTATATGGTAGTTATATATTTTTTATTATAGGATATAGGTAAAGGGAAGGACATCATACAACATGTCAGCTTATCCTCTGGTATTTTCAATCATAACAGGGTAGTTTAGAGGTGGCTGTTGGTCACATGGTGATTTCTCATAATTTCTAGTTTAGCATGCTTGTCTTGGATTGAATTATTTTTGGTATTATCTCTTTTTTTCAACATTATAATATGATTTTATATAATGTTTTGGAAATATTCAAGACTTGTTTGTTTTCATATTGTCTCATTGTTATACCTTACCATGTGACAGATGGCTCGGGTGTACAGTTTAAAAAAATGGGATGGTCTGTGATAAATTGGTATTAGAGGAGGACTTAGCTCGAAGTGTGTTAACTCGACCTATGTTTGGTTATGTTTCTTAGGTAGATATAAGTTAGGACTATTATAATTAAGATAGTAAGTGCAGAATATGGGCCTACCAACTCACTCTTGTGATTGAACCAGAGTTACCATGGGTGGTTAGTAAATTTTTACTAAGTTTGAGGCTTGGTGTTTGTAGTCATTTGAATAAAATTTATGCAATGTTTATTTAAATGTGCATGTATCTTATTTAAGTGTTGTATTTATTTTGTAGAATTCATAATGTATTTGAATTATTATTGTTTTAAAAAATTGGTTTGTATTATGGAAGTGGTCTTATGATTTTTGAATGTTCTCATGATCTAATTAGTCATTATATTATATTTATTAGACAGTTACTTAAAGAATATATCTTCCAAATCGGAGAGAGGAATCTCTAATATATGATCCTTATGTGAATCCTCTAATGGAACCTTTCTTAGAGTAAGTAGAAATATGAACCATTCAGACTCTAGATCAAGTGGGTGTTGAGAACCCAGGATGTGTGGTGTATTATGGATCAGAAATTACTAAGCATCATCTACCTTTCATCCATGGTGACAATGGACCCTAGAAACATAAAAAGTGAATTGAGAGGATTGATAGGATATTCAATTTCTTGAAGACTCTTGGAGATCCAAATGTGTGTTTTTCCATGTACATGCTCGAGGGATCGGGAAGGTGATAGTTCACGAGGGCCTTTCCTAGGATTATTTTAAGAAAATATTTAATCAACATTTATAACCTATGATGTTAAGTGTAGAAAAGGCCTAGGAGTTTATAAACATGGAATAGGGGGAACGTAACTTTCTTGAGTATTCTACCCATTTTACTGAGTTAGTGAATCCGATTGTAGATCATGTCACTAATGAGTACCTAATGACTTAGAGGATTGAGTTTGGAATAAAGACTAATATTAGGTGAATTTATATCCTCGTTTTCCCTCTTACCTTTGTGAATTAGTTTATAGAGTGGATTTGGATGTGGCAGACATAGTTTTAAATATTGGTTTGGGTGGAGTTTTGGTTGGTACAGTTGTTATATTGGGTGTATCTTTTGGATATAAAAGGAAACACAAGAGAAGTCAACATTCTTTAGGACTAGTTTTGGGGTATTTTTTAGGACAAAAATAGATTATTTTCAATCAATGTGGGCAGCCTAGTCAAACCAAGATGAATTTTGAAAAGTATCCCAAGACTTGTCATGTTTTCAGGAAATCTAGCTATTTGAAATTCCTTTGTGATAGGTTATCCCAGGGGAGTACGGTAGGATCTACATTTACCAAGGGTTCTTATGTATGTGTAGATTCTTCCAAGGGTGGTTGTTCCTATCATCATGCTAAGTGTGATGTTCATGTATCTAAAAAATCCCATGGAGGAGTTGAGACTATATGTGTTTATGTAGTGGAGTATACACTATAGGAATATATTGTAGGGCTAACAATTGTTAGAGGTATGGTGTTTATTTCATCTTCTATGGTGAAAGATTTGTTTTATATAGGTTCCAATCAACCTTGAATATCATAAATTTAAGTTTATGTGCTGGGTTTTCATTTGGAGCTTATTATGTACTCGTTGGATCTTTCCTTGACTTTGGGAAAGGGGTTCAAACAAGTTTCAAGTGTCCCGCGTGACAGGTGATGATAAAAAACATTATGTTAGAGTGGGACTTCTTGGATCTTGATATTGAGATATTCAATTTTTTAGTATGGATTGGATAACTAGTGTTAAGTCCCATATATTCTGTTATCACCATTGGGTGTGGTTCTTATCTTCCAATAGGGTTACTCTAGTTTTTTAGGGTGAGTGGGACTCTAGGTCGAGAAGGGCATGACATGTTGTTCCTTATTCCAAGATAATATCATTCCATTTTTAGAGATTTTTATAGATATATTTTCTCTTGGTTTGGTAGATAGCTACCTACAATTGTGTGTGCGTACCCTAGGATATTTTTAGATTGTTTTTCTGGTTTTCTTCCATAGTGATAGGTTGAGTTTACTATAGACCTCCTCCCTGGTATGATGCCCATTTCTATGAAATCATACAAAATAAAACCTACTGAGTTGGTGAAACATAAACTCCGGTCTTAGGACATAAATGATAAAGGATTTATTCATCCTAGTATGTCACCATGGGCTTCTCCGGTCCTCTTTTATAATAAGGAATAAAAGATCCTTTGGATTTTTATTGATTTTCAGAAGTTGAATCAGGTGACCATTAAAAAATATACTTTTCTAAGGATTGATGACCCTTCTGACCAGCTTAGAGGGGTATGTTAGTTTTTGTAAATTAACTGTTAGTCAGAGTACCACTAGTGGAGAGTCTACGAAGAGGATATACCTAAGATAGAATTTATTATTCTCTATGTGTATTTCAAGTATCTGGTTATTCCATTCATTCTCACTAATTCTCCTATGGTATTTATGGCTTTGATGAATTTTATATTTCATCTGTTCTTGGTGTCATTGTTATTATGTTCATGGATGACATTTTTTTACTCCAAGGTAGAGGAGGATCACATAGACCATTTTGATATCATTCTTAAAAACTTGAAGTAAAATAATCTATATGGTAATCTTTCTAAATATGATTTTTGGATTTAGGAGGTTACGTATCTAGGGAATGTGATATCTAAGAGGGCAATCTCAGTAGATCCTAAAATGATATAGGAAGTTATGTCTCAAGGGTGTCCCAAAAACATTTTTGATATATGAAGATTCTTGGGATTGGATGGTTACTATAAATGGTTTGATTTATATTTATCAAAGTTTGCATATTTAATGATAACATTAACCCATAATGGTGTAATGTTTTAATGGAATGAAAAGTGTCCAAGATCTTTAGAGGTGTTGAAAGTGAGATTCTCTTCCACACTAGTTTTGATTCTTCTAGAACTAGGATTGGGTTATGATTTTTTCTGTGATGCTTCTAGTATGGGTTTTCATTTTTTCTTGATGTTGGGGAAATATGTGGTGGCCTATGACTTGTGCCAATTATTCCCTCATGAGAAGAACTGCCCCACCCATGATATTGAGTTGGAGATTTTTATGCATGCACTCATAATGTGGTGACACTATTTATTTGGGAGTGATTTATAGTATATTATAATCATAAGATCCTGAAATATATATTTACTCAGAGGGATATAAACTTGTGATAGAGAAGCTAGGTGTAATACCTTCATAATTTTGATTTTGATGTTGCATGCATCCCTAGGAAGGGAAATTTGGTGTTCAATGAGTTGAGGAAAAAATTACTAACACAAGCCATGATGAAATAAGTTAAGGAGTGGTCTCTGATGATTTTGTTTGCTGATATGATCTTAGGAATGTAATAGGTTGGTGGAAATGTGTTCTTGGATTCAATTAAAGTTGAATCATATTTTTATGAGAAATTTTAACTCGAGTAGGTGATAAAAACTAAGTGCCACACTTGGATAGAAGACTTCATGGTGGGGAGACCTTGGGGAATTGGTCTTGGTCTCTCTGTGGCACTTTATGTTTCCATGGTAGGTTGGTAGTTCTGTTTTCCCTAAGACACGAGTTAATGGATATTGGTCACCAGTCAGGTTGGTCCACTCACTCTAGTGCTACCAAGTAATATCATGATATAAGATGTCAATATTTGTGGTTAGGGATGAGGTGTTCAATTGTAGATTTTGTGTCATAGTGTCTTACTAATCAGAAAATTTAGGTAGAAAACCATAGACTTTTAGGTTTTTTGTATCCCTTACCTATTCTAGTATGGAAGTGGGATCATATTTACATGGATTTAATCATTGGTTTTCCACAGAATTCTAGTTTTAAGGATTCTATTTTGGTGATAATTGACGAAATTATGAAATTAATACATGAAATATCTATCAGGGAGATGACGAAGGTGGAATAGATTCAGGACTTGTGTTTCTAATAGATTTAGGGACTTCATGGGGTTCCCTCTACAGTTTTTTCTAACAAGGACCATACGTTCATGCATAAGTTTTGGAATGGATTAAAGGATATGATGGGTCCTTAGATTAGATCGAACATGGATTATCATCCAAATACATATGGAAAAAATAGAGGGTTATATAGGTTCTTAAGTATATTCTTTGGGCTTGTGTTCTTGATTTTGGAGGATATTGGGAAAAGAATTTTCCTCTAGTAAAATTTTACCATGAAAATAGTTATTAGGATTTGATAAATATGGATCACTTTGAGGCCTTGTATGGGAAACCATATAGATCTTCCTTATGCTGGAAAGAGTTGAGAGTGTGGTCCTTGGTGGGGATGAGTCTTGTTCAAGAGACGACAGATAGGGAGTAGTTTATTTAGGGGATATCGATCAGGGAATAGAGTCAACATAAATATTATATAGAATTTCATCTTTTACTGCTAGAGTATAAGGTTGGTGATTGGTTTTTTCTTATATTATCACCTCCCTTGGGACATCATCAGTTGCGTAAGTAGGTTATGTTTTCATAGAGGCTTCTGGGACCCTTTAAAATCATTGTAGGACTGGGGAAGGTGGCCCATTAGTTGGAATTTACCTCCAGTTTTACTTCCCTCATCAATGTTTTATGTTTTTCACCTACGGAGGTATATACTAGATCCTTCCCTTTTTATTGGATAGGAGGATGTTGATATTGATACTGACACCACATTGGTTGAGCACCCAGTTCTGATTATGGATCATTGGTACTACATTGTAAAATGATTCCTCAAGTATGGGTATTGTGGCTTTGCATACGGTATAACCACGAGATATGGGAGAGGGAATTTTTTATGAGGCGGTAGTGGGATTCACTTTTTTGAGTCTATTAATATGATGGATTTCTAGGGAAAAAATAATTTATGGTGGGGGGATTGTAACACCCAATTACTCTTTTCATGTACTCCCTTGTTCATTCTTTATTTATCATCCTTATTTCGGTGCATTTGTGGGATTCTTGAATACTGAGAAAATTTTCTGTGGAAAATGACTTAAATTTTAGGGATGTACATTTGTTTGAATTATTAGAGCATGGGTATAAATGTGTCAATGGTTTTGAGGGGTTTCCCCTAAGTTTATAGAGCGTCCCAGGTTCCTTCTTGTTTTTTTCTAAGAACTAGGTTGTTTGATATCTGTTGGGAAATTACACACTGTGTAAATAGATTATACGTCATGTAATGGTAACTAGACCGATGTTATGAAATAGTTTTAGGGTGTAATGGGTTTACAAGATGTGTATTTGGTTACAATCATGAATGGATAAGATTTAGTTTTTAATAAAAAGATGATTCTATTTTCTGTGATTTTATCCTTCGAGAAGTACTTGATATATAGTTGGTTTACACACAATGTAAGTCTCATGATCTGTAGTTTTTAGGTGTTGGTCTCTAATTTAATTTTCATTCCACCTACAGCCTTCCCTCTCTTGAGCCAAAGCTCACCCAAGGATTTTTTTTGTAATTCTCTCCCTTCCTGATCACTTACCTAGGAGATCACTCATTAGGGTTATTGTGGTGAACCTCTCTAGGTAAAAATTACTTCTAGTTCTTCTTTGGATTTGGTTGTGAAAACAACTGTGTTTTGATTCATGATCAAATAGTGTTTTCTCATAATCTTTTGTAGTTCCTTGTTTTGTATTTTCTTTCAAAGTCTGATGTCATGGTTTCCAATCATCACTGTTGAAGGTTGCTTGGTTTATACCATTTTGAGGATGGTGTTTCTATATAATTAGATAATTTGATGAACTTATTATCATTATTGATAAATTACATTGGGTTTTTTAGAAGTTTTTTGTGTGTTTAAATTATTTCTTGGAAATATAATTGTTTTTAGAGGGGTTTTCTTTAGGGAGGGACTTGTTCTATTCTATAAATGGTATTTCAAACATAAAAGCGGTTTGTATTATATTTGAATAATATTTTATAAATTTTGTTCATGTTTTTGAAATTTAATTTTAAACTCTTTCACTTTGGGAACCTTGGTAACCTTGGGAAATAGATATAGGCAACCTTAGTTTTTGTGACTCTACTAGTGGTTATTTTTGTGATAACAAAAGACTGTAGTAGGACTCAGTATTAGTTATATCCAATGTTTGGCCTAGTTTAGGCACCTTTATGTCTAGTATGTCTTTGTCTCATAGTCTAAAGACCAAATGATAGTGTGCTTTTTCATTTACTTTTTTTATCGCATGATTGATTTTTATCATGGATTGTTTCTCACCGGTTTTTATATGGGGTTGTATCACATGGGTTCACATTATGGTATTTCATGGATATGTGTTTACTTTCTTAACTTATGATGCATGTATATTATTTCCTATTTCATCACATATACTTTTTTATATTTTTGGTTCATAAATGTGAAATTTTTTTATAAAAACTAAAGGAAAAATTATTTATAAAGGGATTTGGAATTTTTGGAAAATGATTTGTAAAACTATTTGTTTGAAAAGATAGAACTATTTTATACTTGATAGTAGAACTTGTATATACTCTATGGTTGCATCTAACCAAGAATTGTTCTTAGACCCTAATTTTAATTTGGGTGGTTGATGATGTTTTATTATAGGATACAGGTAAAGGGAAGGGCATCTTGTAGTATATCGACTTATCCTTTAGTCTTTCCCTTCATAGAGTAGTGGTTTAAGGGTGACTATTAGACACATGGATATTTTTTATACTTTCTATTTTATCCTATTTTCTAAGATTTTATGTTTTATAGTTATATCTCTTTTATTCTACTTTTATACTCTAGTTTTATGTATTTTTATGAATTATTAAAGTCTTGGTTTTCTCTTTCTTATTACCTCTTTATTATACCTGACCATGTGACAACCAGCTCAGGTGTATGGTTTGGAATACCCATCTTGGCCTATTATAGTTAGACATACTGTTATGTTATAGTTCAATAAGACTAATATTTAGTTTTAATATGGAGTTTAAATATGATTTATTCATTATAGTTTGCAATCAGTAGGATTTTTAATGATTAGTTTCAATATTCTTACATTTAATTATGAAGTTTTACTATGAAGTATCACATGCTTCTGAATAACTTATTATAACAAATTGAAAGTGGAAGTGGGATTCATGATAAGTATGGTAATAATAAATAATGGTGGTAGTGTGTATGATGATGAGTAAAAGTGTGATAGAGGTGATAAAATAGATGAAAAGAATAATAAAATGGGAAAAATAAATAAAAATTGTGTGTAATGAAAATCATGGGAAGCAATAAGAAAGTGTGAACTATGGGTGTTTAAGATAAAATAATTAGCATGTGAAAGCAGTAATGAAAACATTATTGAAATCAAAGAAATTATTTTAAGGGGGCTATATTTGATTTGGGTTGCTTGAAATTTCTTTTCAGACAGAAGTTTTTATTATAGGAAAACAAAGTCTCTTATAAAGTGTTTGGGATCTCCATCAAGAGATGTAAATCAATAACTAACTAATATATTAAAAAAACGAGACCAACTAGTAATTAAAATTTAATTGATTTGAAAAATCCAACATAATTCTATATTATCACCTGAAATTACTATAGTTTGACTTATTAGTTCACTATTGTTCAACTTGTAAATTTATTACTCAAGAAGAATTTTTTTTATTATTTGAAAGATTTATTTTCTCACACTATACATTTTAGCGAAAAAATAAAAATAATAATCAATGTGGGTAAAAACTTCCTAAGAGAGTCAAATTAGGTTCTATAATTAAAATATGTAAGGGTGATAAATAGAGTGAGAAACCCATCACTAAAGAAATCCTCTAGAGGGATTGAGATAAGGAAATAATCCATTGAAAAAATAAAATTAAATAGATCATAGTAGTACATGTAAAAAACAAGAGAAATAAAGAGAGTGAAAAACCAGAAAATTACCAAATCATCCTTCAATATGAGTAAGGATAAAACTTGTTTCAATATCACACAAGAATATTTAGATATATCATATGAAAATAAATTAAGACAGGGAAAAGAATCTACAGTTATGTTTTAAACGTAGGAAAAAAATAAAATTGTTTTTTGACAGAAGAGATGAATGATTTGGAAGACAACGATTTAATATTCAAGAAGAATGGAATTAAAACATGGAATGAAGAGAGATTTCCATTAGTGAGAATGAAAAAAAGAATGTTGAAAGATACAAGGGTTGATCTTGGATGTGAATGAATAAAAATTATATGTTTTATTTCCAAAAGAGCATCTTTGAGGGTAAGGGTTAAACATGTACAAGCGGGAACTGAAATACAAGATTCATACCAAATTTGAAATTCAAAAAGGGACACCCAAACCGATGATGCATCGAGCCATGAGCCACCCACAACAGCTGGTCTTATCGCCTGTAATTAGTCATGAAGCGTCCTCATCGCCGGCCAGAGTGACTGGAGGAAACGAAAATGAAACTAGAGATCGGTTCGACATAATTGAAAACCTTCAAAAATCACCACTGAAATCATTGCCTTTCATCAACACCGTCGTCCAAACACCACACAACAGAGGCCGAAAGATCAAAAAATGCATAAAATCGAACAAAACCCAACCAGAAATAGAGCCATCTTCAACCAAGAAACAAAATCATTCAAATATGATATAAATCCAAAAAATAAATCAGAGGCTGGATCCCCAACAGCCTCGCAAACTTGCGCCAGAATTGAGACTGTAAGACAGCATCTTCAGCATCTTCATACTCTTCAAACCAGACCGCCGAACCAACATCACCACCAGTTTTGCCGATAAATACCACATCACGCATAAACATAGCCAAATCCAAATCATGCAATCATAAAATCGAAAATAGAAACATCACTGCAAATCAACGAACACCAGACCGTGCTGGAAGAAGCCCCACCGCAAGTCATGAACATCAACCCATCACCGCCTTCAAATCCGCCATTGAGACCACCCCAAACTACCCCTTGCGCTCCCTACTGACACCCAAGATGTAACCCTCAAATAGCGAAGTGGATCTCGACTGCTGGAACTCACTGCACCGCCAAGGAACCCTAGCCAGTGAAGGAGACAATGGGCGTGGAGCGGGCCAGCAAATGGTGAGTGAAGCCACGACAACCAAGCCCACAGAGACTTCCACTAAAGGGGGAACCCCCTGAGATCCCTGCGAAGAAGCACCGAGGTGAAGCCAAAGAAGGTCCAATGTGAGGGAAGGAGAGGCGGCGACAGGGGGGGGAAACCCTAGCGAGGCGCACCCCTTATGGGCTCATGTCAATTCTGGATGTGAATGAGTTGGATAGATGGGAGATCATGCACTGGGAAGTTTAAGTTAGAATATACCAATGGTTATAAAAAACCATTTGTATGACCATTTTTATAAGAATAGATTTCTAAAACTATTGGTATATCCATATTAATCCCAATGGTTTTTTAAAAATGTTGGCATGGCCTTTAGATTAAAATTCTATACCAACGATTTTTCTGAACTATTAGAATATGGTGACCTATAACAATGATTATTAAAACCGTTGGTATCAGTCTGTGTGTATAGACCACTTTTCCACTAGTTCCAAGTTAGAATTAAAGAGGTTTAGAAGGAATATGCATAGATAAAAATAAAAGTTATAAATCATCCTGAGTTCAACCTTGATTTTGGTAGAATGATAAGTTTTAGGAATAGTGTATGTGTTCCATCCATATTATACTTGAATAAGGATCTATTGGATGAATCTCAAAGTTCATAATTCTATATTTATCCTAGAAGTATGAATATGTATAGAGATCTGAATGAGTATTTCTGGCAGGAAAATATGATGATAGATATTGAAGAGTATGTATCTTGGTGCTTGGTATGTAAATAAGTTAAGGCTAAGTGAAAAAAGTAAAAGGGGATGTTAAAACCATTACCTATTCCATAATAGAAATAGGAAAACATCGCCATGTATTTTCTCACTGGACTCCCCAACACATATAAAGTACAAAATTATATTTCAGTTATATTCAACCAAATTACAAATTCAATACACTTTATTGCTCTTAGAGAAGATTTATATTATGATCAAATTTCCAGAATATACATCAAGGAAGGGTTAAGGTCACATGCAGTACAAAATTCTATTATATCTGATATAGATCCATGGTTTTCCTTGAAGCTCTGGTGAAGTATTAAACAAGATCTAGATTCAAAGTTTTTTTATTATTTATCTTACTCATATAGATGACTAGTATTAGAGAAACATTCAAACCCTATAGGATATACTGAGGTCTTATTCTATGGATTTCAAAGTAAATTGAAATCTAAACCTTCCTTTAGTCGAGTTTTATTACAAAAATAGCATTCAATCAAGAATTCAGTTTTCCCCTAATAAACCTCTCCATGGAAGGAAGTGACAAAAATCCATTGTTCTAGAATGAAGTTAGAGAAATTATGATTTTGGGAAGTGAGATAGTAGAGAATATGGTTAGGAAAGTTAGAGTAATTTAGCATCACATAATCATAGATCAGAGTCGATAGAAAATTTATTCTAACAATTGTCATTGAGATATGGAGTTCAAAATTTATGAAAAGGTATTCCTATAAATATCTTCTTGGAATAAGGTTATGATATTTACAAATAAGTTTAAGTTGATCCCAATATATATTGGTCCATTTTAAATCCATGATCATATTGGGATTTTAGCTTATTGTTTGACACTTCCACTAAATCAATCCTATGTGCACAGTGTGTTCCATGAATCTCTATAGAGGATCTATATACATGATCCTTCACATCTACTAAAATAATAGTTAGTACCACTCTAACAAGATCTATCTTACAAGTAACAAATGTTTTAGACTCTATAACAAAGATATAAAGTGTTATAAAAAAGCCACTCACATGGTCAAAGTTTTGTGGTGAAACCATAAATTAGGGGAAGCTATGTGGGAACCTGAGAATGTGATGAGGTAGAAGTCTCCTTAGTTGTTTGCATTAGAGTGATAAAATTTAAAGGAAAAATTTATTATAATGGGAGTATAATGTAACACCCCCAGATTTTAGGATATATTTATTTTTAAATAAATTTATTTCTTTAGATTCCTTTACACGCTACACTGAGTTTTAACAAATAGTGATATAATATAATTATTCAAACATGACCATTATAACCGTGCTATTAAAATTGGATGTATGTATAGGAATGACCATATTATGAAATATATGTATAAATATATATAACCGTTTTACATAATTTAAATGCATTGAAAAATAATTTCACATTTTTTTGTAATATCATTTTAGGATTTTAAAATACATTTCTTTACAAATTTTTTTTTCTATTTTTTGTGAGAAAAATGTCTAATTAATTTATGCCACTTCTTGAAATATTATTTTAAAAAATAAAATTCATTTTTGAAATCATAATCTTAAAATATGATTATAATGAATTTTGGAGATTTTTTTGAAAAGATTGTTTTTTATATTAATAATAAAAAATACGGTATTTTATTGAATATTTCCTTTTTCATTTAATTCATTTAAAAAGTTACAATTTATTTTAAAATAGTTTTAAAAGTAATATTTGTTTATCTATATTAATAATAATTCTATTAAATTCATTTGAATCAATTTTATATCACATTTTGATAAGAAAAAATCATATATAATTTTTTTCTATAATTCAATTAAGTATTTTCTAATGATATATTTGATAATGCACATGGTTTATGCTGAATTTTGCAGGAAATATGTTCCCAAGGTTTCAAAGAAGGAAATTCTTAAAAAGAGGAAAAAGTTACCTATTACACGTCATGGAACCTCTGTTCATGTCGTGTAATAGTATCTCATGGGATACCGAATGTTGTGAACCCAGACATGAAACTAGGTCATAGAGAGTTCAAGTGAAGAACCCAATACACGTCATGAATGAACAATACGTGATGTGAATCCATTCAAACCCTTTTAATGAGAAATCAACTATGGAGATGTCTCTAGAAGGATATTACACATCATTAGTTAGTGGTACATGATGTGAATTTAGTCAAACCTCATATATCAGATGATATATGCATAAGATTGAAAAACCATAGAGATTTACATGGATTCATAATTACATGATGTAAAATACATTACAAATTATGTAATTTATTAGCTATAAATACAACAACACTACAATATTTTTGGAGAGATTCGATAGTAGAATTCATTTTTGATTTTTGTTCCCTCATAGTTTCCTTCAAATCCCTATCCTATAAAATCAAATTTCTTCTCCTTTTAGTTTTTTTAATACAAGTGTTGTGGATCATGTTTTCAACATCCCCTTTATATCCCTTTTTTAATTTCTACCATCATTAATCAACATTAATCAACAAAATCGTATCACATCCATTTATGCTTTAATTCCTACTAAGTATTTAATTATGTTGTGATTTATATCTCTCAAAACCCGATTTCATGCTTGTTCCATTTTTTGAATCTAAACTACTGCCTAATTGTGAATCATTTAAATTCAAACATTCTTACCATGTCAAGCATGGTTTTAATTGTTCATTTATTTTCATCTCCTTCTACAATGAGTGGCTAAAACCACATGGGGTAGGGATCAAGAGTAGGTGTATCTGAATATTTCTAAATATTTAATTCTAATTTTGGTAACCTTAAGTGTTAGTAATCAGGATAAATAATCAATGTTTATCCAATTCATTTAAACATCCCTGATTATGAGTTATTTATGTAAAGGACCCTATCCTGGTTATAGTGGATTATGTTATAATAAATATCCTAAGAAACTTTCTACCTTAGAAGATAAGCCTAATGTGTTTAGGTTTTCACTATATCCCGATCAGAGAATAGTTACCTCCTAGGTAAAGTTAGTTGATTTGACTAAAATCAACTAGAAACCTATGCTTTCTTCGTAGCTTGAACCTTTTGATACCACCAAAGTTATAATTAAGATCATCCTTCCTGCATATACCCAAAATTGATCATGAACCCTCTATCATTCTTGATGAATGTTTTAACTAACATATATATAGTATTTCCCAAACTAAAGAAAACCAGAAAGGAATACTACAACAAAGCGTCTTAAGATATTGACTCTCAAAATCCAGTTACACTCCCCGTGGGATCAACCCCAGACTTTAACTATAATATGCCTTGTAGCAAGTGTAGTTTGGAAAAACCTTACAAATTTTAATCTGACTACATCTTGGGTGAATTCAACGACACATGCAGGCATATCAGATTTTGTTATAAAAACATTTATACTTTATAATTTTTTTTCTAGAAAAGTACATTTAATCGCGTTTTACAGTTTAAATTTTAATTTTAAATTTTCCACTTTTGGGAATTAAATCTTGAAAAATGGATTAAATATTTTGAATTTGGTAGATTAATTTTTTTTAAATTGATCCCTTTTATTTTTGGTTATTATGAATAGTAACCTTGATAAATATTTGTCACCCCGGTAAGGGTAAAACAAATAAAATAGGGTTAAAACATTGTAATAAATTTTTAAAATTTATGTAAAAATGGTCATTATACTATTAGATGATTGGGGTTTTTCCATTTAAATCAATATTTAAAAAACATTGAAACTTGTTTCCATTTTTCTGTTATTATTAACTTTATATTTTTTTAGAAAAGTATAAGTAAAAAATATCTCTCTCTAGTATTTAATATATATTAAAAATTTTCATAAAGGTAAAAGGGTATAATTTCACTTCTAAAATTTTATTTGAAATATAAATTAATTTTTTCCCATGTTAATATATTTTTAATTTTTATTTATTGAATAATTACTTTAAATTCTTATGAAACACTAATACAATATTTAATTAATTAATAGAAAAATTAAATAAATGATTTTAAAAATATTAAAAAGTAACACAACATGGATGAATTATTGTGTGACATGAATTTTGTCGATAAATATAATATTTTTTTTAAAAGATTTATATTTTAATTAATAACGATATTGATGGATTTAAAGTCAATGTAATTGAAGAGTTCCAAAAGTTTCATAAATGATATTTTATAATAAGCAATATTTTATCAAATGATTTTAAATTTATAAAAATACTTTCATCAAAAACATGAATGGGATATGGTTTAATAGATACAAAATGGTATATTTATGGGTCACATTTCTTCTTATCCTAACATTCTTGACCTTTAAGGATAAATGAACATTGATATTGTAGAAATTATCAAAGGGTTGGTAGGGGGTTAAAACAAAATGATACGGATAAAAAAATCACCTTAAATTGTCCTATTTTTATTTGATGAGAAGATTTAAACTTATCCACACCCAAAATTAAAAAATTTTCAATGTAGATTCACTTAATTATAAAAATTAATTTATGTTGAATTAATACTTTATGTAATTCCAAGAGTTCCCCAACCCTTACTTATAAAGGCTAGCTCTTATCCTTTGATTTCCTCACACCTTTTGAGCCTTACATATTAACGAAGCCTTACCATAATAAATTCCTAGATTACTATAATGTTTTCTATATATTTTCTAGTCTTTCAAAAATACCATTGCTTTAAGGCTTAAGGTATAAGCCAAAAGAGGTTTTTAAACGAATAGGTATACCTCTTAACTGAGCATTTTCAATTTTATTTATTCTTATAACTCCTAAAATTCCATGGAATCTGTTATAAAATAATTATTATTTATATTATGATGATGTAAAAAACATTATCTATCTTCTTTCCATCCTATTTAAAATTAAAACATCGCTCGTATGTATGTAAGACTTACCGTCTCCACTTAGCAGTGTCTTTCATTTTTCATAACCACTTTACTCAGATTGTTATAATGATATATTTGATAAATATATATGTTATTTATTATATTAATATGATTATTTAAAGTTTAATTATTATTTAATTTTATTTGATTCCATCCATTTAATATTGGAGACAACATTCATGCGTACGTACGACCAACCGTCTACATGAATAGTGTAATTACTTTTTCTACCTCTACCTAATATGGATGATTTTTAAATATGTAAATAATGAATATATATAATATTTATATCATGAATATCATTATAGATATAATAAAACCATGATAAAATTTCAAGGATTAGAGTTTTCTAACCGAAACTTTTGTGAAAAAAATGAAGCAATTATCACCAAGAATCGTGATCTTATTTAAGAATTTTTAATAAAAGGGTGATAATTTGTAATAATTAAATAATATAAGGTATTATATATATTAATAAGTTTATATAAAATTTGTATAAAAAATATATATTTATTATATATTATATTTTAATCTGTACAATTTAAGATGGCTCTTGAGGTAAGAGATTTATGTTTCAATGTCATTTTATTCAGGATTGTTTATGCTTGAATTTACATCGAGAATGTTATATGATCCTTATTTAATGAAAAATTAAATTTTAATTTTCATATGGTTATTTTTCTTAAGTCTTAGTAACATTTTAATCTCATTAGTACATAAAATGGTTCAGAATTTTTTTTAAGAAACCCACTCTTTATTCCTCCTCTTTTGGAGAGGAAGCATTTTTTTCCATATACTTGTTTTCCAAAACGTTTTTCATGAATTGTTTTTGTTACTATTTAGTGTATGTTTAAATTATTATTATTTCCAATGTTTTAATTTTAACAAAAAGGTTTAATATGAATATTTTTGTCATTTTTAGAATGAGATAATTTTTACCACAGATGTGAACAAATTTTTTTTAACGGTTACTACATGAACAAGATTTCCCACTATCATGAAGAGTCAATTTTTTGAATATTCCTTTTTAAGTGTCAAATTATATTTTCAAAGAAAATATTTCCTTAATATTTTGGAAATATTTGGATTTTAAATAAGTGAATTAAAAATTAAAGAGTGTTTTCATCAATAATTATTCCTGATATATTTTAAAGAAAATTTTCATCTATGATAAAATTCTTGATATTAATTTTTATTTATAATGATATGATCTGATGATAACATCCTTATTCATTCTATATATTTTATATGATTTTGATTATTATATATTTCCAAGACCATTTATTTTCCAATGGTTATACTATAATGTTACGATTAATTTCATATGATTTTGTTACATTTATGTGAATAAATTATGATTATATGATGTTTGGGTCCATTATATAACTCCAATGAATTAGGTAAAGTGATATTGATATCTCATTATATGATGATGATAATCATTTAAGTGATTTAAAATATATATGTTTTAATATTGATTTGTTATTATGATTTCTTGTACCTATGATCATATAAAATATACATGGGCATGATTGAGAAAATATTTGATCCCATTTTTATGCATGAGTTTGATTTCTTGCTAGATAAAATCAAAATATTATGTGTGAACATGATTTATTTTATCTATGTTCACAATATTATAATTTATAATAATTATGATATCTCCTACCCATGTTATTAATCTTGAATGATGAATGCTTATTTGAAACCATTATTGATTATACTTTTATAAATGAATTGATTTTAGAGATTATGATCTATGATTTTCTATGTATGTTTATTTTATGTTGAGAACATGAACATGAATATGTTATCATACTGTTATGATTATCATATCCTATAATGATTTATATCTCCCATGTTTACCCTTAATGAGAATATGAGGTTACCCATTATTTTGTTTTCCTTCCCTAGATTTTGATGGTAGGTTCTATGTGTGATGAGTCTAAAAGGGTACCTTATGTAAAGAAAGATGTTTCAAATTATGAATATTGTACTTCAATAATTTTTTTATGTATCTAGTCTCCAAATAAACTAAACCTTTTCGGTCATATAGTGTGTATTATTGTGAAATGTGTTGAATATTCATCTAAAATGATGTAATGTTTATGAATTTTGTGCTTGGGTCATTTTAGGGTCTTATCAGAAGTTTATTCTTGTTGTCTCTTTATAAACTATGGGGATATTTTTTTTAGGGGTAATGCTTCTTGATGTATTGCAGTCTTTCATTATATAAGATTATTTATAAATAAGATTCTTAATCCTAGCTAATTTAATCTTATATTTTGAGCATGAATTTTTAAAAAAAATATATGTATATTGATATTGTTTTGGGAAACAATTAACCTTCCTATGTGGACCCTCCTTTTCACCATCATGAGATGATTCACCATTAACCTCAAATGTGTTAGTAAAAAAATTTCCTATATTCATCAAATAAATTTTCACTATAATAAACATTTATTGTGTCTCATATATATATTATTATTTATCATCCAATATTTAATTAAGATATTTTACTATGTATTTTAATTCATCCAAATTCAATCTATTTTTCTTACATCCCACAATAAGAGTTTTTTCATACTTATTATGCTTTTTCTATCCAACAAGTTTTTCTTTATGTTAATTTAGATTCTTTTCTAGCTTATCCACTCACACATTATATTATCTAATATTATTAATGTCCTTATCCTCATTTTTAATATGCTCACCATTATCAAAAAATATTTCCTTAACTTTTTTTTTACCATTCTATTCCATTTCTTACATGGTGTAATTTTCCCAAGAGATGCTTCCAAAAAAAATTAGAATCCAGCCCAGCTCTATTATCTCTTATCCATTATCATCACTTCTTTATGAAGTACTTCCACATTTAATATGTGTTTAGAATATAATCTCACCTTAGATTCATTTTTGGATGATGAATCATCCTTTTCTCTTATTCTTTGGAAATTTTTATTCTTGTTGGGAAACCGTGTGTTATGTTTCATACACTTCTATTTTAGAGACATATTATTTTACTTTTACAACTCCTAATCATTTATCTTATTCTTAGGACATCTTCCTATAAATGGTTACTATCATTATAATTATAGCCCTTAAGATATTATTTACCTTTTCCTTTAAAATTCCCTTTTTTGTATCTCTTATAAGTTAGAGAAATGATTTTTTTAAATTTCTATTCATCCTCCTCAGTATTTGAATCATTTGTTTCTTCTTATATTTATTTATCTCAGGAAATACCTTTTAACAGATCTTCAAAAATTATTTTTTCCCTAGACATCTTCATAAAAACATTTTCTTTTCTCATTTCATATTTTATAAGAATATTATAATGTCCATATAGGGATTTATCCCCTCAATCTTTTAGATTTGAAACCCTAGAATCAAGCCTATTTAGAATGTTTCTCACCGGTTTATTAAAAATAGAAGAATCTTACATATTATCGTCAAAACCTCTAATATTTATAAAAATTTCATGAAACCTTATAAAATAAAAATTAATAGTTTCATCATAAACCATATTGATATCTTCAAATCCATTCCTCCATATTTTTAACTTATCTCCCTTGAATTTCATGTTTCCTTCATAACTACTTCTTATCTTATCCCAAATTTATTTAGTAGTGGGAAACCCCATGATTTTTATATAAAATTTCTCAGAGTGATCCATTAAAATAGAGTTTTTATATTTTTCATCAAATTCTAAATATATTTTATTATTAGTTTTCATAAAATCCTCATAAATCCCAATATATCAATATCTCTAACTTCTATGAAATAATATAGAAGGTATGACGACATACTATTCCTACAGTTTGGATAGTTCTTTCTATCAAATACATTAACAACCCTAATATTCATTGAATTTATGTATTATATCCTCATTATATAGTTAGATATTTTAGAGGATACCTATTATATAATACCAATTTATGTGCCTATACCGGTGTGAGATCACTGATAAGGGTAGTGGTAAATTAGTGATCCATTTACTTTATGAATTATTCTTAGAACTAAACCTCTAAAATCATTAAGAGTTTCTATCCACCCATGATATCTCTCAAAATCCCCTCATATGTAGTAAATATATAGAGAGAGATCATCACATGATATTTATAGGGTTCAGTATAAATACATAATCGTTGAAATATTGGTTATCAACCAACAAGGATTATTTACTAACTTCTTTCAGGATTACAAAGGCATAAACAATAACTTTTTTTACACCCCTATAACAATTCCTCTAATTAACACTAGTTTAACCCCCCAATAATAAATTATTCTACTAAAATTATTTATACCCCAAATATACTTCTTCTTTCCTCTTCTTTCACAACTTGTTATACCCCCATACACAAGACTTTTAAACTACGAGTTATACCCCCAACTACAAGCTCTTGATCTTCTTTATTGATCCAGCTTAGAATGATCTTATTCTTTAGATGTTCATTATTCACAAGAAAGATGAATTTACTTTGCCTTTGTACAAATTATAAAAGATTGTCTATAGATATATAAATATTATGATGGACTTGAAACTTATTTCTAAACATAAAGACCAGGATAAAATCAAACTCACCTTTTCAAATCTTTTTCCAAAAATAATTCTTAGAAAAAGTCTATCTGGTAATACTTTTTCTGGTATGATCGGTCTAATTCTCTTCAGTTTGGTGTTCCATATATAATGAATCCCATTTGTTACTCCTTATCCCATTGTGATCCATCCAATACACTTTATCTGTTACTCCTTGGTCTAATAATCCTATGTTTGAATAAACTTGGTCCAATGGTCCTTCTTTGTCTAGTACTCTATCAGTATAGATCTCAACTTCTTCTCAGAAAAAATAGAAACATGTTTGGAAACTCATATTGTGTTATCTCAAAAAAACATAATAACTTTATCTCATTTTTATCATAATCAACATCTTATTCTTAATGATCCTCCACCCCTTTATATAAGTGATCTTCTATTGAAAATTAAGGAATAATCATAGTGATTTATCTGAACTTCCCACTTAACTCAAAATGCATTTTACCACCTTCAAATATTTCAAAAATTTCAAAGTAAAACTTATTTTTTGAGGATTCCTTAAAAATTTGCATCAGAAATATATGAAAACATCCTCAAATATCAGCTAGAATTATGAAACTTTCAAAAATATCCCAGTATTGTTACTATGTTAGAATTTATAGAGTTTTATAAATTTATAAAAACCTTTATCTGGTATACAAATATGAATGTATCTCTATCCTATATTTCTTCATAAGAACTCCTCAGTCCGATGGACTAGTCCTGGTTCACCTTCATCTTTCCTTGTCTAATGGAATCCAAAATATATTCTCTATATGATATATCTTCATCCAATTATACTTTGTTAAGAAACTACTATATGATAGAATAAATATTTCTCTGTGAAATGACTTCAAAATTATCTAGATGATAATATCACACTTATTTATACAATATATATTTTCACCTATCTCGGTCTCGTAATGTCTATCTGATGATTATTATATTTTTTCTAACTAGTAAGTTTCTTACTTCTTTATTTGGTAGACTGATGAAATATTCCTTCTCTTGAGTTTCTAAATCTATGTTTGATCATTTTTTATCCAATCAAAACTTCATAGATCAATCATGGTATAGTATAAATTCCTTGAATTCATAACTTCAGTTTTTTTTATGATTTTCAACTTTATTATTTAATTATGTGAACTTCAAGAAAAATATTTTTATCAACTAAATTTAGTTTTATGTACTCCATAACTCTCCATCTAATTATCTCCAAATATTTCCTATGTTTGTATAACTTTTTATAGACATAACTCTAGGAATTCATAAATTGGACTTTTTTATACCTTACAACTGCAACAATGTAACTCTACAACTTCATTAAAGAGAAATTTGTTTGGTAGACTCATTCTGTTAGCCTTTTCCAAATATCTACCAAGTTCCACCAAATTCTTCCTTTGAACTAAATCGTCTATGAATATTTAATAACATATATTTATCATGATATTAGAAACTATGATGGGTTTTAAAGAATCATATGAATTATAATGTTTCTCAAAACCAACCAATAACCTTTCACTTAAACTTCTCTAAGTAACTTATTCTAAAAATAAATATTGACATATTGAAGAATATGTGACCAAATTTTCTTGGGAAACAAATCAACCACTTATTTATATATATCTTATACAATCACATGTTCCACTATAATTTTTTCTGATTGAGTAATTTTGGATTCAATTTGGTCAACATATTATAATGATTCCCTTAGTCGGCCATCAATATTTTAGGTTTTCTTACATTGAATGTCTAAATATTCAAGTGACTCTTCATGTTTGACATACATATAAATAATTACTTCATTTTGATATTCATTATTAATTTTATATTTGGTATTTTCAACTGTGTACATAATAACAACTTCCATTTCTAATTTTTTTACCCCATCATCTTCAAGGCACCTTTCATCTTTATCTTATTCAATACATAATTTTTTTTTCAACTATAACCTATTTATAATTGAACAACCAAATTTAAAATTTCATATTGGGGGAAACATTATCTACAGTGTTGAAACAATATCATTATAAACTCTTCTTTTGGACTTGGATAAATTTCTATGATATTCCCAACCTTACAACAATTATAGACTTCCAATTATACGTATCCTTCATATATCACTTTTCCTCACTTAAATATACTTTTAACTGGTGAAAAAAACTCCACCACTTACATATTCATAAATGATTATAGATTCAAAAAATTATTGAATCTCTATGGATTTATAGTCAATCTATTTAGATGATATTTTTGATGTGAATTATATTTTCACATGCATTTAATAATCCATAATCTTACTATAAATATCATCAAAAGATAATTTTGTGAGATTTTGTTCTTCAATAGATGATACCTAATCATTATACAATGGTGGTAGTATTTTGAGAATATTATTTTCAATTTCAACCGTTTTATTTCAACTAAAATTCCATTGGATCTTCAGATAACATTAATGAGGCAACTGAATAAATTATCAATATTAACAGTTGGGATCATCTTTAAACCATAAAATTTTTTATACCATATTAATGAATTTTCTACTTTTACTTCATAGTCCCATTCATATATTTTGAAAGTTTATCCTGAATGTATTTTTTTGATGTGCGTCTCATCACTTTCATATAAATTTAGTTTCAAAAAGGCTTCAAATATGATTTTTTGTGCCTTTTCATCGACATAGATATCTTTTTTATTGTCTATAATCATAAACATCTTTATAATTTCATTTTCATGTATTCCAAGAATAGTAATAAAAAACATTAATTCCAAGAGATATCAAGTGAGATATCATCTATTTCTTCCATATCTAGAAATTATAACCACTAAAAAATAACATTTATTTTTCTTTAACCACATTCTTGATAGGAACATAAATAAATTAAAGGATTCATCATACATGAATATTGGAGATTTAACACCACTTATTACAACCACAATTCCAATACACTGTAATGGGGGGGGGGGGGTGATCTAGGGAGTTAAATTCTTCTTATTTTCACCATATTTTGTTATTTTGTTAGAAAGAAAAATAAAACCTATCAATATCTAAATATAAAAACAACAAAATATAGAAATTAAATGTAGTAATGTGAAGATTTTACTTATTTCACCCCAATGTTATAATCCAGAAGCGTACACTGACATTGTGTTAATATATCATGATATAATACTACTCACTATATTTGTTGAAATTTTTTATAAAATATGAATTATTGATCCTTAGAGAACTCCCTAATCTTGTATCTCTATGAACTAATTTGTGACATGGAATAAATGAAAAATGTAACCCAATGATCACTCATAATAATTACTTACAAGATGTAAAAATCAGAACATCAATTGTGTTTTCCTTTTGATTCCATTCTTCCTTAAATAACTGATCTTTATTAATTATTCTCAAAAAATTCACCCCTCACTCTACTCTTTAAAACAAATAATTTCCTTATTATGTAATTATTTTTACATGTTTATTAACCTTCCTTTATTAAATCAATGATTTTTTTTCTAATTTTTTATCCACGAAAATTATAATTGTAACATCTTAATTGGATCCTAAAAAAATCATTAATCGCTAATTAAGTCGAATAATTCAGTTGTATTTCCACAATACTTAAGGTAATTTCAAAATAAAATAATTTCCAAGACTCTCCTTATTCACAACATGAATTATTATTTATGGTGTGACTCTCATTAGAAACCTCCACATCATAGTGTTATGTTCTTGATTATTGCAAGATCCTCTTCAATCACCAAATCTATATTCTTTCCCCAAAATCGTTATTTAAATCCCTGAAACATAATTTTTTACTCTTCTAAAATCCAATCCAAACTAGAACTATTTGTGGTGTGGCCCTCTGTATTTCAATATGAAATATTGATTCTCAAAAATCCCATCCTCTCATCACTCTTCCTAGAACACACTTCACATAGTGTAACCACTATTCCACTACATAATCCCTCACTAATATTTATTGGTTTTAGTGTGATCATACTCCTTGATGTGGGTATCTCCAAATAGGAAGTACCACATAAATTCACATGGGTCTCATCAAAATTTGGCTAGTATGTTTTAGTGTGATAGGGTTTTTCAAAATATTTAGAAAATTAAGAATCCTTACATTTCGTAGATGTCTCTTATGTAAGATCTAAGAAACCCTTACTTGTTATGTGGTAATGAAATGACAATACTTCCCATGGTGTGGAAATTTTTATCCAATAAAGATAAATTATTACATATTGGGCCTTACCATTTTTTTATCTTTCAAAAAACTTTACATATATATGTTGGGATTTGATAGTTTTTAATCTTCCACAACTTCACTCACTCAAAAAATTAAAATTGTGATCTCAATGTGATTTATTCATGGTAATTCCAAAACTGGATAAGTATATATATATATATATATCCATCTAAACTCAAATAAAATCACTTTTACACACTCAAATCTCATTCAAATGATGTTTTATTGACCAAAAATATAATATGACAACCTTTTTTGAAACATTATACTATAAGAAAAGTAAGTTTTCCTTGTGTGAAATTTAGTATATCTCATCCTGTTGTTAATAATGTTTTACCTAAAATGATAATCACTTTAGTATATTTTTATATTCATTACAATAAAAAATTTGCAGGTAAAACTAAAATTTTAATCCTCACAAATCACACTTTAATCACTTCATACAGATATATAATTGATTTATAATATAACTGAATGGAAATTTTGATAGATTTTATCCCTCCCATACCCAATTATTTAAATACCATGAGAAATATGTGGTTAATTATTTCTCTTTAATCTACTAATCATGTGAATGCCTTATTCCCTTTAAAATCATAAAATACTTTGAAATTATATAGATTATTCATCTATTATGGAATTTTCCTTTTGATAATTGAATTATAATCCCCTCTTAGTGGAATGGTAGCATATTCCTCCAAGTATTTCTTATTTGGAATGATATTCTTATTTTTTTTAATATTAGGGAATTTTAGACAAGGTTTTAATAAATGGTTTATTATTATAAATTTTCTAGAATATTTTTGGAAACCAATTAAAATGGTTATCACTAACCTTGAGAATTTCCATTTACCATGTTAGAAAATGAATTTTTGGATTTTAATTATGTCAATACGTATCTAGATTCTTTATTATTACTCTCACTTTATTTTATATCCTTTTTGAATTAGGTTTATTTTCCACTAGATTAGTTAAAATATGCTCTCCTTACAACTATTTTCTTCTTGTTTTTAAGTCACATTTAGATAATTTTCTTCCTAAAAACAATTTCTTCACCCTATAGTTTCATTGGGATATTAACTTCAACATATTATCCAATCTTTGTTATTCCCATCACTCATTCCTTTATATTTACTTTTACTGATCTTGGAATTTCCCTTTTTCTATCACACTATTATATGATTGAAGTTATCTATGATTAAGTTAAATGTTTTTAATGATAGATTGTGTGTTTTGTGAAATATATTTAATCCTATTTTCAATCCAATAAAATTTTCACTTATTTAATTTTTACACACTTCTCCATTCTGTAATCACCTCCTGTGTGATTGGATTAATTTTTTTTCAACTCCTTTCAGATTCTGTCTATTCCTTTATCATATTATGTTGAGATTGAATATTTTATTTGAATTACTTATTAAAACATTCCTTAGTATGGTTATTTCATAGTTTTTCATTGTGGGTTTTTTTATAAATTGAAGTTCCCAATAGTTTTAAATTTTCTTTTCATTCCATGATAAATTAACTTGTTTCTTCCACCCTTTATTTCATGTGTTTGAAAATGGGTTTATCTTATCATGACACTCACCCATTTGAACTTATCATGGGATAGTGGCGATTATGGGAGTGACACCTAAATAATTATTCTAATAGGACACATGTTGGATACTAGCACCGAGGGTGTAAAAAAACAGATATGGGGGGAATCACCCTATTAATCCTCAAATAAAAAGGATAAAAGCTACTCAAATACCCCACATAAATAATAAATAGCCCATAATCATGAAATACATGTGAATATACTATAGATTCATAGTCATAAAAATTAAAATACCATAATGAAACTCCTTAGGGAGGAACTCCACAAACACCAATGATCACTATGAGCTAATACAATCCATCATAATCACCAAATCCAAAAGAAAAACTCTAAACAAATACAAATTTAGAATAGTTAGTTTGAAAATATACTCAGTAGGTTCTTCCATAAAAAATCTTGTGAAAATGTGTAAGAAGCATACTAATTCCTATATGTATAAGCAGTTGAACTAACCCATCACCTATAATAGGTCAACTACCAAACATCCTCACCAAGGATCTCTCACTAAATCTATATTCAAGATATAGTAATTTAATTGTAAGAGAATATTTTAGAAAGATACCTTGAAACTATTTATCCATCAATCTCGGTTCCTTATGACACAATGACATAAATCATGATCTACCATCCATTACATATCTATATAACCACAAACCCACAACCATAACAAAACTTCAACCATATAGCACATACAATAATCAACATATCTTGACACACAAACAAATGGAATATCACCAAATCATAACTACACATGAAATCCCTTTCGTAGTTGGGTAATATAATCATGAAGAACATCAACCTCATTCCTCCTTCATTCCATATACTTCCCAAAATATGCATCTACTTCACAAACACATAACCATAATAAAAATACATACAACTTAAATTTAGGCCATTACAACCCATGTATGTATATAATTTCCTTGATCCATTAAAATAAATAAAATTTGTATAAGAGAGATTGGGTAAGAGGGATTACTCATCCATTTATCTCACATTTATCTTTTATTTTGGGGAAGATACCTAGAACCTAAAACCTCAAATGGGCATCAACAAGTTTACCCAACATGGGTAAAAGTGTGTAAGAAATAATAATAAAATATAGATAATATGTAATGTACCACACAATACCAATATATTTTTTGACTCTAAATGTATTTCACTTATTATAATGACATATAAAAACCACTTTATAAACATCACTTTACATTAATAGTTGCTTCCAAAACTAACCATGACATAAACTGACCACAATATCACTAAAAATAGTCACATAATAGCTAAAACTTCCCATTATATCACATCATTAGAAATTTTATATTATCCATTTAACAAAAAAATTATATTCATTATGCCAAAATTTACTTTTATAGATTAATATTTTAACCATCTATCAACATTTCGCATTTCCTTAATTAATTTAATAATTCAAACCCTTTATTCTTTTTAGTACAAACCATTACCATTATAAATTCAATTATTTTAGACCCAATATAGACTACCAAATAACTATGACGAAACCCAAAAAATTCTCTCCCAACATCACATCAACCCCCACAAGGTTCAATACCATATCCACAATAATCACTTCCACCACCACCACAACATCATCCACTTCCTCTCTATATATTCTAGTCCACCACAACAAAAATATCATGTCCCCAACCCAAATATAAATAAAAAAACTATTCCCACATAAAAAATATCAAACAAAACCAAATACCATAGAAAACAACAAAAACATGTTTTTTATTTCGTTACTATATTAATTAAACATTTTACGGTTAACCAATATTAAGAAAACAAATTATAAATTTCAAAAATTGTATTTCATTACTATCTTAAGTTATTAAAAAATTATGAAAGGGGAATAAAATATCAATAATTTTAAACAAAATATTCAAAGAAACATATTCCAATCATCAAATAATAATGCATTTGAAATGATATTGAAATTTATAAAACACATATATTTCACTTCTTCATTTTCAATTTCTTTATTCTATTTCATCATACTTATTAGGTTAATTTTAAACATCTAAAAATTGGAAAAATACATATAATAACTTAACATTCACACATAAATAAAGAATAGAGATATATCAAATACCATACCTCAAATGATACTTTAATAACCATTATACAAAAATAATGAGAAAACACTAATTAAGCACCACTTAATGCACATAGATCCACTACAAAACCTATAAATGAACGTTATCCATTAAGAACACTACCAAACATAACCGAAAATGAACCAGTAACACTACCACAAAATCCTAAAGAATAAATATCAAGAGTTAATAATGAAGGAGAGGAAGTTATCTAAACCTCTTATCATAATATCATATTAACGTGGAGCCAAGGATTAAGAACACCAATGGATGACCCAAGAACACCCACAATTTTCCACGATAAACCCATGGTTTGAAGAAGGTAAAAGAAACTAAAAATAATCCAATGGAACACCATAATGTATAATAAAAACTAGGAATCTTAACATCATTACTTTATGTGCTTGATCATTCGACGATAGTGTGCCGATCCTAAAATCACTACATTATGTACCCAAATCCCAAGGATTCAAACCATTTAAAACAAGTATAACTAAGGAAGTTCATGATGCATCTAGGAACATTATGTCGCAAAAAATGAATGTGAAATGATCTTGAAACAATCCTCATCCATAAAATCAAACTTGATAACCCCCAAACCAAGATCACAATGTAATAGAAACACTATGATGCAATGATCCTAAAAAAGTTTGAACAAAATAAATCTATATCCAAGGATTACCTAGAAAAATATATGTTTATGGGTCACATCGGTGGAAGTTTATCCCATTCCCGGTATTGGATTTTAATTTATTTATTTAGATATATATTTATAATTTGATGAACTCAAACATATAATATTCATAGAGATCAATCTTTTCACATATAATTTATAATTAATTAATATAAAGATAATAATTACATATGCATTGAAATATTTCTTCAATGTTGAATTAGTTGACCAATTATTATCATATTATCATTGTGTTGAAGTATTCAAGTATAGAATCCCACTAGTGGTATCTACACATTCTCCATGAAGCTTGGAATGTCACCATACAATCTTTGGGGGCTATCATGGATGATTTTAATATCTTATGTCATTCTCAATTGAAAACAATAAGAATATTTCTACACTTGAAAACCTCTCCCTTATTCTCTTGATTCTTGATAGGGAGGATTAGGATCTTCACTTTTCATGCATGATAGAATTCTTGCGAAAATCCCTCAAGAAGTGACAACATAAATTATATACCTTTTATAATCTATCTCTATAAACACCATGGCCAATAACATAGTCTATAGTTTATCATAATATGATAACAATTTATTATCTAGGAATATCTCAAAAATCTTGTACACATCATTTCTAAATACCTTCATAAGCTACATCAAAAGATGTAATTTACTCACTGTATGTAATATGCCCAGCACTGTCTGTAAAACGACTTTTTCATTCATATTATCTTATCATAACTATGATACTAGATAAAATTGATATAAAGGAATACTATTTCTATATCCCTTGGATTAATAGTATTCCCATTTCTCTAATCACTAGGAAATAATATAGTTTTACTTTCTTAGGTACTATCAGTCAATTTTGACTACCAATCTCTACAGTTATCAATGCTTAGTTTGATATTATTCCCTTAATGATTTACTCATAAGAAATATCAGGCCTCATTACATATCATGGAATGTGATATATACTTTTAGTTTAATTTTAGGCAAATGTATTATATTCAGCATAAGAATATCATCTTGTTCTTTTACACATCAATTGGGAATGATTTCATGCCATGTGACACTGGAAACAATTCATTCTGAATTATTCCATGTTTTATTATTCAAATAACTCATCAAAATATGTATTTTGAGTTGATATAAGTAACCTTATATATCTACCTCTTTATAGATTATCTGTAATATCCCACTATTTTTTCCAAGTATGACCATCTAAAAGTTGTTTTATTATTATTATTATTTTAGATCTATTCTTATTTTTGGTTGGTTTTGTTTTTATGAGGGGTGGGGGCATATATTTTAGATTCAATGTGGTGTAGACTTGAACCAGTATCTTGTATTGCTGTAGGTGGACCACCATCACACTGGTGAGGGCCTTTAATCAGATGGTGGGCTAGACCATAGGCATTGTATTTTTACAGTGGACACTTGATGGCCAATAGAGCCAATCTAGGATGGATAATATTGATGTTATAATTTTTTATGCCACTAAAACCCACATTTAACTTATTTATCCTCATATATTAAATCAAAATAGACCCATTCAAACATGGAGACTCTATTGGGACACCTTTGTCTCTCCCAAATCAATTCCATATAAGATAAAAGTGTTAATCAAATAAATGAACCTATTTTAGAATTGATGTTTCTTATATAGATCTCAAATCCCCTTGGTGTGTTGTTCAGGAATTATGGTGGTAAATAATTCCTTTGGCCTCCTTAATTCTATAAAGTGATAATTCAGAGATTCTGGATTAATAATTATTAGTTTAGGATCTTCGATTTTCCCTAGATTTTGGTTCGAGGTGGGTTTTGAAATTTTAAAGGTTTAAAGGAAGGTGATTTCATGAATTGGATTTATCTTATTAAACTTAATTTCAAGATCATTAAAATTGGACTCTAAATTATTGTAAATTTTTTTATGTATTTATCATGAAAATGGATTTTGAAATCATTTTAAGGGCATGAATTTATAAATATGGTGGTTTTAGTAATGCTTTGTGAAAATTAATTTTTTTCCTTTGTTTTGTTAATAGAAATAGTTTAAAACCCTAATTTATATGATTTATAAGATGAAAATACCTTTGAATGTTTTTATATGGTAAACCCAAATGTGATTAATGTTGAGGCAAAGATCCATCCCCAGGTATGAGCTCTATCCCCTAGACCTGTTCCTTTAGGGTAATGTGTGCACCAATTTTCTTAAGTTATGTCAAGGAGCCATTCCTAGGAGTGAAAAAATACACAATAGACCTAGTATTATAGGGTAATGTACACACCAGGTGTCCTGTCGATAATATGAAATTATATGAGGATCCTCAGTAACCTAGAATTGATGTCAACCTAAGGGAAATATTTACTTATTGTTACATTTGAGATGTGTGGTTAGGTTGTTTATAAATATCATTTAGAAACTAGGTTATTGGTATGTTTTATAAACTATGAAAATGGAAATTTAAATGTTTCATATTGAACTATGTAAAATTGTATCTCAAGACCTATATTTTTTTATTTTAGAATTATTGGTTTATTTTATAATTTCTTCTTATGAAACACTTAGTGGGATCCTACTAGGATTTTTTCTCACTCCCTGTATACACCTTTAGGTTTATAATGATCTTATTTTGTGTAATACATGTATGGTAAATGCATCATAGGGTGCTAGTAGGATTGTTCATTATTAGGGTGTAATATTATGATGGTGAATTTATGTAACATGGATAGGGGTGTTTTTTATACTTATACATCGGTTTTATATTTATTGTTTTATAACATGTTTTACCATACTATTTCATCACTTATGCTATTATCTTGTATTGGAATGCCAAGAATATTTTTATTCTAGTTATCCTATTTTGAGTTATCTTATATATAAAATTCCCCAAAAGGAAATTATTTGTTTCCCATACACTTTTCTTTAGATCATGGGGATCGAGAATTCCCTTAAGTCCTTGTTGCAAACCGACTCATGTTTTATACATTTCTATAATTTAGGTTGGTGCATGAAAAATTGTCCTCAAATAGAAGGTTAATATATTTCCCTTATTGGTATGAATTTTTTGATTCATTGGAAAAAATGTATTGTAATATTGGTACTTAAGGGGTAGGTTGTGAGTGAGTGCCAGAAAATGTCTCATCCTGAGTAATTTTAAGTTACAATAAGTGGTTAGGAAATGTGTCTTTTGGGATTCAGAATTTTTTAAATCCCAGTATTTATTTCTTAAAATAATCTTTAATTCCCTTTGAATCATATAATTTTAAATTGGAATTGATTTATGGATCTCATTTTTTGGAGTATATATTTTTTCTATATTTATACTACTATGCCCTAGATTATTTCCAACAATTCCTTGGGTGGATGATAACAATGATCCCTAGAATAGAAACTCTATAGTTGATCAAAACCTCATTGAAGCTATTGTGTGCATGGTCTGACCTATGGAACAAGGTGAGGTACCAACCCCTATTTAGTCTTGGGAGACATAACCTTTAGGGATAGGGATATGGATCAATACAACGATGTTGGTCTGAGTGGTACACTCAAGAGGGGATGAATTGAGTTTCTAATTAAAAGTATATGTGAAAAGGATTTAATATTTAAATAAAATTTTTGATAAAAACTCCCAAATAACTAAAATTATAGAATTATATAATTTTTTATTTCAAAAATTATCTCAACAATTTGATCAAAACTCAATTACAGTAATTTTTAATATAATTTATATTTTGAAACTAATATTATAGTAATAAACACCTTATATAAAATAAAATTTAAATCCAACTATCAAAGTAGTTTTTGGTAGTTAAATTTAATATATATTTTGGTTTTCTATTTAAAATAGTGAAAAAACTAGAAATAACACAACAAAAATTAAACAAGGGGTTCAGTCTTATGACAAGACCTAATCACCTCTACTTGGAAATCACATGTTTCTAAGTAGTTTATTATTAATTAAACTGATCCAAAACCTAGATCAATATTGTAAAAGAAACTACACTTAGAAATTATATCCAAAATACCTCTTATATATTAATATATGAGTGAAAAATAATCTAGGTTACACATGACCTCTTCCATAGTTATATGTAGGATTATAGAAGAAAACATTTGGAAGAGAGTGTCAAGCACTCTCTAATTCAGTACAAGAGAATATGTTTATAGATAAATAGACTAAAATAAAAAAACTTGAAATAATATCTAAAATAGAAATATAAAACTATAATAGATATGAAAAATTGGTGGAACTCAATCTAATTAGATTATTTTGTTTATAAGTCTTCAAATTTCTACTTGAAAATCTTTAACTAATTTTTCATAGGAAGTCTAAAAAAATAGAGCATCACAAATTGTACTTAATAAGTCCTATATGTAGCATAGGTGTATGCATATGTTCCTATGTTTTTTAGTATATAAAACATTCCAATTTTCAACAAGAGTCTATTTTTCTTAAAATGAACTCCATCGAAAAGTTTCCATGGAAGAATATTAAATGCAACCTTTATTATGATTTATATGATATTAATTCTATGAAATATAACAATTTGAGATTTGAAAAAGCTCCAATATTAAGTTATAAATGACATGTTATCTTCACTTAAATCATGGTTAATTTAGATCATGGTTAGTTGGTACAGTTATTTGGCCTAATAACTTGTCACGACCACCTCATTTCTTTCTATGGTAGGTTCATGACTTCATGGAACAACTTCTTTTATTCATGTAGTCACATGAATAAATTATATGGTAACTTAATTACATTTAAAAATTACTTATTGTTTTACTCATATTAGTTAAATCTCTTCACGCGGTAGGTAATTGTTCTTGTATTGACTACACATAAAGATACCCACGGTTAGTACAAGACAAAAAGAAATTAGTATTACATATATCATGATTGGTTGATTGTTCATGTGGTTATTTTATTCTCAACACATGGTAGGTTTATGACTTGGATAAATTTTTCTCATCTGAAACAAGGATAGTTTGTTATTCATGCGGTTAGTTGGGGTAAAATGTGCGGTAGGTTCCACATGGTCACATGAACTTCCCGGTTAGTTTAAAGTCTTTACATGGTAAGTGAATTAAAAATGGGGTAGGTTTTCATTGTATGCTAAAAAATTATACGTTTTTGTAAAATTTTATAGAAAAAAATTCATTAATATAAAATATAAAATTCATTAATTACATTATAAACTTTATTTGGGATCATTAAAATAAGAAGGTGCAAGTCTAAGCCAATAAGATTCTTCTTTTTGATGACAGAAATCATAATTCTTAAAATGAAATGAAATGAATAAAAAAAGATATTTGTATATAATTTAAACCATTATTATTATTATCCATAGGTTTAAAAAATGTAATAATTTAAATTTATTTCTTACACTTACTCCCCCTTTTTGGATGATCAAAAAGTGAACTGATAATAGTCAAAATAAACTAATTGTAGGGAAGTACAAATGAGAAGAAACAAAGTGGTTCCATTAATATTTCAGAAGAGATTACACAAAGTTTTAAAAGTAGTCCCTATTGGGAATAATACTTGGAATATGGATTTGGTACACCCATCAAATATTAAGGAAGGATTTGATTCTTTCCTTTTGATGTAGAAGCAGGGGAAGAAGTGGTAGTATTCGGTGCATAAGTGGATGTAGTGTCACCAGTGACTATGCAGATAGAAATAGGTATAGATGATCAAGTAACCCTATAAGAGACAAACCAAGGAAAAGGTAAGAGAAGTTATAGGTTGGATCTCAGGACATAATAATGGCTGTAGGAGCTACCACAGTAGTATATGTAGTATAAGGTAGGTGTAACACCCCATGATTTTAAAAGAGGATCAACATTTTTGATAGTTTGTATAAAATGCAACACCAAGATTAGAAGATAATATAACACCCCAAGATATTAATATATATATATTTTAAATAAATTTTACCTCTTAGATAGCTTGAAATTCATGCAACACTAGGCTAGAATGAAACATGATACTCTATTAAAATATTATTATTTAAACATGACCATTATAAAATTGTAGTTAAAATATAGAGTATGAATAGTCAAAATTAAATTATGAAAATTTTATGTTTTAAAAATTTATTAAAGTTAAATGGTTATATCTTTATTAAAAATAAAATGAGAATGATTTTAATGAGAATGAAATGTTTTATGAAAAAAATGTATTTTTCTAAAATGTGGATTGGTCGTGCATTGTGCAGATCATTAATATTAATTTTTTACCAAATTTAGAAGATTTATTTGAAAAAAACTTCCTTTTTTAAATAATAATATAAAAATTTTCTTAGGTTTAATTTTAGTATTTTTTTGAGAAGATTAATTTTTTGATGCATAGTGAAAAATATTGAAGTTTAATTGATTTTTTTGTTTAAAATATTTACAAAGTCAAATTATATTTTAAATTAGTTTTAATTTAAAATTAGATAAGTTATATATATATATATATTAATATAATTTATCTCACTGTAATCATTTTCATATAAAATTTTGATATAAAAACATTGTAAAATTTTGACCATTTTCTCTTTGAAAACCTACTTTCTTGTCACATATATCAGATTAATTTTAAATTAAAATTTGAAACTTCTTTGAATGGATTTTTATAAAATAGATTCCATATTTTTAATAAGTTTAATTAATATTACCTAATAATTTCAACATAATTTTTTGACCAAATTTAATAGTGAAAACAGTACAAACTAATTACTGTAGTTAAGGTAAGAATTAGTTTACCATGGGGATAAAATAAAATGATAAGTTTTAAAATTTCCTAAAGACTTATATAAAACCTAGTATATATAAATATTTATACCTTTTCTTGTCTATGTCTCTATAATACTCCATTTTTTACCCTTTTGGAATATTAAAAATGTTGGTACACCTTTTTCTTTTCAAAATTTAGAAGTGTGCCACTCACCTCAACTAGAAAAGGTCACCCACTATTCTATATTATTCATATCTTAAAAACCTTTTTTTTGGAAAATATTTAAAAAAATAACTTCAAAAATTAAATACCCTTATCCTATTATCCTTGGATTGGTTATTAATCGATTCTAGGAATACCGTAGGTATAATCCTAAAGAGGTGGGACGAGAAGAGGGAAAATTCATTACAATGTGTTTTTTATTTCTTCTTACACTTCATTAAAATATAATTAATTTAGGATTATATAAAAATAGTAGCTAAAATATAATTAGATTTTATTATGTTAATTAAATGATCTATATCCATCTCCACTTCTCTCAAATGGGAAACAATAATGTTGCTCGTGTGTACGGCGGACTACCCCTCACAAACTGATGTGACATATTTTCCATAAAAACGTATCATGGTTGGGTATGATGATATATATAAAGTATATATAATATTTTTATAACATAATTAAACCACTAGAGTCATTATATCATATTTTTTTCTTTCAATTCAATAAGGGATACAATAATGTTATTCGTGTGTACAACAAACTACTCCCTCCCAAAATGATGTGATTCATTTTTCACCAAATCATTGCATGGATGGAATTAGGGATAAATTTATTGAATATATGTGATATAAATGAAATAATTATGATAATAATTACATATTTATAATTCTAAAATGATAATATATATCATTTTATTTCTTACACAAAAAAATGATTACATCATTCGTGTATGTGTGGGCTACCGGCTTCACGAACCGATATGACTCTCTTTTCATCCCCAAACCACATGGATGATATATATAAATATATTAAAATAAATAATATTTTAAAAATGATATTATTATAATTATTTAAAGGTAAAATATTTCTTACCTTCTATCCATAATGATTATTGAAAAATGGAAACATTACTCATGCGTACATATGGCCTACCATTTCTAAGATTTTAATGTAGTTCATTTTTCATGACCATATTTCTTGATTGGTTTTAAAATTATAATTAATATATAAATATTATAATTATTATTCTATATATGTTTAAATAATGGCCTCTTTGACCATAGTTAACTTACCAAATTAATTTATGACACATATATAAATACCATCGTAACATATGACACACAAATAAGTGATTAAGTAATCATATATTGAAAAGTAATAAGAGAAATAAAAGGAATAATAAACTTTAATTTTTTTTTATGAAATTAAATAATTAAAATAAGTTTATTATTAATGATGATAAAGAACAAACGTGACAGGTGAGACTCAAGGTAAGAGTTTCTAATCACACTTTTACTTTTGTGAGACATATTCCATATTCACCACTCACTTATTTTTTGTGGTGTATATTCTTACATTTTTCTAGGTTATACCATTAATTAATTTTTATTTATGTTATTTAATGTTTCATTTAATTTCATTTCTTTCATGATACTTATGATTTATAAGTTACCAAAGTGGTAAGGGTTTATTTCATATTCTCATCATTATTTGGGATTGTATATGTATATGTCTCCCATGAGGAAATTATTTAATATTTAAATCTTAAAATAAATATATTTTATTCACCTATGTTTATTTGTTAATTTTTGAATAAATAGTTTCTTTTTCCTACTCTTTGGTACTTAAAATTAAAGAGGAAATGTTTTTAATAAAATATAAAATTATTTTAATGTTCAGTCGAAAATAATTTTTCATCAAACACCATATTTTATAAAAATGTTTTCAAAAATGATTTTTAAATTTTCAGAATGATTTATTAAATAAAATTTACCCATTTTACTTTTTAAAAAGTGTTTTTAAAGGAACCATTATATCGTTTTCCAAATAATTCCCATTTGGATTTTATCGATAATGTGTAAGGAATATTTTTTAACACGTATGACATGAAAAAAAATTCTTCCATCATGGAAAATAAATTTTTTAAAACATATTTTAAAAATTTTCAAGATTATTTTAAAATAAAATTATTTTGAAAATGTTTTTAACCTTTTTTAAACGGTTTTTTTCAAAATTCAAGATTATTTTCATCAATTTTTTTTAAGGATATTTTATAGTGTTTCTATTCATTAATGATATCAACCCTTCATTGTACATATGATCCACTGAAGATATGTTATATTGATATCATCCTTATTCTTTATTTAGATGATTTATAATCAGTTTTACTGGTGATATACCAGTCTTATTCCATTCATATTTCTCTAGATGGTTTATGATTATGTTTTTTTGATTAGGTTAATTGTTAAAATTTCATATGCTTATTTTTTAATATTTTTTTATGATTATTAAGTTTCACCCCTATCATATGATGAATTCATCAGACTTAGTGATGGTTAGGGCCCAATATAGACACTAGATGTATTTTTAGGTCTCATGAGACAAACCTCAGTGGGTTTTGGTAGAGGCCGTACCCATGTAAATATATGTTTTGGCACAAGGCCTTGATTGTATTTATATTTCTTGGAACAAGGAAACAACATTATGTTTTAGTGGTAAAGAATTATGCATTATATCATTATTAATTCTGTTATTGGTATCCCAAGTTATTATTTTATTAATTAGAATATAAATGGTTATGTTTCAAGATCATGTAATTATTGATATGCAATTATTTGATCATCATTTATTCCTACCATATTATGCTCAATTTATTGATTAAATGTCCTATGTTTCTATTATATACATTTCCATATTTATTTTTCCTTATCTATTCATAGTCTTTTTCATAATCATACCATTACTAAGAATATGATCTCACCCCTTTATTGTGTTTTATTTTCCCCAGGATACCAAGAAGTGTTTTGTGATTGATATTAAGGGATACACTATGGGTTTTAATATAAGTATAAAAGAAAATACTATCTGTATTTTATTCTTTGAATTGTAATAATAATTTCAATTATGTATCTAGTTTACATAGACTACTAAACTATTTGGTCCTTTGGGATTTGATTCCTTGTGTATTATGTCAATGTAAATAAATAGACACTGGATCTGTCATACTGTGATTGATTTTTTATAGTTGGTATCATAGGTAGTTTAGTATAAACCTTGGGATATGGATTAAGGGAAAAGTAGATTGGAGAACATAACCCTATGATATAATTTGAGGATAAGTATAGAAGAACATCATAAAATTTTGATCATGAAGATATTTTGTGGTTTTTTATAATAATTCATCCCTATATAGATACTACAAGTGGATGTGGTTCTGGAATAGAGGTACCTAGTGGTAATAAATCGAAAAATGGAATATTGGTCTTGACCTGATCGTCACATGGTGCATAATAACTGACCTTACAACACAACTATTTTGGAACTCCCAGATGATATGATTTCATTAATTCACATATTATTTAAAAACCATTATGATGGATTTGAAAATATTTTTATGATTTGAAAACATTCCCAAAAAACCCATGTTTATAATTATGAGATTATCTATGCATAATATTTTTTATTTTATGTTACGTGTTTCAGTATTTTTGATATTGTACATTATTTCTCATAATATTATGATCCAATCTAGTGTATTCTGTTGTTTATAATTGGAGCCTAATGTAAGTAATGGATACTATATCAATTCACATACTCTATGTAGGGATTTCCCTTCAGGAAAAGATAAGGAAGCTAGAGCTAGAGCTGTAGTTGGAACTGATCAAAATATAACTATATTGGGGAAACTGAGTTAGGTTATGAGTAATAACCTCAGTCATGTGAAGCATTCTACTTATCCACTATTAGGTGTAATGATGTTATACTTTTTCATACATCAACACCCTCCATCATTCAATGGGACAACAGATCCATTTTTATCTAAGAAATTATTTAGTTACTTATAGAAGATATTTATCTCTATGTGAAGTAGTAAGAAGATATGGAAAGAATTCTCTTGAGTCTAATATATAAAGAAGATGAAAATTTTTCCTATAATGAAGAAAACATTACATGGTCAAAAATTCATGATGCAGACTATATACATAATCCAAAGTGTATGATTGAATATTTCTTTGGTGGGATTAATCCAATCCTTCAAAGGGAAATGCTATCCTAAAAAGTTTCTTCATAAAAAAACATAATATCATATTCTATCAAGATATTGAAATAATTCTCCAAGTCTTATGGTTCAAAGGGAAGAAAGATAAGAAGAGGATGAATGAAAAATAATATATAAATGGATAAAGATAAAGAATTATTTTCTAACAAGTGATACTTGTTTAAGGAAACACCTTTGTACATGATTAAAAGGAAATTTTTTTTTCTAAAAGTGTGGCTACAAAAGGATAAAATTGTCCTAATTTCAATAAAACTAAATATTTCTCCAATGTGAAATTATTCCACTATAAGGATTTGTAGCACTACGCAAATGAATTCTCCATACATCAAGGAAATATACCTCAAAATAAGTTAAGGGATCAAGGTCAAGATTATTATGTTAATACAGATGAAGAGAAATGATTAATTTTCTTGTGTTTGTATTAATGATATATTTTATAGGAGTATTTTAATCAATTGTATTCATATATTAAGAATTATGAAATGTATAAGGATTGTATTGTAGTAGTATTTCTTAAAGGATTTAAAAGCATGTGTTGAATGGTATAATGAAAAGTGATTTAGTGGTAAGATGAAATTCTTGGAAAACACATGATGGAGAAATGATAACACTTAATATGTGCTCGATATTGAGATAATAATTATAAAGAGGTTTTTATGAAGGCATCGGTAACCTTTACGTTTCATCTAATCTTTGATATTAAGGTAATTATGGGTTATTAAATTTTCGTTACATTATAGTAATTATATTAATATGGTTTTAGAAAAAGGACAACCAACATGTTGGGTGAAAATCTATCATATTCATCAAGGTCATGGGGCTTTAATACACAAACAAAGTATGATAAGGGTTTAACACCTACCATTGAACTATGTGATTACCAGGTTAATCTTTCATTGTTTTTGGTTAAAAATTTTGATTGAAAAATATTAAAATTGAACTAGTGGTGTTACTGTTTATGTTTAAATATTAAAGTATTATATTGAAAAAATTGTGATATCATTATTTGTTTTGGAGAATATTTATAAATATATGGAAAGGAAAGTCACTTTTATATTGATATTATGATTCGTTAAAAGTTAATTTTTTTTATTCATGCATAAAAAATAAATCTTGTAGATTCCTTTCTTGTAGAAATAATAGAAGTGGAAAATGATCGAATAAAAACCAAAATTTAAAATTATTCCAATGAAATATAAAGATATAAAGTAAGTATATTTTCATATATTCTCAGGCTAGATGGTATTGGAATTCAGCAACTCTATGAAAATGATACTAAAACAAAATTTTATCCTCAAACCTTCATTCATGTTGAAACGATGGTCTTTTAAATCATAGTAGATTTTTGGATTTGAGTTCCTTAACTATACTTTGATCATTGACTTTATTTTTATGAATGTCCTCTATCACTCTTTATAATTACTTACACTTTTTATCCATGTCCATAAATTCACTTCCCACCAATTTACTCCTAAATAAAAATGTAGTTGTATTCTATTTTATATGACCATTATACTCCCCTTTATCTATTATTTAGAAGTTCTTTTATTGATCCTTTTTACGATGTGGGTTTTTAATGAAAGTATTTTCAAATTTCAAACCCATGCTTATTGATATCAAGATTAAATTGTGGGGACACAATTTATATAAGGATGATAGAATTTAATACCCAAAGATTTTATTAGAGTAATGTAATTTTTGATAGTGTGTAAGAAATACAACAACAATAATATAAGAGAATAAAACACCGTAAGAATTTATGATCCATTTATTTTTAAATAAATTAAGTCTCTTTAATAACATTCAATGCACGCAACACTGGGTTTGATTAAAACACAGTACTCTATTAAAATATTATTATTTAAAAATGAACATTGTAACAAATCCATTAAGATAGAGGGTATAAATAATAATAACTTAATTATGAAAATTTTATTTTTTACACATTTATAAAAAAAATTCAATTGTTATATAGTTATTAGAAATTAAATAAGAATGAATTGATAGAGAAATAAATGTTTTTGAAAATCTATTTTTTCCTGAAAGAAAGATTAGTTTTTCATTGTAAACATAATTTGAAATTAATTTTTACTAAATTTATATGTTATATTTGAAAAACTAAAATTTATTTTTGAAAAAATCATATAAAAATTATTTTATGTTGTATTTTTTTGGTATTAATCTAAAAAGTTTCAATTTTTGAACAATATAAAAAATAATGAATTTTAATTGAAAAATTTCATTTAATTCAAGTTACTCATAAAGTTTATTTATATTTTAAATTGTTTTTAAAGAATAATTAGTTCAGTTATTTATATATTAGTCTAATTTAGTTTATTTTATTCAATTTCATATTAAATTTTGATCTAAATGTTTGAAAACTTTAGAACATTTTCTCCTTAAAAATCTGCTTTCTCATCGCGTATGGGATATTATTTTGAAATTAAAATTTCACTATTATGTGAATTAAATTTTGAAAAATGGATTCTATGTTTGTAATAATAATAATTTATATTACCTAATATGGTGAAATTAATTTTTTTCCAAAATGAATAGTGAAAACAGTAAAAAATAATTACCATAGTTTAGGTAAAAATTGGTTTACCTAAGAGTTAAACAAAAAAGATAAGGGTTAAAATGACATAAATAAATATATAATACCTATTTTATGGACATATTTAGACTATATAATGTATTATTCAAGATAATACTTCATTTATGACCCTTGTGGAGTATGAAAAAAACATGGTTACACCATTGTCTTTTCAAAAATTAAATGTGTGCCACTCACCTCACCTATAAAATCGAACCCACTCTAATCTCTTCCTTAAACCATAAAAACCTTTTGGTTTGGAAAATACATAAAAAAATAAATTCTTAAATTAAATACCAAAATTATATAATTCTTTTTTGTTCATAATTCCATTTTAGGAATACTTTAGGCATAATTCTAAAGAGGTGGTCCGAGAAGTGGTAAAATTCCTAAGTATTCATTTCGTCTTATTTCTTATTTCACATTCTTAAAATATTATTAATTTATGATTATATAATAAGAAATTTATATCTTATACTGATATGTTATTATGTTATGGTAATGATATATATCTACCTCTTCTTCCCTCAAATGGGAAACGATACCGTCGTTCGTTTGTACGACGGACTACCGCCTTACGAACCGATGTGACATGTTTTCCATAAACACCACTAAAGAGTGGGAATGATGATGGATATAAAGTATATATATCATATTTATAAAATATTATATATTTGGATTCATTAGATTATATATAAAATTTTAATTTCCATTTTTTATTGGATACAATAACATTGCCCATGTGTACGGTGGACTATCGCCTCATGAAGTGATGTGATTCATTTTTCACTTACTCTTTACATGGAATATAATAAGGATAAAGATAATGAATATATTTTATATAAATTAAATAATTATAGTATTCATGAAATATTTATCATTATGAAAATATAATACACATCATTTTATTTCTCACACTACATTTTTTTAAGATCGTTCATGTATGTGTGGACTACCAACTTCACAAACTGATGCGACTCTATTTCCATCACCACACCACATGGATGATATATATAATTATATTTAATGATATAATATTTCATACATGTTATTATGATCATTATATAAAGATAAAATATTACTTACCTTCTTTCCATAATTATCATTTCAAAAATGGAAACATTACTCATGCATATGTACGACCTATGATCTTCATAATTGTAACATAGTTAATTTTTTATAACTATATTTAATTATTGGTTTTCAAATTATAATTTATGTATAAATATCATAATTATTTAATTATTAATAATTTTTATATGTTTAAATAATGACCAATTTGACTATAGTCAACCTACCAAAGTCATTTTCAATACATAATAAAAATATTTTCAAAAAATCTACTGTAAAATTAATTGATTATGTAATCATGTATAACATTTCAATAAGTGAAATAAAATGAATAATAAACATTAAAAATGTTATTAAGAAAATAAATAATTAAAATATGATTATTATTTATGAATATAAAATTCTTACGTGATGAGTCGGACTCAAGGTAAGGGTTTCTCATATCACTATTACTTTAGTGAGACATACGCCATGTTAACCAATTATTTATTCTTTGTGGTGTATATACTGAATTTTTTTTATTTCATATCATGAATTAATTTATATTCATGATATTTATAGTTTCATTTAATGTTATTTCTTTCATGAAGATTATGATTCAGAAGTTACCAAAGTGGTAGGGTTTATTTAACAATCTCATCATTATTCATGATTTTTTTCAAGTCTCCATTTGGGAAGTTATTTGATATTTATATCATAAAATAAGTATCTTTTCATCACCTTTGGTAGTTCATGAAGTTTTGAATCAATAATTCCATTTTACCACAATTTTTTTCTTAAAATGATTGAGAAAATGTTTTTAAAAAATTAGACTTTATTTCTCACATAGATCAAAAATCCTTTTTTATCAATACCCATGTTTTATAAAAATGTTTTAAAAACGTTCTTTACATTTTCAAAAAAAAATTATTAAATAAATTTTACCCATTTTCCTTTTTAATTTTTTTAAAAGAACCTTCACATCCTTTTCAAAATAATGCCAGTTTGGATTTTACCAAAAATGTGAAATAAATATTTTCTTTAACAAGTATAGAATATAGAGAATTTTTTTCCAGATGATTGGTCAATTTAATAACAAATATTTTAAAAGTCTTCAAGGTTATTTTCAAAGAATATTATTTTCAAAATTTATTGTGAAAATTTTGTTTTAAAAGGATATTTTCACAAAGAAAACTTTATTTTCCTAAAAAATAATTTATGATAATTTATGGTATTTATATTCATCAAGAACATCAACCCTTCATTGTAATTATGATCGACTAGGGATATGTTATATTGATATCATATGTTATTTTGATGATTTATGATCAGTTTGACTAGGGATGTACAAGTTGAAGACCATTTATATTACTTTAAATGGTTTATGATTATGTTTATTGATTAGTGTAACTATTAACATTTCATATTCTAGTTTTTTCAATAAGAATGTTTATATTGATTTTGTTTCACCCATTTCATATGAGGAATTCATTAAACTTAGTAAGTGACATATATGACCCACTATAACCCCTCGATGCATTGGTGGGTCTAATGAGAAAAACTAGATTGGGTTTTGGCTGAAGCCTTAACCATTTATGTAGAGGTCTTAGAAAAAGGATTCTATAGTATTTAGATGTCCTAACACAAGGACACAATGGTTTTATTTAGATTTCCATCATTATTAATTCCATCATTACGAATTATGTTATTTATATCCCATGTGATTATTCGATTAGTTATGATATATATGGTTATGTTTCAAGATCATGTGATTATTTATATGGTATTATTTGATCATCGTTTATTACTTCTATATTATGTTCAAGTTATTGATTAAATGGAATTATTCAGTTATTTATATTTTTATAATTATTATGCCTTATTTATTCATATCTTGTGTTATATTCTTAACCTTATTGAGAGTATGATATCACAACTTTCTTATGTTTTATTTTACCAAGATAATAATAAGTGTTTTGTGATTGATATGCAGGGATATGCTAAGGGGAGTAATGGTGGGCTCAAAGAAAATACTTTGTGTATTTTATGTTTTCAATTGTAATAAAAATTTCAATTATATATATAGTTTACCAAGTCTAATAAAATTTTCAGTCCTTCTGGATGGGATTAGTTATATCTTATGTAAATGTAAAAATATTAACACTGACTCTAGGCTACTGGGGTTAGGGTTGCTACAGTAGGGTTTCATCATCCTGGTAAATTAATGTACTTCCCCAAATACATGCTCTAAATCCTAAAGAACCCTGAGCCTAAATGGCATGAAGGCCTTCAATTTTTATTTATTTTTTATAATCCCCATTTTAAGGGTTGATGTGGAACCCTTACATGTCCCATTGGCTTAGTGAAAATTAAATGACTTGAAGGTCTTAAAAGAAATCATCCCAAACAGACAACTTGGAAATGCCCCTCCCTGTCATATATTATGATTTTATCTCTCCTACTTCATATGTTTGGTTGGATAGCTATCCTGTGAAAAGATACACATGCCTAGAACCGATGGAAATGATATACCCTCTTATTCTTCCAATTACAATTACCACTGCCCTGGTGAATGCACCTTCTTTGATCCTCATCTGGAGCCCAGTTCCTTGTAAATTTTTGTAGTTTCATCTTCATTTTATGTGGCCCGAAGGCCTTGAGGTGGCTCAAAGAACTTGAGGTGGGAAAAAGACCTTGAGGTGGCACGTAAGCCTTACTATCCTGAAGACATTAGGTGGACCAAAGGCCTTGAAGGACCTGAGGACCAAACCAATGGCCTAAAGATGAAATAGGTTAGAGGTGAGATCTTAATATCCAAAGAAAGAGTTCTAACATACCCTTTAAAATATGAATAATTGAAGATTCATCTCAAGTTATAATAAATAACTTTATTTATTATTTTTCTATCTTTTTAAGCTTTCTTTACATAGTCTCTAACTAGGGTCATTGTTTTAGTAGTATGAGTTTGAAATCCATCGAAGATAGTTTTTCTGGTATACCTAAACTCATCCAACACAACATTTAAATAATCCTATATGAGTTATATAATATTCTATTCATCAAAAAATATCATAAAAGGAAGATCTTGAGGAGTTATGAGAGCATGTTTAGGCTAAAACACTACATTCATAAATCTATGATCTAACTGCAATACCATATCATATAGATATGTTTCTAAAGAACTTATCTATTCTATAAAATTCTCAACCTCATTTCTCATTAAAATCATCTCAACATAGAATTTGGGATGAAGATGGGAAAAAACCAATATCAACATCCTTTTAAGATCTTATTCTCATGTTAGCTCCAAATAATTTCCAAATCCAAGAAAATTTTCCTTGAAAACACCCATAAGATCTGATTTGAACTCATTCAATTCATATCTTGTAATATATTATGTAGAAATAATAAAAGTAGATAGATTATAATCCATATTCCCACAATCTACTTAATCTAAATCCTTTTATAATCTCAATATTTCAAACATATATTTAATTCTAAAATCATTATACAATTCTTCCTCATGATCAATAGGTTCCCTAACATAAACATCTTCACTATAATCACTACCTTTCTCATCTTCATCACTAGACTTGGTAAGAGTAGGAATAGTTATGCTTACAAATATTGGTCAACTAAGGGACTCAAAGGAGATATGTAAAGTATTTATTGAGAATAAATTGTAGAAATTGGAGATCCCTCTAACACACTCTAAGAAGAAGGGATGATATATCCACCATATCTATGTAGGATGCCACCACCATTATCATTTGATTATGGATAATATAATCCTAAAAAATAGATGATGGGGATTTCTACCCCTTAGAAGTTGAATTAGGTAGAGGAAATATAGGAGAGATTACAATAATAGGAGATTCATCTAAACTTCATTCATCTTCTTTTGAGTATTTAGACTCATTCCAATTAGGACTATTTACACTAAAAGATACCTATACGTTAATTGATTCCTTACACTGGAGCTCTTCCTCATGGAATGGTAAAGGTAGAGGAGAGTTAGGTTTCATATAAAACATGATAGGATTTACTGACCTTCCATCCTCATGAGCTACTCTAACATGCTCAATAAGTTCCACCATCTCATCACCCTCCTCCTCATCCACCTCTTATTATTTTTCTTAATATTTATCAAATTATATGTAATTTTCATCAACAAACTCTTCATCATTAGAACACTGAACAACCTCATTTGTTTTAAGATCAGGTTAAAAAAGTTCCCTTTTTCTAAATGGACACCCCACTATATTTTTATACAACTTCTTTATATTTTACACCCTCTCCATTTTCCAGGGGTTCTAGTTGACTTTAATTTTCATAAAAAATATTTTAAAAAATTAAAATACCATTTAATTAAGTTATTATTTCTTCTACTCGAGGAAATAATCCTTTATTCTCCAACAAGGATGAAATAAGGTTTGATTAAGGTAAAAAACTAAACTTCAAATTATTATTACATAGCTCATTCATATATCTCATGGAATATCTATATAGAAAGATAAGAAAACCAAATTTCACTAAAAACATGATAAAAAGATCATGGTACCTCATAATTTCGATGTTTCCTTTTCTTGGATAGATCATATTCACCAATCAACTCAATTATAGTTTCTCTCATAGTGGATCCATTACTAGTGAGATCTTCTAAATAATTTTTAAATTCAAAGTGATTATGATTTATTTTATATGATCTTTGGTAATCCTCAAATTCTTCTTTATGCGACACACCTAATCAGTTTTTCAACTCTTAGAAGAAAACTCCATAACATCATGATTGATCATCATCTTAATAATATCCATTTTCTCTCAATGAATAAATTCGAAATGCACATAAAAATGATTAATAAGATTTGGGTAGAATTGATTACCATTATCTTTAAACCAATCCACCCATCCCCGTTTCTAAATCACATTCCAAACTAGATACTTTCTAAAATACAACCAATGTACATCAAATTATTTTTTTAGAAACTGGATGATTGATTAAATATGGATTCCTCAGATATAATTTTTATCTCATTCTACATTTATTTTTTTTGATTTATTTGTAGGTTTATATTCAAAAGATGGATTGTAATTGACAACACGCTTCACTATTAAAATTTTGAGTTCAATTCAGTTATTTTAAAGGTTTTTGTTCACGAGAGAGAGTGTTCAAGACAGGTGGGTTTCAATTTGTACAAAAGGCTTCAAAATAAAGGAAGTGATTTTTAGTAAAATGTAATGGATTTTATAGATTGTAATTTTAGTTTCATTTCAATAATTTTGGTATTTAAATATTAAAAAAATTATTAAAATCCTACCAATATATTTCCAAAATAAATTATAATGATAGAAAAGTCACAGTAGGTATACTGGAAATGGATATGTGATAAATAAGGTATGATATATATTATGATAATGACCTCACTATAGGTATTCTAAACACATGAATATTACATTCATGGTTGGTAATTACTAAACATGTGAGTAAAAACTCACGATAATTATAGTGTCATTGTGAGTAAGTGATCATGGTAGGTATACTAACTACATGACCAACTCATAATGGTAGGTATACTTACCATATGAACAATAAATTATTGTTACTATACTGATCGTGTTAACCATAATTCATGAATAATTTAATAAAAGGATTTACATACAGAAGATAAAAATTTAATGTAAGAATTAATCAATTACTAAAATTATAAACTAATATTAAGATCAAAAAATAATTAATCATCCTCAGTTCATATCTAATATAGTTAATTCTCTCAACATTAAAATTCTTTGTAAATATATCTATAAGATGATGTTCATTGATAATGAATTCATGAGTTTATCACCTTTTTAAAAATAGTCTCTCAATAAGTGATGTATTATATTAATGTTTTTTATTCTATAATGTGATACATTATTCTTATAAATATTTATCACACTTTTATTATCACAATTTATAGGGGCATTCCAAAATTGATATCCATTATCTATTAAAGTTCATTTCATCCATAGAATCTATGAACATAAATACCTGTAACTACGTTATCATCATTAGAATAGGATAATAAAACCATGTTTTACTTTTTTACTACATAATGATACTAAATAATTTCATGAAATTTGACATGTTCTAGTGGTGATTTTTATTACTCACAATAACCAAAATCTACATCTAAATAACTCACTAAATCAAATGCTTTTCCTCTAGAATAAAATAGTTCCAAGTTAGTTGTAATTAGTGGTATTTGAAATTTATTTTCACAAAATTAAAATGTGATTATTTTGGTTTGATTGAAATTGAGGAAACATACACACACTAAACATAATATCTGATCAAATATATGTTAAGTATAGTAAAAATTCAATCATACCTCTGTATGTGGTTTGATCAACAAGTTTACTAGTTCCATCAAGATCCATTTTATAGCATGTACTCATTGGAGTATTATTACATTTAGTTTTAGCAATAAAAAATCATTTTAAAAAATCTTAAATGTAATGGATATAATTTAAAATAATTCCTTACTTTGGAAAATTTGAAAACCAATGAAGAATCTTATCTCATCCATAAAACTCATTTCAAATTCATTTTACATCTTTTTTTTAAAATTAGGCATACAAATTATTTCAATAAGATGAAAATATAATATCATCAATATAGATTTTTATGACTAAAAATTATATTTAAATTATATTAATAAACAAAAGAGGGTCAGCTATTCCTTTATTAAATTGATTAGAAATGAAAAATGAGATGATCTTATCCGACCAATAGCTAGGATCTTGTTTCAATACATATAAATATCTTTTAAATTTAAAAACATTACTTGTAAAGTGGGGTTTTTGAAATTCTGAGGGTTGTTCCACAGAAACACCCTCAAATATATAAACATTTATAATACAATCTTAATATCCATTTGATATAATTTGAAATCTAAATATGCTACATAGGAAAGAAACATTCTGATATCTTCAAGTATAGCTACTGGTGAAAAAGTTTCCTTATATTCAATTACTTCTTCTTGACTATATTTGTGTGTAACCAATATAGTTTTATTTCTAATTATATAGACCAAATCATCTATCATGTTCCTAAAAACCCATTTATTACTAATGGTTTGGTTGACTTGGAGTTATTCATCCAGTTACTAGTCTTTATTTCATTCAAACTTATATATCTCTTCTTGCATTTCCATTACCTATAATTCATCATTTATTTAATTTGTGATGTTCTTAGGATCAAGCTATGATAAGGAATATTAATTTTCAAAATTATTTTAGATATAATCTCTAGTCTACATTCCTCTTTATAATACTTCATCTACGGGATAATTTCTTTGTGTCTTAATAGAAAGAGGAATATAAATTTTGAATACATCATTTTCATCTATAGGTTCAGGTTCAAATTGTTCCTCGTAACTTGGATATTTATCTATAACATGTTTGATATAATTATCACTAGTTTTATAATTAATATCAAAATTATAAAAGTCATTATAGAGGTACTCTAAAGGGGTCTTAGGTTCTTGTCGACCTCTCTCATAAAAATTAACATATTCAAATTCTTAGTCATTTTTATGAATGCCTTTTATGATTATCTAGATATCTAATATCCAAGTAAAATTAATTCATCACTCTTGGATGAAAACTTTTCTAAATTCTCTTTTTTATTGACTATTAATACTTTACAACCAAAAATGTAAAATTAGATAACATTTTATTTTCTAAAATTTCATAAATCATATGGGGTTTTCTTTTAAAGTGGTCTAATTAGAAATATTTTAATAATATAGAAATATATATTCCCAAATTCTACCAAAGAATAAATAGGAAAATCATAATCATTGAGAATGTCTTGGGAAATTTATTGAAGGTTTATATTTCTCCTTCTAATACAACATTCTACTATGGGGTCATAAGAGAAGAAAAGCTATGATTATATTCATATTGTGAGAGTAGAGATTGAAAATATTTATTTTTGATATCATTACCATGATCAATTCTTATGGTTTTAATTTTAATCCCACTAATATTCTCTATAGATTTTTAATACATGAAAAAATAAGAACAAGATTCATTTTTGTGAGCTAGAAATAATACCCAGTTGTATCAATAAAATTCATCTACTAGATTATAATCATAGTGATTCCCATTTAATCTAGGAACTCTAGAGGGTCCTAAAAAATCCATGTTAACCAACTCTAAGAGTTTATAATTTGATATTTTTTCTTTGGTTTGAATGTTATTTTGTGTTGTTTCCCTTCCTGACATGGGTAATAGACATTTTATTTTGGAAATTCTAGTTTAGGTAGATCCTTGAATAATACATTCCTAGTTAGGTTCCTAAGAGAGTTTAGGATACAATGTCCTAGTATCTTAGGAAAAATCCAATACTCTTTTTGAAAGAAACTTAAACTATAATTTTTCTAAGAAAATTAAGAATTTAAATTAACAACATAAATATTACTATTTCACAGAGCAGTAAATACTAAAACATGTTTAGAATATTAAAATTTATGGACATTATTATCAAACATAACATGATAGCCATTTTCACATAACTGTGATATGATAATAAAATTATATTTAAATCCATTTAAAAATAAATCTTTATATATTAAAATAGTATTAAAGTTAAATATATGAATGAGTCCAATTATTTTTCCTTTCTTATTATAACAAAAAGCGACATGTCCACCATTAACTTTGATATGGTTCATGAAACTTGAGTATAAACCTATCATGTGTATGGGAAATCTACTATTCAAATATAATAAATACTTACTGGTACACTTTAAGCAAGTTTCCAATAACAAAAATTTTAAACAAGAAATGATTTTGGTACCTTTTTTTCTTGTGTCTAGAAATTTTAGTGATAGGAGCCTTAGGAATCTAAAAATTGTTTAATTGGTTTCTCAATATCAAATTTTAATATGTTATAAATGGAAAATATGTTAGTTCTAGATGAATAAGAATTAATTAAATACTTTGTTGAACTAGAATTATCATGAACCAACTCATGTTGGCTTCGAGCCACAACTACCTAAGGCCCGACTCCATAGTCTAAGGGGTGTGGACTAGCACATAAGGCATAAATAAATTGGGAAGGACATTTACTAATTACATGTACACACACACACAACCTACTCAATGAAAAAGTGGAGAGGGAAAGATATAAAAGATGAAACACTGATATAAATAAACCAAAAGATTCATAGACCACTAAACCAAACAAATTACAGTAGTGTAAACTTAAAAGAAAAGGGAAAAATACACACCACCTAGAAATATGTCCCAACCTGAAAAAAATGGAAAGGATAAAAATCTACGATCCCGGATCCTATATCCCATGATATGACCACCATTTGCAGTCCAAACCCTATATCCCTAAGCTCCTGTGAAGTCACGATCGACCTGCCCGTCATCTACAATGGACAAGACACATGTTAGGCAAATCCCATGCATGGTTGAGTATGTACATACGTAGTAGAACATCGCAAAATGGAAATGGGGAGTAGTAAGGGATAAAAATTAAGTGGGAAAGTAGTATATAGAACAAGGTATGGTAAAAGAGTTCAACTCAACCCAATAGGAGAGTGAAAGTAAACTCATACAAACACAATGAGCTCTTAATGGTGAGAAAATGAAATTCATGTCGAGTATTCACTACCTATAGTAGGAGAGTAGAATCATCCAACCATGATAAGCTAAACACGGAAAACACATGGCATACCCCACACATCTTCGCCTCTCCTGGAAGGAGAGTAACCAAAACCCTAGAGTGGGTACTGAAATAGAATATATATATATATATATATATATATATATATATATATATATATATTCTCATTCAAAGAAGCCATAATGAAGAAGTAAGGGTGTCTCCATCTCAAAGCTCAGCCCAAGAATATGAGTTCCTAATAGTTCCAAGGTAACGTCCACCTGTAATTCCTAACACCTCATGCGTATTTCTAGGGAACACAAGTCAAAGTGACTCAATCTCTACACCTTGATACTATCCAATTTATGAAGAACTGACTCATCCACATGATTTTAAGTCATGTCACAAGGATGCATCTCGGTGGGTAAAGTGTCCCTCTTTCTCATTAGTTCAAAATTATGTCAAACCATGCTTCATCTCTATGTTGCACGGTTGAGTGGTCACCATTTTTAGGAAAGGATCTCATTCCCTAGTACTATAGGAGGGTCCTCCACTGGTTGTCACCTAGAAATTACATGGCCATCCCAAATGGAGGGTATCATCCGAGAAGGTCATCTGTGAACGCTACTTCCTATTCCTACTAGATGGTAAGCCTAGTGAGACATTTGGGAAATTACACTACTCAGCAAGGCTGGAGGGTTATGCCTAGAAGATATCATCGTAGAATTCCACTTCCCAAACCAACTGGAGGGTAATCCCATAATGTCAAGGAACTCCACTACCTGGTCCTACTGGAGGGTAACTTGGAAAGGTCATTAGGTAACATCACGACCATTTATTATTAGAGGGTAAGATCTGAACTGCCATCAGGGAAAACCACCATCCATCCTAGATGGAGGGTAAGCCCAAGATTTTCACAAGGGAATTCCATTGCCCATCCCTGCTGGAGGGTAATCCCGGTACTACTCTGGTGGTTCTATATGATTGCTGCCATCATCAGGGGTCTCTTTAGCATGTTCTAAACCAGGAAAATTTAAATTGTATCTCGAAAGATACTTCGGAGGGAACCATCACATTCTACATGAAAAAACACTCAAGATAGGAATATTAAAAGCCAAAATATGTTTCCAAATTAGGGAGATACTGAGGATTGAAGGTTGCTAAAAATAGATCAAGTAGAACACAAAGTGTGAGGGGACCCACATGACGTGTGGTCCCTCCTCGCTACCTTGCTATGTCTCTGGTTAGTAAAGGGGTCCTATCTGTGTAAAGGTATATGTTGTGTAGGCAAACTACATGGAGTGTCCCACCTCTATGGGGAATAGGAAATGTCTGCATGTCGTGTCCATGTACTTGGACCTTGTGTCCATGTACTATGGTACACAACATGTTGGTCCACACGGAATGCTAAACGGGTGGTCAACCCGTGTCCATGTTCTTCTTATGTGGAGTCCCCGCCAATGTGACCCATCACATGGGTTTTCCAACTAGGCGAGGGTTATATGGTGTGTAAGGAAATAATACATGTTGTGTCATCCTTAACTTTTCCCAAACCCTAGTTCCACTACTGTGGGAGGCTACATGCTGTGTGGTCTTCATCCTACATGGCGTCTAGTTGGGGTGTTTCTAGAAACCCTTGATTTCTCAATCTGGCCTTCACACATCAAATCCATTCAAACCACCATAGATCTTGGATTGTTTCCCCTAGTATCTCATGGATCTGGTCATGATTCATGCTTTCCCACCACCATTTGCCAAAAAATGGCTCCAGTGAAGATTTGGTAATCCCTCGTTCATTCCACTCACCGTTGTGGTTTCAACCCTTGACGATATAGCCTCAAATCATCGATTTTTTCATCTTCATCTCACATGATTCTTATATCTATGATCAATTCAACATTATGTTGTCATTTAATCAATCCTCCATGAATCCGAGCACTTGATTGAGCTCGGGTTTCTCGACAACTATCGAACCGGGAACTGTGGGGTTCCAATGATGAAGAACACGAAGAAAGAGGGATGAAATTCCCCATGAACAAAGGGTTCAATGATATTTGGAAAAAAATCTTGGAAAAAAATAAAGAATGTTCAATATGGATTAGAAAAAATTAATAAAATAATGTTTCAATACTCAGTCTCATGCAACGGTTTGAAAACATGGCATGGATCAAATTAAAGAAGAAGATATACTCAGTAATTTAATTATAATGGAGATAAACCAAAAATAACAAGTCTTAAATATTTTTTGGATAAATCAGTAGAGAAGAATGTGCTCATACAATGATCAGAATAAGCTGTTGTGTTTTTCATGCTTCGATCTTCCTAGATCCAAAGGTTTGTTGTTCTTCGAAGGAAATATATAGTCACAGGATGAAGCTCTTGCCGGTGGATGGGAGATTTGTTAGATAACCTTAGCCAAATACCCCTAAAGACATATTTTAAACCCTTAAATTAGGTCAAAGTAAATTTAATCAATTAATAAATTAATAAATTAAATTACTTAAACATACCGCGAACGAGCGAGGGTTCAAACGTCTCATGCTGACTCATTTTATGTCGCACCTAGGGAAAACTCTGCATTCCAGACCCAAATGTGGTCTTGAATTTCTTATACGATCAACCTTTTTAGAGTTATTATATATTATTTAATTAACCATGCAGACACACAATAAAAATATTTTTAATATTTTTATATAATTAATTTTGGGCACACCAGGTCTCAGAATCGCTAACCATCATAGCTCCAATTTCTGGAAATATATTTAGAAATATTTCATAGTATTACAAGGAAAAAATTGGGTCTCTACATCATTACCTCCTTCAAAAAATTTATCCTTGAAAAGTAAAACTAAGGAAACAACTCAGGGTACTAAGCCCACATCTCTCCCGCTCCTATAAACTCTATTGCAAGTTTCTATGCTGCCACAACACGTGAACCAAAGGGATGGTCCATCCTTGGACGGTCTGATCCTGTTGTTCCTTAATTTCCATTATGTGCTCTAAAAATGTGGATCCATCCTAAATTTCTAGGTTTCCCTAATTGATGACATGTGTAGGATCATTCATTTATCTCCTCAGTTGTGACACATGGAAGATGTCATGCACCCACTCCAGTAATGGGGGTATGATGAGGTGGTAGTCAATCTCTCTAACCCTCTAGAGGATCTTGAATGACCTAATGATTCTTGGGGATAGCTTCCTTCCCTATAAAAACCTCTACATTCCACATTGTCAGGAGAATCTCAAGATGACATGGTCTCTCTTCTCAAACTCTAAGGGCCAACAATGATAACCTGCATAGGATTTCTATCTGCTCTGGGCCATCTTTATCTGCTCATGGATGACCTGTAATTTCTATGTGGTCACCCGAACCAACTTTAGGCCCACGAGGGATGACTCTCCAACCTCCATCTAGCACAAGGGTGACCTACATGGTCTTCTTTATAGGACCTAAAAATCTTCCATTCTTATTGTAGAGTGGTAACTGTTGTTGTACGCAAACTCTATCAAAGGTAGGTGAACCTCCCAGCTTCGGCCAAAATCCAACACGCAATCCTTCAAAATATCATCAAGAACATGGATAGTGTTCTTGGTCTATCCATCAGTATGGGGGTTAAATGATGTAATCATTTGCAGTCGGGTCCTGAATTCCTCCTGCCAGACTCTCCCCAATCAGGGCGTAAACCACCCATTACGATCGAAGACAATCTTCAAGGTTACCCCGTGAAAGGGGATGATCTCACTTACGTAAAACTGCCCCAAAATCTCCATAGAAATATTATCCTTGATAGAAATAAGGGAAAATACTTTTTGAGTCAGTCTACTAGCACCTAGATAGAATCATAGCCCTTTTCTATGTGTGAAATACCAATGAAAAATTCCATGTATATTCTATCCCATTTCCACATTAGAATCTCAAGAGGCTGCAAAAAAAACCATTGAAACCTGGTGCTCTACTGATAAGTGAGGCATCATGAGATGAACTCAGCTATGATTCATCTCATCCCAAACTTCAAAAAAGTTCCACTGAATATCTCTGTACATATTACCCACAATAGGATGTACAACTTAGGGGGAACTATGGAACTCCCACATCACCTCCTCCTGCATTGTGACGACAACCACTGTCTACCCCTAGAATAAGATCTCATGATTCCCCCCTTAAGAATATCCATATGGGGAGCCACCTGTGGATATATAGTCATGTAAAACTTCATAGTCAATTTCTCTAAGTTGGGACTCTTTAATATGCTCAAGGAGAGGAGGAGTCAACAACATTGACTGTACAAAAACTATTCCCTCCTTCTCCACCAGGGTCAGCTGGAGGGAATCTAACTACTATTAATCTTTCCACACTAGGTGATCTTGAAAATTTGTACTAAGGGAATCTACTACAATTTTTCCCATTTATATAGTATAAAATGTATTGAAGTCTTAGTTGTATAGGAACTCTAACAAGTGTCACTTTCTCATGTTTAGGTATCTTTGAGTGAAGACGTACATAAGAATTTGATGGTATGAGTAAACTACAAGGAGTTCTCCCAGAAGGTAGTGCATCCACATCCTCAAGGAGAAGACCATCGCTGATAGATCTAGTTCATGGGTTGCATAGTTATTCTCATGAGGTCTTAACTACCTTGACCCATATTTGATGACTTCCTATTTTTGCATCAACATAAAACCTAGCCTAACTCATGAGGCATCACAATACACTACAAACTCAACACCTTCCTCTGACTGTCTAAAAACTGGAGTACTCATTAGCCTCTACCTAAAATCCTCAAAGTATTTCCAGAACTACTCATACTAGGTAAACAACTATCCCACCCATGTTAGCTTAGTTAAATGGGATGAGATTTTGGATAATTCAGCCACAAATATCTGGTAATACCCCGCTAAACCATGAAATCTTTGCACCTCTGACACATTCTTGGGTGGATCCTAATCAAGAACTGATTCAATATTCACTGGATCCATGAATAATCTTTGTTCAATAATGAAATTCCCTAAAAAGTGAACCTCCTGTATCTAGAACTAACATTTCCAGATCGTTCTCTAATATTGGTGTTGTCTAAGTAAATCAAGGACCATCCTCAAGTGATCTGCATGATCCTCCACTATTTTAGAGTAAACGAGTATGTCTTCGATGAATAAAACAAAAAATTGTCCATGTAAAGATGGAATATCTGGTTTATCAAAGCCATAAAATGGCCTGGGGGTTGTCACACCAAAGGGCATCACTAGGAACTCTTAGTGTCTATAGCGAAATCAGAAATCCAACATCGAAATATCTGCCTCGATAGCCCACAACTGGTGGTAGCCAAACATGAGATCGATCTTGGAGAACCATATCACACCATGACACTCATAAAAGATATCATCAATCCTTGGAAAGGGTTACTTTTTCTTTATCATGGTCTGGTTCAGGTAATGATAATCCACACAAATACCTAAGCACCCGTCTTCCTTTTTCATGAATAAAACTAGAGCTACCTAGGGAGAAACACTAGGTCTGATGAAAGCTTTCTTGTGAAGGTCCTCCAACTATAACGATTTCTCCTAGGGATCAGTGGGTGCCATATGATAAGCTACAAAAGATATTAGGGTATTCCCTGGTTTCATGTCAAAGCGAAAATCTAATTCCCACCTCAGTGGTCATCCTAAAATATCTTTGGGAAAGGCATCTATATAATCCTCCACAAATGAAGGAATATAGATACCTTATGATTATGTTACACCAAGGGTTATTCTTTATAACTGATGGGTAATAGGATGTAGCCTCCTATTTACACCACCTTTCTGCTCTACTATGAGGTCTTTTTCACTGAAAAATGAGAACCCTGTCCCATAAGTGCACAAGAATCTAACTAGTCTATGGTGATAGTCAATCTGGGATCGAAACATAGAAATCCAATCCATTCCCAAGATGATGTTATAGGGTTACATTATGATGACTAAAATTTCCCATGTGAACGTATCTCTTCCAAGAGATAGTTCCCATTGTCGGCAGATGAAGGACACAGAAGAAGTATTCACTATAGGAACCTCGAGACAAAGCTTCTATTCTAGCACCTCTACTAGAAGCTCTAAATCCCATACCAGGAGTATCAAGATAATATAATGGATGGAATATGTGTCTGCTAATACTAAGGAAAGATTATTGTAAACATATATTGTACCTGGAATCATCTCATGCACCACATGATCATAAACATCCAAAGCTTGTAGCTGTCCATGACCCCGATTGCCAGCTCTCTGAGCCTAAAATGAGATTCCTGGTGGTGGTGGTGGAATAACCTCATACTCTCATCCCCCACCTATAGCTCTTAATGCTCCTCTTCGAGCTCTGCCTCCCTTGGTTCCACCCTACCCCTCCTGGGAGATCCCTGATCACAACGTTGTCTCTATCGTGGCGGTCAATAAGCTATCTGTTTGGGATTCTAAACATATCTGGTCAGGTAGTCTCATGCCATGTGACCTTTCCCATCACAACCATACCACTGGAACTTACTAGGATTCCCTGTTCCATTGTGATCTCCCCCGCACTGTACGACCAAGTCCCCGAAATTTATCATATAAGGGTATCCTATTCTGAGATCTCCAGTTCCTTCCTGCTATTTTAGATGATTCAACCCTATCATGCCCACTACTAGCTAAAACTACCTAGAATTTCTATGATAAAATATCACTGTCACAAGCGATCTCTCTAGAACTCTGGCATGGGTGGGGATGAAAAGGGAACTATGCTGGCTCAAATCTCTATGAGGAGTCCCAACTCAAATTATCATGCTTAGAAGTACCCATATCTGATCATGTTGAGAGAGTAGTGTGTAAGGTTTGTGAACCTAGCCATGTACTCTACCACTGAAATCCCTCCCTGCTAAAGATCCATAAGCTTATGAATGAAAATTGAGCATAGGAAGGAGGGGTTGTGCTCCACAAAAAATAGTTACTAGAAGTTATCCCATTAGAGTGTCGACTCATCATGCATCTAGGTAACTAGGCTCCACCAATGCCCAACTACTCTATAGAAAAGATTGGCTCCCAAAGCCACCATCTGATCTGTCAGGGGACCGAACAAGACTGAATATATAGACCAATGACTTTATCATATCCTCTACTACCTAGGGATCTGGCTCACCGCAAACCCTCAGCGGTCGCTAACGCTGGAACTCACGAAGTGCGCTCAACCTACACGCATCCTCAACCGGCTCAGATGGTACTATATACTTCTCAATAGGTGGAGGTGCTACTACCTTCCTACCTGGAGTAAGGGGATCAAGGGATAGACCATGAACTAAGGCCGCGTCAATCATTGGGTCATTGTCATGAACCAAAGTTGGTATCCTGGATAGCTGTGGTCACAGAGGCATCATGAAAGTTATCAAGGAGTACCACAATAAAATGAGGATATATAAATATATATATTGATAATAAAATAATGGGGATCTGACTCAAGAAGGATAGTGAAATTCTCAATCCTATATGATTCATGTACCATTGTTTCCTACAATAAATGTCTCAGGGTGATGATTCGATAAGCAGGTAATCAGGGTCCTAGTGAATGGATATATCAGCCACCCAAACCATCACTGGACTCCTTGGCCTAAGATCCACACTCTAGACACATCGAAACTATTTCCCTAAACTCAACCAATCCATTTTAGGTAATTTCCGAACAACATCCCAACAAATAAACCACCTCTAATACCAATCTTTCACAACCCGAACCATGTCAACCTCGAGCCGCAACTACCCCAAGACCAACTCCATAGTCCAAGGGGTGGTGACTAGTGTTGGAGCCATAAATTACTCATGGATTCCTTCTCTTATGTACCTGTACACACACACAGAACCTACTCAATGAAAAATTGTAGATGGAAAGAAATAAATAATGAAACACTATTATAAATAAACTAAAAGATAAATGGACCACTAAACAGAACAAATTATGGTAGTGAAAACTAAAAATAAAATGAAAAAAATACATTGCCACCTAGAAATATGTCCCAACCTAACTAAACTAGAAAAGAGAACAATCTGATATCCTAAATCCTGCATCCCAAGCTACAACCACCGTACGCGGTCCAAGTACCCAGTATCCCTATGTTTCTTTGATGTCAAAATCAACCAGTCTAAAATATGAAAAATACATGACATGTTTTGGGAAAATCCCATGTATGGGTGAGTATATAAATACCCAATAAAACACCCTAAAAGGAAGGGGGAGTAGTAAAAGATACAATTGAAGAGGGAAAGTAGTAGATAGAACAAGGTATGGTAAAAAATTATAGCTCAAACTAATAAGAGACTGAAAGAAAAATCATCCAAACACATGGATATATAAATTATAAGAAGATGAACTTCTCATCAAGTCTTCTCTACATATAGTAAGAGAGTAGACTCATTCAACAATGAGAAGCTAATCATGGAAAGCACATGGCATACCCCATGCATCTTCAACTCTCATAGAAGGAGAGTAACCAAAACCCAAGAGTGGGTAATAAAATAGGATATATATATATATATATATATATATGCTCAGTCAAAGAGCCCCCAAAAAAGGATTAAGGGGATCTCTATCTCATTGATCAGCCTAAGACGATAAATAACCAACAGTTCCAAGGTGTAGTCCACCTGCAATGCCCAACACCTCATGCATCAGCCTAGGGCACACAAGTTAAAGGGACTCAGTCAACTCACCTTGATACTATCCACTTTGGGAAGAACTGACTTATCTTCAAAGTTTTAATTCATGTCCCTAAGATGCATCTTGGTGGGGAAAGTGCCCCACTTTCTCATGAGTCCAAATTTATGTCAATACATGGTTCATAACTACGCCACACAATCGAGTGGTCACCACTTTTTGGAAAGGATCCCATTCCCTAATACGAGAGGAGGGTCCTTCTCTGGTTGTCACCAAGGAATGCCACTACCCAGCCTAGCTGGAGGGTACCGCTCATGAAGGTTACTGGGGAACAACACTGCCCAATCCTACTAGAGGGAAGGACTGGTGAGTCATCAGGTAAATTAAACTACCCATCCCAGCTAGAGGGTTACACCTAGTAGATATCATCGGGGAATGACACTACCTAGCCTAGTAGGAGGGTAATTATAGAATGTCAAGGAACTCCACTACCCATTACTATTGGAGGGTAACTCATAAAGGTCATAGGGGAATGCCCGTACACAGTCCTACTAGAGGGTAAGCCCAGATTTTCGATTGGGGGATGCCACTACCCAACCCAGCTAGAGGGTATGCCCATGATTGTCATCGAGGATTGCCACTACCTAGCCCTGCTGTAGAGTAAGCCCAATACTACTGTGGTGGTTCTGTATGATTACGGTCATCATCAAGTCTCACCTCAAAATGATTCAAACTCGTAACATTTTTATCGTATCTTGAAATATTCTTTGGAGGGAACCACAACATTATTTGGGAAAAAACTCAGAATAGGCATCTCACGAGACAAAATACGAGTCCAAATGAAGGAGATAAAGGGGTTTGAAGGTCACTTGAAAGAGCTCAAGTAGAACAAGGCATGTGTTCCCTCCTCACTTCCTGGACATGTATCTGGTCAGTACATAGGTCCTTCCTCTCGGTATTGCAGCTTCCACCCTTGATGGTCCAAACTCAAACAATCAATTCATTCAGCTTCATTCTACAATATTCTTGGATCTATACTCCAGTCAACATTCTACTGTCATTTCATCGATTCTCCATGAATCTGAGCACCCAAAAGAGCTCCATTTTCACAACAACTATCGAACCAGGAACCATGGGGTTCCAATAGAGAAGGACGTGATGAATGGGGAAAAAATGAACCAATAACAAGGGGTTCGATGATCGGTAGCCAAGATTTCTTGGTCAAAAATCAAGAATGTGCAATCCAGATTAGAAACAATTGATAAAATAAAGTTTCAATACTCAATCCCAATAAAAGGTTTGAAAACATGGTGTAGATAGAAGGATAAAAGATGATCTACCAAATAATTTAATTATAAGTGATATAAAAAAAAATAATGAGTCTTACATCTTATTTGGATCAATATCTAGTAAATAACGTGCTCACATAATGGTCATAAGAAGCTTCTACATTTTTCTCACTTCGATCCTCCTGGATCCAAAGGTTTTTTGTTCTTTGAAGGAAATCTTCAGGGGGAGGATGAAGCTCTCACTATGGGATGAGATAATTACGAGCCTTACTTGGACCAAATACCCCTAAAGACTTATTTAAAAACCCTAAATTTAGTCAAAGTCAATTTAATCAATTAATAAATTAATGAATAAAATTACTTAAATGCACCGCCAATAAGCAAGGGGTCCAAACATCCCATGTTGAATCATTTTACATCATTCCTAGGGAAATATCCATGTTCCGAACCGAACCGTGGTCTCAGATTTCTTATCCGATCAACCATTTAGGAGTTTGACCATTTTCTTTAATTAACCATGAGGGAGAAATTATAATGTATTTAATATTTTTATAAAATTAATTTCGGGCACACTGGGCCTCAGAATCACACATCGTCTCAGTGCATAGCTCTGGAAATATATTTAGAAATATTTCAAATTCTTACTAGGAAAAATCGGGTCTCTACAAGAATTTGGAACACATTTCTTCATATATATATATATCTATCTATATAGGTTGTTAACCGATTCAAATTGTATATTTAGGAGTGATTTCTTTTTAGAAAACAACATGTTTATAGTTTTTCTACCATTATAGAGTCTCTAAATATATTTCATTAATCTTAAATTTTAAATTTTATGCTCATTTTTTTTAAAAGTTGGTTTTTTTCATTTTCTATAAAAAAATAGTTTAAATTGAGAAGAAAAAGAATTATTCTTATTGAAACTTTTATATTTATCTTTAACTACATTAAATTATTCTTCTAGCATACTACTGTATTAAAATAAATCATCATTAGAAATATTTTAATTACTATTTTCATTCTTATAATGATTACAAATATTTCTAGGAGATACTAGAAAAATATTTGATACATAAGATGTGTTTTTCCTAAAACACATATTATACCTATCATTTTTGTATTATCTACTTGAATTAGAATCACTTGAAATTTATTCTGAATAATTCAAGGTATATTTAATAGACATATTATATTTTATAAATTTTCCTCTCACTTTTTATTATACATTAACTTGGGATAGTCTTCTTTTATATATCCTTTTATTTTACCATCATAGTATATTACCGTATTAATGTATTCATCATTTTTCGTTTTTTTTTAAATTTCTATTTCTATCATTCTTAAATTGATAAATAGTTTTTTTTGAAGAATTTATTCTCCTTATATAACTTTTTTAATTGTTTTTCTATGTGATCCATTTCCTCATCACTGTCTGTAGAGGACACTTCATCACTCAAATTTTCATCTTTGATATTTCTGTTTAGCTTTGAGTTAGAATTTTTGATGCATAATGACTTCCACTTTGCTTAATATTACTCTTATTTATTTACTTGTAATTCCTCCTCCCATATCATAAGTTAACCAATGAGTTATTTTACTGGTAGTTAACTGATGTTGTAGGATTCTCTAATGAAAATTTAATTTCATCACTACCGAGCAGGTAGACATCGTAGCAATCACATCCTTTGATCTTTGTCAGCAATTGTCATTCTAGGTGTATGAATAGTGTTTACTATTTCATTGATCCAAAGATACATATTAGAAATGGTATCATTAGGATTAATTTTTAATTTTTTTTACTTAATATTATAAGTATTTAAACACATTTCTTTAACCTTGGAAGTAATTTCATGAGAAATAGCCATTGTATCCCATATTTCAAATGCAGTTGAAAATAGAGATATTCTATCAATATAAACTTCTCCTAAAAAAAAATATAATTCATTAATTTCTTTAAAATTTGAATCATAATATACTTTTATAATAAAATCCCATGTATTTCGTAGAGTAATGTGTATTTTATATTTTTTTTTATTACAATCCAAATATCAAATTCCATGCTCTCTATATGGATTTTCATCTTGATCTTACATTAAGAATAATTAGTACCTTTAAAAGAAGGGGTATAGTTAGTAGTGGAATATTCAATATTATTTTTAATATCCATAAAGATATTAGTTTAGAAGTAACGTAAATTATGATCATTAAATACAACAAGATCAAAGTAAAAAGTAATTGAAACTTTTTATGATACAAACTGTTTGTCAGAGTGGAACAGATAAGAGGGGGTGTATTGAGTTTCCAATAAAATATTTAAGTGAAATGTATTTAAAAACTAAATCCCCAATTTGATAAAAATTACTAGATAATTAAATTTCTAGAATTATATAATTTTTTATTTCAAAAAGGTTCTAAAAAGTTTGATAAAAAAAGAGTTAAACTAATTTTTTAAACACTATAACTTTTGAAACTAATCTACTAGTAACAAAAACCTTTTATAAAACACAATCTAAATATTAATATTAATGTAGAGTTTTTTTATTATATTTAAAATAGATACCGGTTTATTATTTAAAATAATGAAAACAAAAGTGGAAATAACATATCAAAAATTAAACAAGTGGTTCATTATTAAGCCAAGACCTAACCCCCTCCACTTGGAAATAACTTGATACCAAGTATTTTATTATTAAATAATCCTATTCAAAACATGGATTGGGGTTTTAAAAAAATTTCACTCAAATAGACCCAGTTAAAATCCTATTACATAGTTCTACATGGGAAAAAGGATCTAGGTCACACGCATCCTCTTCCATAGTTGTACATGGGATGAAAAAATAAAATATTTTAAATAGAGTTCCAATAAATCTATAATTTAGTTCATGAGACTTCATTTATCGATAAAAAATGTAAACTAAGACAAAAATAAAAATAATAACTAAAACGGGAATAGAAAAGTAATAAAAATGTAAAAAATAGGTGCATCTAAATCTGATCATCTTCGGTTATTCATAAGTCTTTGAATTTCTCCTTGAAAATATTCAACCATGTTTTCATAGAAAGTGTAAAAAAATTGAGAATCAGAAGGTGTTATAAAATATTTATCTTTTTTAGAATCGGCTCATGCATATGCTCCTCTATTTTTCAATATATGCAACATTCCATTTATCAACATGTGCCTCTTTGTCTTAAAAAGTACTCCATCCAAAATTATAAATTGGAGAACATTCAATGCCACATTAATTATGATTTATATATAATTACTTCTTCAAAATATAGCCATTTGTGATTTTTAAAATCATTATGGGTAAGTTAGACATGGACTGATATCTTTACTTAAAACATGGTAACTTGAGGTCATGGTCAGTTGGCACAATCATCTGACCTAAAAAAATTCCATGGTCACTTTATTTGTTCATACAGTAGGTTCATGAATTCATGTGGTGAGTTATTTTCTTCATATGGCTACAAAAATTTGTTGCATGGTAGCATCATTACTTCACGATTAGTTCAAATTATTCAAAAGATAAGTACATTAGACATGTGGTATGTTGTCATGGTAATTTCTGGACTTATCAATTTTTTCATGTTTTTCTAGAAAAAAATTCACTAATAGAAAACATGAAATTATTTAATAACATTATAAACATGATTTGGGTCCATTAAAATAATAAAGTTATAGTATATTCTAACACGAGCGTTTACTCATTAAAAACCAATATTTTTATAAAGAAAAATGACCCTCAGAAGGTGGAGGATTGACTAGGAATGATTGAAATAATTTTTTAATTCCTAGAGACTCCTCATTCCATTAATGATTAGTGCACCATATTTAACTTAGGAGACCCCATTAAAATGTGGTGGGACTGAGTTTTGTTAGAAAAAAAGCATGATTTATTATAGTGGGAATTATTCATGGGAATATTTAGTGAGAAATTATACCCAAATACTATAACCGTGATGAAATATATGGAGTTTATCAATATGATGTAATGAAACTGGATAATGATGGAGTATGCAAATCACCTTTTCAAGATATCTATGTTTTTATCTGAGGTTGTGTATAATGATAATATAATGTGTTAAAGGTTTCATATGGATGTTAAATCAGATATTTGGTCATAAGAATTCATGTTTTTTTATACCACAAATATTGAGGTGGTGGATAAGGATTTAATGACAAATATTGACCTGGTCAGTAAGTCAGGCTAACTAAAGATCCTCCTATATATGGTGGTTGTTCCAATAACTCTTTTAAAAGGAATATATATTGGAGTTAGTTTGATATAGGAGATAGTGGTGGTTCTTCTTAGAATCCTTTTACTTCAACATCATCAGTGGTTAGTTTCCTGAATTTTTATCAGTGTGAATAGATGTCGAACATGAATATTTTTTGATCCGAGCTACAAAAAACAAGTAACTCATGTGGAAATTATGGTTACCTATAGATATTATGTCAATATTTTTCTTCCCTTCACCCACTTATATTATTTTTAACACTTGGGGCATCTATGGTGCAGTTTTATGATTCATGGAAAATATGGTTGTAGCTAAAGGCCTCGAGAATAAACATGTTACATATATTTGACGAGTTTCTAATGGAAGTTGATATAGGACCTGAAATTGTGGGAGGTGATATTTAGGTTTCATATAGATTATTGACTAATTTATTTTATATATGTGCCTCTTACTCTATGTCAACTCATATGGTGGATGTTTTAAAACATCCAATTGTACTCATTCCATTCATCATGGAATTGATAATGCCTCTAGGAAAAAAGAAGGAGATAAGTTTCCAATGTCCATCATGATATTTATTTATGTGATACATTGATCTGGTTTGGGATTTTTTGGTCTTCAACTGGGACTTGTTTGATGTTATAAACACGATTAATTAGTTAATGTATCATAAGGTTCATATTGATTATGATCATTGAGGGGATGCCATTTACCACCACTGAAGGGAACTCATGTGTGTCTCATAGAGCTTGGGACCCATAATTCAATTGGGTGAGACACCCCCTTCCAGAAAATGGTAAATTGGTTTCTAGGTCTTTAGTTGAAATTGGATATGAAGATTTCAGTGGTGTGCTTCCTCCAGTTATTAGTGAGTTTCCTGAAGTGGTTCTAGTTGATTTTTAGGTTTTACTTTGAAGAGGTAATTGGGATTTTCAATTGAACTAGTTCTAGGAACTCAACTAGTATTTATACCATCATAATGTATTTATCTAGTTGAGTTGATGGAGAGGTTGATTTAGATGGATGATATGATGTTTTTGGCCATTATTTGCTCAAGTGTGTCAACTTGGGTAGATCCTGTGGTATTTTATAAGAAATTTTATTGAACTATCTGCTTATTCATTTATTATCAAAATATTAATCCAGTAATGGTCAAGAATAAATATCAATGTCCTCACATTGATAATTTGTTTAATCAGTTGAAAGGGTAAAATTTGTTCTCTAAGAATGATCTTTGGTCTAGTTATCACCAACTCAAAATCAAGGAGTCAGATATTCCAATGACTACCATCAGGATCAAGTATGGAAACTACGAGTACCATGTTATTATGTTTGTATTAACTAATTATACTAATATCTTCATGGAAATAATGAATTAGATTTTCTTCTAGTATCTTGAAACTTTTGTCATGGTGTTTGTGGAAGAAATTATAGTGTACTATAAAAATGAATAACATAATGTGAATCATTAGAGGCATGTTTTTGGAATACTTAGGGATCACCACAAATATGAATAATTATAAAAGTGAAAGATCCATATCTGAGATGTTATGTTCTTGGAATATGTGATCTTAGAACCAGGTATTTCAGTTGTTCATGAAAAGGCATCTCCTATTATGTCATGGGAAGAACTATAGGATGTATTTGAGATTCAAATCTTTCTGTGTTTGTTAGGATATTATCATCGGTAATTAAAGGATTTATTAAATCTCACATCACCTTTGAATAATATCATCAAGAAGGGGGTGGAGTTCTTATGGGTTTCAAAGTGTTAGGAATCCTTGGAGAATCTAATGAATCATTTTTCCTCATTATTAATTTTGACATTACTAGAAACTGAGAAGGGACATATAGTTTATTGTGATTATTTAGATGCAGGATTGGGTTGCATCCTTGAATAAGGGAATCATATTGTGTCTTATGGATCACGTTATCATTGACAACATGTGTGGAATTATCCAACTAATTATTTAGAACCTAAAGCTGTTGTTCATTCCCTTAAAAGTTTATGTTACTATCTTTTCAGTGACTTTTTTTTTCATTTAATCTAATGATAAGTGTTTGGGTTACACAATTTCTCAAAAATATTTAAACTATAGGTAGAGACTATTGGTGTAATACATGTAGTCATTACACTTTAACATTTCCTATACTCTAGGAAAGAGTAATGTGGTTTCCAATGCTTTGAGATTAATTTTACCATCTTATGATATAGAGGTAGAAAAGGATGAGATGATCTTGATTGGAATGTTTGCATAGATGTACTTGGTAGTTAGGGATGAGGTGTTTGTTTATATTATGGCTAATGTTCATTCAAAATAATATCTCATTGAGATGATTCTCCAATATTAGTAGTAGGAAAATTATTTCCATAATATCATAGATTCTTTATATGGTGGGGAGAACATTGGTGATTGGGATTTATCCCAAGAATTTATTCTTCATATCAAAAATTAGTATGTTGTTCCATTGACTATGAGGAAGGTCATGTTGGGGGATTATCATCATTTTTTGTGAGTTCTACACCCTTAAAAGCAAATTTTATGATATGAAGTGTTAGTTCCAGTGGCTTGGTATGAAACAATATCTAGAAGACTTTATATCTCGATTATATTCTTTCCAACACATTAAGATTTAGCTTTAGAAGACATCCAGTTTGATTCAACCTATTCCCATTCTAACATGAAAATCAAATGATATTTATATGCATTTCATTATTGGTTACCTTGAACTCCTTGAGGTTATAAAAAAATTTAGGAACTGATAAATTGGTTGACCAAGTAGGACCTTTTCTTTCTAATTCATGACACCACTAAGGTATAAGACTTGGGGAAATTTTATGTGTACTAAATCATAAGGTTGCATGGGATTACTATAACCATTATCTTGGATAGAGACCCACTATTTACCTAAATGTTTTGGAAGGTCCTACAGGAATAAATGGGAACTTATGTCAAGTTGAGCATGAAATATCATTCCTAGATGTATTGGAAAAAAGAAAAGTATAATCAAATTTTGAAAGATATGCTCCATCCTTATATCCTAGATTTCAGAGGTTCTTAGGATGGTCACTTTGGTTAGGTTTAATTTTATTATAAAAAAATTACTAGTAATCCATCTGGATATAACCTTTTTAGGATTTTTATGGATGACCCTGAAATTCCACTCTCTAATAGTTTATGGTTGGTGAATATTCCTTGATATGACTGATCTTGGTTTAAGAAATAGTACTAAAGATACATTTGGATTTTCATTATTTGGTGATGAAAATGATACATTATAAACCTTATAAATATCAACATCATCTTCCTTTGTAATTTTTGTTCAGTCATCAGGTTTTCTTTAAAGTTTCTCCCAACTTACATCATCTATAGCTTGGACCGAAAGTGAATCTCGCTCCTATGTATGTGAGGCCATTTTAGGTCATTTATTGGATTGAAAAGGTGGTTTATCTCTTGGATTTACAACCACAATTATCTATGATCCAACACATTTTACATGTGTATCAACTCAAAATCTATCAACATAACCCATATGATGTTCTCAATTGTGAATACCTTGACATAAAACCTGATATATATGTGAAAAACCAACTATTAGTAGTTGTTGATTCTCAAGTGAATGTTTTTCCATAGAATGTATTTACTGATGTTTTGAATTATATGGAAGCATTGGATATACTCAAATTATATTTGGGAGTAGGATTTTATAACGTGAGATAAATGGAACAATCTCTTTATGGAAAATCCTTCTTCAACCAAGGTTTCTTGTGGAAGAAAGCAATATGGTTGTGGGAATTGTGACATCCTATCATTGTTTTCTACTATGACCATAATAAGTTTATATTCTTAGTATTTTGGTTGATATATTATTTTTTTATCTAGTTTAATATTTTTAGAGGGGTTAGGGGTGTTTTCTTATTGAGTCAGTGGGATGTTTACATGAACCTGCATCTAGTAAAGCTTCAGGTGAGACTTTAGCTAGACAATGAGGGACATCGGCCAACTAGTGGGCATGGAAGTAGAAATATAATTCTTCTATATCCACTATCTAATTTAGGGCCTCAATTATCTATCCATTAGGCTATCATGTAGCCACTACATTTCTGTAGTGGCCACTAGCCTACCGATGGGCTTTCATCGTCTTGTCGGTGCCGCTGATTTGGTTCTGCTATGTATGGGTGTTATTATCTTTTTATACCATTAAAACCATAATTAAAATTCTTAATCCTCATATCTATATCCTAAATTTACCCATTAAAACATGGATACACTCTTGGGACACCATTGTCTCTACCAAAAAAATTACATAGTGGATATAAGTGCCAATCAAAGTTGTATACCTCTTTCTATATGTTTATCTCTATTTCGATCTTAAATATACTTTTTATTTTGTTATATATTGTTTTTCTCTTTGGAAAAACTATGTGAACAATTATATTTTTTAGTTTTGAGTTTCTAGTTGTATTCCATTAAGATTCATTTTGGAATTGAAGTAATTTTTTCGGATCTCTAATACAATTGGTGTATTTTTGGGAATTAGGGGGTAAGTAATTCCTTTAGATTCCTTTGTTCTAAAAAGTGATAATTTGGATATTCCAAAATGTGAATTATTATTTTAGGATCCTTCATCTATTCTAAGTATCCTTGGTTCATCTTTCTATGTGGTTCCATTTCAAAATTTATATTCAAAGTGTTTCAGGGTAGGTGGTTTCCTGAATTAGATTTATCTTATAAATCTCGCTTTATTTCTCTTTTAAATTGGTTTCTAAATGATTGGAGAACATGATTTATGTATTTTTCTTGGAAATGGATTATAAAATGATTATAAATTCATTACTTGTGAATATAGTGTTTTTGGAAATGATTTATGAAAATGGATTTCTCACTTGGTGTTGTTAATAGAAATGGTTTAAAAGCCTGATATATATTATTTCAAAGATTAAAATCCCTTTGAATGTTTTTTTGTCGATAAACTAACTATTTTCAATGTTTAGGTGGTGATCCATCCTCAAAGAAGAATGTTTTCTTGCTAAAAAAGTTTTCTAGGGTAATGTGTGCACTAGGTTTGCAAAGTTATGGTAAGGGTCCACTCCCGAGACTGAACTCTCACCCTTAGACTTATTTTTCTAGGGTAATTTTCACATCATGTGGCCTACTAATCACATGAAATTGTACAATGATCCTTACTGATCAAGAATTCATTTTAACCTAAGGGAAATATTTACCTATTTAAACATTTAAAATGCATAGTTAGTCTGTATATGGAAATGATTTAGAAACTGGGTTATTGATATATTAAATAAAACATGAAAAGGGGATATTTCCATGTTTTATATTGAACTGTGTAAAATTTTATGACATGCCTTATTTTTTTTACTTGATCATTGTTGGTTTATTATATAATTGATTCTTATGAAACACTAGGTGTAATTCTTCTGGACCCATTTTTCCCACATCCTACATACACTTTTGGGTGTATATGGGTACTATATTTTCTAATGAATATAAGGTAAAGGAATCAAAAGTTGGTGGTGGGTTTGTTCATTAGAAATTTTTGAGAGTTTGTTGGTTGCTTTTTGTCACATGGAGATGGGTTTTTAGTATTATCATACTTTGGTTTGGTTTTGTGGTTTTGGAAGCTATTTTGCCTTATTTTTATATTTTTTCTAATTTTGACTTGTATTGGAATAACAATTATATTTTTATTATGGATATCATGTTTCATGTTATCTTATGAAAAAATAATTCTTAAAGATAGTTCTTAAATTCCCAAATGATCATCATTAGCCAGTGGGGATTCAGAACTCCCTTTAGACCATGTTGGGGACCAGCTTGGGTTCTAGATAGTTGGTTCAACTAGGATGGTTCATTACATTAACCCTTAGAACTGGGAAACAACTTAATTCATTATTGGAGAAATAATACTTAGGCTTATAAAAATATAAGACTATTTATCTTTTTTCATATGTTATCAACATATCTTTCATGGTAAACTATTACTCTCCCACTAACAACTTATATGAAATCCTAGAATACATTCATTCTAATTGAATATTCTATGAACTTTATTATTTTTTTGATCCATTAATCAATCCTTGAAACTATAATTCCTTATTGGATTTATTCTATTTCACCTACCCTTATTACCACACTTTATATAAATCTTCTATAAGATTTCCACTAAGCAAGGCAATCTTGACATCCAATACCCAACATAATGATCACTAAAATTTTCTACTACTATTAGTTTCATGATTTTACCACCCATATATTGAATTTTTTAAATACCCACCAATAGTTTTACATTAATTATAGAAACTATAAAATACAAAACAAAAATTTAGTACATGGAATTTATCTTTATATTTGTATGAAAATTTCAATCATAGTTAGTGTCAACTTACTACTCCATGTTAGATTAATTATAATGGTCAAATAATATATCACATACCTAGGTTAATATCAAACCAACACTATTGTTTTAACATTCCAACATAGTATGTGTATCTAGAACAATTACTCTCATCAAGACATTAGAGTTTTGGGGTCCTATAAAAACTAGTGTGTATCTGGAGGATAGAATTAATTGAAGTATATCTTATTCCAACTATCTAAAAGAGACATTCTTCCCTTATAAAGATATAGTTAGTATTTATTAATACCCTTATATATTAATGATGTTATTATCCTTAGTTTATATATGATAATTAAATTAGATGCACTTTGTGTTTCCTTTGATGTGTCTTCGAAGCTTAATACAAATTTAACAAATAGTTCCCCTTAAAAACTTATGGTGTTGAAATAATGGACTCCCATCATTTAATTAATTATATTATATCCATTAGTCAATATAGTTATAATATGGTTTGTTATTATTATGTTATTTTTAAAACATGCCTATAAAGGAATCATGGAAGAATTGAAATACACATTAGACTCATCATCTATTATACTTATACTATTACCACCTCTATGATGTGAAAAATTTAATATCTGTATAGTAAAAACATTACTACAAATTTAAATAATTGATGAATACCTAGTTAAGATATACTCTAGAAAACCCACTCGTAGGATTTAATATCTTTCACCATGTGTATTCATTTCTTCATTGTGAATTAATTTTTTTTATTAAACTAATCTCATGAATTTAATTGATTTCCATTTACCATATCTTTATAATAGTTCATTAATTAAATCTTAATTGATAATGGAAGTTTTTTGTATTTATTTTATTTATAAATGTTTCATTATCTAAAACATAATAAGTATGTGAAACTATGATTTCATGACTAAATTTCGTTTTAGTTTACTAAGAATTATATTTCCAAAACTAGGTATGAATCATATATCATATATTCATCATTTGTATACCATATTAGGCATAATTTATTCACATATTATTTAAAAAATTAAGTATAATGTACCATAAAACATTCATATCATATTAAATAATGTCTAATTATGTCTAATTAGACATTAGGATAAACATTTTAGTAACACTAAATACATTTTAAATTTAATCAATACAATATTCAAACATATATTGTGTCCACCTCTTTTATAACCAAGGAATCACCCTTTCTAATCATTCATATAGTTCAAATTACTTATTCTAATACTTCTAATTTTTTTTAGTTCCTATTTTTGAATACAAGGTTGTGATATACATATTTTTCTTAATAGATAACAAGTTAAATTAAAATATTACATGTAATGATGAATATATAGAACATTTAAAATTATTAACACTTCTTCAAATTTCACCTTTTAGAGACCTTTTTGGACACATGAAAATAAAATACCCTCATGTTCATTGTTCCCCCATTAAATTCATTATAAATTTGAAGGATTATGTAATGTCTCCATCGAATCTAAAACAGTTATGGACTTTTCAACATTATATTTCTATTTTTTTACTAAAAAAGGTGACAAATCATGTTCCAACTAATCCTTAACTACTTATAGAAGAATAGTTAAAATATTCTCTAAAAACTCAACTAATCTATTCATCCTATAATTCATTATGAATATAGAGAACCCAAGAGGTAAGAATGATAGTAAGTCATTAATGTAATATTTCATATCCATATGGAATCCTGATCACACTAACTAAACTATATACTCCAACATTATAAATATATGATCAATATCTAGGTATGTTTCTTCTAGTTTAAATTGGTATAGTGTGGTAATAATATATTTTATCTAAAGAATCTCTTTCATTTTTTTTCATGTTCAATGAGATTATTATTTATGGTGTAAGAATCCATGTCCTTATGTTGTATCATAATATCTATGGACATATATGATAAAATTATGTAATGGATATAAGAATTATCCTCCTTGAATCATTGGTAGGATTCTTTATCACTTCCACTTGCATGTTGAGGTGGCTAAATAGATATATGGGGTTCCAACACATAATAAAATTTTTTATCTAGTACTGTAGTGTATAAATGATTGAAACACTCTTGGAAATTTATAATATTCAAGAAATGGTATCTCCATAAAAATTATCACAATGTTCCTATGGTTTCATATTCATTTTATATATTACATAAATAATATTTATATAGTGTTTTCTTGATTACCAAAAGTGTGACGTTATAACTTTTATTTATTATCCTCTCACTATTTTATCAAATCCTAATCTAAATCACCATTGGATTTTATATATCTTATACTACAGATATTTTAGTGGAAAATATCCCTATACGCCTTCTCATAATATTGGTAAGGGCCTGACAAGTTATTCAAATGTTTATAGGTTGGTGGGTCTTTCCAACTATAGTAAATTATAGTTCCTTGATCCATTGAGTGGACTCACCAATATCAAAATCCAATAATCATATTTCAACAACACTTGTATAAATTTTGAACCAAGTCTCACCTAAAAAATCGACCATTAATGAAAACAAGTTTAATTCAACCAAAATGATTTTATAAAACTCCCCAGTAATTGAAATCAATCTAATCACGGCCAAAATGTACTTTTAACTATAACTACATCTTACCTCAAGTAATGGATGACTATTCCGAATTAATATTCACTTTAGGGAATTTATATTTAGATATATTTTTTTATTTTATACTTTTACATGTTTGTTAATATTATATGGGTTTTATATAATTTAGTTAACTATGTAGGATAAACTAATTTATGCAGAATCCATTTATTTTATTCAAACTTATATGATTAGTATTTCATTTACTTTTTGTGACCTTGTTTTAAGATTCCAATAATCATAAATAATTTTTTATTCTCTAAAATAAAATAAAATAAATATATATGGTATGATCATGATATTTTCTAAAAATTGGTTTATCGAGTAGATGATAATCTAACCCTTGACTCCATGGAATAACCCCTTGAACCAAGCTTGTTTTGAGTTTTTACATTCCACTTGGATGAATTTATCAAATTGGTTGGTTTCATATAAACTCATGTTTTGAACCACATAATCTGCTTGGAGTTCCATCATTTACATGTATTTAGTCATATGTTGGTGAGGGGAACCAGTGTAACACCCCGAGATTTTTTGAAAAATATTCTTTTTAATTTTATTGATGTCTTGTGTTGTACGTTACAACAAAGGAGTCTTTCACAACACGCAATGCTAACTTGGATTCATTACACGTAATCCCGACCTTCCTCAATAGCATGTGTTGTATGCAATACCGAGTTTCACTAAACAACGATATGTTATTAAAATATTATTAAAACTAGCCGTTATGAATAGTAATAACCACTTTTTAAAATTTTGTAAATTTCATCTTTCAAAATGGACTTCATTTTTGGATTCGGAATATCAAAATTACCCTAGGGTGAAATTTTGGTATTTTTCTGAAAACATTCAATTTTTGATGAATAGTGAAATCACTGGGTTACTATTTAAAAACCGACTTTGTATTTAAATAATTATTTATTTTATTTAAAATTAATTTAGGTCCAAATTGACACATAATACCCATATAAGTTCAATGTAATTCATTGGAGTCATTTTATAATAATTTTAGATATATAAAAATTTTATTGAACTTTTGACCCTCTTTTCCCCACCTCCTAAGAGAATTTGCAAATTTACATAAAACTTAATTTTACCGCTTTTGTGAATGGAATTCAAAAATCCGAGAGACATGGTTTATTTCAGTAAGTAAAATGTGGTTCAATGAGATGAAAATAATTTCTGGTGAATAGTAACTTTTTACTTTTATTTACCACAGTTAAAAGTAAATAGGGTAATTAAGGGTAAAAATGATATTATTATTACCCTAACACATGTCCTAATTCTATTTTATAAGTGTAATTCGACCAAAAACAACCTTAGGAATAAAATATGACCATTTAGGCCCACTTGGATTAGATTAGGGCATTTAATATTAATTTATTTAAAGAAGGGTTGAAATAGTTCAAATCAAAGATTAATAAGTAAATCATTTTTAATATAGGGTTATACATAATATAAATTCGACTATAAATATTCATTATAACGATACAAATATTTTCTACATAATGGTATTTTATTTATAATTTTTAGACATTAAATAATTTAATTTATTTTTGACACAATGATTATGTAGTAATTATCTTATTAATGAAATATTGACATAATTGATGTTATAAATACCCAAATAAATGTAATTTGAGACTTTTTATGAATTCCACTAATTTTATAGGTTAATATGACATGTTATTATTGATTTAGTTAACTTTTTTCCAAATAATCATTCTGTTATGATTTTCACAAAAATGAGTTACCAAATAGTGTCAAAATTGATATAAAATAGTTTTTAAAACATATATTATATTATTAATTGATATTTTATTAATAAAAATCTAAGGTTCGGCCAAATGACTTAGATAAGGTTATATATATTAATAATAGACAACTTGGGGTTCTTTTGTCTTGTTATAGTATGTTTATTAACCTTATAGTGTAAGAAAACAAGAAGACACGGTAAAAGTAAAATTATTTAACTAAAGGATAAATCTAAATGATAAGGTTAAAATAGAAACCTAACCATGTCTAAATTCTATTGGATGAGAGGATTTCGACCCATCCCCACCTAAGCTTAGAAATAAATCAATTTGTCGCTATTAAAAACCGAATATGACTTTATAATAAAATAATATTTTTAGTTTTTCCAAAGGTGCCCCTCTCCTCCCTTATAAAAGGGAACCTCCTCCCTCTCTTCCTCACACCACTTTGAGCCTTAAATCTCGGAAAAACCCTGCCAAATTCTCTTATAAACTTCTCTAGAAACATCCTAGAGTTCCTGGTCTTCTTCAAAGACCAATTTTAGTGCCCTAAGAGGAGTTCTCAAAGAGGCGCTTCAAAGAAGAGGTAATGTCCGTTACCGATTCTTTCAACTTTATTTCTTCTTCCACTTCTTCTTCTTTAGTTGTTTCATTATGAATTAATAACATCAGTATAAATCATATACTGATATGTTATTATAATTATGAAACTACCCTATTTCACCATCTATCCATCCTACGGAAAATGAAATCACCACGCGTGCGTATGTATAGAATACCGTCTCCATGCTCTGGCAAAATCTGTTTTTCCACCAACACCTTACATGGATGGGTATAATGGTGTAAAGAATATCTATATATGGTTATTATAACATCATACTGATTCTGATATATTATACCATCTACTCCAATTTTATTCAATAATTATGGAAATGATATCATCGCTCGTGAGTACGTACGGACTACCGTCTCCACGACGCGATGAGATTCATTATCCATGATAACCATATATGAATGATAATATATATTATATAATGAATAATAATATATATGAAATAATAATTCTACTTGATTTATGTATATATATATGTATGTCATCTATTTAGTTTCATTCAATTCAATAAGGAAACGAAAACAGTATTCATGCGTACGTACGGCCTACCGTCTCCATGAACGGTGTATTTCATTCCTTTTATAGATATATAATATACATATGTATATGATGAATATATATTATATATAAATCATGTTTTACATTCTGGAATTTTTTAAATTAGGATATAAGTAATAATATCAAGCACGAAAAGTCAAAACACATACAATAAATGAAATGATTTTACCCAAAATGATGCTTTAACATGGAATTTACAAAAGAACGGGTAATATAAAGTCATAAGTGAAACATATATGATATCATAACAAATAATATGATAAGTCAATTACATTATTTAAATAATTATACATGAGGTTCGGATACGTATGAATCATATCGAACCTAAGGTAAGGGATAATTATTCCAATCTCATTCTTATCCGAGATTGTTTATTCATAAGTATTTACTGGGGTTATATTTATCATCAATGTCCCTGATTTCTAAGAATGGCTTCATGTATTTTTAAAGTCTTTTTTACCCATTTTTGACTTTTACTACATGGTATGTAAGGAATATTTCTTTTTTTATGTTATGAGGAACTTTTTTTACTTTCCCGGCAAAAGTACGAGAAGAATGATTTTTTTAACTTATACGGCACGAACGGATTTTTACGGTTTTATAAAGCCTTATTTTCATGAAGCTTACTGCAAAATATTTCGTGACTATTTTCAAAAAAAATCCTTTTCTTTTAAAATTGCATGAAATTTTGTGAAAAGAAAATGATTTTGAAGAAAATGGATATTTTCCTCAAGAATTCATTTCAAGTGTTTTATCAAAACCATTTTCATCTAAGATGACATTATTTCACATGTGTATGTTTCAAGTATCATGTCTCTATTATTTACATGGTTTCACTTTTCTAATGATGAAATGATATCCAATTTTTTTGTATGTATTATGTTATGATGGAATGATGTTTGTGAAACCCATTTTATTCTTGGGTTATGATGAATGATTTATGTTTATATTGTGGCACATGAAAGAATGATTTCAATATGAGATGGGTGGGACCTATATCTCCCTCCAATGAATTGGGTAATGATTTATATCTCATGAGATAGACATGGCTAGAATGGTAAGTTAATCCGGTTCAGTGATACATTACTGAAACGAGGAGTGAACTCGATTCTGAAACGGACTTTGTCCACTAAAATGGTCTTGGCAGCAATGCCTTGGCTACTATGGAAATCATAACAGGTGCTGAATGGTTTCCACAATTACATGTTTTATTGCCATGATATTTTATCATGATTAATGTTTCTTTAAGATCTATTCCTTATGTTCTTCCATGTTTTATGTCATTTCTCAAGATTTTGTTGTTTAAAAATTATGTTTATGTTTTTAAGTTCAAATGTATATGATTTGTTTTATTTTATCCATGCTTACCCTTACTAATCATTTGAGCACACCCTTTATATGTTTTCTTTTCTCCAAGATATTAAGAAAGGTTTTAGGTAAGAAAATAAAAGGGGAAGATCTTTATGGGAGATGTTGAAGATCTTTCACCACGATTAGAAGATTACGTTCCGAGTTTCCAAAGGCACTAAACTATTACGGTCCTTATGTGTCTGTTTTTGTTATGTATTAAGTATTCCGCAAAAGTAATGTAATGTCCATGTACGTCAAGCTTTGGGTCTCTACAGTTGGTATTAGAGGAAAGGTTTAGTCAACCTTTGGAAACTAGGATGCGAAAACGTTAGTGTGATCCCTAGAGATATTTCTAAGGTATGTCTAGGGATGTCCCTAAGGATAAGTATACGTATAGGATATAGTCCTAGAACTAATGTAACGATCTTAGAATTTAACATAAGATGTTAAATATTGAGGGAACTCCCCCTTTACTATGTTTTTTCCCTAGCATGATTTTTTCCTCTCACACTATTCTTTTTGGGTTTTAGAAAATGGCAGGAAACAAGAAGATTCACGATAATGGAGGATATGAAAGACAATGGAATGATATTCTTCATGAGAAACGAAATGAAATGGGATTTGGAAGTCCAAACATCATTACTATGCCTAATCAGCAATCTCATAATATGATCAATAATCTCAACTTTGGTAAGTTTCCCAACTCAGATAATGAGAGAAAGATGGAGTTTCATGATGATCATAGAGGGAAGAAAGTTCAATTTCCCTCATGTAAATCATGTGGGAAGAGGCATCAGGGAGATTTTTTCAAAGGAACTGGAAGATGATTTGGGTGTGGAAAAGAAGGACACAAAGCTAGTAAGTGCAAAAGAAAAGGTTCAGTTAACACCATGGACAAGGAGAATGGTATTTCTACGACATCAATAATGATTAAATGTTTTAAATGTGGAATGTACGAGCATTATGCAAACCAATGCCCTAAGGGAAAATCTCATGAAGAGGATAAGCATGGTCATATGGGCAGTATTTATGTGGATGATGATGAGGAGACTACAAATGATATATGAGCTGGAAGAAGTGTTGAAGCTCAGTCAGTTGTTTTAGAAGGTAGTGGAATGATTGTATGTTTATCGAGAGTTATACTATATAGTTAATGGTATTATGGAATAAAGAATCATCTAAGGATTGTTACACTAATGTTTTTTCTAATGTATTTGAAAGTATATGTTGAATGGTTCCAGTAACCATGGAACGTTATTCAGATATTTTTGGAAAGTAGATGATATGCGCATAATGAAGGAATAAGAAGATAATGAGATGTTTGATTGTATTCATGAGATCATGATTTATATAAGGACTAAGTGATATCCTGGATTGAGTGTATAGAATTTTGAGGATTTTGGTATGTGGAAAGTGTTAACTTTTAACTACATTCATGTTTTCACTAAGGTTCAATGGGTATTCATTTTTCAAGAGAATACATGATTAAGGCCTTCGAAGGTTTGGAATGTGACCAACAAGACATATCTTATGATATATGGGGATTAACGATAGTATTAACATTCTTGTTATATGAAATATCTGGTAATCGTTTTCACTATATTAGGAGAGTGGACTACAGTATTATGGATAAGCCAAAAGATTGGAATGCATTATGTTGGACATAAGTTAGTATTGTTTAAGGATAGAAGTTTTTTCGATATTATTGATGGGATGTTATAGTAATGTAGTTTTAGAAAAAGGAAAACCTGCAAAACAGGAGACAACCCATCACGTCAGACAAGGCTGTGGGAATCGAACCCAAAACCGAAGTGCGACTGGCCTTTATCTCCTACCACTGGCCTACAGGAAGTCCCTGGTTAGTAGAAACTAGTTTTATTTTATTAAGCGGTATGATATATGAATTATATCATGTAAGTATTTCTTTTAATTCATCAACTTTAGGGAAATGATCTTGAAAACCAAAAATGTTGCCCTAGTTCCCTTATATCCGATGAATTAGATGGTACCTTAGATCATCCCAAATCTACAGCTTTGTGATTGTTGGCTTTTTCATTACAATGTTCTCTACCACTGTCCATTAGAACATAATGGTTAGGTTTCTCTTCCATATCCATATTTTCACCTATGTTCTCCTATGTGGAAACCCAGTGATTAGTTAATCTGGGTAACCGTTATGTTTCATACTTTAGTTTTTAAAGATTGGTTTTGGTATTCTTTTTTACAATGTGGGTTTCTATTAAAGAAACTTTCGAGTAGTAAACCATTTATAACCCCGACGAATTTCGAGGGCGAAATTCATTTTAAGGGGGGTAGAATGTAACACCATGAGATTTTATGAAAAATATTCTTTTTAATTTTATTGATGTCTTGTGTTGTACGTTACAACAAAGGATTCTGGCACAACACGCAACCCTAACTCGGCTGCATTACACGCAATCGCGACCTTCCTCAATAGTGTGTGTTGTACGCAATGCTGAGTTTCACGAAACAACGATATGCTATTAAAATATTATTAAAACTAGCCGTTATGAATAGTAATAACCACTTTTTGAAATTTTTTAAATTTCAACTTTCAAAATGTACTTCATTTTTGGATTCGGAATATCGAAATTACCCTAAGGTGAAATTTTGGTATTTTTCTGAAAACATTCAATTTTTGATGAATAGTGAAAACACTCGGTTACTATTTAAAAACCGACTTTTTATTTAAAAAACTATTTATTTTATTTAAATTTATTTTAGGTCAAAATTGACACATAATACCTATATAAGTTCAATGTAATTCATTGGAGTCATTTTATAATAATTTTAGATATAAAAAAATTTATTGAACTTTTGACCGTCTTTTACCCACCTCCTAGGAGAATTTGCAAATTTACATAAAACATAATTTTACCGCTTTTGAGAATGTAATTTCAAAAATATGAGAGATAAAGTTTATGTCATTAAGTAAAATGTGGTTCAATGAGATGAAAATAATTTTTGGTGAATAGTAACTTTTTACTTTTATTTACCACGGTTAAAAGTAAATAAGGTAATTAAGGGTAAAAATGATATTATTATTACCCTAACACATGTTCTAATTCTATCGGATAAGAGTAATTCGACCAAAAACAACCTTAGGAATAAAATATGACCATTTAGGCCCACTTGGATTAGATTAGGACATTTAATATTAATTTATTTAAAGAAGGGTTAAAATAGTTAAAATCAAAGTTTAATAAGTAAATCATATTTAATATAGGGTTATAAATAAGATAAATTCGACTATAAATATTCATTAGAAAGATAAAAAGATTTAATACATAATTTTATTTTATTTATAATTTTTAGACCTTAAATAATTTAATTTATTTTTGACACAATGATGATGTAGTAATTATCTTATTAATGAAATATTGACATAATTGATGTTATAAATACCCAAATAAAGGTAATTTGAGACTTTTTATGAATTGCACTAATTTTATAGGTCAATATGACATGTTATTATTGCTTTAGTTAACGTTTTTAGAACTAATCATTCTATTATGATTTTCAAAAAAATCAATTACCAAATAGTGTCAAAATTGACATAAAATAGTTTTAAAAAAATATTATATTATTAACTGTTATTTTATTCCTAAAAATATAAGGTTTGGAAAAATGACTTAGATAAGGTTATATATATTAATAATAAACAAATTGGGATTCGTTTGGCTTGTTATAGTATGTTTATTAACCTTATAGTGTAAGAAAACAAGAAGACACGGTAAAAGTAAAATTATTTAACTTAAGGTTGAATCTAAATGATAAGGTTAAAATAGAAACCTAAACTTGTCTAAATTCTATTGGATGAGATTATTTCGACCCATCCCCACCTTATATTCTAAATAAATCAATTTGGAGCTATTAAAAACCAAATATGACTTTATAATAAAATAATATTTTTAGTTTTTCCAAAGGTGCCCCTCTCCTCCCTTATAAAAGGGCACCTCATCCCTCTCTTCCTCACACCACTTTGAGCCTTAAAGCTCAGCCAACCCCGGAAAAATTCTCTTCTATACTTCCCTATAAACATCCTAGATGTCCTGTTCTTCTTCAAAGACCAATTTTAGTTCCCTAAGAGGAGTTCTCAAAGAGACGCTTCAAAGAAGAGGTAATGTCTGTTATCGATTCTTTCAACTTTATTTCTTCTTCCACTTATTCTTCTTTAGTTGTTTCATTATGAAGTAACAACATCAGTATAAATAATATACTGATATGTTATTATAAGTATGAAACTACCCTATTTCACCATCTATCAATCATACAGAAAATGAAATCACCACGCATGCGTACGTACGGAATACCGTCTCCATGCCGTGGTGAAATATGTTTTTCCACCAACACCTTACATGGATGGGTATAATGGTGTAAATAATAACTATATATGGTTATTATAACATCATAATGATTCTGATATATTATACCATCCACTCCAATTTTATTCAATAATTATGGGAAGTTTATCATCGCTCATGCGTACGTACGGACTACCGTCTCCACGACGCGATGAGATTCATTCTCCATGTTAACCATTAATGAATGACCATATAGTTTATATAATGAATAATAATATATATGAAATAATAATGCTACTAGAGTTATGTATATATATATATATGTATGTCATCTATTTAGTTTCATTCAATTCAATAAGGAAACGAAAACATCGTTCATGCGTACGTACGACCTACCGTCTCCATGAACGGTGTATTTCATTCCTTTTATCGATCTATAATATACATATGTATATTATGAATATATATTATATATAAATCTTGTTTTACATTCTAGAATTTTTTAAATCAGGATATAAGTAATAATATCATGAATGAAAAGTCAAAACACATACAATAAATGAAATGATTTTACCCAAACTGCTGCTTTAACATGGGATTTACAAAAGAAAGGGTAATATAAAGTCATAAGTGAAACATATATGATATCATAACAATTAATATGATAAGTCAATGACATTATTTAAATAATTATACAGGAGGTTCGGATACGTACGAAGCATATCAGACCTAAGGTAAGGGATAATTATTCCAATCTCATTCTTATCCAAGATTGTTTATTCGTAAGCATTTAATGGGGTTATATTTTTCATAAATGTCCCTAATGTATAAGAATGGTTTCATGTATGTTTAAAGTCCTTTTTAACCATTTTTGACTTTTACTACATGTTATGTAAGGAATATTTCTTTGTTTACGTTACGAGGATCTTTTTTGACTTTTTCGGCAAAAGTACGAGAAGAATGTTTTTTTAACCTATACGGCATGAACGGATTTTTACGGTTTTATAAAGCCTTATTTTCATGAAGCTTCCTCCAAAAGATTTCATGACTATTTTCAACAAAATAATTTTCTTTTAAAATTTCGTGACATTTTGTGAAAAGAAAATGATTTTTGAAGAAAAAGGATATTTTCCTCAAGAATTCATTTCAAGTGTTTTATCAAAACCATTTTCATCTAAGATGACATTATTTCACATGTGTATGTTTCAAGTATCATGTCTATATGATTTATATGGTTTCACATTCCTAATGATGAAATGATGTCCAATTTTTTTGTATGGATTACGTTATGATGGAATGATGTTTATGAAACCCATTTTATTCTTGGGTTATGATGAATGATTTATGTTTATATTGTGGCACATGAAAGAATGATTTCAATATGAGATGGGTGGGAACTATATCTCCCTCCAATCCATTGGGTAAAGATTTATATCTCACGAGATAGACATGGATGGAATGGTAAGTTAATCCGATTCAATGTTACAGGACTGAAGCGATGAGTGAACTCGATTTAGAAAGGGACTTTGTCCACTAAGATGGTCTTAGCAGCAAAGCCTTGGCTAGTATGGAAATAATTACAAGTTCTGAATGGTTTCCACAACTACATGTTTTATTCCCATGCTATTTTATCATGATTAATGTTTCTTTATGATCTATTCCTTATGTTCTTCCATGTTTTATGTCATTGATCAAGATTTTGTTGTTTAAACATTATGTTCATGTTTTTAAGTTCAAATGTATATTATTTGTTTTATTTTATCCATGTTTATCCATAATGAGCATTTGAGATCACCCTTTATATATTTTCTTTTTCCCAGGATATTAAGAAATGTTTTAGGTAAGAAAACAAAAGGGGAATATCTTTATGGGAGATGTTGAAGATCTTTCACCACGATTAGAAGATTACGTTCCGAGTTTCCAAAGGTACTAAACTATTATGGTCCTTGTGTGTCTGTTTTTGTTATGTATTAAGTATTTCGTAAAAGAAATGTAATGTCCATGTATGTCATGCTATGGGTCTCTACAACCAGGGGTTAGGGCGATATAAAAGAACCCATGGACACACAATCCCAAACATAATAAATACGGGAGGGGTGACTTTCATACCATCATATTTAATTCAATAAAACTTGTATCACATAGTAAACAAATGTAATAAATATTAAATTAACTAGAAACCAAACTCATACATTGTTCAATCAAGAACATTGTTATCCACAACTGAGATGACTATGCATTCAATAAACAAGATAATATTTATTTTAATTCTTTATTTATTATGATTAATCACTTGAATTAATTAGTTAATTAATTAATTATTTAATCTTAAATGTATATTAGAAAGGTCCTTGAGGTTTCTATCCATTTTAATTTTAAATAAATTAAATGAGTTAATTTAATTTTAAGTTAATCAATCACATGACATGTACTGGAGGTAACATTAATTGTACCCCTATGAACGAACCTCTTTATAGTATGGTATTTATCAGGTACTATGTACTTATGTGACTTATATCATATATGGAATGTCAAATATTACACGTAATGTTCTTCTAAGTGTCAATTAAAGTATTGAACTTGGTAATTTTGAGACACGATAAGTGTTAATATTCACAGTTTGTACCTCTTTTAGTACCCTGCATGTACATGACATGTATGGAAACCATACATGATATTTAGTTCACAACCAAGAAAAAAAATAATTTTATTGTTTAATTTTCTTAAAAACACCCCAAAATAACTCAACATGTGTTTTATTTAATAAAACCTATATCATTATGTATACAATGGATACATGAATTGTAGTTTGATTTAATTCCAAATTAATATTTATTACACATAATATATTCACATAGTTATATCCTATCATGGTGTGTATTCTGAATGAATATGTATAAATTACACTATGTGTAAATTTTTCTACTTATTGTGTATTACTTTCTATGGTCATCCGTATCAGATTCATAGGGAATCAGTGTGTATTCTGTGGGAAATTTATGTGTTACATGATATGGATCTGTTCTCCCTTAGTGTGCTCTTCCGAGTGCATATTCTCCATTCCCAAGGTTTCTTCTATTTTCATTGAACCTGTATCTGTTTCTTGTCTCTCTTCCTTCCACAGTTTATTTTACTCTACTTCCCCATCCCAAAGCTTCCTGTAGAATTGAATTGTCTCTAGATTTTTTTTTCTAATATCATGGATTCTTGGCTCAGTGATGGTGCTTCTTGGTGGTTCTAGTGTGATTTGCTTCTCCCTTTTTAGATATGCTTCTGAACTTCTCTCCCCAACTATTTCAGTGGTTATGTAGTGGTCTCCTTATTATTAGTTTCAAGATGTATTAGATCGAAGGTCGACCATCAACCATATGGTTATGGATAAGGTGATTGGAGGGAATCATTCTGGATTTATCATAGTGGAAATTCTCTAAGGTCACATAATTTCGTGGGGATATCATTGCTAGTGGTTGTGGAACATGTGGAATTGGTGTGGTCCTATTTTTTTTTCTTATGTTGACTATTAGTGGCAGACATTATGTTTCTTATCAGAATATGGTGGGACTTGGGAGGGTTACAGGTGGTTTAGAGGCCAGTTTCCAATGCATTTGTTCCTTTGTTCCATATTTGAAGTGGCTGGGTGGAAATATCTATTTTATTTTTTTGTTTTCAATGGTGGTGTTCTATGAAATTGGTAATTTCCAGTTTCAAGTGCGGTCCAGGGGAACCTAATTTTCCAGGGTTTTGATCCGTTTTTTTGACATCTAGTGTGGTTCTATTAATTTATTCACTAATATTTGAGACTATTTTTTATTGGGGTGAAAATATATTTGTGATCATTGGTCTCATCTTCATAACATTTGGATGTTCGTGCTACATTTTGAGGCTAGAACTTGGTGGGAGTCCTTGAAAGAGGGATGGGTGTGATGACACCCATCATACAACCATTTTTCTTAATTTTTGATATATCAATGGGAAACATTACATCAAATATTGAACAATGTATTTAGTCTAGTATAATGTTGCATCTGGTTAACATTGAAGTGACTTTCTCACATGCTTTTTCAAGTGGGTGGCTTGAATGAGAGAAAGTTTTCCTATAACCTTTCATATATATTTCCTCTACATGTTAGTGTTGTTAGGAGGGGTTTATTTTCTACATTGTGCTGGTCCAACATAGCACAACTTCTTGGTTTTGGGGAGACAAATCATCATCTATTTTTTCACTATTTCATTGTCAGGTGAGGGGGTAATGAGGGTTTTTCTGGTTCTTTCCTTGATGTTTTCTTCCCTTTGGAATTTTGGGACCTTTCAATACTTTGAGTCATGTTTCTTTAAGAAAATTTTCCTCTTCTTGTAATGGGTTCCCTCTTTTCATAGTTTTCAAAAGAGGTCTGCTTTTTTATATTCAATATTAGGGGATTAACTCTAATCCATTTCAAACAATAATATGTTTTACCTGATTTGAATGGAAATTATATGCCATGCAAGAAAAAATATCTTAGGATACTAGGATAACAATCATTACTTGGTATTTATTAAATTTATTCCATGTAATTTGACCATATGCATTTTATGTTCCCCACATGGAGAACTGTGTGGGGTCATACGATATACAAAAAAGCTACATTCCATGTAAAACATCAAACCACATGACATATAGATGGTCAATATGTGATATATGATAACACTGAGTACTCTATTTCCACAAGAAATTCCATGATTTATGTGGCTCATCCTAGTGTAGGAATTTGTGTACACACCATGTACTTTTTAATTACATATAGTGTACTCCCATGTTATCTAACAGTAATAATGGGACCTCCAGATGTGGTATTTTATTGTTCTTCATCAGTTCATGACCTATTATAGGATATATAAATGCAAAAAACATAATATCTTGACTTTTAACATAAATAATGAAATACTATAAATGAAAACTAACAACAAATTAACAATGTAATCAATGATTAACTTTTAAAAAAAATTATGTTGTGACCACCCTAATACCACTTGATAGTTTAAAGATGTAGCGAAAATAGTCATGGCCAATCTCAAAATTGTAATTTTTTTTATTTCATTGGATATATCATTAGAATCAGTCAAACTCAACCCCAAAATATTTCTAAAGAGGATTTCTTTCACATGTAATTTATAATTAATTTATAAAGAGAAATGAATTACCTCTTCTTTGATTTATTTATTCACTGTAAAATTGGTTAACCACTTACTTTTTTTGAACCATTTCATAAAAGGATTCAAGTATATAATTCCTCTGGAAATACCGACACATACTCTACAAACCTCAAAATATCACTGTAGAATCTTTAGGTGATATAGTGGATGATTCTGACTACTTGTGTTGTTCACCATGGATTAAAACATGAATCTTTCTATAAATAAAAAATCTCTCTTATTTTTATCAAGGATTATGATCATTATTCTCCATTCTTGAGAGAATTATTGAAAATTTATCTTTATGGTTGAGAGTATTCTCTTTAGATAATTCATTGTGTGGATATTCTATATATTCTCAAAAATGATATGACATGATTTATATACTTAGGCTAGGGAATTAGTTATTTAATAAAGGACCTTAACTAATCTCTTAATCCTAGTAAAGATCACATTGAATAATAATAATAATAATGACGATGATGATGATAATAATAATAATAACTTTATTATTATTCTTATTTCCTTATTGTGTGAAAAACATGTAGATTATTTAAAAACCATTTCTTAAATTAAATACTTAAAATTTATTTAAATGATATTAAATATGTTATTTTCCTAGAAACTTAAATATATTCATAAATTATCCTATATATTTTTTAAACTTTTAATAATTACTATTTAAATAAATAAATAACACTACATAAATTGTTTAATAAATAAATAAATATTATGATTCATTGTGAGTTAATAAATATTTATTTAATATTCACATAACCAAATGAATTTTTATTTCTTACACTTTGAATAAAATAGTGACAAATATATATTATATATTCACATAATTAAATAATTACATTTTGAATGGATATTTATTTAATATTTAAATCACACACACACAGATATATATTTTGTTTTGAATAACCAATGATTGAATTTATGTGATTAATCATACCTTAATAATTATTAAACTGTAAGTCTTGAGTAATGTTTATTCAAACTGTTAAATTCAAATATAATTTAACTCAGATTCTAGATACACTTAGTGTGTGACCCTCTATGACTATTTATCAGTTCATTAGGTGAAATGGCCTTAAGTTAAAGATCAATATCTAGAAACACATCAATGAAACCATAGAGAGAGAAATTATTTTCACAATGAAAACAACCTCCTATGAACACTCACTATGTAATAAAATACATTTTACTTGATATCTCATCAAGTAGGTTTCATAGTTTATGTCATCAACCTATATACTTGATTTATCTTTATTTTAATTCAAGTGATAGACACATCAATTTCATACCATGGATATGGATTTATTATATAGTTCTATTTCAATCAAAGGGACACAGATATCTAATTTCCTTAAATAAAAAGGAACAATTCCTTTCATGGATTATTCATTAATTCCATTTAACTCATGAAAGTCCCAATATATTATACCTCAATATGAGAATATGCCATCACGGTTTTCATCAATACATCAAAGTACATGGATCATGATATGAATTACTAATAATCTGAATACTATTGACTAATAAACACATCCGTGTATAAGAATATCAAATGACTCATATAACATTTGATATTTCTATGGGTGGGTATGTTCTCACAACCTCTTCTCTTGGAGATTACCAAGGGTGAAATTTATGAGACAGAGGCTTAATGACTTATAAGCCTCCTACCACTAATGGCCTATATCATATGTGTCTAGTCAAAAAATGTAATCTGACCATATAACATATATTTAAGAATATTTTCATAACACATTATGGTTATCATAATAGAATAGAAATACCACGACCTTTCAAAACAACATGTACTATAAGAAAATTATCACACTAATGTAATGGAGAATAACACACATCATGTGATAAGGTATTTATAAATATTCAAGACATTGAATATACCTATAATTGAAAATAAAAAAATAGTTAGTTTGAGGGAATTAATTAAAATTTAAATTTCCATCTACATGGTTTTTGAGAATCCCACAAAAAAATAAATCCCCCAAAAGTATGATTAGTAGAAAAACTATTGAAGAATAAAGTTCTTGAAGGAACCCTCAAGATTTTAGCGTTTCATAAATAGGATAAAACACCTTAACATAATCACCACAGTAAATCAAATCACTATGAAACTATCACTCACAACTCACATAAACATTATTTTGTGGTAAAATATAAATAAATAAAGGATACAAATTGTATTATGTGGTTTATAATTTCATTCCTACAACCATAGGGGAACCATTATAATATTTTATTTCATAAAAAGATCAAATGTTAATAATACCTAGGGATTTGGAATTCATATATATCAATAAACCCAATGATCAAGATATTAATAATATTGTGGTTCCACACACCTTTATAATGGGTCCCGGTTGGTCAACCAGTTGCACTGAACTCCAACTTCTCTTGAGGTCCTTCTATTTTCTATAGTGACTTTCGATGTCACATAGCATTCCTTGGTCTGACTTCCAAACATTGGTAAAATAACACAATACTAATGTTTCAGACATTTTTTGTAAAACCATGTTTAATAGGACCCAAAAATAAAATTTTTCTCCTTATGGATTGTTGATAACCTCTATTCATGTTGATCAGAAGATATCTATATACAAAAAAACATCCAGAACGTCCTCTGGACAAGACTAACACTTCTAAAGACATACTCCTTCTATCTTCAAAAGGGAAAATACAACTTCTTGAAGTCACTACTTTTAGTTGACTATATAATATACTTGAAGAGGCTTTGTAATTCCAAAAATCTAACACATGAATAATTCTTCAATAATATTCAAATATATATATATATATATATCTAACACATTATAAAAAATAAAAAACCACTTCAACTATATGCATTAATCCTAATCTTCCATCCATTCACCCAATTTTTATAAAATCACATTATAGCCTCAAACGTTCTTGGACTAATAATATGGTGAATATATCAAAAAAATTCCATATAATACTTATATTTTCGAAATCCAACTCTTTATATTCAAGAAACTGGTTGATGAAATGGCACTTAAGGTCACTATTCTTCATCCGAGCATGTGACACAATATTATATGCCAAATGAAACGAATTTTGATTATAAAAAAAATGAAATCTCACCCCCTTGAAACATAAGATCCCATCAACCACACAACTTAACCATATAATATTATTTAATCATTCTATTACTACTGTGTATTCATCTTCATTTTTGGAGAATGTAACCACCGATTATATCCTTGACATCCAATTGATCATGGTTCCTCTGAATGTAAACACAAAGTTGGTTGTAATATTTCATGTATCAAAATATCCACTAAATTGTGCATCAAAATACGCTTAGTGTGGACCATATTCTCTAAAATAAAGAGTATTATATTCCATTATTTGTTTTTATCGGATAATCAACTTCATGGATTCCTAGTATTCTTTCACTGGATTTTATATGAATAGACTGAAACATACCACTGTTTATGAAATTTTTATATGAGTGAACACCATGGGATATATAAGGGTTTCTACCATTGATGCATATGAAACATTTTCTATGTGATTTTACTCTTCCTACATCAATGGTTATCTCATTTGAACATTTATAGTGTTCAAAAAGAGGGATTTAGACTAACTTACATCTTCTCATGTTGAATCATTTAATAATATCCAGGATTTAGTCCTTAAAGGATAAAACCATCCTCTAGATCTTCCAATATCTATCAATCGATAAGAAAAATATTTTCATGGTCACTATGTCATGTTTCATATCAAATCTATTAGACATTTCTTCTTCAACTTTTAAATCTGTTTTTTTTTCAAACCTACCAGAAGCATTTCATCCATATACAAAAGTAAAATCATGATTTTCCATCACTAAATTCATTTAGGTATAAAATATTGTTTGAGTTACTCCAAATTAAACTATTATCCATAATGAAAGTATAAAAGACTCATTTCATTATCTTGAAATTGGTTTCAAACCGCCAAGACTCCTATTTAACTTGTGCACAAATCATTTATTCTACTTGTCCAAAAAACCCACTCGTTTATTCATGGAGATTTCTTCATATAAATATCCCTAAAAAACATGTTCAAATACAATATTTTTAAGTGTAATACTCTAGAAGTAACCAAGCTAATAAATTACTATATGGAAGTATGATTTACTTCTATTGAAAATATTTGTGAAATGTATATTTCTTCCTTTTACTAAAATCTATTCACCACCCATATTTCCATGTACCTTCTTTTTCAATCATATTCTTAATTTAATCATAAAACCCAATTATTATCGTATGAAAAATTTCTGAGTGGGGGTTCTTTTAACTCCCAGGTGTTATTATCATGAAGAAAACCTAACTAATCCATTATAGATAACTTTCAGAAAATGAAATCACTGAGACTAGACACTTATTCTGTGATTTCTTATTCTCCTCTAACCATTAAAAGTAATAATTATATTTAATATATGGACCTTTATACCATATATTTATATATGTAAGACCAACATAGTTTAGTGTGGATATTTGGCCTTCTTGGAACTAAAAATTCTAAAATATCACTTTATAGAACTTTTATTTTACCCTTACCATTCCTTGATCATTATTATACATCTATACATGGTCCCCTTTTTAAAATCTTAGTGCTACTCCCTTCCTCAATAATTTGTGGCCTTGTAGTAGATTTAGTAAAATCTAAACATTTCTTAATTTTAATTCCTTTGGAACTTATACCTATATCAACTTATACTTTATATAATGTTTCACTCTTATCCTCCTAATCTGCAATGTTTTTCTCCTTCCATTGGACTTACTCATTAAATAGAGTATTTTGAAATTATATGACTTTTCACTTGTCCCCAAACCAAAGTAAGAAAACTAAATTTATCATCATTATAACCAATAAAGAAACATGTGTGATAAATTTCGTAATGTTTTTCTTGATATTTTAAATCCAAAATAATGTAAGTGGTATTTCAAAATACATTTAGGTGAGTATGTAATGGTGTTTTACTAGAAAATATTTCTTTTGGCAACTCCTGATATAATGGTTATTAATGTGTTTAGTTGATTAAGTATGTAGTTGAGTTCACTTATTCTACCCAAAACTATTTTCAATCACAAAATGTTGTCTCATACTCCATGTCTTTTCCATCAATACATGATTCATCCACTCATCAATAGAATTTTTTTTATTCCATCATGGTTACAATCATCTCATGTATGATTATGAGGAGACCAAAAAATTGTATAGATATATATTATATCATTTTAAATGAATATTCAATAATTACCATAATAATACATGCCTTATAACCATAAAGGTTTACTTTTATTAATGATTAGATACATAATCATCTTTTTTGTGAGATATCTTCAATATCTCCCAAAAAGTTCTTCTCACATAGAATACTTCTTTTTCATACCCTAATTAAAATATTTCATCACAACATGGGGAAAGAAAACATAAGAAAGGGTGATATCAGATGATTAATAAAATTAAACATGGGATATATCAGTAGATGGTCATATTTATGCATAGCATGAGCATAATGTTATGGTAATATGTGCTCAAAATTTGAAAATCATACCCAATAATTCATCGATCATAATCATGACATACGGATTTGGAATATCATAAGACATCAATCATAGAATAATAAAAGATCATAAACATAAGAGCATTTCATACAAAGTGGGATAAAAATTAGGTCATAATCATAATCATAGAAATCTTATGTCAAGGATTCCCACTAAGACATTCATCACTTGTTAGGCTTGGGATAACAACCAGCATGCTTTCTTTGGGCTTGGGATAACTACCCATATGACCTCATTTGGGATTTGGATAACCACAAATATAATCTTTGAGATCATAAATCATTAATAATTACCCAGTTAATTGGAGGGATATTATGAACCTACCCATCACATAATCACAATCTATTCACATGTATTCCACAATATCATGAAAACAATTATCATTTCATGAAATCATAACCCATGGAATTGAAAACTGGTTTCCCCATCATAATAATAAACCATCTTGAGAATTTATAAATATGGAATCATTGGATTACATACCTAGTTACTCATATGTAACATTAGTGGATGTTATCATAGATGAAAATACCTTTAAAATATCCATTGATGATTTCTTAAGGAAAATACCATTTTTATTATGAAATTACATATTATAAATATAACAATTTATAGAATATTAGGGAAAAAAATTCTTTCTGAAATTATCCATGGAAAACTGTAATATATTATTAAAATCAAAGAGTAGTCATGATGGTGGGAAAATCTATCCATAGGGTATATGATAAAATAATGATTCTGTTCACACCTTTGGAAAAAAGTACCTCATTTGGAAAACATCAATAAGATTACTTTTATATCTATTAAATGAATATAATACATGGGTAAAAATGACTTTAATTAATCATTTTAGAATATTAAAATCATTCTTGGAAACATTTTACATAAAATATTTAATTGGAAGAAAACAATTCACGACTGAATAAAAAAACAAAGTCAGTATTCCACATTTTTTTTTATAATTTTGTGTTCTTGGAGAGTGGAAAATTAAAAGAAGAATTTTAATTTATATTAATATCCATAATATAATAAAACACATATTTTTTTTAGAGATAGATCATATATTTTCATTATTGTAAATCTAAGCATAAATTGTCTCGGTAAAAAGAGATATTATACCATAAAATCCTTACATCTGGTCTGACTTAATTTGAATGTGGTTTAAACATATTATATAATAAATTTAAATTTATTATACTTGTATAATTAAAACATATTTATTCTTATAATACCATAAATTGTATACTTATAACATCTTATCACACATTTATTAACAATCCATCATCATCATCATCATTTTCAGTGTTAACTGCTTCATTTTTCATGTAATTTAGATTGAACAGTTATGGTCCCTATATCGTGATCTTGGATTCATAATATATATAATGTTAATGATGATATTAGTATCATATATATTCACTATATAAATATTTATAACCATTTATAAGAGTAAAAGAAAAAAAAGAATCACACCATTCATGAAGATAATAGTATGCACGTAGAATGAATACTACTTTTATTTTCTAATGAAATGAAATAATGAAGGATAAATACTATTTTATAATTAAAAAATAATTATTATATCATAAATATAATATATATTTATTAAATCCATCATTATATCTTTTGATGTGACATAGTGATAGAACACGAGTCATATTTATAAGAGCAAAAGATAGAAAATGGCATTTACAGCACTAAAAAAGCACTGTTAATCTCGGTGATGATAAAGGGGGTCCCTTTTATCAACGCTAAAAAAAGAACTGATAAAAAAATTAAAAAATCTATTAATCAAAGCCACCTTTTTAAATGTGCTAGCCACCCCCCTTTAACAGTGCTACACCTAACCCCCACCTACACCCACCCGTGCCCCCACCACCCCCTTTTAACAATGCTAGCCACCACCTTTTAATAGTTCTAGCCACCCCCCTTTAATAGCGCTAATACCCCTCTTCTCCCACCCGCACGCCTCTAACTCCCCCAGGATTCGAACTTGATACCTCTCCGCTACGGGTCTGGACCCTTTACCACTCCTCTATATTGTTGTGTTCCTCATTTAATGATATATATATTATATATATATATATATCTACTTCTATTTATTTTCATATTAATATAGATTTATTTTAATATATATATGTATGTATGTATATTTAGTTATATCAATGTAAATATATTTATTTGTATATTAATATATATTTATATCTATTTATTTATATATATATTTAGTTATATTTTTTTATCTGTATATTTATTAATATATTAATATATATTTATAAAATTAGTTTTAAATATATTTATAAATTATTTTTGTGTGTGTCTATAAACAAATAAATACATACATATATACAACATACATACACTTGTATATATTTTATTTATACATGTTTATCTGTAAGTATGATTATAAATATTTATATATATTTACTTATATTATATATTCATATGTATATTAATATGTATATTCATATGTATATTCATATGTTACAATATATAGATAATATATATCAGTTTGTTAATATAGACACAATCTAATATATATAGACACACACACACATTACATGGGTATATAAATATACATATATTTGTTTTTTTTCATTTTATGATATATTTATATATTTATATATATTTCATTACATTTTTTATCCTTATATATATATTCAAATATTTAAAAAATAATCTATGTGTGTGTGTTTATAAATACATACATATATATATATATATATATATATGTGTGTGTGTGCATATTTAAATATGATTATACATATTTATATTAATTTACATAGATTAAAAAATCATTATTTATATAAATAGATTAGAATATGAAGATAAATTTTATATGTTTAACAATACACACACTACAAAATATTTTATTTTTTTCAATAGAAATTTAAATACAGATAATATATCTGTTTGTAAAAATGAGTAATTCCAACATATATTAAGTTTTATCGATATTAATTCCAACTACCAACACTTATTTTTACTGATAGATATATGTGTTGATATTGATGGTTGAATACAAATGAATCTTTTACCAATAGTTTTATCTGTTGTTTTATCATACTAATACCAACATTTTTTACTAACACATAAATCTATTATTAATAATAACTATTACCAAAAAATCTATTACCATCAAATTTTTTTTCACAACAACCAATTAAATAACAAAAAATATTTTATCAATAACCAATTAAGAGAAACCTAAAATTTTATACATATTATTATTTTTATGAACAAATTCAATATCCATTTACTGGGTTTATATTAAAAATATATCTAATTAATTGATTTCAATTTTAAATTTTATTCAAATATTAATAGTTTTTATATTTTTCAACGATGTTCAATTAATAAGAATTTAAATATACTTTATAAAAAAATTAAATCATTTCAATATTTGATATATTTATATATATTCTCAATAACCTCTATACAAATGATAATTTAATTTTTATATTTAAATTTAGTAAACATAAAAAAATCTCATCAAAATAAATTAAAAAAACAATTATTTAAATTTAATAAATAAAAACATATCAATAAATTAAGTAATATAATTGTATTAATAATTTAATTGTACATATTTAAATTATTTATACACATACTTAGTATTTTTATAATTTAAAATATCAGATGATACTTGTTATTCGATATTTTAAACATTTTATTTTAATTTTAAACAATTTATCCCCTACTTTTCCACCGGGGACACCAATGCTTCACTGATCAGTCCACCACACTCCTTCTGGGATTCAAAACTCCACCTCTAATCCATTCACATGCCTAATAAATCTTCACAGGATCCAAAATATTTACTAAGGACATTCCTGTGACAAAAAATACAATCCATTTCGGTTCCCTACAAGGTACCGTGGAATCCCTAAATGCTATACTTGCTGTTACTCGCTTGTCAATTCCCATTACACTATTCATCAATGGCTCAAAGATTTTTCCCTTTTGTTCATATTATAACATCTTCCTTATTTCAAAAAATATTCTTTTACTGCATGCCTCTCTCGGTCAAACTTCCATTGCACCATAGGTAGTTTTTATTTGAGTTATGAATTTCATATGTAGCCTGAAAAAAATGATTAAATAAATGAAAATTTAATATTCAATTTTAGTTTTTTTCATTTTATTATATAATGTTTCTAGTTTTAGTTTCCATGTTAATTAATTTTAATATCAATACTAAATTGTAATAAGATTTAGTAATACCATTGGTTTATCCATTTTAGATAAATACTAACATTAATTATATAGAAATTCCATGGCAATGAGTTCTTTTTTATTTTCCCCAATTTAAAGATTAAACACTTTTTTTCATTACTTAAAAAGGTCTCTCAGCATGGCTGTGGTTCTTTGATGTTTTCTAGGTTGCTTGCTTATTTTCTATTGGTTTGCATTAAAGTTTCATGTTTTGAATGATGATTTCTTTAAAATGGATCCAAATGTTTAAAATGTTTGGAATCTGTGTTCTTTTGTTAGAGTTATTTCTTCTCTAATTCCACTAATAATGTTTTTGAAATATTTGTTGAGTGTAATGGCACAACCTATGTGTCTTTTAGAGTTTATTTCACAATATACAGATGGTATTCTGAAAAAGAACCATTACTCTTCTTCTCATAAGCACCCGATTGATATTTTTAATACTCCACCTGAAGGTATCAAAGGTAAAAGGTGCTACTTCTGTTGATGATAACTGCCTTCTTATCATGTTGTATTTACCAGAAATCATGGTTCTCATATGATTAATTGAGGACCAGCTAGGATGCAATGAAATATTTATAAAGTTGTAAAGGAATCATCATTTGGAGAGTTGGAGTTCACCTAATACATTAGAATATTTAGGTGTCACTACCATGGGAGGTCTGAGCTATACCTTGGGATAGCCTGAGTAGAGAATTGAATTAACAACTTGACCTGGTATCTCCAGTAAAGTGTGTTTCATGTCTAGTTATTTGTTATCTCATTTAATTCCTTGATGGTGTAAGCTCATTAAACCTTGTGTTTTCACTATATACTTCACTTTCTTTAATAAATTTTTGAGGGGAATGTGTTGGGAAACCAAATCATGTCTCATTTAATTGTAAAAGAAACATTGACATTCTTATAATTAGATTTTTTAAAGCTGAGATAATTTTTTATTTTTTCATAAGGAAAAACTTTTCCTTGATAATTTCCAAAATTCCAGTGGTTTTAGGTGGGAAAATACTAATTATGGTAGCATTATGAAATTTACATATGGTAAAAAATTACAATTAAAGGTTTTTCATAACATCCCCTTAAAACCTAGGCTCAGCCCTAGAATTTGAATAGTTCATCCTACCATACCTAATACAGACTGTGGAGGAAGTTAAAAAACCCATACCCACCTTCTAGGCACCAATATAAGTCATTTGATCCCTCTAGTTAAAAAAAGGTTTTCCCACGTTTCATTATTTTTTAGTTTCTATTATGATTGACCGGGATTGTTTAGAGTGGTTATTTGTGGTGGAGCACTGATGATAATGTCATATTATTCTTTGTAGAGGGTTTTTATTTTTTTGGTCTAAAATAGATAGGTGGAATAGGGCCACATGATGTTGATGTTACTGGAGCATCGATGGAGCTGAAGATTGGATGGTTGTTCCAAAGAATAACCGAAAATGTTGCAAGCATTGCTAGATGTAACATATGTTTCACTTAGAATGATTTTGATATTATGTATTAGATTCACTTCAAAGGTATGAACATGACTTTTATCATCTTGTGACATAAATAGTCATGCTATTTCTAGATTATTTTTTTAGTTCTGTATTTCCCTCATAGCTTATTATACTATTTGAGAACTGTATTTTTAATATAATAGTATTTTGATCTTCTTTAATGCTCATGCTGAATGAGAAAAATCTGAATTATCTAAGTAGAATATTCTGCATTAATATCATAGTAGAATATTCTAAATTTTTAATATCATATCATATTTCTCAAAAGAGTCTTTGGGGGGGGGATTAATTAAATCCCAATGTGACCCATAAACCCTTAACAAGTTTTGGTAGAGATTGTTGGGTTATCGGATGCCCAACATCTATTTGTAATAGTAGGATCAAATGAACATCAACATAGTCTGTCAAATGGGCATGAAGGTGTAGGTATAGTGCCATGTTCAGAGGTCCTTGATAAAGTTTCTAGATGAGAATGTATAGGGGAATCTTGTTGGGGCTAATGAGATGGTTATTTTTGTTAATGTAAACTCTTATTAGCACTTTATTTCCAGTTATGTTGTTGTTCTTTTAGTTAATTACCTAATGGAATCAATATCAAAATCAGTTGATGTGAGATGGTTATTTTAGTTAAAATGAACTCTTGGTAGCACTTTATTTCTAGTTATGTTATTATTATTTTGGTTAATTTCCTTAAGAAATAAAGATCAAAATCAGTTGACGTTTGTATCCACCAACATAGAAAACACTTTCAAATAGAAAAATTAAAAATTTATATAATGTTTGCATGATTATTATGTCATTCACCATCACTTCATTTTATATATTTTCATTTCTTACTATTTTGGTTTCAATTTAGGAATATATTTTGAATGGATTTGTCAGTATGCTATTTTGTTATGTGTGGTGTAGATCTTAGAGCTGAATGGTGTGGCATTGCATTGACTTGAGGTTCCTCACTGACACTGGAGCTGACTTGATTTGTTGAGATGTCAACAAGGATGATAAATGAAAAGTAATCATTTAATGCATATCATTTCTTATATATTTTCATTTATTTCTATTTTTAGTTTCAATTATTATAGATATTTTTTACTTATTTATGATTATTCTATTTGGTTTTGTGTTGTAGATCTTGGAGCTGAATAGTGTTACATAGTAGTGACTAGAGGTTCCTCATTGGTATTATAGTTATCTTCCTTTGTTGATATTTCAATAGGGACGATGAAAGAAAAATTCTTATTCTATGCAGATCATTTTTTTATACATTCATTTTTTTTGTTCAATTAATAAATATATTTTTCATGGATTTTTGGTTATGATCTTTGGTTGTTTGCATTATAGATCTTGGATAAAAAAGGTGTGGCATAATGACTTGAGCTTACTCACTGGTACAATATATGACTTGGTTTGTTTTTTCTATTGACCTAATTGGGGGGGTGATGAAAGATCTTTAATGGTAATAATGATACTTCTACTATGATGGGTGATCAAGGATTGGAGTCAAGAGAAAACACGCCCTTTTTTCATTGGGGTGGGGGTGGATCTAGTGTTTTTTTTTGTTTTTTTATCTTTTAAGGTATCAATCAACATAACAATGTATTGATTCCTAACCAGGTTGGTACTGTGTGTTCTTTACTTTATAGAGCTAATTCCGTTAATAATAGTAAATAATAGACTTTTGATTTACAATAAATCCCAATTAGAAAGAATAATGATAACCTAACAATCATTATCTTTTTAGATCATCTTTCCATTATGGATGAGGAATGAGATCTTCTTCTGGATGTGGTTCATCTGAGATAAGATACTTTTCCCAATTCCTCTTCCCTATAATTATAATTTATCCTCTTGAGAGTGATGGTCCTTAGAAACCTTAGGCTGAATGTTCTAAGCTTGAAATCCCATAAAATGACCTTATCCTCCATTTTTGGAAAACCATGATCAAATTTCTATCTCGAACGAATCCTTTTGATAGATGCACCAACAACATCAAAAGGGAAAAATCAATTTTAATTCAATTCAAAATTCACCAAAAAAATTATAAGGATAAACGTCTTGACATGGTAGAAATTGATTATTTTATAAAAAATCTTTTCAATGTTCCTGGTGATGATAATAATACTGGAATGATGCCTTTTTTTAATTGTGTTTTTACTTGCAGATACCTCTACCTCTTGTGCATGGAAAGAATAATGTTTGCCGGAGTCGTTGACCTGGACATGTAGTATTCCATTGATGCCTTGATAATGGGTATCATGAAGATATGGAAGGTGTTACTTCCTCCATACTTGGTCATGGAGTGTTTGGAGTGGTCAAGATTGCATGTTTAAGGTAATATATTGACGCCTCATTACTGTTTTAGTGTTCTAACTAACATCTTAATTACCCTCACCTCTTTATAATGACTTGGTTTGAAATCTGGAATCTATTTTAGTGTTCTCAGTAACAATATATTGAGTCCCTATTCATTTATGAAATCTATGCCTCATCTGTGTGTTTAATATAAGTAGAAGCCATGTGTGATTCTTAATGTGTGTGAAATCTTGAATCTCCCTTCTATTTGTGAAATCTAGAATTTTCATTGTAGGATGAGTGTGAGCCTTTAAGGCCGAAACTATTGTCAAATCTTTGTACTATTTGTGAAATCTAGAATTTTCATTATATGGAGAGCGTGACCATTGAAGGCCAGGACCACATGGTCTGACCTATGGCGCAAACATTACCAACTATGGAAGGGGAGGTATAAGTCCACAGAGAAGAGGCTAGATGTCTTTCCCAAAGGAAGATACATGATGAACATGTACCCCTACATTTTATTAGATAGACGAATCAATATTGATTGAAAACTTTCAACTAGAATTTAAAGGGAAAATATACCCATGAAAAAAAGGTACATTCACCTCTCTTTCTCCAAATTAATCAATTACCCTACTATAGAGGACCATTGGAATAATGAAATGTGCACTAGTTAAATTTGATGAGAGTGGTTAGAATGTATACTGCAATTTTTGGGAAGAGGGGATATTTTTATACCTCTACATATTTTTTTTTGTTAAAAATAAAATATGAATTGATGTCTATGAAGTCTATCCCCTCACATGTTTTAGTTTCGGGTTTCTTAGTGTTCCACTTTGCAAACACTGTCTAACTATTACCTAGATTGCACCCATGGCCTGTGTGTGAAATTTGGAATCTATTTTAGAGTTATGATTTTATTATATTTGAAATATGGTATATGTTTTAGTGTTCTCACCATCATTTCCAATAGGGAATGTGAATAAGATAGAGATGTGTAGTACGGTGGCCATTAATAATCATGTTCTAGTTGATGGGATCATATAGTTTTGTGTACTAATCAGTGTTGTGACCCCTCATTGTAAGTCTTCTTGTGTTTTCCTAGATTCTCAGGTTCTTTTTTGGCATTCCAGTGGCAATGTTTACATGTACATATCATTTTATTTGAGGGTGGGTATCCCACATAGCTTGTAGAATCTAAATGGCAAGGTTCATCCTCCTCAACCAATGAAATTCTAGTTATTTAACCTCCTTAATTGTTTTATGGAGGTGGATTTGTATCATTGTTTGATATTCTGATGTGTTTTTTCAACTATTAATTTATTCATAGTTTTGATGTAGTCACATTTTTGTGCATATTCCATTTAAAATAATTATCTAGTTTCTTTTATTCATTAATCAATTTGGTTGATGTAATTATCATGGAAATTAGAAGAAGATAAATCAGTAGGACAGAATGAAATTTAGCAAGTAATACAACCTTGATAATAATAGGATTCAGGTGAACAAAGTGGCAGCAGAGGAAGGTCTCCCCTAGGCGGGTTATAAAAGAGGATTTTCATTATAAATAGAATAGAGGGGAATTAAATTTATTTCCCTATAATCTAGGTGGAATCCTCCAGTATCTTCCCATGAAACATCTTCAATAATTTGATTGATGGGGACCTATATATGTTGTGCTTCTGAGTATGCATGGGATGCCCAATTGACTACCAAATCAGATGTGTACATATTTGGGGTCATATTCTTGGAGATGACTACTAGAAGGATGGTTATTGACATTGTTAGGTCCACTAACTATAAAAATATTATATCATGGGTACATTGAGAGTTATTATTTCAAAACTAATCCCAAGTATATATTTTTTATAAATAAAATTCATTCTTTGAATGTTTATTTCTTTATTGTGCAGGAACTACCTTTGTTGAAATTCAAAAGGAAGTTAAACACTAATGATGGAAGTTTAACACAAATTTTTATTCCTTGTTGTGAAGTTACTACCTTTATCCCCATCGTGTAAGAATATTTTTGTCACTTTTCTACGTAACTTCCTCAATACCATATGAGGTATTTGCTTATCTGTTTGTGCAAAGACTATAGCTGGCATGGATGGGGCATAGACTAGAGCTGGCATAGATAGGGCATAGACAGGTGCTGGCATGGTGGAGCTGGAGCTGGAGTGGGCATGGACTAGAGCTGGCATGGATGAGGTTGAAGCTAGATGAGCTGGCATAGACTGGAGTTGTCATGGATGGGGTTGGATTGTGCATAGATGGCATGGGGCTAGAGCTGACATGGATGGGCTAGATCTACTGGTGCTAGAGTCACTAATGATGATGGGTTGGAGCTACTCCAATGTTTGATCTAGTTTGTTGGGGGATAGGGTTGTCCATAATTTTGGAACAAAATTGTGGAATAATCCTAGTTGGAATCCAAGAGGTTATGTTTGTAATAAATTTCATTATTAAAATAATTAATTCTTATCTAATTTTAAAAATGTGTCAAAATCATCTTCGGTTTAATAATGTATTATATATGATAAATTAATAAATATAATATGATATTTTACTGGAAATAAATTTTTAATTTTTTTTATTTAAATGTAATTTATAAACAAATATCATATACTGGTAATAATATTACCTAGAGACAAATTTGTCACCAGAACCTGTTTCTAAACACTTTAATCGACATATATATTATCTATTGGTATTATTATAATTTCAAAAGAACTATTTTATCTGTCGCAAAAACATTTAGTGATAGAGTTTTTACCAATAGTTTAGTGACATAGATATATATATTGGTAAAACGTTTTACCAACAGAAAATGCACTTTTACCAACAGATATGTCCCTGTTGGAAAAAGTGAAATATTTTGTAGTGACACACAAATATATTTATATATATATAATCATTATATATTAATTAATTATATATGTATATTTATATAAAAATTCATTCAATTTCATTTTAAATAAAATAGATATTATTTTTTCTTTAGATAAGGCTTATATATTGTGAAATATACTTCATATGTAAATGTGTTTAATTATTTATTTATAAAATTAAATTTTTATGTGTGAATATATATATAAAAATTTATATTGTTTTATATTTGATTAAAAATAACATTACACCGTGAAAAACAATAAAATTTTAAAGCCATAATATCAAACAGACACCTGAATCAAAAGTTATGGCCTTTTGATGTTTGAGTTAAATTTTCACCATATTTTAGAATATAAATATATTTATATATTTATATATTATTTTTAATTATTTTTTAAAATATACTCTTTAATATCACTAGTAAAAAAATGCTGATAAAGAACCTCCTTTATGAGCGCTCATAAAAAAATGCTGATAAAGGGTGGTGCTGCGAAAACCTTGATTTGTGGTAGTGATTCTTAGAATGGTCTTAGGAATAGAACAAAGCTCAAGAGAAATGGAAATGAATCTAGGAATATTTTCAGGTAATTATTTCCTATAATAGAGAACTAATTTTTTTGAATAAGGGAGAAGAATATATACCCTTTATAAGTGAATAGATGGATGCATGTAATTAATTAAAATATTTAAATAATATAAAGTTATTTTCTTGTGAAACTGAAACAAAATAGAAAATACATCAATGTTATGATAAGAAAAATCTAAAATATCTTCAAAAAATAACATTTATACAATATTATGTTTCCTTTTTACCCTTACCTCTTAGTTTAACCCCTTTCATTAACCCATTTTACCTCTAACCATGGTAACAATTTTTTTTTTGTTTTTACTATTCATTATGAAAAAATTTAAAGTGTTATCATTAATTTTATTGATATGATGATTCAAAATATGGAATATATTTTATAAAATTCAATTTATATAAGTCAAATTTAAAATAAGTGTACTAAATGCAACAAAAACCGTTTTTAGAAGAATAAAATTTTAAGCATAAAATTAGATTTACCTTCATTCCTTACCAAGTAAAACCCCTTATATGAATGTGAAAGTATTTTAATAAATATATAATCTATATATTTCATATAATAATTAATAAATAGTGATTTTCTCAATTTATAACGATAACAACACATTGCTTATATAAAAACAGTTTATGAAAAATAACTCATTTTATCTTTAAATGATTTTATCTTTATTTAAAACCATTTAATAACTAATGTATGAATGATTATTCATAAATTGAAAATAAATTTAATTAAAATAAATTTCTATAATTTATCACTATTTATTTTTATATAAAACTTCAAAACACCTAGAAAGTTGCATTTATTTAGAAAAATAGATCTTTTAACCATGAAATGATTTTACTAAAATATAATGATTATTATTTAGGAATTAATCAATAAATTTTAATTAAGAAAAATAATTCTATATATATTTCATAATGTGGTTAATACTATTCACAAACTTCAATCCAATGATAAGGTTATAAAGGCTATAATATATTATTGTTTATTTTGACTCGGGGTTTCATATAAAAAATAATTTTTTACATAAAATTTATTTCAAAGGAATACATATAAAATATCATGGTGTTATATTCTACCCACCCTTAAAATAAATTTCACCCTGAAAATCCTATCACTATGATGCAAAAAAATTAATATAATTTTGTTTCATCAAATCCTCATGTTCCCAAGTAGCTTATTCGAATTTTTGAATCCTTTAATGAACTTGAACCCAATGAGTAGTCCTATTCCTTATCAGTTTATCTCTATGATAAAATATTTATATTAGTTGTTCATCATATTAGAGATCATACTCAAATGGTATAACCTCTTAGTTCAGTACATATGAAAGATTAGGTATGTACTTACTCAAAAGAGATACATGTTACACATCAAGATCCTGAGAGAGATTTGACGTGGAAGCACTAGTAGAAAAAGCACCATCACTACTCGATCAAGATTATATCAGGGGCCAATATTCCTAGTGATTTATTTTCACTACATTCTAATTCACATAACCTTATTGCATGGAAATATTCAAAGCAATACCTTCTCACCAAATTTTAATTCTATATCTCACTAACATTTGTCAATATAGATCTTATATTGACTCTAAGCATATTTGATGTGCCGCTGAATGAATCTAACATTATCTACAATTTCCTCGACTGGATCAAGTCCCAATATATCTTGTTATCTAACTTCATACTAGCATATTTGTGTTCTTCCCTTCTTTCCATTGAGGGATTCATAATGATCCATTTCAATGATTGATTGAAATATATTTTTATAATAATATTTAATAATATAAAGGTGTTAATCCCGAACACCTTTGAAATATAAAGAATAGTATCTTATAAAATCATCTAGGATTTGAATAGTACTCTCAGACTGACCATCATTGCGAGGTTTATAGGAAATATTAAATCCAAAATTCATATCTAGATATTTCCAAATAATTCTCTTGAATAATGAGGTTAACCACATATCTCAATCAGAAATAATATATTGAGGTACTCTATGTAACCTTACCACTTCATTAATGTATATATTGAAATTTGATTCTAAGATATATCTTTTTTAAATGTTATTAAGTGTGAAAATTTCATAAGGAAATCAAACAGAACCTAAATAAAATTATTCCATTCAGACGACTTGGGGATTACTATGATGAAAATTATGGTCATGTTTTCCCTTTCCAAAAATGTATGAGTAATGGTAGTAATATCCAATTATAATTAATCCACTTAGCATTAACATGTTATAATACTACTAATTGTAATATATACTCTAAATTATCTCCCTTTATGTTATCCCACTAGAAATGATCATTAGGGTCTCTATACATCTTTATACTTTCAATATGAATAGTGGTAGATGATCTATGAACTTCATCCAATATCTACTTATTCATTTCTAATATATCAAGGACACATGCCCTATTCCTGAAAATTTCAATTCCATCACAATCAAGGTTGAAATCAAAAACATTTCTCACCTTTATTTATAGCTCTATATATTACATATGTGACTCTTTAATCTTCACAGGGATAGATGGTTAAACCCTCATTTAAGAAAGATAAGATTTAACCCTTCCTTTATGATTTCACTATCCATACTTTGTAAATGAATAAATACTGGATATTTAATGATCCTCATAATAGATAATCTAGCACGATCCTTTCAAATCAAAGTATTAGTCACATTGTTCTCCTACCCAGGGTAGTAATATATTGATCAGTTTTAATCATTAATCAACTCCAACCATATTCTCTAGAACATGTTGAAATCTTTTTGGTTGAATATATAATTTATTTTTCTGATTAGTATATATATCACACCTTTTTATATAAATATAATACATCCATATCTTCAATTAAAATAAACCACTACTAACTCCAAGTCATCTGTCAAGTAATTTTTATCATAATCCTTTAATTAGTGACATTTATAATCTTCCAACATGATATTATTCATAATAAAACATCATAGTATTTTATTCGAGGCATCAATAAAAATCACTTACCCATATGCACTATAAGGTAATGTGAGTACAAGTGCATTAACCAACCTTATCTCTAGCTCCTTGTAATTTTCTTCACATTCATCAGTCTAATGGAACTTGAATCCCTTCCTTGTTAACTTTGTGAGTAAATTTGATATTCATGAGAAATTATTCCCAAAGAATCAATAATGTCATTACAATATATGAAAAATATGGATCTCAATCATAGTGGTTGGTCTGGGACAATGTTCGAGGACTCGATTCATAGAAGGATCTACTAATATACCATCTCTTATGATCATGTGTCATAAGAATGATACTTTTTGTAACCATAATTCATAATTTCTAATTTTGGAATACAATTTCTCCTTAATTAGGGTCTTCAATACAATTATGTCGTGATCTAAATGATATTCCATTATATTAGAGTATATAAAAATATCATCTATAAAGACTCAAAAATTGATTTATGTATTCTATAAAGAATATATTCATTAAATACATTAATATAGTAAGAGAATTAGTAACTCCAAATGTAATCACTATATATTTATAGTGCCCATACTTTATACATAAATATATATTAGGAACGTCATCACATATGACTATTGGTTGATAATGTCCACAATGAAACACTATATTAGAAAAGTATTGAGCTCCTTATAGTTGATTAAATAAGTCATCAATATGGGTTAAATGATATTTATTATTAATCATGACCTTATTAAGTTTTTGATAATCTATGTAGAGTAACATTGATCCATATTTATTTTTAACAAAAATAACCGGTGCACCGCATAGTGAAGTACTTGTCTAGATGAATCCCTTATCAAGATTCTCTGAGAGTTTCTTTCTTAATTCTGATAACTAAACTAGTTCCATTATTTAAGGAGTCTTTGAAATAGGTGTAGCACCATGATTGAGTTCTATTAAAAATTAAACATCATGATTTGGATTAATACTTGGAAACTCTTTTGTAAAGACATCAACATACTCTTGTACAATTAGAATATCTTCGATGTTGAGTTTATCGCCAACCATTACTGATAAAAAACCTTTATGAATATGAATCAAGACCCATAAAATAAAATTAAATTTCATTGGAGGAACATATTATTCCTCACATAGATAAATGATAACTAGCTCAATCGAAATATGAAATGTGGATTCCCATATTCGGTAATTGATAAGGTCTCTATATAAAGAGAACTAATCAATGATATAAATAAAATTAAATCCACCTAAAGGAAGAAGAAAATAATTTGGATTATTCTAAAAATTGTATAACAACTTGGTTTTCCTTGGTATACCTAATAAAGTAACATAAACCTCCAGTATGAAAGTTTTATCATCCATTGAATAAACCAATAACTAACACAAACCTCCCCTTTGGAAATTTTCGATGCCAAACAAAGGCCTTGAAGCAACACGGACCTCTACTATGAGAGTTTTCTCAATAAATCCGTAAAAAAATAAGTTACAATAACCTCTCCTATGAGAGTTTTTTGATCCAATATCATAACCACCATGAAATGTATTTTCCATATAAATTACCACTAACCTCCATATAGGGAGTTTTATTTATTCCATTAAAACCTCCCCTAAATATGTTTTCTATATAAGTATCAAGAATAACCCCAATAGAATTTTGATTTCCATTTAAAATCATGGCCTCCAAAAAAATTTCATTTCATAAATAATCATTTTTATACAGTGAGTAATCATCTAAAAACACACACTGTATTTCTAAAACCCATCTTCTAAGGCCAGTTTAATTTCCAAAAAATCCATAACATGAGATTCATTTCGATTTTAAGAAATAATACTTACCAAAATCACATTACTAGATAATTTAAAAAAAATTCATTCCTTACAATCAAATTAATTCATTAAATGCCCTAAACCAAAATCTATCCATATTCCCACTTTAATTAGTAAACTGAAACAAACATTGGAATTAAATTTTAAGATCATCAATGACTGTGAAATTCCATTTAAAAATAATTTATTGAGAATATGATTCACATTATAAATGATTAAAAATAATTTACTAAATTAATAAGTTCATGATAAGGCATATCATGTTCTTATATTTCTCAAATAAAATTTTATAACATCCCACTGGGAAAAACTGTTAATTTTAAAAGAAGGTGTCTTCTTGGGATTACTCCTTCACTTGGTTATTTAACATAATTTTTAGCATGTTAGGTGACTAGAAAATTAAATTAAATAATATTTTTTAAATATTTATGACTTTTCATGCAGTTCATTTTTACCAAAATCCTTGGTTAATTAATTTTACAATTTGAACTTCAATTTTCATTATTTATGAAATTCATGTTTAAAATGTATTAATCATAGCCTATTTTTACATTATCATGGGTAAAAATCAATACTCATTATTTTAATTTGAAAGTCTGGAACCATGAATACTATTATGTAAGGATATTTTTCTCTTATAATAGATATTAGATATTCATAAAGGATGTTCATCATATTGGGCCTCCAACGCAGAAATGGCCTGGCAAAGTAGATTTGACATCAACAAATTAAAATATATTTTGAGCCAAAAATGTATGCCCAATGAAGCTAAAAATATAACTAAAATATTTAATTTAATTTTGAACATTTAATTTAATTGGTTCCAAGAAGATTTTGGTAATTTTGAGAGAGATCTTGGTGGACCATTTTAATGATTACATTATAGCCAGGATTCCATGGCCAACAAGTCATCTCACCATTTTGTGCATAAAATTTAAATAGATGATCCAATTATGATGAAATTTTGACATTTTTAGAGGTATTATATAACTACACTACCCTATTCTATAACCAACACCAATTATAAATCCATAAATTTTATTTTGGTGTGTCAGTGAGGAGAGAGAAAAGAAATGAAATCTGTCTGGGAAATGATTAAAGCTTAATTCTCCACCAAATTTCCTCCACCAATTTTCCCACCGTAGTGAATGATTCAAATTTTTAATTATGTGATCAACCAAAGGGTATCATAAGATATATTTAAGACCTATTTTTAAGTGATAATAGGAGTTCATGTTTTTTTTATTTCAATTGTAATGTTATGTTATCATTTTGTAATCTCAAGTTTGTTTTTACTAAGTAAGTTGTTTGAATCAACATATATTCTTTATAAAGTTTATTATTAATAACTTTTTATATTTTTTATTAATAAATTGATACAATTTCTTCATGGTTAGAATTTATTCACACATCAATGTGTTAATTTCATTTCACAATAGTGGATTGATTTTTATGTCAATGTTTTCACTTCTTCAATACCACTTATTTAAGTCAAGTTCCATCTTCCATTGAGATAATTTCATTAATGGATGAATAACACTTTTTAGTTTGATTATTTGGATTTAATTGGGTTTTTATTTAATATTACCACATGTTCTTTAAAGTAAAAATTAGTTTATTGTTTTTTATATTTTCATTCGATGACTTATTTTCTTCTTTATCATCACCAATTTTAACAATGAAACATTTTGTTTTCTAGTAAGATCTAAACGAATAGAGTGATCATTAAAGTTATCCTCTAAGTTAATTGGTTATTATCCTCCTAATTTTATAGGTATTAAATTGTTGAATGATATTGGGATCTTAATTCATTATTTGGATACTTCTTGAATTAGTGACATGAATTATTCTATGAAAACAAATTTATCAAATCAGTCTTGAACCCCAACCTTGGAATAACCTATCTTATTTATGTTTTTCCATTTAAATGTTTTGGTGTTTCATTTTTATGTTAAAATCATTCTCTTAGGTCATTTAGTATTATAGTATCCCAATGGAAATCAACCCCAATGATGAACACTATATAGCTAAAAACCCCCCAACAATTTCAATTTTCTCAAGGTAACCTTCTTCGATACTCAATGATTTTACAACTCTTTTCACTACGGTGTCCAATTTTATAGAAACCATAGCCTATTACACATATTATTACATGATTATAATCATAATTAACCATTAAATAAAAACAAAGGATCATAAAGTCTAGTATCTTTGGAATAATAGGTACATTAAATTGAAAACATGGTACTATAATAAAAAATATCTTTATTAACATTCTATAATGATCTCCTAATGTACATTGAGATCCTAAATATTCTTTGTAAAACATGGCGAATACTTTCAAAAGGGAGAAGAGCTAAAAATACCAGCAATGGAATAAGCATGGAAAGGAAGCATATCACATGATTCAAAGTCATAACATAATAACATAATGGGCATGGAACAAGACTAAACTGGTTGAGGCATATCATAAAGAACATGGAATCATATGATCATAGAAATATAGGAATGTGGAATCAAAAAACAACATGACATAATCATGGGTCAAGGCTAACTACCAAGATTGTATAACATGGTGTAAAAAGTCCCATAATTTATTAGTTTACTCCATAATCCCATACATGACATCTCATGAGACAAAGAATCACCAAATAAATTGAAGTGATATTTGGTTCACCCATCAAAAAAATTTATTTCATATGTTTTCCAGATGAAGAATCAAACATAAGAGATTAAATAAGGGTTACCCATGGAATGAAATGGGTATTGTAATCATGTCATAAAGAATAACCAAGGGGTGTATGAAAATGGTATCCATAAAATAAGGGATTTAAATCATTATTGGACATTAATGAAGGAATTATAGGAATATATCCTGAATAATTATGTCAAAATGAAGCGAATACATGAAAAATTCTGTTTAAGAAACTTTAAAAATGATCCACTTTAATGTGGTTTAAGGGAAAATATTAAAGATTATTTAATGTGGATAAAGGAATAAGTATTTTTCAGGACCCGTCCCCCGAGGCTCGTGCCGTGACTACCCCAAACCCGCCTTCCATAGGCCAGGGGCTGGCGACTTGCACCGAAAGACGTATTTCCTAAAAACCAGGAAGGCATTTCCTTTTTAACCTGTAAACACACTCAACCAAGAACACAACTAGATATGAACACAAGTAAAATGTAAAGTAAAAAGAGTGTGTACAATAAGAAAAAGGGGCCAGAATACAAGCCCAACTGGAAAGTACAAGAAAACTGAAAAGTACAAGTAAACTGAAACAGATCCTATGAACACCCACCAAGGATCCTACCTGAAGGGTAGGTATAGCTCTTGAATGGTCTTCTATGTGATACGCCTTGTCTATGGTCCACCTTCGATCTACCTCTAGTCCTGGTACCCTCAGCCTCGATCAATGTTGTCCGTAGTCGGCACCAAACCCAACAAGGTGTGGGAATATCCCGTGTAGGGGTGAGTATAACGATACTTAGTAGGGACCCCGAGACCCTCGAAGGTCTCACAGAATCCACAAAGGATAAACCACAAAGCCTGAAAACAACAAACAACCTTACTTAGGTATATACCCAAACATATACCTATGTTTTCGAGTATACCCATCTCATTCATGAGGAAACTCAAGGCCCAAACCCTTAGCCAAAGTACAACTGTTCCACGAAGGAAAGAATACCACGAAGGTAACACCACAAAGGTATGTACCAAAAAGGTAAATCCAGATAGAAGAATACCACAAAGGTATCACCATAAAGGTAAGTACCACAAAGGTACGCAATGGAGAAGATTACCACAAAGGTAAAGACCCATCTCACACCAAGTATAACGTAGGTAATGTAGTAAAGATGATTATATGTAACTACTGAATCAAATTTCTCTATTAAGAGGTAGACCCACATTGGATACAAAATCATCAGATCCACATAGGATCCTAATACAGCAGATCCACGTAGGATCCTAGAGTAGTCCCATGTGGATTTCCTAGAGCGGAACCAAGTGGGACTCTCGAACATAGAACCATGTAGGATCCCAAAGCACAGAACCACATAGTATCCCAAAGCATAGACCCACATAGGATCCAAAATCACAGACCCAAATAGCATACCAAAGCACAGACCCACATAAGATCCCTTTCTCTTGTTACAGCCAGCTACAGGGTTCCTGGACTAAGCTCGCTTGATTCCAGAGAGGGTCCAATCCTCAAGCCACAGGTCGATATTCCAACTGCGACAAAGTTCAAAAAATAAGTATCCCAAAGGACCTCCACATAAAAGGGGTATCAACTCAATAGACTATGCATCAAACGGACGCTCGGTCTATACGTTATTGGCCTTTTAGTCCTAAGGGCCCGGTTGGATTCGTGCCCGATCAAACCCAGCCATAACCCAAAATTATCAAAACCTCAAGTGGGGTATACCAAAAGGATCTTCCCAATCCAAGGTTTCTGGAACTAAAGACGGTTCGTCAAACGGATTCCCGTATCTCAAGATATGGATGAAAGAACAAAAAGGGTCGAAGTAGGTCCGGGTCCGGTCCGACCCGGCCGGACTGACCTGGCCCGACCCAACCTGGGCCGACCTGAACTAGTTTGGGTTGACCCGATCCAACCCGGGTCCAGCCCTGGGTTCGACCTGGCCCGCTGGGTCTGGCCCGGCCTAGCCCGGCCTGGCCCGGCCCGCAGGGCAACCCGTGATGCAGTTTCCCACTATGCGGCGGGCCACTGGGCTCCCGGTTGGCCAGTCAGCCAGCCTCCTCCATGCAGTGTGTTCGTGCGCCATGCCCTCACTGGTGGCCAGAAGTGAGTCGATCGCCCTCGCTTCACCTCTGTGGTGCAGACGCATGCTGCTGATTCCCAATCACACGGCCGACCACAATCATCATCGCGACTGGTCGGAGTTCTGGCCGCCATTCCCGAGCCCCACTGGTGTAGGTCACCATCACGGTCACCGGCGACATTACTAGGGTCATCGGGTGTGCCTCAGTGGCTCGTTCTTCATTCAATAGACATCTGCACACGTTTCGGGACGTCAACATCGTTTCATGACCATCCAAATTCTCAAAGGTTGCGGAGAGGTCAGGCCATGTTCTCTTGGCCCAAACCATCCACGTTAGAAAGGTAGCAGGCGACTTTTTAATCTTGAATCATGAAGAACGTTAAGAATGGGGTAAGGGGTATACCAATAACAAACCCTACCATGAAGGTTCATTAATGTCAGTGAGGAAAGTGGAAAGACAGACATCGGCTCGTCGTCATTGAAGATGTTCCACGTTGGTGATCCTTCAATGGAGTTCTTCGTTGGAGAAGGTGTTCTTCGTTGGAGAAAGCGTTCTTCATTGGATAAAGCATTCTTCATTGGAGAAAGGTGTTTCTCCAATGTTCTCCCCATTGCCAAAATTTCCCCCAATTCCACCAAAATGAAATAGCCTACTTATTAAATTACGTTTTATTAATTTAATTAGAGTTTTCCATTAATTAAGTTGATGTTGGAATAATAAATTAATGGAATGTGGCACAATTAATCAGGAGAGAACCAAGAGTCACCTCCCTTATTAAAGAGAGATTCCAAGGGTCGGGTGGTCCCCACCATTAATTTCAAATTAGGGGGGTTTTCCAGCTCGGGTGGTCCCCACCACCAAGTATACAAATGGGAGGTTAAAAATAAAATAAAAGTTTGTTCTTTATTATTATTTTTTATTTCCACAAAAAACCCAAAAAACTATCTTTAACTCTCATACTACTGCGGTCGAGGAGAAAGTATCGTTAAGCGAATATTGGTGCTACGAGTTCAACGGTGCCATAATATTTCAATTCTGAGCACCGGTCCAAAAGTTAAAAAAACCCACTCGCACGTTTACTCAACATACCAAAAAAAATTCAGAAATTCATTCCAGGCACATCGGGCCTCAGAATCATGCGCCGTCAATTTTCACGGACTCATAAAAATACCATATAATTAAAAACAAATTACATAGATATTCTAGGTCTTTATATTCTCCCCACCTTAGGGCTTTGCGTCCCCTATAGCCACATCACGAAAACTAGGAAAAAAGTGGGGGTATTGAGCACGAATTTGACCCTCCTGCTCCCATGTGCTCTCATGAAGGTTCACGTGCTGCCGACGTACATGAAATAAGGTATCGGCAACCCACAAAGGACTCTCTCATGTCGATCCTCAATCTCCACTGGAACCTCAGAAAAAGTCACCCCATTATCGATATCCAGCTCTCCCCAGTCAATGATGTCTAGAGGGTCATCCATGTATTTCCTCAGCTAGTATACGTTGAAGACGTCGTGCACCCGGTGCAGCTGAGGTGGAAGAGCTAAGTGGTAAGACACCTCTCTAACTTTGATGAGGACCTGAGAAGGTCCGATGGACCTCAGAGATAACTTTCCACACCAGCCAAATCACCGCAAACCTCATTGAGGTGAGACCCGTAGAAAGACGTGGTCACCATCCTCAAACACCAGAGGTCTCCGTCTCCTATCGGAATAAGACTTATGCCTACTCTGTGAAGTCTTCATCTACTCTAGAATGATCTGCACCTTCTCTGTGGTAGGTCGTACCATCTCTGGTCCCACGAGTGTTGTCTCCCCTAGGTCAGTCCAGCACAGTGGTGATATGCAAGGTCGCCCGAACAATGCCTCGTATGGTGCCTACCGATAGTTGAGTGATAAATGTTGTTGTATGAAAACTCCACCAAGGGAAAGTGATCCTCCCAGCTGCAACCAATGTGAAGGATGCAAGCACACAGCATGTCCTCAAGGTTCTGAATGGTTCGCTCAGTCTGTCCATCCGTCTGAGGATGGAAGGCGGTCCTCAAATGAAGCTGCATCCTGAAAGCCTCCTACAACCCCTTCCAAAGTCGGGAAGTGAAACATGCATCATGATAAGAGACAATCTTCGAGGTTACACCATGTATCCGCACAATATCTTACATATAGAGGCATCCCAATCTCTATACTAAAACCTACTCTCTGATCAGTAGGAATTGGGACGGCTTGGTGAGTTATTCAACGATCACCCAAATAGAATCATGACCCCTAGATGTACGTGGAAGTCCTGTCAAAAATTCCATGGATATTCCATCCCACTTACACTCTAGAACCTCTAAAGGCTGAACTAAGTCTTCTGGTACCTGATGCACTGCCTTCACTTGCTGATAAGTGAGGCACCGAGAGACAAACTCTGCTACTGCTTTATTCATTCCCGACCACCAGTGCTATCATCGAAGATCCTGGTACATCTTCGCCACTCCTGGATGTACTGCTAGAGGGGATGTGTAGAACTCCCTCAAAACTTCCTCCTAAAGCAACACTGATACCATGGTACGCCCTCTGAAGAGGATGACATGCTCCCCACCTTCAGAAAATCCATCTGGTGCTTGTCCTATGGATATTTGAGCACGTCGAGCCTCGCAATCAGTTTCCCTACACTGCGCCTCCCTAACTTGCTGAAGGAGTGGGGGAGTGACTATAAGAAACTGATGAAAAGATGCTCCATCTCGATCCATAAAGGATATCTGCAAAGCAACCAACTGCTTCGTCGCCTCACCTAGTAGCTGTATACCAGATCTCTAGCTGAGTGCATCTGCTACAATGTTCCCCTTACCATGAGTATAGACTATATCAAAGTTATAGTCTTAGAGGAACTCAATCCAACATTGTTGTCTCAGGTTCAGGTCCTCCTCATAGAAGATATACCTGAGAATCTTGTTATCAGAGTAGACCATAAAACGCTCGCCCATCAGATAGTGTCTTCACATATTCAAAGCAAAGATCACTGCTGCTAACTCAAGGTCATGGGTAGCTTAGTTCTGCTCATGGTGTCTCAGCTGTCAAGAACCATAAGTCATAACTGCTTGATCCTGCATCAGGACACATCCTAGCCTAATCCCTGATGTGTCTTAGTAGACTACGTACCGAACGCCGTCCTCTAGAATCCTCAATATGGGGAACTAGTCATCCTCTACCTCATCTCCTAGAAACTCCACTGGCATCTCTCTGACCACAGGAAGGGTTTCCCCTTCTTCATAAATGCTAATAAAGGTGCTGAAACTCTGGAGAAATCGGGAAAAAATCTCCGGTAGTATCCAGAAAAATCTAGGAATCTTCGTGCCTCTGTCACACTCATGGGTGGCTCCCATGAAAGTATCACCTCAATCTTCACTGGATCCACTGCAACTTCAGCCTCTGAGATGTCATGTCCAAGAAGGTGTACCTATCAAGATCTAGAACTAGAACTTCAATAGCTTACCATAAAGCTAGTGCTCTCGGAGTGTGTCCAAAACTATCTGAAAATGATAGGCATTCTCCTCCTTGGTAGTCGAGTAGATTAGAATGTCATCAATGAAGACATCTAAAAAGCGATCAAGGTTTGGCCGAAATATCCTGTTCATGAGTCCCATGAACATTGCTGGAGAATTGGTCATGCTGAATGGAATAAACATCAACTCATAGTGGCCGTACAGACATCTGAAATCCATCTTCTGTACATCCTCATCTCGTACTCTGAGCTGGTGATAGCCTGACCTGAGGCCTATCTTCGAGAACCACCGTGTTTCCTTCAGCTGATCAAATTGGTCTTCAATCCTCGGGAGTGGGTACATGTTCTTCACGGTCACCTGGTTTAGGCGCCAATAGTCAAAAAAAAAGTCTCAAGCTCCCATACACCTTCTTATCAAACAATATCGGGGCTACCCAAGGAGAAATAGTGGGCCAGATGAACCCCTTCTCTTGTAAGTCCTCCAGATGTACCCGCAGCTCACGAAGCTCTGCAGGATCCATCCGATACGAGGGTGTATATATCTGTGCCATCTTGGAGTACAAGTAAATGTAAAACACCACCTCTATAAGAGGAGGTAGACCCAGAACATCATCAGGGAAGACATATGTGTATTGGTCCACCACTACAGGATAGATTAGACTCTCTACATCAACTGCTCCAAGGGTAAGGCTAGCCAACTGATGAGTGATCAGCTGCACTCTTCTCTGGGCAAGTCCATCCTATGCTGCAAAGGCCCCCTTCTCACCGGTGAAGGTAAACCTAGTCCCATCTGTGCGGACATACCACACTTTGCGCCTAATACAGTCAATTTGGTCATGAACTGTAGATAACCAATCCATACCCAAGATGACGTCGTAAAGCCTCGACACCATTACTAAGAGATCAAAGCCAAAGCTCTTGCCTCCTAGAGTAATCTCACACTATTGACACCAATGTGTAATCGTCGAATCCTCTCCCATAGGAGTTTCTAGCCGTAAGGATCGAGCCAACAGCTCCACCAGAATCTTTGAGATCTGAAAGAGGGAAGTGGCAATAAAAGAATGACTGGAACATGTGTCTATAAGTACTGCAACTAAGGTGGAGTAGACAATGATCGTACCTCATATTATCTACAGAGCACCAAGGTCATAGGACTCAGCTGCTTGGAGTTGAACTTGCTCCAGTCCACCTACTCCCAATGGTTGGGGTGGACCACCTCGTGGTGGTGGCGATAACATCTCGAATCTTCACCCACCAACAGCCGCACGACCAACTCTTTTTCAACATTCAGCTACACCCTACGGACCTACTCGGTCGAACATCTGTCTCTTCCTGGGCGGTCCTTCGACTATCTTCTAATCATCGGTATGGCAGGTCAGATAGTCACGAGCCATGTGACCCTGCCCGCCACATGTGTAACACTGCCTGCTCCTCGCTTGACTATCCCTATCTCTGGTGCCCCGCACAACTGACCCTGAATACTACGGTCATCATCTTGTAGTTTTGGTCCTCTTGGAACTTTGTTCCATTTGTCTACTTCCAGCTACAGAAGACTCCGCTACGTGACGCCCGGTGGTGGGTCTCACTGCTGGTGACTGCTCAGCAAGAAAACTCTCCACTAAGAGGGCTCTCTCTAACACCCCCACTTGTGTCAGGATGCTGAGAGAAATCATTGAAGCCCTAATTTTCTTCCTGAGTGCCTGCTCAAAGGTCTGGGCCCTGAATAATGGGTCCTGCACCATATCAGTGGAGTAGCGTGAGAGTTCAGTGAACCTCGCTGAGTATTGAGCCACAGTCCTGAAACCCTACTGCAGATGAAGACGCTCCTATACGCGCACCGCGAGAAGGGTCGCTGGGACAAAACCTTACCCGAAAGAGGCACTCAATGTCTACCCAGAGAAATTTCACCTTATCGTGAATCTAGAGCATCATGATCCACCATCTTCTTGCTTCTTTCTGTAGAAAACTGGTGGCAAGGATCACAATGAGATCAGCTAGTGTTCTACCAGTTGAAAGACTCTCACCGCAGCTTCCAACAAATCCTCATCCGCCTGTGGGTCCGTCTCACCCCTGAACCCGGGTGGCCTCTTGCTCTGGAACTTGTGAAACACACTCATGCGGTGTGCACCCTCTACTTCTAGGGCTGGTGGCATCGGTGGCCCAATGGGTAATGTTATCGTTGGTGCCTTTGCTGGTAAAGGGACATGCACCAAGGCCTCGTCGCTCAGTGGGCTATCATCGCGCACTATACCCAAAACCCTTGCTGGCTGTCTGCATAGAGGCATCCTGAAAAAAAAATGGTTCACCATGATTAATAAGTTATACCTGGTGAGCTGAATCAAAGATTTCACAATGAAAACTTTTCAAAACACACACACAATCAATGTTTTCATACATTGAGTCAGAAATCAAAAGTCAGGGTCTTAGTGTATGGATACGTCGGCTGCTGCACCAACATTGGATTCCCTAAACCAATAACCAGACTCACTACACATAACAATATTTCCATTAAAAATATTAGAGTCCAATGTTTTACGATAGAAATAACTCCTTTGATACCAATTTCTCATGACCCGTCCCCCAGGGCCTGTACTGTGACTATCCCAAGCCCGCCTTCCATAGGCCAGGGGTTGGCGACTAGCACCAAAAGGTGAATTCCCTAAAAATTGAGAACGAATTGACTTTTTAACCTATAAAAACATGGAACCAACCACATATCAAGATACAAACAGATGTAAACTATATAATAAAAAGAGTGTGTCTAATAAGAAAAAGGGTCCAGAATACAAGCCCAACTGGAAAGTATAAGAAAACCGAAATAAAGAAGTAAAATGAAACCGCTCCGGTGAACACCCGCCAAGGATCCTACTTGAAGGGTAGGTAAATCTCTCGAATGGTCGCCTATGTGATACGCCTCATCTAAGGTCCACCTCCGAGCTGCCTCTAATTCTGGTACCCTTAGCCTCGATCAATGTTGTCCATCCTCTACACCAAACACAACAAGGTGTGGGCGTAGCCCATGCAGGGGTGAGGATAACGATACTCAGTAGGGACACCGAGACCCACAAAGGTCTCAAAAAATCCACAAAGGATAAACCAAAAATCATGAAAACAATTGACAACCTTACTTAGCTATATGCCCATACATATACCTAAGTTTTCGAGTATACCCATCTCATTCATGAGGAAAATCAAGGCCCAAATCCTTAGAAAAAGTATCATTGTTCCATGAAGGAAAGAATACCACGAAGGTAACACCACAAAGGAAAGTAACAAAAAGGTAACGCCACACAGAAGAATACCACAAAGGTATCACCATGAAGGTAAGTACCATGAAGGTATGCCACACAAAAGATTACCACAAAGGTAAAGAATCAAATCACACCATGTATAACTTAGGTACGGTAGTAAAGATGATTATATGTAACTACTGAATCATCTTGCTCTGTTAATAGACAGACCCACGAAGGATCATAACTCATCAGACCCATGTAGGATCCTAATACAGGAGATCCACATAGGATCCTAGAGTAGTCCCACGTGGATTTCCAAGAGCGGATCCAAGTGGGACTCTCGAACATAGACCCACGTAGGATCCCAAAGCACAAACCTACATAGGATCCCAAAGCACAAACCCACATAGGATCCCAGAGCATAGACCCCCATTGGATCCCAAATCACAGACCCACATAGGATCTATTTCTCATGTTATAGCCAGCTACAGGGTTCCCACACTAGGCTCGCTTGATTTTGGGGAGGGTCCGCTCCTCAATCCATAGGTTAATACTCCAACATCCATGATGTCCCATGAAGAAGTATCACAAAGGACCACCACATAAAAGGGGTCTCAACACAATAGACAATGCATCAATTGGCGCCATGTCTGTAAGTTATTGGCCTTTTAGTCCCGAGGGTCCGGTTGGATTCGTGTCTGATCCAACCCAGTCGTACCCCAAATTTATCCAAAACTCAAGTGGTGTTTACCAAAAGGACAGTCTCGATCCAAGGTTTTCGGCGTCTCAGACGGTTCGTCAAACGGACGCCCGTAGCTCAAGATATGAACGAAAGAACAAAAAGGGTTGAAGTTGGTCCGGGTCTGGTTCGACCTGATTAGACTGACCCGACCTAGGTCGACCTGGCCCGATGGGTTCGGCCCTGCCCGACAGCATGCCTTGGCCTGTTGGCACAGTGTGGCCCAGCCCGCGGTGTGGCAGCCTGCGGTGTGAAGGCCCGCTGGGCTTGTGGCTGCCTGGTCGACCAACCTGCTCTGCAAGGCACGGTCGTGAGTCGCGCCATCACTGGCACCAGGAGTGAACCGACCGCCCTCACCTCGCCACCATGGTGCAAGACCATAGCTCCTTCATGCTCGGTGGCAAGGACGCATGCCGCCGCTGCCCTTACTCTGCCGCAGCTCTTCTATAGCTGTGTAGTCGGGCCGCCGCCACCGCTGTGGCCGGCCGGAGTGCGGGCCACCATTCCCGAGCCCCATTGGGGTCGGCCACTACCGCGGTTCAAATCCACACTCTTTGGGGCACCAGGCTCGGTCAGGTGGCTCGTTCTTTATTCCATAGACATCCGCACACATCTCGAGATGTCACCATCGTTTCCAGACCATCCAAATTCACAATGTTTGTGGAGAGGTTGGGCCGTGTTAATTTAGCCCGAACCCTCCATGTTAGAATGTTAGCAAGAGGCTTGTTTATTCTTGAATCATGAAGAATGTAAAGAACGGGGTAAGGTGTATACAAATAACAAACCCTGCCTCGAAGGTTCATTGACGTCGGTGAGGATAGAGGAAAGACAGAAGTCAGTTCGTCGTTGTTGAAGAAATTCCACGTTGGTGATCCTTCGACGGTGTTCTTAGTTGTAGAAGGTGTTCTTCATTGGAGAAAGTGCTCTTTGTTGGAGAAAGAATTCTTCATTGGAGAAAGGTGTTTCTCCAATGATCCCCCCTTTGCCCACACTTTCCCCTAATTCCACCCAAATGAAATAGCCAACTTATTAAATTATGTTTTATTAATTTAATTAGAGTTGGCCATTTATTAAGTTGATGTTGGCATAATAAATTAATGGAAGGTGGCACAATTAATTAGGACAGAACCAAGAGTCACCTCCCTCATTAAAGAGGGAGTTCAAGGGTCGGGTGGTCCCCACCATTAATTTCAAATTAGGGGTGTTTTCTAGATCGAGTGGTTCCCACCACTGAGCATTCAAATTGGATGTTAAAAATAAAAGAAAATTTTGTTCTTTATTGTATTTTTATTTCCATGAAAACCCGAAAACTAACTTTCACCCTCGTCCTACTTCGGTCGAGGTGAAAGTCTCCTTAAGCGAATATCAGTGCTGCGAGTTCAATGGTTCCCTCAGATTTCAATTCTGAGCACCGTTTCAAAAGTTAAAAAAACCCTCCAACAAGTTTACTAAATGTACCTAAAATAATGTTCAAAAATTCATTCCAGGCAAACTGGGCATCAGAATCACGCTTCGTCAATTTTCGCAAACTCGTAAAATTCCCATATAATTAAAAATATTACATGGAAATTATGGGTCTTTACATTATTTTTATAAAACTAGAAATGAAATAGGATATTTTTTCATAATAAAATTAGTTATTTTGTAATTTTTTTGGGATTAAAATATTTTATGTAGTTTACTTTAAAATTGGTATGAAATAGAGAAGTTCAGTTTAATGGAGTTTTCTTAATGAGAGGAATTGAGAAGAGAACCTTATAAAAATGTATTTTCACATTAACGAAAGATTAATTGAGATATATTTATATATTTAGAACATAAATACATAATATAGAAGAAGTAAATAGGAATATTTAAAAGGTACCTTGTGAAAAAAAGAGATAAAGTGTTACCCAAACAAAATATGGAGGTTCAGAGAGATCCCTTCCCTTATGTCTGAATGTGTTATTCAGATGCACTTAATATCCTAGATAATAAAGTTACATCTATTAATTATATAATTTATAACATTTTATAAATGTATCTGATTTATTATAATTTTTTATTGTTCATCTATGGCCATTTTTATGAGTTATAAAGTTCAATTTTGTCATTTCAAGAGTGTTTGTTTTTCATGGTTTCGTGATCGGTTTACATGTGTATAATTATAGAAGTTCTTGTAAAATGGTAATAAATATATATAATAGAAATAATATTTTATTAATTAAATTTTATAAGTTTAAATTTTCCTATATATCATTTTTTTTGTATGAGTATGATTCTTTTAATAAAATGTTGATGATAAGTGTTTATTTTATTTTTGTGGTTTTCAATCATCAGAAACTAGTTTATTTTATTTAATATTATGTATATATATTAGTTACAAGAAATTAAAAAAGTTATAATATACATATTAAAATCTGGTTTATAAAAAATAATGGTTTCATGACCAGCCTTGAAGGCAGTAACGGAAAACAAAAACTCGTTATCCCTGAAGGCGGTGAACATAAATATTAAGAATGATGTTTTATTTTTTAGAATAAAAGGATAAGAGAAGAGATTTGATTATATTTATTAAATTTTAAAAATAAAATTATAGTATATATATGATAATGAGTTATCATACAAATTTTTATATTGAAGGTGAGGAGAGGATATTAAAAGAAATAATTTAAAAGAAAAAGAAGAAAGATTTTACCTCTTCAATATCGTCTCCTTGAGAACCTCCTTAAGGAACTTGAAATTGGAATTTTGGTCTGGACATAAACACTAGGATGTGGGAAAGAGTCTTGTTAATGGAATTGGGAATAATATTACCAATCTTCCATGCTTATAAGTTGTGAGGAGAAGGGGTTGTTAGAGATGGTATTTATAATGGGAGAAGAGGGTTGTTTTTTATTATTATTTTCATTAGTTTATTATTTTGGCTCAATACTATCAATAGTATTGATTATTATGACTATATATAGTAAATAGTGCATGTGAGTTCTAAATAATGGGTGATTACATCATTCATGACCCAAAAATCCTTGTATTTGTCTTATAATGTTAAATACCATAAATTACCATATTTTACTAATCATCAAAAATTCAATTATTTCAGAAAAATATAAAAAATTAAAATTATCCATTTTTTGACATGTAGATTTTAAAAATGGACTCCATTTTATAAATATAATTATTCAAATATGAGATTTTTGTAAAATTAAATCCTCATTTATTTCATAAATACTAATTTTAATATTATAATAGATTTTATAACCATTTGTAAAATTATTTATGGTCACATAAAATTATATAATTATTATAACACAACAAAATATTAATTTATGAAATCGTTTTATGAAAATAAACTTTCTTTTAAATTATTAGAGTCATTATGAAATTGTAAATAAAATATTTACATTTTACAAAAATACCAAAAGTTATTTTTCATTTTTAAAACATTTATTTACTTATACCAAGATATAAATATATAATATTTTCTTTTATAAGATACCTAAATATTATTTTACACTTTCATAGGTGATTCTAGTATTTCAACATCTAGATTAATATTCTAAATGGTCAGATTACTACTCCAACGGTCAGGTGACTATTCCATTGGTTAAAATTATAATGGTCATATGGGTTTACTACATCATATAAATACTTATTATTACAGTAATAATTCATTCAGTTATACTTTCTATCAATTATATATATAATTTCATATTAATAATTAATATTTTATTATTAACTTTATGTTTTATTTCTGTAGCTTTTTTCATGAGTGCGGTCATTCTAGTGGATTGAGTGGATCTAATTTTTTGTATTAATTTTATATTATTTTTTATTTATTAACCTACTATAATATTTGGATTTATTATTGGTTTATTTTTTTAACAACTTACCATTATTCATTTATGAGATAATTTTTTTGGGTTTGTCTATTTGATACCTGTGCTTTATAATAAATGACATAATTATAAAAAGGTAAATTCAGTTGATAGAAATTTTGGGTCATTAAAACTTCTACCTATCGGTTCAATTTGTGTGAGAACAAAATTTTGGGAAATTACGGGGACAATGAATGTATATTAGACAATCATATTCTTTTCTCTCCCTAAATTATTTATTATCATGCCCATTTCTCTTATCTTTCCCCCTTTCTGTCTGTTCATGTCATTTTACTCCCTAGACCAATCAAACCACTTAGTTGGAGTTTATGATATGATGGTTGAGAAATCTAATTAACCTAGGATTGTTAACCTTTAAATCAAATTTTCTTGATAATCCTAAATCCTGATTTTATTCTACCCCAATGGAGTATCTTAAATATTACTCATTCATAAACCACGGTGGGAATCAAATGGAAAATATATATTGGGATTTACCTAACATAGAGAATATATTTGAACAAAACATGAATTATTACCCCATACTAGGTAGGATGAACACTCTTAGTGATAAATAATGAATTTAAGTTTAGATTACTACCCTATCAAAAAATATTGAAGAAATATTCCATGGTGTCAATGAATTTTAATCAATTCACTATTTTTGTAAAATTTGGGAAAAACATGGACAAAAATATGAAAACTACCCAAACATTCCACCATTAAAATATGTTATTATAGGAAGAACCATAATATAGGTAAATGGTCTAAATTTTAAAGAGGATCAAGAATCAAACAATTTCATGTTGGGGTATAATGATCTTTCCAAATTTTATTTGTGTGATAATCAACTACCCAATAAAATACATGTTATGGTTCCTAAAAATTCATAAAACATTAAGACCCTTGAAATTTTTCAAACACATCTAGATCAACCTATTATCCAATCAATTATATTGACATTAATTGATTTTTTTTGTGAAAAAATGGAGAAAACGAATTCTAAATTTTCATTATTGAGATTAGAACTACAAAGAATCTAAATAGTTAAGGAAACCATTACCACTCGGGTCGTCGCTTACTTAATATTCATAGATAAATCATATTAAACACAAATTTATCCTGAAAATTTCAAAGCTTTGACTATTTCCAAGACTGTGAAAACTAATGAGAAATATGAAACATTTATTCCTAAACCACTGAAGGCTTGAAAATCATAGGAAAATTCTAAATAAACATCTTTAGAATATGATAATTTAGATATGGATAATAAATTATGTTTTTTAGAGAATATTGGAGGTTAACCTAAGGTATATAAGGGGATTTTTAATGGTGTTTAAATTATGAAGAAATTGATTTTCCATATTCAAAAGATTGTAATTTGACATCATGGATTTAGTGTCCAAAATATTCGTCAATTTTTGATTTTTTATTGAACAAAAATCACCGAAGCTATTAGAAAATTATTAAATTCTGAGTCTATACCATCCCATAACACTAAAATAGGAAATTTTGGGGTTAAAAAAATCTTTTCTAAAGGAACCAATTATTTTTAAAATTTATGGAAAAGAAACATATTTTGATTCAAATTGACCATATGATTTTGTAAATTTCAACGAACCCAAGATCAAACTCAAGGTCCATCCTTCCTTTCTCAATAATCCCTTAATAGGGCATAACTAAAACCCTTTTTTTCAATTTCATCCTCTCAAAAAGCTAATTATGAAAAAATTTTCCTTGATGTATTACGAATGATGAAGAAATAGATTAAATGGAATCTTTTCAATATTCATGGGATTATCCCATACACTAGGACATATATGATTGTTCTTTAATAAATTTCAAAACCTTCCCACCAACCCCAATGGTTACTCAATCACAATCTAATTAAAGTGGTTGAAAATATAATCTTTAAGAGGTTGAAAGTTGGTATTGGGTAAGTTGGGGGGGTAATTTTAAGCTAAAAACATTAAGATAAGTTCTTTTAAGGAGGAAACTTAGATTATTTTTTTGTTTTAATTTTTTTTGTTTTTGTTTATTTACCATAACTAGAAAAAAAAATTTATTTTTAATACATCTTCTTTTTGTTTTATTTTTTTAGTTATGGAAATACCTTGGAGTTTCCATAGTTATCTAATATTGTATTTGTATGTGATTTTGGAGCTAGAGAAGTTATGGATTCTAAATTGAACCCCTCAGGAATTCTAGTATTCAAACCGAATACTCAAACATATTTTATCATCCTATTTGTGACATGGAGTAGGAATGATCAATTGAATACTATTGGGTATTCATCTTCAAATAAGGTTATGTTACTCGATTATTTTATTTTAAATCCCATTATAGAACTTTTATCCCCTGATTTCATTCCAATTCTGAAATCTCTTTTCTCTACTCATTCACCACTAAGGGAATTTTACTTCTATGTTTGAGGATGGAAATCAGAAATTTTCTTGATTTTTTTTGGAAAAAATTGAGATTTATTGAAAATATTATTTTACTATCCATTATTGTTATAATTTACTTTTTGAAATGTGAGTAATGAGTGTCATTGGATTTAAATTTCCTTGATTCTAATTTTTATTCATGTTTGGGTTCATGGTAATAATTTTGGCTGGCATGGTTGTCTGGTGTAACTTTACATCACTAATTTTTCATCTATTTAATCAAAATGTCACAATGCATGTACATTAGATTTTAGGTGTATATTTGAGTTAATGGGGTCCATTATTAATAGAATAGGGTTTAAATTCAATTTGAATTTAATTTGAGTATTTAAAAATATATGAAAAAGGAAAACAAATACCACATAAGGAATTGTTTTATCTTAATGTGGGGTGTTCGACACTTAGGGATCATAACTCCGTTGTTTTCATGCCAAGATTGTCTCTTTTAATCTGTATTATGGTTTTAAAAAATTTAATTTTTAAATTAAAAATAATAAAAAGAAAAAGAAAAAATTTGATACTCATCTTAGATTTTAATGTTATTCCCACCTATCACATCCATTTCTTTCCCCCTTGGACAAGAATATTTATGTCGTGTCTTCTATGATAAAAAAATTATCTTCATGATTAATTGGATCTGGATAAAGGGTGGTGGTGAATTCAGAAAAATTAATGGTCTTAAGATTTAGATATACCTGTGTAATTGTATTTTTTTAATGTATTTTTATAGGCACTATAATAGTTTTATGTGAGGCTACGACATCAAACATTGTATGTTAAAACATTTTTGAATAAGTGTATTTAATTTTTATCACTAGTATTTTTATAGAGACTAGGAAATATAAAGTGGGGGGTGTGATTGAATATTGAAGGTTTATAGTATTCATGAAACTTTTAGGACTTTTATTGCACTTAATTGTTCCTAAAATCCTTGGTAAATTAATTTTACAATGTGAACATCAGTTCTCTTCATTTGTACAATTCATGTTTACAATTAACTAATATCAAAACATTTTTACATTATCATATGAAATACTATATACTAATTATTTGAATTTAAAATTTTAGGATCACTAATATAATTACATGAGGAAAATTTTTTCATCTTAGAGAAATTGTATATTTAGAATGGATGTGGATTATATTGGGCCTCCAAAATAGAAATTTTTGGGAAAATATATTTGACATCGACACATTAAAATGGTTGTGGATCCCAAAATTTATGTCCGATGAATTTGAAAAGTTATCTAAAAATAAGGAATTATATTTGGATAATTTTATTAAATTAGGTTCATAGAATATTTAGAAATTTTAGGGAGATCTAGGCTTCACAAGTTGAAGATTAAATCCTAGGCTGTATTCCAAGGCCCACAGGTTATCTCACCATTTAGGGTGTAACTGTTAAATGGATGATCAAATTGGGATGAAATTTTGAAATGTTTTAGATGGATTTTAGTGATACATTTTAATATTCTATTAAATATCCAAATTAATTATCCATCAATTTAGATTTGGATCATCCATGAGGATAGATAAATGAATGAAATCAGTCTTAGAAATGATGAAAAATTAATTCTCCAACCAATTTCTTCTATCATTTGGATACGCTAGTGAATGATTCTAATTTTTAATGATTTTATTGAACAAATAGGATTAATATCTCTATTTAAGATGTATTTTGAGGTGAAAATAAGATTTTGTGATTTTTTATTTTAATTTTAATGTTACGCTATAATTTTGTAATATGAAGTCCATTTTTTCAAGTAAGCTGTTTAAATCACCAATGATTCTTAATAAAAGTAAATATTCATCACTTTTTATACCCTTTATCTTAAAAATTTGATATTTTTTCTTCATGGCGTGAATTTATTCACACAATAAAGTGTTATTTTCTTTTCACAGTGATAGAGTGTTCATTATTTCATTATTTTCACTTCTTCAATACCACTTCTTTAAGTCAACTTCTATATTCAATTGGGAGAATTTAATCAATGGAAGGCTGGAATTGTATTGGTTTGATTATAGAGATTTTAATGGGTATGTATTGTATTTTATGTCTTGTGATGTAAACATTAAATCAGTTCATTGTTTTAATATTTCTATTCAATGTCTTATTTTCTTCTTCATCTTCTCTAATTTTAGGAAAGAAAAAATTTGAGTTTTAGTAAAATCTAATTAATTAGAGTGATCATTAAATACATCCTGTAAGTGTATTGGTGATTTGACTAAAATTTATAGAGGGATAATATAAGTGAATGATTTTGGGGACTTATGTCATTATTTGGATTCATTTTGAATTTATGAGATGAAAATTTCTATGAAAAAAGCTCATCCAATATTGCCCTAGAAAAAAACTAGGATTAACCCATCTTATTTTACTATTTATATTCAAATATTTAGAATTTCTGTTTCTAAATTAACATAATTCTCTTTGGTTATTTATTATTATAGTATCCCAAATGAAATCAACACCAAATATGGCCACTCCATAGATAAAAAACTCCAAACAAACTGAGTGTCTTAAGATTCACTTTTTCATTCCCTGTGGATTCAATCTATAATTGTACTTTAATGACTGCGTTTAACTAGAGGGTAAATTTCAGAAATACCATTAGTATAGGGAGAAACTATACATGAAGAGTTTAGTTTAATCTTATTAACCACATGGATAGGTTGGCATGATGCACCACACATTCACTTACAAAATATGGTAAGATTGTTGTTTCTGTTTAGGGGAAACCTATGTTTTCCTTGTGAGAGTCCCCTCATCAAATATCAGATGCTAATTCATCTTGAATAAATATAAATTGAGTTACTTGAAAAAATCCATAAAAATAGGGGATATAATACATAAATAATTAAAGGGCTTGAGATAGTGGAATAAGTGAATAAAGTAGGAATCAGGACACATAGCCTTTCATATGGCTCTTGATTACAATAAAAAATAAATGAAACACCCAAGGAAAAGGGAGACCAACCAAGGAAAAAGAATAGGAGGGGTGTTTAATAGGACTAGTGCTACTAGCCAAAAATGGGCACCAAAATTTTGTTTAAGGTATTTAGGACAATGAGGGAAATATTGTAAAGTTTCACCTTTTAAAGGGGAAAACTGTTTGTCTTTATAGTTGTCCAAACCGTACACAAACCATTATGAAGTTGCTATTTTGGATAGACCATTATGAATAATTAGTGCATAAAGTTTACCAAACAATGTAAAAATAGTTTATAATTCAATATCAATTTTCTATAGAGTTGGAATGGTCTCTTAGATCCCAAAGAATGATTAAAAAACTATACTACTTTATTTATCTAGCCACATGGTTGGGGTGAAAAGTTAGTATTAAACATGAAACCTTGCCTTATGATCCAAAATATAAATGTATAGACCTAAAACCATATGTAATTCCCCTGATACCTCCCATAATCATTAAAATACTTCAAACTAACCACACATAAATGTTATAGTAAATTTTTTGACAAGTATAAGCCTAATATTTAGGGAATGATCATATAACATCTCCACTATGAAATAGCTCACACATAGATGGGTTATCGAGCATCATTAAACCTTTTTAAGCATGTATTTAACCTATGAAGGTCACAAATTTTTAAGGCATGAACCAAAAAAACCTCTTGTTTGTTACAATCTCACCAACACCACCCAAAACTAGCTCCATCAACCCATATTACCAGCATCGATCATTCAAAACCATCATGACACCCCAATCATGGTGGTATCATTGAATTATAAATTATTAACACAACAAATCATGGATTGATAGACCTAGTATGAAACATATCATTTTTTACATAGAATCATATCTTAAATTGTATCCTCACCCAAGATTCAAAACTCCAGTCAGCATTCCATGAAATATTTCCACCTCCTCACTATCACATAGATTCTTCACTATAAACACATACTATCACGTCACCTAAAAATCACCTATATATAGTGGTTATAAACACTAACCACATTCAAGGATGATGATCAATATTCCCAAAATACCCCAACATATGGTCTAAAATCACTTGATTTCTCTCAAAGATCCTCATTCCATGCCCGACCCATATTCATCTCATCCAATACCACCATCCCATGGCTATTTCATGTCAACAACTTTAAATTTTACTTGATATAAATGTTCATACCTCTACTGACCATCCTATATTGAAACACCTATCTTACCCTACCAATGTATATTTGAATTATAGATGATGATGAATTGATCATCGAAGCCATCTCAAAACCATCCCACGTACACACCATGGTCTAGACCAAATTTTAGTGTGATTCCATTGTAAAACCACCGAACATTCATACTATTAATCATACTCCCCCTTGAGTACAGGTGCACCACCAATCCAAAACATACTTGGATCACATCATCACATCCTGATCCCGAAGCTATTGCTCAGAATCCAACCAACATAAAATAGGAATCAACCACTGGAATTTCCCATAGAATACAGATTACGTCGATTTTATATGTGCACTAGAATCAAGAAGCATAACATCCATTGATGACTAAAATTAATACACTCATAGACATTCCATATGTGGTTTATATTCCATGAACTATATGAAACTCCCCACTAAAGGATTTTCATCTCAATAACACTATTGAACTGAAAACTTGGTCTCTACAACTCATGTGTTGTTAATGATTGAACAAAGTGGATGGACATGGTCATCCTATTCCCACCTGAGAACCAGGTAAAATAATAATAATTACCTCTTCTTGATTTACAAGAATGTCACCATTGAAATCCAACAAAACTTATATCATAATGAGGGTTATACCCTCACTTGGCCAATTTTTTTCTCCACACAATATGGATTCACCTATACAGATTCTAGAGAGAATATTTTATAGTTTCAACCACCATGAAATACATGTTTCTCTTTTTGAGAATCACACATCCATTAAATCACTAAAACCATCACCAATGTTCATTCTTAGATTGATAATGCCATGATATATCAATCCATCCATGAACATCATCCCTTACTATTAGGACCTCATAATTCTCACCAAATACTATAGGAAATCCAATTTACAAGCCTTTATCAATTTCCAATAATCCCATTCCTGGAGGCCTTAGCCAAATGAAGGCCTCTATTATACCATAACTCTTTTCCAAGATGAAGTGAACTAAATCTCATAATGGAATTACTACCATCACACCGTTCAAGATTATATATGACCCAAATGAATCTCAATGGAACCACACATGGCCCATTCCTCAAGTCCAATCCCAACAAGATCATCATGTACCTTCTCAATTCCATTATAAAACAACAAATGCACACTATTTCACCACCTAATCTTATCAAAACCACATGGCCATAAAGTTTATTATAACTAATTTTCTAAAACCAGTCTCATAAACATGTGTGTAGAGTGTCACTCATCCTAGGCTCACACACCCAACCAAGAAGCAAAACATACTCCAAGAATGTTATTTTAATTCACTAAAGGCATCCTAGATGATCTCTGTGAATTGAAATTACACCTTAGGCACATCAAGAATATACACATGACCACCTATCATCACATGTTCAATTTCAAGAATCTAAATTACTTACCTATGCTACCATCTCGTACCAAATGTGAGTCCACAACCAAAATGGTCATAAATTCAAACAATATAGACCTTAGAAAATGTCCTATACACAAGGCACTAGCACTCATTTTGCGTATCCCCAATTTTACCAACAGTCAATAGCACCAAACATGCACCGACCACATAAAACTAAATTATCAACCAATAATTTACATATATAAAGGAATCTATAAGGGAACTAACAACTGGAAGACATCACAACTCTCAATGTCATAAATCAATGAAAGGACAAAATAGAAAAAATAATATACAATCTTACATAAATCACACTATATAGGTTTTTATAATATTTGGATCTTTATCTAGACCCATGTATGTCTAGAAGGGTCAAATATATATATATATATATATATATATGTTCACATAAGGCCATCACCACCCTCATAGGGTTTATATCAACATGTTTAAAACAAAAAAATAGTTTAAAGGAGATATAATAGGAATAAGCTATACTATTCATTACACCTCATATTATAGTGGATTTATAACTTAGGAACTCACAATATCACCAACTACTCATACACCAGATCAATTCACATATACTGGTGTTCCAACAATCATGAATAATTAATATTTTTAACATATCCTAAGTTTCACATTTTAACTTTTTCCACTATTCAATGTTTTATGTACCATTACATCATTGGAAACACATCTCAAACATCAATATATTATGAGGTTAAAATTTTTAAATTTTCAATATCATAGGATTCATATTTCAAAACATTTAATGAGTTACCATGATGTAATATTCTCTAAGTCTTGGTTAAAACAGAATTTCATTCACAAATTAAAAGGGAAAAACCTCAATAGATCAATACTGAGACACTATTAAACCAATAAAATCATTTAATAATCCATTTATATCTACCATTACAACAAGATACCATTTAGGGCATAGGTTAAGTAAGATTCCAACATATCCTTATATGGGAAAAATCATATAAGATGTTATTGATGGATTAAATAAATAATATATTTTTATCAATAGGAAATCATACATAAAGGAAGGTATAAATCATATAGATATAACCATATATTGATATAAATAACAAGAAATATGTGGTAGAAATATGAATCATATTCCACTAAAACAATGCATGTCATGTGTATCTCTAAATTCATATAATGATGCATGAACACGCCCTTATTCCCATTCCATACTATCCAAGAGATGAATCCCATAAACATATAACATCATAAGTTATATGACTCACTCAAGGTAAAAATAAAATACAACCATAAAAAATTGATTCCCAGAATAATAAGCCTCATCTATTGAAACTTGGGTTTCCCCCATGTGTGGGTTGATCACTCCTAGAAGCATGGTCATTAAAAATCCCCAAAATATCCTATAACTACTACAAAATAGTCATTTATCATCACTAAAAATGTCCTTTATTAGTGCTATAGAAGTGATGACTACTATATAAAGATTAAAATCCTAAGTCTTTTATCAGTGCTAGTAAAAGACCATTTATCAACACTTGTAATAATACTAATAAAGGGGAATACTGTATTGTGCTATAACAAAAAACTTCTACACCAGTGCAGTGTGATATAACAGCACACTGCAACACCAAAAACACCCTGATATCAAAAAAATGTTATGAATAAATAATTTAAATGAAGAGAAAACATTCTAGGCTCATTTTCTGGGTTTTGGCGATGTGATGCGCATTTTAAAAGAAAATGATACTTATATGTTGAAAAAGCACACTTGGAGTCATATTGGTCACACCATGAAATAGATTGAGATGAAGCTGATTCTTACACATCTCATATCACTTATGGATTGTTTTCATAAAGTATCAAAACAATCCTAGTGTGTTTTCTCAGTTTTGAGTATGTCTCTTATCTTTTTTACTAAAATTTTATTTTAAACTATAAAAACACACTTTGAATCATACCGGTCACATAATGTGTCAGTTTGAGGTGATTCAAATTAATATACATCAAAAATTTCTTATGAATAATTTTCTTAAATTACAATGACAATCTGGAAACATTTTTCAGTTTTCAATGAGTGACACTTTTTGAACTAAATGTTGGTTTTAAACTAATAACAGACACATTGAGTCATAACAGACACATCGTGTATTGGATTAAGGTGTGTTTGATTAATAAATGTCAAAAATGGATTATTAATCGTTTTCATAAAGTATAAAAACAATATTAATGGGTTTTCTTAGTTTTAAGTAGGTGAGTTGTCCTTTTTACTAATATTGGTGTCACTTTTAAATAAAAAGATGCACTTGGAGTAATATTGGTCACACCGTGTGTTGGATTGATGTGAAGATAATTATTACACTTACTAAAAGGATTATGTTTCATTTTAATAAAGTATCAAAACAATCAGACTTATTTTTCTTAGTTTTGAGTACGTCCCTTGTCTTTTTTACTAAAATGTCATTTTAAACTGGAAACATGCACTTTGACTCATACTGATCACATCATATATCAGTTTGATGTGAGACTAATTACTACATGTCATAAATGAATTATTAATCAATTTCCTAAATTATCATGAAAATACAAGTGTGTTTTCTCAGTTTTAAGTGAGTGATATTTTCTGAACTAAACAGTTGACTTTAAACTGATAACAGACTCATTGAGTCATACTGGGTACATTATGTATCAGATTGAGGTGAAGAAGATTCCTATACATAAAAAATTATGGATAGATAATTTACCTAAACTATAAAAGTAATACAAATGTGTTTTCTTGTGTTTGAGTAGGTTAATTTTCCTCTATTAAAATCGATGTCATTTTTAGATAAAAAGGCGTACATGGAGTCATACCGGTCACACCATGTTCTAGATCGAGGTACATATTATTTCTATACATATCAAATGACATATGTATCATTTTACTAAAGTATCAAAAAAATTGATTAAGTTTTCTCAGTTTTGAGTAGTCCAGTTGTCCTTTTTATTAAAACTCATGTCATTTCAATATAAAAAGATGCACTTGGAGTCATACTGGACAAACCGTGCATTGGATTGAGGTACATATAATTCATATATTCCTCAAATAGCTTATAGATTGTTTTAATAACGTATCAAAATAATATGAATGTGTTTTCTTAGTTTTGAGTAAGTCGCTTGTTTTTTTTACAAAAAATTCACTTTAACATTGATACACGCACTTTAACCTATAATGAACACATCATGCATCTGTTAGAAATGAAAATTATTACTACTCCTCAATAATTACTCATTAATTGATATAATAAATTACAAATAAAATACAAGCATGTTTTATTTGTTTTTAGTGAGTGACATTTTTTGAACTAAACTATCAATTTTAAACTAATAACTGACACACTAAGTCATAGCTGTCACACCATGCATCTAATTGAGATGAACCTGATTCATACACATCCTAAATGACTTATGTATCATTTTAATAAAGTATAATAATAATTAGATTATTTTTTCTTGGTCTTTAGTGTGTCAGTTTTCCTTTTTACTAAAATTCATGTATATTTTAAATAAAAAGATGAACTTGTAGTCATACCAGTCACAATGTGTGTGAGATTAAGGTGAAATTGATTTTTACACATCCCAAAGTATGAAAAAAATCCTAACTACAAATGTAACCACGTTTCCATTTTCTTTCTATTTTGAAATTCCAACACTGCATATTGAGTCGATTTTCTTACCCGAAAATGTTTTCTCATTGTTGAAAGTCAGAAGGGAACAACAAGATCATTTTCCCATTATATCATGACAAGTCTCCAAAATGGAAACATGAGATTCCTATAGAATCATGGATTTCAAAGAATACGTATTAGATAAGAATGATAAGGATATTAACTTAAAAATAATTGATAAAATGATGAAAAAATTAATTAAATAATTAGTATGAATTCACCTTTTTCTGATGGTTGTATGCATTCTTCATGCATTTCCTTGTTGTAATTATCTAAATTATAGGGTTTAAGTAAAATCCCTCATGAGATTGAGTAACTTGAAATAGATCACCGCGACTCGAAAAAAATAATCCAATTGTACAAGAAAAAAATTATTATATGATTAATTCTGAAAATAAAAAAATCAAGCATAAATATGAAACAACATATTAATTCTATGGATAATGATTTTACTGTGAAAACATTGGTGACCACAGGAATATACCAATTTTAAAGAAATAATTAGGATAAAAATTAAGCAAATATATCACACCAGACAATCAATTAATGAGTGAGGAGGATGAGGAGAAAATAAGATACATTAGATTAAATATTTGAATCATTCGAGATAAAGTAAAGATATCCTACAAGGTTCGTAAAATATTTATTTTTTACAATAAACAAATAAATACACATAATATATTTATTATTAAAGGTAAATTCCTTCCACATGTCAGAATTACATGGATGGTAATAAGAGATTCCTAAGGGTGGAACCTAAAGGAAATGTTAAAGAATGACATATTTTTAGATGGATTAAAGTAAATCATACCTTGTTTTCATTAGATGGTTGATAAAAGAAATGAAGTGGTTTTTAAGAAGTATTAATGAGTGGGTTATCATTTCAAAGATGGTTATATTTTTATCATCTTTATGAAATACATGAAAATCTATAATCAGAGAATAACATGTTATTGGTGTTTGGAATGTTTTGGAGAAAACTCAATGGAGTTTGACTTTACAAAAAACATAACTTTTTCCCAAGTAGATCCTAAATCATTTAGAGAGGCTAACAAGGATGGTAATTAGATCAAATCTATTCATGAGGAGATTTATTTGAATAAGAACAATGTGACTTGAGGTGCTTGGTCTTAATAATAATAATTAAGGATTCTTATGGATAGATTTGTTTCTTATATTTCTCCAAAAATGTCAATTAGTTTAAAATACATGAGTTTTTTAGTTAATTTTTTTCCTAATTTTTTAAAACTCTTAACATAAAGGGTCATGGTAATGTATTATAATGAAACATTTTAATTTCATGTAATTGAGTGTCCACATCTGTGGGGAATCATATTACCACTAGAAGGACATAAAAAATGGATTTATGTTTATGTTAGTAAACCATGAAATTCAATAGAATTAAGAATACATAGTGAACATAGCATGTTATTAAATTATTAAATGCAAACTAATAAATTTGACTTGAAGTGGGATTATAAAGGTGTAATGAATTTATCCATAAAAAATATTATTTATTTTAGAAAAATAGATTTTATCAGAACTTATTTATTAAATTAACATATATCAATGATAGTATTTTGTTTTATCAAAATTAGTTAAATCTAGTGGTATATGATTTATTATTTAATAAATTAAAATACTCTTTAAAATTTAAATAATTGAAAACATTTCTCATTAAATAAATAACTTTTCAAAGAAAATATCAAATTTAGATAAATTTTGATCAATCCTAAAGGATTGAGAGTGATAATTTCTATAAAAAATGTAATCTTCTTCTGCACCATGTAATCAAATAGTATATTTTTTCTTAAAACACCATGATACTGAGGTTTTTAATATAAAATTGCACGTTACAATTATCTATTTTATGACAATATTTCAAAAACCAAAATAAAAATATCAATTACATTTTATCTCAAAATCAGAATTTCCTGTATAATATAGTGCAAGGACTATAAAACATTAAAACACTTTGGTTTTTATTTTTTATATTATTTAAGTCATATTATTTAAATTCAAATTGAAATATTTCCAAAATAATAACTGAAAAAATTATATTTTCTCAATAATTAATTAAATAACTATGACATCAAATCAAACATATATAATGTTTTTTCTAATCTGATTTTACAGATTCATCATAATCATTTGAGAATTACATTTCATAAGTGACCTCTAAATCCATCCCAAGCCTCATGAAATAGTTCACAATCATCCAAAATAAATCCATTGATTTTACACTATATTTCAATGCTCATTATCCTTGGAAAAAGTTTCATGAAAATATCATTATATTTTCATTATCATGTGTCAGATATTTCATAATCCATATTTTTTGAAACAAGTTAATGAATTAACTTTAAAATATAAGCAAATAACCTTATATTTTAGTTCCTCCTCACTCAACCCTGTCACTAACAATTGTTGCACGACATAATATAAGACCCCAATGATGTTGGATATTTCATCATCCAAGTGATTTTCAATTTAATATTAAAAACCATTGACCACAATGACCACTGAATGGATTCTTTTTTTTCAAAAGATGACCATTTAAAAGTAGAAGATGCCATGGAATATAGGTATTGAGAGCCTATTATACCTGAAAACAACATGAACCAACATTGGTTTTGATATGATTCATGTCACACAACACCAATGTTGTCCCAAGAAGACCCACATGATATCGGGGAAGACAATACTTCAATATATCTAAAAAATAATAAATATTGGGTTGTTTTATTATAGGATAGTGCACCTAGACTTGTTGGGATCCCCAGATGTGGGATGAGATCATTCCGTGGATAATTGATGAAAAATTGAGATATCCAAAAACCTAGATTTAATTCACGTTGTGGTTTAGTTCAACCCTTGAATCGCTTGAGACTTGGATTAGAGACTTGGAATAATTGGAACTTTGATTCTAGCCTAGATTCGAGCTTAGATTCGACAATAAGGAGCGTTGAGAGTAGGTCACTTCCATAGAGCACTTCAGATATTGTGAACATGTTTGTGATGGTTAGGGCTCTTAAAATAGACTGTGACACATTTATCAGTGCATCAAAATAAGAAATGGTAAAGATACCTTTTATCAGTGCTAAATTAATAAGCACTAATAAAATTATTCTTTATCAGTTCTAAAAAGTTATGATAAATACTTATAATACTTTTTTTTTAAATAATACTTTTAAAAAAATTATAATTATTATACATAATTATAATACTTATAATAATACTTTTTATAAAATAATAATTTTATAATTATTTGAATATATAATTATTTATTTATAATTATATAAATACTTTTAAAAACTAATATTTATATCATTATATATATTTATATAATAATATATATATATAAACATAGTAAATATATTCATTATTTAAATAAATTTATTATAAATTTATAATTAATTATTTATAATTATATAAAAAAATTAATCAAAAATTATTTATAATTATAAAAGTATTAAAATAGTAAATATACATTTATAAGTATATTTATTTATAAATATTAATTTACAAATATTTTTTTAATATTATTAAGGAATATTTAATCTTAAGTTCATGCATGTTAAAAATATGTAAAATTGATTAATTAAAAATGAGTACAATATTGAATATTTGGACAAGTTTGATTAATATAAATCATTAAATATAGATATATTTTGAAATAAATATGAATACATATTAAAAATATTAAAACATAGTAAATAAATATATAGAATATAAATTGATTAAATTCCAAAAAATGATATTTTTGTGTGCGCGTATATATTTATATAAATGAATTAATTACATATACGTGAAATAAATATAATACATTTGATCTATGTTATAAATTAAAAAATCAAACAACATTCAATAATATCTATTACTCGATGCAATTAATGAGTATTTTTAATTCATATTAATTTTTAATTATAATCCATTATTCACTAAATATATTATTATTAAATGTAAAGCATAATTAAGATTTTTTATTATATAAATCATATTTATTTACATTAATATATATCTATATATTTAATTTATACTATTTATTAATATTATCAGTAATCATCTAATTAATAAAATGTTTAATATTTTTCTAAATTTACTTATTTTTAATTTTATTTTCTTTAATTTTCATTTTTCATATATCTATATATTTAATACATACTATTTATTTGTATTTATAATTAGAAAAAGTATAATCAATGTATTCATTTTTATAAATAGTTATTTAATTAATAAAATTTGAAATATTTTTTTAACAAACCCATTATTTATTATTTATTTAATTATTTCATTTTATTTATTTGGACTGTTATGAGTGCTAAAAAATATTTGATAAAGGGTACCCTTTATCATCGCTAAAAAATAAATCACTGATAAAGAGTTCCCTTTATAAACTCTAAATCTACAGTGCTAATAAAGGAACCATTTATCAACGCTAAAAAATATTGATAAAGGGTTAAAATTTTCAACACTTTCTTTAGAGCTTACAATGATTCCATTTATCAACACTTTTTTTTAACATTGATAAATACCAGTGTTGTTAAATTCCTGTTTTATAGTAGTGTATACTCTTTTATACTATTCCAAGATAGTAAGACAAAATAAACACCTCTGATACCACTTTGTAACATCCTGCCACCCCAGACAACTAGCTAATGCCAAATCGACTTCTTCTACATCACTTCATGCTTGCCTCCCTATATTCCAGAGGCTGTTGACTATAAGAGGGTGTCTATGAGTTTATAGTGGGTAGACTATACCATTTATTTAGAGTAGTAAAAATACCAAAAATAATATAATACATATAAACCAGACCAAATAAAAATAATAGATAAGACATGGAATATTCCTCGAAATAACCCAATCCTCACCATTCCATAATATATGGAGTATTCAATACATATCATAACAAATCACTATTGGGTTGACCCTATACAAATATAAAAATGAATAAAAAATAAAACTGGAACTATGAAATAACCCCAAATGGTCCTGAGTCTGGCCCAATACCATCATCCATAATCCACGCTAGTATTTCAAGTAAACTATCCTGAATTGATCCCTTGTCATAAACCTATAACCTACGACAAAATTGTGATGTTTAATCGGGTACCCAACTACTATAGTGGCTCAAATAGTGTGTGAGTACAAATTAGTGGTCCACCCCCAAAAAATCATGAGAATAACTAGTTTGATAAGAATGTTCTTATAGAAGTGTAATAAATATATAATTTAACAATTTAAAACAAATTAAAACAAGTAGTAAAGAACCAAAAATTCCCAGGTTCCATTTTACACCTTAGTCCTGTCCATACCATCCTCAATCCTTTGGTTTGTGGCCCTGAATGACCATACCTGTTCCAGACAACACTGAGTTGTATTTAAGCACATTGCATGGACCATTCCAACCATAATATAATAACCCATATTTTCATGGTATAAATAATAAATTAACACAAACCTACCGTATAGAAGAATTATCATCCATTAAATTGGCTAATAAGTAACAAAGACATAACATACGAGAGTTATCTCATCCAATACATAAGCTAATAATTAACATATATCTCCTCTATTGGAGTTTTCTCAACCAAGGAATAACTATATGAGTAACATGGACCTCCCATATAAGAGTTTTCTCATCAAATATCATGACCACTCATAAAGAATTTTTTACATATCAAGTATCACTGAACACCTCATAGAGAATTTTCATTGTTCCATAAAAAATACCCAAAATAATATTACATATATGAATCATGACCACCACCGAGGGTGTTTTTATTTCCCTTAAAAACAAGTCCACCCAAAAGGGTGTTTTTATTTTATAATGTATCATTTTTATACCATGATGCATCATTTGAAAACACACACTGTATTTCAAAAACTCACCTTCTAATGCAAATTTAATTTCTAAATAAGACATAACAAGAGATTAATTTCTATTTTACAAAATAGGATTCACCAAAATCACATAACTGGAAAATTTAATAACAACCACCTTTTTTTTCTTACAATCCAATTAATTCTTTCATGGTCATAAGCCAAAGTAAATTAATATACCATATTTAATTAATAAAGTTAAAAAAACAGTGGAATTCCATTTGAATATCATCATTTATTATGAAAATCCATCTCAAAATAATGTATTTCAAACATGGTCCCCATTTTAAATGATTAAAAACAATTAATCAAATTAAAAATTTCAGGATGAAGGCATCTCATGTTCTTAAATTTATTACATAAAAATTTATAGCATGTAATGCCTAAGAGTAAACTATATTAATATAAAATTTTCTCATAATGAACATATAATTCAATTCAAATTTTAATATTAATATAATGAAAATTCTATTTTTATATGATGAATATCAAATTTTCAACTTATTATGTCAAAATAATATTTGAATGAATTTTTAAAATTTTCCCTTAGAAATATGATTTTATGAATTACTGATAATTTATTATTTATATAATACTTATTTTATTTATAATAACATGTTATAATATGTATAATTAATCATATATTTATTATCAAGTTGATAAAAATATAGAAAAGATCATTTAGAGGTAAAAGGGTAATTTTTCATAATTTTTTAAGTGAATAAGGATTTTACATTTAAATTAATTAAAATAATACCTAATTATGAATGATTTAAATAAATTTTTAAATTATATTTATGTATATAAGGGTTAAAATTCATAAATCTAGGATAATTAGTCACATAGTTAATATAAGATCATCTTATATTGGAAAAATTCTTTTTACTCAAAAACAGTTTTGGTCACATTTTGTGGGTTGAATTTTAAATTAATTTCTAGCGCTTAAAAAAATTTAGTTTGATTAAATGATTAAAAATATTTTTAATTACGAGGTTCATATTTGGTAAATATGTTCCTTTTATTTTTAGTCATTATGAATAGTAACTCTCGTAAAATTTTATCACCTTAGTAAAGGGTAAAATGAGATATATAATGTTAAAACTAAAGAATAAGGCTTCAAAATATTACATAAACAATATTATATTTAATTTAATGAGTTTAATTATAATTAAAAATAATTATATTGTAAAATCGGAATATTGTTTCTATTTTTATTTGATAATGGCCATTATATTATTTTAAGTAAAGGAATATTTTAAAATTTCACTCTCTTGATTTTAAATTATCTTATATTTTCCCATAAAGATAATAAGATGTTTTGAATTAATATATAATTTTATTTTTAAAATAATAAATTTGTTTTTATGATATTAATTTATTTTCAATTTTTATTTATGGTATAATTACCTTAAATTCTTTGGCAATGCTGACACTGTGTTTCTGGAAGCTGTAAAAAAGTCAAAGTAAATGATTTTAAAAACATCAAAAGAAATATATTTTGAATATATTATGGTGCAACACAGATTTATGGTTAATGAAAATGTATAATTGTTGGATGATGGGTTTATATTAAAATTACATACTTGTATTTATGTCTTTAAAAGTAAATATATTTGAATAGTTCTTACAATGAGTCTATTGTTATTTTATATTAAATAATATATTATTATAGGATTTAAAAATCATAAAAATATTTAAAGAGAAGAAGTGGGATTGAATATGGTCAAAAATACCATCTATTGGCCTTTTTGAGCCAATTTTTACCTTATAAGTAAATTTATAACCCTTTTTTAATGAAAATGTTGTTATCATGGTTAAGGTTAAAATTGGGTAACAAAGGGGTTAAACCGAAAGATATGGTTTAAGATGCCACATAAACCTATCCAAATTTTGTTATTTTGAGGGATTTAAACCATTTAATATTTATATTCTAATGTTTTCTTATTTTTTCCACATTCAAATGAAAATAAATTTATTATATTTAAATCATTTAAGTAATTATAAGTGTGTCCTTTCATTCGCTATAAAGGAAGATCACCTCTCCTCTAATATTCACACCTTCTTGAGAAACTTAGATTAGCCAATCTCAAAATGATCTCCCCAATATCATTGTCTACATTTTAGTGGTTTTGTTAATCTTTAAAGATAATCCCTAGGGTCCCTAAGGAGAGATAAAAATGAGGCTCTTCAAGGAGGAGGTAATTATCTTAATTGAGAATTTTCATTTTACTTCTTCTTTCACCACATTAAAATATTCTGTAATTACAATCATATAACAACATAAGTATAATTTATATACTTAAATGTTAGTATGATGGTGGTACAATCCTTTTTAATATCACTTAAAAACTAGGGCAAATGAAAACATCGCTCTCGCGTACATATGGCTAACCATCTGCACATAGCGGTGCAATTCATTTTTCATAAACACTTTACTTGGAAGATCATAAATATGAAACCAATGAATATATATGATATCTTTGACATAATTATGATTCTTTAAATATAAAATATCCTTTAATTTCTTACCCTTCCACCCATTAAAAAATGATAACATCGCTCATACGAACATGTGGACTACCACTATAACACACTGAGATTAAAAAAAACACTATATTCAACAACTTATGTTTCACTCAACACTGAGTCTAAACAAACCCAAAAATATTATTATTTAAATATGAGCATTATATCCTATCCGTTAAATTGGAGGGAATGAATAATATTATCCAAATTATAATATATATATATATATCTAATGTACCTAATCAATAAAAATTCATTGATTAACTATTATAAAATATGTATTCAATTTTTAGTATTGTTTTTATGCTTCAGAACTATGTTTTCTTCAAAATTTGGTTTTCTTACTCTTTATTAGTGAAAATTATAATCAAATTTTGCAAATTATTTTATTTTATAAAAATTTTATAATTTTGGAAATCAGCATACCAAATATACCTTAGGATAAATTTTTTATTTTTCTAAAAATATTGATTTTCCATTGAATTGTGAAAATACCAATTTCTATTGAAAATTGTATTTTTGTTTCAACCATTTGTGGAGTTACATTTTATTTTAAAATGGGTTCAAATAAAAATTAGTTATATTATATTATTTATTATTAAATTACGTTTTTTTGGAATAAATTTTATAATTTAATTTGGTATAATTTTTTTATAGATAAATAGTTATTTTTAAGAAAAACTATAAATATTTTTTAAAAAAGTGGTTTCAATCATATTTTGTGATCTTATTTTAAAATTAATTTCTATAAATTATTGGAAGTTAATTTCATGAAATAGAATTTATTTTTGGATTTATAAATCCAAATTTATCTTAGGATTATTTTATTTACATTTTAATGAAGAAATTAATTTTTTTGAATACTAAAAAAATACTATTTTTATGAAATATGTTATCTTTTATGATATTTCCAAGACATAGAAATAAAATAAAAAATTATTAAAATTATTAAATTATTAGAGAATTATAAAGTAATATAAATATCATACAAAAATAATTGAAAACATAGATATTATAATTTATTCCATAATAAATATGAAAATAATTTTTAGTGGTCACACAGAGCCTGCAAAACACTAGAAAAGGAAAATTTTGCATCATTAAAATAATAATTGATAGGCTTTGAGACTTGATATACTTGTATATTAAATAATAAGAACTATTTTTGATTTTTATGGTTATACATTCATTTCATATTTATATAAAAAATGTATTATCCAAATGCTTATGTAATGATTGGGAAAGGAATGAAAAGTCAAAATAACACATTAAATGTGTTTTTATGATATTGGTGTGAATTAAAATAAATATTTATTGAATATAAATGAATATTTTGATCATAATAATTTAATTTTAATTATATAAATCTATTAATAACTTTTAGAAATTATATAATTACATTATATGCTTGTGCATCACTAATACAATAATAATTTAATTAATTGCAAAATCAAATAAATGATATTAAAAATATTAAATGAAACATAATTTGAGATATTTAATTTGATAAATGAATTATATAGTTTAAATTGAAAATTTTAGGATATAATAAAATGGTTTTTTCAATTTACAGTTGTTTTTATGATAATTTTAAATTCAAAGTAATAAATAATATCAAAATTGTGAATAAGGATACTTTATGCGATTAATTTTTTATTAATGTAATTAAAGATCATAAATAAGAAAAAAGGGTATAATATATGGTCTTAAATTTCATATAATATGAATTTATAATCTATTTGGAAACATTTTTCTCTAGAATATTTTTATTATATTTTATACTTTTGGGAAATTCTAAAAGTACCCCTCACCTCAATTATAAATAGGCACATCCTCCTTCACTTATTCACACCAACTAGAGCCTCTTATCTCAAAATATTCTTATACATAGATATTATGAACATCCTTATCCAAGTTCTAGAGGTTATCTTCTTTCCAAAAGACCAATAATAGATCCATTAATAAGAAATATAAAGGAAGTCCACTGAAGAAGAGGTGATCGTATTTATCAACTCTTTGAAATTTATTTCTTCTTCTAATTCCCCATTATGTGTTTTTTACAACATAAATAAATAAATATAATATAATAAATACACTGATATGTTATTATTATTATAATGGTACAACCATATTCATTCTATTTACCATCATACAAAAACCAAAAACATCGCTCGTGTATACATACAACTTTCCGTCTCTACATAACAGTGTACTTTATTTTTCATCACCACTTTACTTAGATGGTAATAAATTTTGAATTAATTAATATATATGATATATATTAAATAATAATAAAAAATTAAAAGTTAATTATCCTTTACCATTTTTTCATTCTATCCATAAAAAATGAAAACAATGTCCATGCGTACGTACGACCAACCATCTCCCAGAATAGTGTAATTGATTTTTCTGTCACTATATTTATAGATTACAATTAATATCTATATATTTAATATATATGATATTTAAACTGTAAATGATATTTTTTATATGATGGAACTATATACTATTCACAAGAACTGTAACTTACATGACAGAATACTCATGGGATAATGAAGTAGTTAACACATGAAACAAGGGTAATAAGGAAATATTATTGACATATGGATGGTAATATGATATAAGAGGATAATATATGATATTATAAATATTAATATGGTTATTTGGTAAATTAATAAAATCTATAAAACCATTATACATTATTTTAGATCATGTTTAATTAATGTGAAATGCGAGGTAAGGGATTTTCATCTAATATTTATTAATGTGGGCCACATGCCTTATAGAATACTTATTTATTTTTTCTAGAATATATTCCACCATGAATAAATTTTATGATAAAACATATTAATTATTTTTTTGATTTAAATATCCATATATGTTTATTTATTTCATGAGGATTAAGATTCAAATAACACAAGTGGTAAGGGTTTTCCTTCATAATTTCAAAATTATTCAGGATTGTTTATCTATATGCTAGGGAATATATCTCTTTCATATCCGTGTTATTTAAAAATTCTTTCAAAATTTTATTTTTATATTATACTAAAATTGTTTAAATTAATTTGTACTCATGTTTTATTTTTTTCAAAATGGTTTTAAAGGAATATTTCTATCATTTTCCAAAAGAGGTACTTTGTAACATTTTCAACAAAATATGGAATAAATGTTTTTATAATTATATGAAATGAGAATATTTTACCTCCATTATGATTCCTAAATGATATAAAAATTCTCTTATATGTTTACAATTTTATTTTCAATGAAAATTGTTTCCTTTATATGTAAATAAGTTTAATAAAAATTTATTTCTAAATTGAAATGTTTTGTTCCTCAAGAATTATTCAAATTGATCTTTTAAAATAATTTTCCATATAATATGACATCCTTTGATGTTACATAAACTTTTATGGGGATATGAACTAAGTATAATATCCTTATAATTTTTCTATATGGTTTATGTTTATGTTAAAAATTTGAAATTCTTATGAAACTCATTTCATTTCCATGGGTTATGCTATGATGCAATATTTATGAAACCCATTTCTTTTTCATGGGTTATAATATGTTGAATGATTTCTGGTCTTGTGGGAAAAATATGTATGGTTTTAATTTTTAATGGGTGGGAACTATATATCCCTCTAATTCAGTGTTTATAGATTCATATCCTATGATACAAGAAGGATTGGAATGTGTAGTAAACCCAGTTTAGTATGGGACATTATGCACCCTGATTGTTTTGAAAGTGAACCTAGGAAACTATGATAACCTTGAGAGTGAAACTTTAAAAATATGATAGTATTGGGTGTGAAACTTGAAAAATATGATAGTATTGGTTGTGAACCTTGACTACTTTGATGGTTTGTGTAGTGAACCCATTCAACTATGACATCCTTGGAAAAAGGCATTGACTACTAAGGAAATGCTTTTATATTCTCATGTGTATGTGATAATTCAATGAATTATTCTAGTGATATTCTCTCATGGATCATTTTATTTGATTACTTTATGATTCATATCTTATGAAAATATAATATTTATTCTATGACATAAGATTTTGATTATGATATGTAGGGTATAATTTTTGAATGTTAAGTTCTTATTATTGTGCCCTTATGCTCATATTATGGTTATGTAATCATTGATATATCCATTTTTTACCCTTACTGAGCATATAATATCACCCTTATAATATTTTTCCTTTACTTAGGTTTTGAATAATGTTTTTATGTAGGTTTTTTCTAAGAAGGGTGTTATATGCGGAGAAATTTTGGGGGGTGATTTGGTTTTTTATGAACCCGTAGTTTATTTTCCCAAGATATATAAGATTTATTCCTAATTATAAAAATATATAAATCTAAAAGGTCATTAAATATTAAATTTATTCAATATAAAATTTTATTTTTTAGGTTTGGATGGTTGAAATTGAGTTACATTTATTGGAATAACATACAGAAATGTAAGATTAGGTTTTTAACACTGGATTTGGGAGCGTATGTTCTGAGTCCTTACCGTAAGTATTAGGGGTTAGTTTAATTTTTTTTGATATTTTTATGTTTTCATGAGAGGTTATATAATGAGTTATGGAACCCATAAATGGTGTATATGTTTGAGGTTGACCATATGTTCAGAGTCATAGACACCCATTTTGAGTTTTTATGTGATGGAATTTTAAGGTGGCTAATGATATTTTGGGAAAGCTGTATATAACACCAGGATTTAAAATGAAATATTATTTGAAAAATAATGTATTTACATATTTTGGACATAAGTTTTAATGATTTTTGTAAACATTAGGGTTTATATGATCTCCTATTTTGAGATTAGTATGGTTTGCTACATTTTTAGGATGCAAAATGAAAGGTATGAGATAGATTTTGAGGTTAAAATGTTTCATTAATGTTGAATATATTAAACTTATTTTTTAGGATGTTTATAATATTTCAGTAATATATTTTTATAATGAAAAAACAACTCATAGACTAGGAAACAACCCATCGCATCCAGCAAGGCCGTGAGATTTGAACACACAACCGAAGGGTGATAGGGGTGAATCACATACCACTGGGCTATGTGATGTCTTGGTTAGTATAGAATTATTTTCTTTATTTAAACTATATGATAGAGAAAATTTTATGCTCGTTTTTTGAATATTTGTTTTATCATATAGATAACCATGAGATTGGAAATTAATTTGGTGTTAGTAGGTTAATTTTATTTTAGATAACATTTAATATTTTAAGAACCATATATGATTAATGTAATAAAAATATTATGTAATTTTATTTTAGGAATAAATGATGAATTATATTTTGGATGAATATATGATTTTATTATGGATTTATTCTGATTTAGGTTATTTATGGGAATGGTTAGCGTATCTTGGATATTATATATTTAGGACATTCAAATTTTTAGGGACAGATTCTAAGTTTATATTTGAATATGATTCGATAAAATCATTATAAATTTTGGGCTTCAATATTAGTATGAAATATTTTGAGTAATTTTAAGGAAAATTATTTATTGAATTATATTATTTGAAATTTTGGTATTACCATTAAATTTTGGAAATCAATGTAGTTTTCCCTATATGAAAGTTTATTATTTTTGAGAATCATATTATCATGTGCTAACCATTTTTGATTTGGTTAATAGATAAAGGAAGGAGGAATAAATTTCTATACCTTTATGGATTTTAATATCCATAGAAGTTTATTATTATGTTTCAGGGAGGAAATATTTATCATCAATACTCATCATTTGGAGAAAAATTAGATTTTGTTGGAAATTGATTAAGAGATGAAATTATAATTTTGATGTATGTATATTTCTTTATGTTATTAGTAAGGGTAATAAAATAAATCCTCAACATTTGGAAATTATTTTGAAACCAAAAAACTTTATTCTTTTACTTTTTCCCCTAAGAAATCAATGACCTTTTAACCCGTCACATAATTGTAGTTTTGTAATGGTAAGATTTCCCATGATCATTTTCTATGTCACTCTCTATCTCTCCTTGGGAGTTAGTTTTCTATTTCATATCCATGTTTTAACATACAATTTTTTTAATACATTGAAACCTAGTATGTGATATTCTAGATGACCTTTGTACTTCAATTTCTCTCTTTTTAAACTAATGTTTTATTGATCCATTTTTAGGATGTGGGATATCAACAATGGTATTTTTTTAAAGTCAAAACCTATTTGTTGAGAGAAAGTTAAAATTATGAGTATGAAATTTATTAATGTGGGGTGGGGGGATTTAATACACTGATATTTTAAAAATACACTATGTTTGATATATTTTGTTACATGAAACATGAAGCCTAAACGAACCCTGAAATATTATTATTTAAATGTTCATTACAACTTATCCCTCAAATTGGAGGGTATGAATAATATAAATAATTATGATATATATAAAACCTGAAAAATAAAAACAAATTTATTATTTATATTGAAATATGTACTCAATTATTAGTTAGGTTATTTTATACTTCAAAACTACATTTTCTTAAAAAATGTGTTTGCTTTCTTTTTTATTAGAAAATACTATAATAATTTTTTGTCAATTATATAAATTTTATTTTATAAATATAATATATTTTTTTAAATCATCATACCAAAATTATCATAGGGTGAAATATTTTTATTTTTCTGAAAAGATTGATTTTCTAGTGAATAGTGAAAAATACCAATTTTATTGAAAAATGTATTTTTTTCAACCATTTAAGAAGTTGCATTTTATAATAAAATGGTTTTATAATAAATATTTGTTATATTTTTTATCAATTCTTCAATTATACTAATTTTAACCAATTTTATAATTTAATTTGTCTTAAAATAATTTTTATCCATAAATAGGTATTTTTAATAAAAACTATATTTTTTCTAAAAAATTGGGTTTTTGTTTCATTTTGCACACTAATTTTAAATTTAATATATATCACATATAGGAATTTAATTTCCTGAAATTTATTTTATTTTTCTATTGATAAATCCAAATCTTTCCTCAGACGAGTTTTTTTATATTTTTCTGAAGAAGTTAATTTTTTAGTAATTAGTAAAGAATACCATTTTTATGAAATACGATATCTTTTTTGATATCTAAAAGACATACATATAATATAAAAATTTATGAAACTTATGTAAGAAATAACTTAATATAAAATTAACTAAATATCATACACAAATTGTTGAAATAATAGATATTATAATTTATTCTATATTAAATATGGAAATCATTTCCAATGTTGATGTTGAGTTTTCACTGTACAGGAAAAGTAAAATTTTATCCAAAAAATAATAATTTGGATTTTATTAGTTTTTTATAACATTTTATATAAAGTATTAATTATTATTGATGATTTTTATGGTAATTAATTAATTTTATATTTATATAACTAGTGAATTATCCAAATACCTGTCCAATGATTCCACAAGGCAAGAAAAGTCATAATAACACATTAAATGAATTGTCATGATATATATGTGAGTTAAAATCAATATTTAACAAATATGAAGATTAATTTTGATAATAATCAAATTATCTTCATGAAATAAATTTATTTATAATTTTTATAAATTATATAATTATCTTACATGCCTGTGAAAAACTAATACAATATTAATTTAATTAACTGAAAAAATTAGAGAAATGATTTTAAAAATATTATAAGTAACATAATTTTATATATTTAAGATAATAAAAAAATTAAATAGATGAATATTAATTTTTTTGGATATAATAAAATAGATTTTTTACTTTATTTTTTTTCTTGATGTTTTTAATGTCCTTGTAATGAATAGTATCAAAATTGATAATAATGATATTTCATGGGATTAATATTTTATTAAATTATTTAAAAATAATAAAAATATTAAATACATACAAATGGGATATGATATGGTCGAAAATGTCACAAATGTTTATTCTTATGCCATTTAGGAGCATTTGTCTATAGAAGAGTCATATTATATTTTAATCTTTTGAGAAATTCTAAAAGTTCCCATCACCTCAATTATAAAAGAAAACCTCCTCCCTCACTTCTTCACACCACATTGAGACTTCTATCTTGAAAATTTCCTACCCATTACTCTTATAAAAATAATTATCCAAGTTCTAGATGTTATGTTCCTTTTGAAAGACCAACCCTATATCCATTAAGAAGTGATATAAAAGAAGTATGCAGAGAAGAGGTAATCATCTTTAAAAACTCTCTAATTTATATTTCTTATTAGACTTCATATTCATTTGTTATTTCAATGATAAATTAATAACTCCAATAAAATAAATTTACTAAAATTTTATTATGATTATGTGACAACCATATTCTATCTATTTTCCATATTATAAAAAACAAAAACATCGCTCGTGCATAGGTACAAATTTCTCTCTCCATTTAGCGGTATAATTTGTTTTTCAATGCCAATTTACATGGATGTTTATAAATATGGGACTAATGAATATTTTTTATATATATGAAATAATAATTATTCTAGAAAGGTTATTTATTCATTACCTTTATTTTATTTTATCCATAGAAGAATGAAAACAATGTTCATGCGTACGTATGACCTACCATTTCCATAAACGGTGTAATTCATTTTTATGTCTCTATATTTATGAATGCCTATATATATATATAATATAATATATTTAATCCATAAATATTATTTTTTAGATGATTTAACTATATAATATCCACAATAACAACAACTTACATGACAAAATATGCATGAAAAAATGAAGCAGTTAACACCAAAAATGAGGGTAATAAGGAAATATTATTAACAAATAGGTGATAATTATCACGACCCGTCCTCGAGGCCCATGTCGTGACTACCCCAAGCCCAGCTTCCATAGGCCAGGGGCTGAAAAATAGCACCAAAGGTGTAAATCCCGATAACTGGGAAGGCATTGCCTTTATAAAAGTAAACAAAACACCACAGAGTACAAGCGGAAGTAAAACACCAAGTACAAAAGAATGTGTTGAAAAGTAAATGGGCCAAAATACAAAACCAACTAAAAGTGCAGCTACAACTAAACGAAAATACAAATGAAAAAGACAAACAACCGGAAGAAAGGAAGCAGCTCCTGGGTCGTCCTCCTTAGATCGTACCTAAAGGGTAGGTATAAATAGCGTAGCTCCTGGATCGTCCACCACAGATCCTACCTGAAGGGTAGGTAGAGATAGCCTCCACAACACTCTCACTGTTCAACCTCCTCCGAGTGTCGTCTTGCCATGAAGTCCACCTTTGTATACTGACTCGTTGTGTGGTCCACCTCCAGGTACTAGCCAGTCCTCGAACACTTGGCCTCTGTCAGCGCTGTCCGTCGTCTGCAACCAACACAACGAGGTGCGGGCATAGCCCGTGCAGGGGTGAGTATACGATACTCAGTAGGGACCCTAAGACCCTCAAGGTCTCACTAAAGCCAACATGGATAACCACAATGAAGATCTAAACAGGTAACCTCTACTTAGGTATATGCCCATACATATACCTAAGTTATCAAGTAACCCATCTCAATCATGAGGAAACACCAAGATCATAGACTCAGCTCAAACCAAGATTTTTATTATCGAAACCATAACTGATGAAGAGCCCCATATCTGGAGTGTATAGTGGTCCTGTCACGACTCCGAGGTACTGCTCACTAACCTAAGACTGCTAAGGTACTCCTCCTGTCGAGTACCGCAGGTCAACCACCCAAACACAGTAGTGCTTCCCGCCGGGGTATGCCACCCAGACACAGTAGTTCACACCCCCTAATAGCCTGCAGAGGTACTCTCAGGACAAGTACTGCGGGGCTGCACTGTCACACAGCAGTGCTCCGTCTGCCATGGTTCTGCACCCAAACAAAGTAGTGCTCCGTCCACTGGGCTAGTCGACTCACTCCATGTCGATTCGGTCAAGCAATCGTCAGGTCTCAGCCGGCTACACGGTCTCCATACTCCGTACGCTCGTCCCCAGGAGGGTCCCCTCCACGAGCTATAGGTCGATACTACAAGTATATCAAAGTCCCATGAAGAAGTATCTCAAAGGACCGCCTCGTCATAGGGGTCTCAACGCAACAGACGGCGCGTCAATCAGACGCCCGGTCTGTGAGTTACTAGCATTTTCGTCCGAGGGGCCCGGTTGGTTTCGGGTGCGAACCAACTCGGATGTATCTCAACTGTACCCCGAACTCTCATAGGGTATGCTCATAGGGACCGTTTCTCAATGTGATCACAAATTTCGCTGACGGTTCGTCAAACGGATGTCCGGTATGAAAGTTATCAGCTTCTCTGTTCCAGGGGCCCGGTTGGATTTCAGGTACAATCCAACCCAGCCACTATCCAACTACAACCAAAACTTAGGAGAAGTAATCCAAAAGTTATGTCTCATCAAGAGGAATCCAACAAAGTCGACGGCATGTCAATCAGACATCCGGAACTCAAGATATAAGCGTTTCCGCTCCGAGGGCCCTGTTGGTTTTGTATCCGAACCAACCCAGCCATACTCAATGTTCACCGAAACCTTGGAGTGTAATATACTGAAATGACCACCTCGATCCAAGGATCGCATCGCAGCTGACGGTGCATCGATCGGAGGTCTGTAGCCCAAGATATGGGCGTTTGAACCGAAACTGCCCGAAAATAGGGGGTTCGGGCCCGGTACGACCCGGCCCGAGACCCCCTAGGTTGGCCTGAACCAGGTCGACCCGACCCAGGTCCGGGTCCGGCCCGCTTGGGCGAGGCCCAGCCTGGCTGGCGTGGCCCGGCCCGGCTGGCGCAGCACAACCCGGCCTGGGCGCGGCCTGATCGCCAGGTGGCTCGGTCGTTTCAGCCGAGCAGATGGGGGGGGGGGGCGCTGCCCCCTGTCTTGTAACCGCGGCCCCCATGGGGGGCCGCTCCTTGCCAACAGACGCGTCCGAGCGCCGCGTCCTGCCTCCCTCGGTCCCACGCGGTCGTGGGACCCGTGGCCTCCTGGCGGCCGGCCATCGGCGCCGCCTTACCGGCGTGGCGTGCCGACATGATTTTCCGCGGACCACCGGACACGTTACGGTGGTCCGTTTTTCTCGTCGCCTTCGCCAACGGTCCTCCCAGGACCCGACCTTCACTACGGAAGCTTCAAAACGCCCTTGCGGCCTGCTTCGTCATCACCCGCTGATCCACACACCAAGAACGAAGAAACGGTGGGTTCAAACTTGTTCGTTGGTCCACACCCACCGTGTTAGCAGTTTAAAAAGGCTTCCAACATATTTTAAACACATGCCGAGGATATAAATCACATAGATTTAATTGAACCAAAACTCCTACAGTTTTCCCCGCAATCAAGAATTCCAAATCCGCAAACATAATCTTCGCGGATCAACATAATATTTAGTTGATCCGCATTCTTAGTTTTAGAAGGTAGTAAGCAAGGGTTCACTAACAATCATAAATAAATTCCCTACCTCGAGCATATTTGAATGAAGGTTCATCGCGATAAGCGGCGTTGTGGAAGGAGAGGTCGCGGAAGGAGGATCATCGAGTCGCGGAGAAAAGATTGGTCGGCGTCGCGTCGTCGATCTCTGAGGTAGGCGTCTCTCACCGTCGAAGGTCGGCGTTATTCGCGTTTTTCGTGTTCTTCACGTTATTCGCATTCTTTGACGAAGAACAAAGAACTTCGAGACTTTGAGCCGTTCTCTCCAAAATCCTCCCGCACAACCAAAGAAACAACAATAAAATAAGGGTTACATTATTTAATTACTCATGCTAAACATTTTAAAATTCAAAAACGAATCAAACAATTAACTCAATTAATTGCAACGTTTTAAACCACCCAATTAAAAGAGGCATTTAATATTTTAATAAACGCACGAGTTGACTTTCATTATTTGGGGGGGGGGGGTGCGGGTGTGTTACTGAAATTAAAAAGGGGTTTAGGAAGTTGAAAAGGTGGGGATCGTGTGGGACCCACCTCACAAATATCATACCTAGAGGTTTAGGATATTGTGGGTCCCACTTTAACCTCTTAACTTAGGTTAAACAACTTAAAATAAAATAAATTGGTCGCACCATTTTATTTTATTCATTTACTTAACCCAAAAATTTAGTAACCACACCCAAGAAAACCCAACTCCGGAAAAGGTGTTCCTAAGAAATTACCAGCGCTGAGAGTTCATCTGTGCCCTTAGATTTAAATTCCTAGCGTCGATTCAAAAGTTAGAAAAACACGCTCGTTCGTTCACTGAACGTACTCGAGCCTAACTTCAGAAATTGATTCCGGTCACACCGGGCCTCGGAATCAGGCGCCGTTAGAAACTGAGTTCTTGTAAAATCCCAAAGAAAATTAAGAAAAAAAATTCCCTTGAATTTTACGGGTCTTTACATTACTCCCACCTCAAGGCTTTACATCCTCGTAAATCTTTAACACAAACTAGGTATACAAAAGCGGTACCGAGCACGCATCTGAGCCTTCCACTCCCATGTGCTCACCTGGAGGTTCCCGTGCTGCCAATAAAAGGGCACAAGAGGAATTGACCATCCTCGTAGGACCGATCCTGTCGATCCTCAACTCCTACTGGAACCCCACAAAATTCCCCCTATCGCCAATGTCCAGCTCTTCAAGGTCGATGGTATGCGTTGGGTCAAGCACGTATCTCCTCAGTCGAGATACGTGGATGTTGTCGTGCACCTGGTGGAACTGAGATGGATGTTTCAAATGGTAAGCCACCTCGCCTACCCTGCTGAGGACCTGAAAAGGTCCATTGAACCTTGGAGATAACTTTCCCCCTTGGCCACATCCCGTAAACCTCATCAAGGTGAGTCCTGTATAGGGACGTGATCATAATCCTCGAACTCAAGAGGCCCCAAATTCCTTTTATAACTGAAACTCATAACGACTGCTGCCACAAGGGTAAGGTTGACCAACTCAAGAGTGATCGGTTGCACCCTCCTGTGCAAGATATTATCCTGTGCTGCCTAGGGTTTCCTTTTCCCCGACCAAGGAAAAACCATCCCAATGTCGTAGTTAAACCACAACCTTTTTGCCTAATATTGTCAATTTGTGTATGAATTGTGATTGCCTAGTCCATACTCAAACCAACGTTGTAAAGCCTCGACGCTGCCACCAAGAGATTCCAAACGAAACTCTCGCCTCGAGGGTCTGACCACACCATCGGTGTAAGTGTGATTATCGAGTCTTCTCCCAAGGTATCTCCAAACGTGAGGTTCAAGTCTACGGCTTACCGGAATCTCTAGGTCTAGGAAAAGATATGTGGATGGAAGTAATGATTCATATCAACGTCTGTTACTATGGTAGATAGTAGTGGACACAGACTGTCCCTTGAATCATTTTTAGAGCCATTGGGTCACACTCCTTGACCGCATGAAGCCGCACTCTTCCTCCTCCCTCCAGCTCACTGAGCCTGGCGGGGACAACTAAGGCGGGTTGTTATAGCATATTAAAATGTACACCACCTCATGCTGCTCTCCTAGCTCTGCCTCCATGTCTGCTGCTTCACAGACTCATCTCTCATTAAAGCTTCCTCTTCTTGAAACATTTAACACGCTCGAGTCTCTAAGACTAGCACCAGTTTCCTATTTATTACTGCACTGTACAGTCTTCATCCGCTCCTTGATGATCTGCACCTTCTTTACCAATGATCATAAAGAGCTTCTAAGATTTCTCCCTTGCTGAAAATAGAAACTCGGTCTCATCCCCCGAATGAACCACTCCCATTTCCTAATACAGTCAATCCTGACATGAATGATGCATTCTTTCCATGGATGACATCATAAGGCCTCGACGTAACTACCAAGAGATCTAACAGTCACTCTCGCCTGCAAGGGTCGAGTCATGCTGTCGGCATCAGTGTGAGGTCACTGGGTCTCCTCCAGTAGAAATCTAGAAAGTGAGGGTCAAGTCAACAGTTTTAACCGAGACCTCTCAGTATCAACCAAACAAAAGGACAGGAAAGCAAACATCACAAAGATAAGTGTCTTTTTATTATTGAAGCTCTTAGTACAACGACAAAAATACAACAGAAACATGGAACTAGAAGTACAAGGGACGTATCCACTAGTTCCACTCTTGTACACCTGCTCCCGGAGCTCTACTACCTTGTCCACTGCTCGGCTGTTGCTCAAGCACCCACTGCTGCTTCTGCCTCGGTGGCTCCTCTAAAGCCTGCGGATCAACTGTGTGGGGGGTCGGACAGTCATGTGCCAGGTGACCCTTCCTGTCGCAGGAGAAACACTATCCGTTTCTAGCATGCCTGGCTCTGACTCCACCCCGGGTGCCCCACACTACTGATCCTATAATCCGAGGTCGCCCACCTGCTGGTCTGGTCCTATTGGACCTATGCATCATCTGTCTACTGCCTATAGATGACTCGGCTACTGATGGGAAAACATGCGGCAAAGGTAGCATCTCATGAACACGCTTGGGGTGCAGAGCTACTGGTACAAACTCCACCCTGAAGAAGGTCTCGAAATCTCCCCATGTGAAGGTCATCCTGTCGCAAAACTGGAACAAGTGGCTCCACTATCTCTCAGCTACTGCCAGAAGGAGGCTGGTAGCAAAGATAACCATGAAGTTTGCTGCCGTCCCCACTAGCCTGAAGACTCTCACCACAGCCTCCAGCCAATCCTCAGCCGCTTGCGGGTCCATCCCTCCCCGGAACCTGGTTGTCATCTAGCGCTGGAACTCGTGCAGTGCGCTCAAGTGGCATGCATCGCCTACTACTGGGGCTGGTGGCATCAGTGGCCCAACGTATGGTAGTACCGCTGGTGCCTCTGATAGTGCCCCAAATGCAAGAGGGCCCTGTACCGACACCTCGTCGCTCGGCAGGCTGTCAATACGCACATCCCTCTGGGCTCTAGCTGGTCGTCCATTGAAAGGCATACTGAAAGAAACATACGTGACATGGTAAAAAGATTTATACCTGGTGAGCTGACCTAGTTTGAGCTGAATTTTCAAAACTTCTGGAAACACACATGCAATCAGTGTTTTCGTCCACAAAGTCGGAAATCAGTTGTCAGGGTCCTAGTGTATGGATACGTCGGCCGCCCGCACCAACACTGGACTCCCTGAACTGAAAACCACACTCGGTACCCTTAACAATATTGCTTCCCATAAAGAAAAAAATATCAGAGTTATAAGTTCTATGGTAGAACCGACCCATCTGATACCAATTTGTCACGACCCGTCCTCAGGGCCCATGCCGTGACTACCCCATGCCCGCCTTCCATAGGCCAGGAGCTGGCGACTAGCACCAATGGCGTAAATCCCGATAACTGGGAAGACATTGCCTTTATAAAAGTAAAAAAAACACCACAGAGTACAAGAAGAAGTAAAACACTAAGTACAAAAGAAAGTGCTGAAAAGTAAATGGGCCAAAATACAAACCCAACTGAAAGTACAGATACAACTGAATGAAAATACAACAGAAAAAGACAAATAGCTGTAAGAAAGGAAGCAGCTCCTGGGTCATCCTCCTTGGATCCTACTTGAAGGGTAGGAACAAATAGCGCATCTCCTGGATCGTCCACCACGGATCCTACCTAAAGGGTAGGTACAAATAGCCTCCACAATGCTCTCGCCCGTCAACCTCCTCCGAGTGTCGTCTTGCCGTGAAGTCCACCTCCAGATACTGACTCGTCGTGAGATCCACCTCCGGGTACCATCCAGTCCTCAAACACTCGGCCTCTATTAGCGATTTCCGTCATCTATAACCAACACAATGAGGTTCGGGCATAGACCTTGCAGGGGTGAGTATACGATACTCACTAGGGACCCGAGACCATTATGGTCTCACTAAAGTAAACAAGGATAACAAAAAAGAAGATCTCAACAGATAACCTCTACTTAGGTATATGCCCATACATATACCTAAGTAATCAAGTAACCCATCTCAATCATGAGGAAACAAAAAGATCATAGACTCAGCTCAAACGAGGATTTTTATTATCAAAACCATAACTCCTGAAGAGCCCCGTCTCTGGAGTGTACAGTGGTCCTATCACGACTCTGAGGTACTGCTCACTAACCTAAGATTGCTGAGGTACTCCTCCTGTCGAGTACCGTGGGTCAGCCACCCAAACACAGTAGTGCTTCCCGACGGGGTACGCCACCCAGACACAATAGTGCACACCCACTAATAGCCTGCAGAGGTACTCTCCGGACGAGTACCGCGGGTCTGCACTGTCACACAGTAGTGCTCCATCCGCCATTGGTCTGCACTCAAACAAAGTAGTGCTCTATCCACTGGGCTAGTCGACTCACTCGAAGTCGAGTCGGTCAAGCAGTCGTCAGGTCTCAGCCGGCTACACGGTCTCCGTACTCCGTACGCTCGTCTCCGAGAGGGTCCAATTGATGAGCTACAGGTCGATACTCCGAGTATCTCAAAGTCCCACAAAGAAGTATCTCAAAGGACCGCCTCGTCATATGGGTCTCAACGCAACAGACGGCGCGTCAATCGGACGCCCGGTCTGTGAGTTACTAGCCTTTTCGTCCCAGGGGCCCGGGGTTTCGTGTGCGAACCAACCCGGCCGTATCTCAACTATACCCCCAAAATCTCATAGGATATGCTCATAAGAACCGTTTATCAATGTGATCACCAACGCCGCTGAAGGTTTGTCAAACGGACGCCCGGTCTGAAATTTATCAGCTTTTCCGTTCCAGGGGCCCGATTAGATTTCGGGTACATTCCAACTGAGACACTGTCCAACTGCAACCAAAACCTAGCTGAAGTATGCCAAAAGTTCCATCTCATCAAGAGGAATCCAAAAAATTTGACGGCACATCAATCGGACGTCCGGAACTCAAGATATAAGTGTTTCCGCTCCAAGGGCCCGGTTTGTTTCGTATCCGAACCTACCTGGCTGTACTAAAAGTTCTCCGAAACCTGGAGTGTAATATTTCAAAACGACCACCTCGATCCAACGATCGCATCGCAGCTGACGGTGAATCGATCAGAGGTCCGTAGCCCAAGATATGGGCCTTTGAACGGAAACTGCCCGAAAATAGGGGGTTCGGGCCCGGTCCAACCCGGCACGAGACCCCCTGGGTCGGCCCGAACTGGGTCGACCCTACCTGGGTCCTGGTTCGGCCTGCATGGGCGCGGCCCGGCCCGGCTAGCGTAGCCCGACCTGGCCTTGGCGCGGCCCGGTCGCCAGGTGGCTCGGTCGTTTCGGCCGAGCGGATGGGGGGGGGGGGGGGGCGCTGCCCCATGTCTTGTAACTGCGGCCCCCATGGGGGGCCGCTCCTTGCCAACGGACGCGGCCGAGTGTGGCGTCCAGCCTCCATCGGCCCCGCGCGGTCGCGGGACCCACAGCCTCCTGGCGGCCGGCTGGTGCCGGCCTCCGTGCCGGCGTGGCGCACCGGCAGGATTTTCCGCGAACCACCGGACGCGCTTCGGTGGTCCGTTTTGCTTGCCCCCTTCGCCAACGGTCCTCCAGGGACCCGACCTTCACTGCGGAAGCTTCAAAACGCCCTTGTGGCGTGCTTCGTCATCGCCCGCCGATCCGCACACCAAGAACGAAGAAACGGTGGGTTCGAACTTGTTCGTTGGTCCGCACCCACTGCGTTAGCAGTTTAAAAAGGCTTCCCACAAATTTTAAACAAATGCTGAGGATATAAATCACATAGATTTAATTGAACCAAAACCCCTACAGTTTTCCCTACAATCAAGAATTCCCAATCCGCAAACATAATCTTCACTGATCAACTTAATATTTAGTTGATCTGTGTTCTTAGATTTAGAAGGTAGTAAACAAGGGTTCAGTGATAATCACAAATAAATTCCCTACCTTGAGCGTAGTTGAATGAAGGTTCGTCGCGGTAAGGGACGTCGATGAATGAGAGGTCGCGGAAGGAGGATCATCGCGTCACGGAGAAAAGATTTGTCAGCGTCGCGTCGTCGATCTCCGAGGTAGGCGTCTCTCACCGTCGATGGTCGGCATTCTTCGTATTCTTCGCGTTCTTCGTGTTCTTCGACGAAGAACGAAGAACTTCGAGACTTTGAGCCGTTCTCTCCAAAATCATCCCGCACAACCAAAGAAACAACAATAAAATAAGAGTTACCTTATTTTATTACTCACCCCAAATGTTTTAAAATTAAAAAATGAATCAAACAATTAACTCAATTAATTGCAACGTTTTAAGCCACCCAATTAATAGAGGTGTTTAATATTTAAATAAACACACGAGTTGACTTTCCTTATTTGGGGGGGGTGCAGGTGCGTTACTAAAATTAAGGAGGGGTTGAGGAAGTTGAAAAGGTGGGGCTCCTGTGGGCCACACCTCACAAATATCCTAACTAGAGGTGTAGGATATTGTGGGTCCCACTTTAACCTCTTAACTTAGGTTAAACAACTTAAAATAAAATAAATTGGTAGCACCATTTAATTTTATTCATTTACTTAACCTGAAAATTTAGTAACCACGCCTGAGAAAACGCAACTCCAGAAAAGGTGTTCCTAAGAAATTACCGGCGATGAGAGTTCATATGTGCCCTCGGATTTCAATTCCAAGCGCCGGTTCAAAAGTTAGAAAAACCCGCTCGTTCGTTCACTGAACGTACCCGAGTCTAACATCGGAAATTGATTCCGGGCACACCGGGCCTCGGAATCAGGCGCCATCAAAAACTGCGTTCCTGTAAAATCCCAATGAAAATTAAGAAAAAAATTTCACTTGAATTTTACGGGTCTTTACATTTAATGTGATAACCCAGTGACAACATAGACACCCCACCTTAACATGGTCGTTGGGTCCTGGCCTACCAAGTACCACCAGTTGCCCTACAGACACGTGGGGCCCACCCTAGGGTCCACCCACATGCCTGAACGGGTCATCTGACTAATGATAGTCCCCACAGGCCAACACATGTCCTTTCCAGTGTGCTTTGTCCTCACTCACACACCCTAAGAAACTTCCCAGGAGGTCACCCATCCTGATCACTACTCCAGGCCAAGTACCACCCATTGCCCTGCAGACACGTGGGACCCACCCCAGGGTCCACCCACATGCCTGAACGGGTCATCTGACTAATGATAGTCCCCACAGGCCAACACATGTCCTTTCCAGTGTGTTTTGTCCTCACTCACACACACCCTGAGAATCTTCCCAGGAGGTCACCCATCCTGATCACTACTCCAGGCCAAACATGCTTAACTGTGAAGTTCTAATTAGACAGACTCCCGAAAAGGAAGGTGCACCTTGTTGACATGAGTAATATCGTTTAGTCATTTAACCCTTTATCATTTGGGGATGTTACAATCACCCTCTCAGGAAGTGCACCACACTTAAGGCTGGGTTCCTACTCTGATACCAAATGTGACAACTGGGCCCCAGTGACAGCACAACCACCCCGCCTTAATATAGATGTGGGGTCCTAGCCCACCAGGTACCACCAGTTGCTTCGTAGACATGTGGGGCCCACCCCAGGGTCCACTCACATACCTGAACGGGTCATCTGACTAATGATAGTCCCCACAGGACAACACATGTCCTTTCTAGTGTGCTTTGTCCTCACTCAGACTCACTCTGAGAAACTTCCCAGGAGGTCACCTATCCTGATCACTACTCCAGGCCAAGCACGCTTAACTGTGGAGTTCTAATCAGACAGACTCCCGAAAAGGAAGGTGCATCTTGTTGACATGAGTCATATCATTTAGTCATTTAACCCTTTATCATTTGGGGATGTTAAAATAATAAGATATAAATAGGATCATATATGATATTATAAATAATAATATTATTCTAGGATAAATAAATAATTTTTTTTAAAACCTTTATAAATTAGGTAAAAGAATGTTAAATTTTAGGGAAGTGTGAGGTAAGGGATTTTTGACTCACTTTTATTTATTTGGTACACATACCTTATACACTACTAATTTATTTTGTTTTGTATATACAGAACCATAAATTCAATCAATGACACATCTTATGAATTTTTCTGTGATTTAAATATTTTTTTATTTATTTTATGGGGATTACAGTTCAAATGATACCAAAGTGGTAAATGTTTATATGAGGGTCTCATTATTATTCAGGATTATTTATTTCTCTAATGGAGAATATTACTCTCCCATATATATGAACTCTATGTTTCTCAAAATATTTGTTTAATATTCTCCTAAAATTGATTAAAATAAAATTTTCCCATTTTTACTTTTTACAGAATTTTTTAATGGAAAATTTATATCATTTTCCAAATGAGGCACACTATGACTTTTTCCAAAACATTTGGGTTGAATGTTTTTTGTATCTTTTACGAAATGATTATTTTTTCCCAACATTATTATGCCTCAATTATTTGAAGATTAATTTATAAGGTTACAATTTTATTTTTAAATAAAATGTTTTCCTTTATAATTGTGTGGATTTTTTTTTAAATGATTTCAAGATGGAATGTTTAATTTCTTTAAGAATTATTCAATGTTATATTTCAAACCATTCTCCATCTAATATGAAATTCCTTGATGCTACATAATCTTTAATGGGGATATTAAAAATGATAACATCCTTATTATTTTTCGAATGTTTTAGGTTTATAGTAAAAACAAGAAATGTTTATGAAACCCATTTCTTTTCCATGGGTTATGTTGTGATGAAATGTCTAAGAAACCCATTTATTCTCATGGGTTCTAATATGATGAATGATTTTTTTTCACGTGGCACACATATGTTTTATTTTCATTATTTGAAGGTTCGTACTTATATCTCCCTCCAATTAATTGGGTAAGGATTTATATCTCATTAGATAAATAAGATTGGAATAGGGAGTGTACCTAGTTTAGTAAGGGACATTGTCCACTATGATAGTTTTGGGAGTGAACCTGGACTACTATGATAGTATTGGGGGTAAACAGTGAATACTATGATAGTTTTGGGAGTGAAACATGACTATGATGATAGTCTTGTACGTGGACCTTGACTTCTTAGATGGTTTGGGGAGTGAACCTATTACACTATGATAACAGTGGCAATGATCCTTGACTACTAAGTAAATAATATTCTATGATTATGTTTATGCCACAGTTTTATGACTTATTCCAATGATATGCTCACATAACTATTGTTTTTTGATTCCATTATGATTCCTATCTTACAATCTACTAATATTTATTCCATAACTCAAGATCTTGTTCAATGATATGAAGGATAAACTTTTAAAATGTTATGCTCATTTTATTTTTCCATTATACTCATGTTATGATTATGTAATCATTGATATATCCCTTATTTACCTTACTGGTAATCTAATCTCAACAATTTATGTTTTCAATCCCTTGGTTGTGAAGAAATGTTTTTAGTTGGGTATGTCTACGAAGGTAAAGGTTGATAGAAAACATAATAACGGATTAATAAAACATATACTTATTTTTATATGTAAATGGGATGATATAAAAATAGACTTTGTTAATGTATATACAAAGACTCTTAGAAATAATGATTCCATATGGGTTATTGTTGACCGCCTTACCAAATCTACACATTTACTTACTATTAGAAAATATTTACCTCTTGACCATCCTACATGGATATGTAATATTTAATTTTTAGGACTTAATGGGGAATATATCTTGATTTTATCTGATCATGATCAATTATTTACATCTAAATTCTAGAAAAAAATTTAGATGGTTATTCATATTGAGCTTCAATTGAGAAACTCCTATTATCCCCAAACTTATGGAAAGTACAAAATGACTATTGAAACATTAAAATACATGTTGATGTCTTTATAACATGTCCTTAATATTATGTGGGATCAGTATTTACCTTTGGTGGAGTTTTTATATAATAATAGCTTCTATTAAAGTATTCAAATGAAATCGTAGGAATAATTATATACCATGCAATTTCATACTTCAACTTATTGGCATGATGTTGATGAAAGGTTTCTTATAAGACCAAAACTTGTTAGGGAGAAAATAATGAAGGTAAAGACTATTTTTACCCATATTAAAGAATTTAAAAGCATACAAAAGGGATATGCATATGACAAAATGAAATATATAGAATTTCAAGTGGGATATCATGTTTTTTTGAAACTATCTCCATGGATAGGGGTTATAATTTTCAGTAAGAAAGGGAAACTGAGCCTTAAGTACATCAAAAAAATTTAAATTATGGAAATAATTGAAGTTGTGTCTTATCATTTGGAAATAAAATTGATCATCTCTGAATTATATGATTTGTTTTGTATCTCTTTATAGGAATTATATGCTAGACCCAATTCATGTGCATGCCTAAAAAGAAATAGAATTGGAACTTGATTTATCTGTATTGACCTGGAAATTCCATATATATTTTTTAAAATTATTTGGGATTACTACGAGTCTACGAAAATTGATGGCACATGTTTCCAAGGCCTGGAGAGTGCTGAACAAAATTTTCAAATTTTTTTAAGTTATCTTCAGTAATCATGCGGGCGGCATTTTATATCTTTTGAACTGGTGCTCAAATTAAAAAACCAAGGGCACCGTTGAATTCACAACACCAATATTCGATTAAGGGAAGCTTAACATTGACCAACAAGGGTCAGATGAAAAAGTTAATTTCTTGTACTTTACAAAAAAATAAAAATAATAAAGTAACTGCAGATTATTTTATATTTCTTTTTTACAACCATTGGACAAATGGTGGTGGGACCACAATGCAATGTCAAGACATTTAGTGTCTTGATTCTTATTTTGTGTAACCACAATGTTGGGGGAAATTAAAAGAATGTGTAACCACACCATTGAGAGAATTAAATTGGTTCATTAATTATAATCATTAATGAACTTCATTAATTGTGTGGTGCATTGATCCTCTCCTCCCCTCTATTTAGTCTAAGCTCAGGCTTGGGTTTTGGGAAATCTACGAGAGGAAGCTCTGATGAAGCGCCGATGACTTTCTGTTCCGACGAAGAATGTGATCGAGCGACAGATGTTGGGGGAATTGACGGGCGATGACAAGCGTCGATGGACACCTTCAGATGTGTACACTCCCTCATCTTCTGCAACACCTTTCAACAAATACAAGGTGTTCGGTTTTATGATTTATTTCTCCGCTTTACCCCGTTCTAGATTATTATGAAGAAGACAGATCAACCGTCCAACAGGTTGATCCATGTTTCATTCTTATAATGCGAGAGGATATTGTGGGTTTTTCTTTATGGGAGTATTTACATTTAAGTAATTTTTCCCATGTTACAATTCTAATGTGGATGGAGTGGTCCAAATGAACAAGGCCCAGACCCTCCACCGTTTTTGGTTTTGGTTGCATATTTCGTGGACGATCGAATGTTATGGAGGCACACGGTGGTACCGACCGCGTGCCTGACGAAGAAGAGATGGGGGCGCCAGCCCAGTTGGAAGCTATAGGAGGAGGTGTGCCCTAGCGATGCACCTGGGAAACAAAGATGTTGTGGCTGCGATAGGCCACGGTGTGTAGGAGTTCCGCGGTTCCATTGTAGTTCCATGTGGAGGAGTCAACCCGCCAAGTGGGTTGATACGGAAGGCGCTTCCTGGTACACCGGACGCGTGAGAAGGTACCGGATGCAGCTATTTCACTTCTGGGGTGAATAGAGCTAGCTCAGAATTGCAGGCTGGGGTGATATTGACGGGCCGCGGCGCTAGGCAAGCCGAACCAAACAGGCCGACCTACCCGGTCGAGCCCACATGTCCAGTGGGCCAAGATCATAGGTCCAACAGGCCGAACCCACAACCCAGTTGGCAGGTTCAGACTCAACCAGGCCGAGCCCATTAGTCTAGTTTGAATCAATAGGGTCAGACCCAGGTCAGGTCGACCTAGAATGGGTCGGGTCGGTACGACCGGGTCAGACCAGACACAAATCCCTTTTGGTCAGGTTACGTTTAATTGGTCGTAAATCCTAAACCGGACGTCCATTTGATGAACCGTCAGCGGAAATGAAACCCTTAGGATGAGGCAGTCCTTTTGAGGTACTCCTCATGAATTTTATAGAAATTTAGAGTTTTTCCAGGTTGGATCGTACCCAAATCTAACCGGGGCCTCGACACTTAAATACCTATAACTTACAAACCAGGCGTTCAGTTGACATGACATATGTTTTGTTAGAACCCTTATGACATGATAGATCATTGAGTTACTTCTTTGTGACACTTCGTGCCGGTTGAAATGCGACCGATGTCTTGAGGAGCGGTTCTCCCAAACACGTTACATACTAAACCCTGCGACTGGTTAAGACCCGAGGACAACTGATTTTCGACTCAGTGTGACTCGACGGACTAGTGGGAAGCACCTCGGTGTGAATTGGTAGGCCCACAGTGGGGAGCACCCCTATGTGACTTGGAAGACCCATGGTACTCGACAGGAGGAGTACCTCATCAGGCCACAGTGGGGAGCGACTCTATGTGACAAGATAGACCCACAATACGCGATGGGGAGGAGTTCCTAAGCAATTAATGGTTCGTGGGAAGAAAATCTATTTGACCTGGTAGGCCCACTGTACTCGATAGAGGATGAGTTCTCTAGCAGTTAAGGTGTTCGACAATGTGAATGGTGGTGCTACTGTTACTACACTAGAATATACCCGATGTGAGATGTCTTTCCTTTGTGCTTGTAATTGAGATTATGCTATGTGGTTTTTCAATTGTGGAATTCTAGGAAACCTTTTGGGGTCTTGGGGTCCCTACTGGGTATTGTTATACTCACCCCTGCATGGGTTTCACCCACACCTTGTTGTGTCATGTGCAGATGACGAGCATCATTAACAGAGACTCGGGGAGCTAGGACCTGATGGTGGATGGTGGTGAAAGTTTTCGTGGAGAGATATAATGACAAGTTGTACCTAACCATCGGGTAAAATCCATGGAATATGACCGTAGGATTTTTTTTCCTTTTCTCTATTTTTCCATTTCAGTTGGGCTTGTATTCTATCCCCTTTACTTTCAACTGTACTTGTAATCAGTTTTACAGTGGTATGTTGTTTCCATTTTGTGAGTTGGGACTTGGTTGGGAATGTGTGTATGTAAAGGTATCCAAGAAGATTCCTCCCACTTGCAGGTTGACGCCTTTTGCGCTAGTCCCCATCCCATGGCCTTCAGGAGGCGGTCTTGGGGTAGTCAGGACACGGGCCCCAAAAGACGGGTTGTGACAATGTGGTATCAGAGGGGCGGTCGGTTCCCCGTCAAAGATCGGGAGTCTATGTTTTTAATTGGAGAAACAATGTTAAATGTTGCGAGTCTGAATTTCATATTCGGGGAGTCCGGTGTTTGTTCAGTGGCCAACATATCCATACACTAGGACATTTAATTATGCTTTTCATCTCAATACATGAAAAAACTTGTTCCATAAGTTTCTCATGATTTTGAATAAGTGTCTGATAACCAGGTATAATGTTCTAAATGTGGCACATATTGATCTATCTCAGGATTCCCCCACATGGACGAACAACCAAGATCCCGATACGAGGTCGTGAGGACAGCCCTCCTAGTGACAAGGAGTCCGTTCAGGGACCAATGTTTGAGATGGCCCCACCGGGTGGTGCACCAGTGCAACCACCACCCGATGGTCAGAATCTATTGTTGGCAGTTCTGGGAGAGGACGTTCATTGGATCAGTGCCCTGCATGAGTTTCAGATATAGAGTCCTCCCAGGTTCAGGGGAGAGACAGATCTTCAGGTCACTGAGTACTGGCTAGAGGTTGTGATGCGGGTCTTCCTATTAGTTAGAACACCACCTAGCCAGATGGTTATCTTTATATCGATACTTATGCAGGACTTGGAAGAGATATTTTGGAGATTGACCATTAAGACTCATTATGAGGCAACCCTCACTTGGGTTGACTTCGAGAGGCTTTTTCGGGATGATTTTTCCCAGTGACGTTGCACTCTTTATGCATTCAGGAGCTGCTTCACCTTCAGGAGGGCAGAATCATAGTGGCCATTACTTGGAGAGATTTACTGACCTCTCTCACTACTATAAATACATGGTGCATTATCCTTTCTTCAAGGATCATGTCTTCGAGAAGGGACTCAGGTGGGAGATCATGGCATCGATAGTGTCTCTCACAACACTACCCTTGTAGGGGTGATGGAGCGATCCCTTCTAATAGGGAGATTCCTGGCGAAGCAGGAACCAACAACTAAAGATGCCACATGACCCTAGGTGCAGATTCTTTAATAGGTCGAAGAAAACATGTTCATGGGCCCAAGTGGGACAGGTCTTTCAGAGGCTGACCCCAGGACTCAGGGTCGGCAGTGTGAGGCTCCCAAGCCACAGTGAGTTAGACAAGGACTAAGCTTTGCTTTATTGGTGGCAGGCAGAGACACTTGTACCATGACTACCCGAACCACTATATAGATGACCAACATACGATCGAGGGACCACCGAGGCAGTGGCAGAGGTTTGAGTTTGGAGGTCTTTCGGGTGCCAGACGTGGCAGAGGAGCAGGTTATGCAATTGGTGGTGGATGAATATTTGAGGTTCTACCACCACCAGCACTAGTTGGTCCCCCCCGACCACAGGGAGAAAGAAGACTAGGGAGACCATAGCACTAGGCGATAGAGTCCTATGACCAAAATGCTCTAGAGATGATTTGAGGTACGATCTAGGTATATTCTAACCAATCTGCAGTTCTTATATACACAAGTTCCAGTGACTCTTTCATTTCCATTCCACTCTTTGAGAGCACTGATATTTCAATGGAGTCGTTGGCTCGATCCTTATGTTTAGAGACTCCTAAAATAGAGGATTCTATGATTAGACACTGGTGCAAGCAGTGTGAGATCACTCTAGGAGGTGAGATCTTCAACTGGGATCTCCTAGTAGAAGCGTCGTGGCCTTAAGACTTCATCATGGGTATAGACTGGTTATCCAAAATCCATGCTATGATCGACTGTTTTAGGTGCAAAGCACAGTGTGTTTGTGAGGTTGAGATCAGGTTTTCCTTTATCGGTGAGGAGGAATCCTTTATAGCACAGAATAAGCTCTCTCAAAGGAGGTTGAAACTAATCATTTATTTATTGGCTAGCCTGACCCTTAAAGTAGTAGAAGAGAGAAGTCTGGGCTATGTCATAGTGATGGAACAGTATTCTGATGTCTTCCCTGATGATGTTCCAGGACTACCTCCTCTTATAGAGGTAGACTTTTACATCGACCTGTACTCTGGGACCACACTAATATCTACACTAGCATATCATATGGATCCTGTGGAGCTTCGTGAGCTAAGGGTATAGTTAGAAGAATTACAGAGGATGGGATTCGTATGGACCAATTTTTGTCCTTGAGATGCCCCACTTATGTTCACCAAGAAGAAAGATGGGAATATGAGGCTCTGTGTGTACTATCGGCACCTGAACCAAGTGACCGTTAAGAATAAGTATCCTATGCCGAGGACTGATGATCTCTTTGATGAGTTGAAGGGAGCATAGTGGTTTTCGAAGATAGACCTCATATCAGGCTATCATCAGCTCAGAGTATGAGATGCCGATGTACCGATGACAGACTTCAGATATTGGTTTGGCCATTATGAGTTCTTGGTGATTCCCTTCGGCATGAACAATGCTTCAGCATTTTTAATGGAGCTGATAAACAAGATCTTCCTGCCATACCTCGATCGCTTCGTGGAAGTCTTCATTGATGATATCTTGGTGTACTCAGTGTCGGAGGATGAGCACACCACACACCTGTAGATAGTTATGGATACACTCAGAAAGCACCAACTTTATGGAAAGATCTCGAAGTTCTAGTTCTAGATATGGGAAGTCCATTTTCTAGGGCATGTTATCTCGAAGGCTGGAGTTTCACTGGATCTGGCGAAGATAGATGCAATGCATTCTTGGGAGACACCCAGGAGTGTGACTGAGGTGTGGAGTTTACTAGGATTGGCTGGTTACTACTGAAGATTTGCACCTGACTTATCCAGGGTAGCGACACCCTTGTTATATTTGACGAAGAAGGGGTAGCCTTTCTTGTAGACAGAGAAGTGCTAGCAGACTTTCTAGGAGCTGAGGCGGAGACTGAAAAGTGCCACCATATTGAGGCTATTAGAAGAGGGCGTTGGGTATGTAGTATACTGCGATGCATCCATAACTAGACTAGGTTGTGTCTTGATGTAGGAGTGAGCAGTGATCACCTACAACTCACGGTAGTTGAGATAGAATGAGAAGAACTATGCTACCCATGACCTGGAGTTAGCAGCAATTGTATTTTTATTGAAAATATGGTGGCACTACTTGATGGGTGAACCATTTACAGTTTACTCCAATCACAAGAGTCTCAGGTATGTCTCCTTGTAGAATTACCTGAACCAGAGAAAATGACGATGGATGGAGTTCCTCCAGGACCATGACTTTGAGAGAGTCTACACTTCTATGAAGGGGAACATAGTAGCAGATGCACTCAATAGGAGGTCTGGTCTACAGTTTATGAGTGAGCTGACAGAGCAGCTATCTGCATTACAGATATCCTTCGTGTATAGAGATGGAGCGACCTACCTCCAGTTTATGAATATCACTCCCCCAATCCTTCAGCGAGTTTGGGAGGCTCAGCTTGGGGATATTGACTACGAGCCCAACGTGCTCAAATATCCTTAGAACAGTATCCTGAAGGATTTATTGAAGGTGGTGAGCACTTCATCCTCTTTAGAAGACACGCCATGGTACTAGTGATGCTCTGAGAGGATGTGTTAAGGGAGTTCCACACATCCCCTTTGGAGGTACATCCTGGAGTGGAGAAGAAGTACCAGGACCTCAGACGTTAGTACTGGTGTCCAGGGATGAAGAAAGCAGGGGCAGAGTTTGTATCATGATGCCTCAATTGTCAGCAAGTGATGGCCGAGTATCAGGTACCACCAGGATTAGCTCACCCACTTGAGGTGATGGAATGGAAGTGGGATGGTATATCCATGGAATTCATGATAGGGATACCACGTATGTCTAGGGGGCATGATTCAATCTGGGTGATCGTTGACTGAATCACCAAGTCAGCCCACTGCCTACCCATCCAAGAGTAGTGATCAGTAGAGAACTTGAGATGCCCTTACATACATAAGATTTTACTACATCATGGGGTTCCATCAACAATCATCTTAGATCATGACAAAAATTTTACATCCTTCTTGAGGAAGGTATTGCAGGATGTGTTCCAGACTTAGCTATGCTTGAGAACCAACAATCATCCTAAAAAGATGGTCAGATGGAGCAGACCAAACAAACACTTGAGGAAATGATATGTTATTGTGTCCTTGATTTTTTCCATAGTTGGGAGGACCACCTACCACTGGTGGAGTTCTCTTACAACAATATTTATCACTCCACCATCAGCATGGCTCTGTTTGGGGCCCTGTATGGTAGACTATAGAGATAACCACTATGCTTGACAAACCCATGGGAGTAAGAACTTAAGGGTCCAGAGTTGGTACAGACTAACACAGAGTAGGTGCAGATCATCCAATAGAGGATGAAGAATGCACATAGCCAAAAGAAGTCTTATGTCGACAGGAGACAGAGACCATTGGAGTTTGAGGAGGGTGACCAGATAGCGATTTACTATTCAATTCCACCCTTACACTTCTATTTTAAACTAGTTTTGTAATGAATATTAATAATATAATAATAAATTAAACTTCATGTATTATTCAATGAATTAATTTTTATCACTTTTAAAAAGGGAAATTATACTTTTTTGATATTTTCATTGATGGTGGAGGTGATTTGGATGCCCGGAGATCATCTATAAGAAAAATGGGCCAAACTGCATGACATCCCATGGACATATGTCCACTCTTTTGAATAGTACAAAACATCCACACCTCCAAATGGGATGGAACATTTGGGAACTCTCCAAAACATCATGGGATACAAATATTATTAATAAACCCAAGCCTAATTCTACTATATGTGGTCCCATATGAACCATTCTATCCAGGGGATATAATCTGCCTGAATTCAAAAGGTTGTTTCGATCTTCTGACCATATCTCCCAATTCAGCTGTCTAATGGATGCCATATTTGACAGGGAAACATTAAATAGGCTGGGAAACAACTCTTAGCTTTTTTTCATGTCATGATATAGCTTTCTACTATTCCAAAAATGAGACACAAGTGGTATCTCAAAAGAAGGGTGCCCAAAACCATTTCCTATTTTGGCTATAAAAAGGCACCATGGGCACCTCATTGCTATGTTTGGCCAAGAAGTGAAGATCCTACATTTTTAAGTCCTAGAGGAGTCTCTTCCCCATCATTGAAGTTTTGGATTCCCTTTTCCTCATAGGGGGATCAAGAATGAAGAAGGAGTTCCACCCGAGCTACCTCCCCCTCCCGATGTCGAGATAAATGGTGGGTGTTTGTTGTGAGGGAGCCACACACATGTCAAGGGAGTTTTCAATTCTTATTTTAGCTATTGGTTTGGAGTAATTTGGGAGTAAATACATTTATTTCCATTTATCTTATATAATTCTATATTTCAATTCTTTTTTTGATGCATGTGATTGAGATACTCTTAATTTCTAACCGATCGGTGTGAGGTTTTGAGTGTGTGACTTGTGTTGTTCCGATTAGAGATCACAAGAATCCTTTTCATAACAAATATATTGAGATTTCAATATGATTTTTAAGCTCTTTTTCCATGAAAATGTTCTGGACCTTGACAGTATGATTTTTATGTCAAGGTTTGGTTCTTTAAGAAATGAAATAATGACTTAGGAATTAATCAGGATTCCAATTAATTTCAACCAAAGAATTACTCCAAAACTAAATTAATCTCAAAGAATGATGAACATGAAAAAGTGCAGTGAACTCAAAATGAACCCTTTTCTCTCATAATTAAAAAATTCCAGCTTTCCTTCTCAACTATTAAACTCTTTAATTAAGTCATTTTATTTTTAAAACTGATTTCAAAACCACCCCTTCTTTTAGTAATATTTATTAAAAACACAAACTCTAAACCCACCAAAGCTCCTTGAGAGACGACCTAGGGTCTTTCCTAGACTATAAATTAACCTTAAAATCATAATCAATTTTACGTGTCATGGCAGCGCGTTAAGATTTTGGCACCGTTGTTGGGAGCGCTTTGGTTTTTAGTGCGTGTTTTTGATAAGGTTTTGGTAAGTTTTGTGAATTTTTTTTGGTTTTATATTATACTTTTTAAATACCTTTTTGTTCTGATCTATTTGTTTTGTAGGTTTGGTGCATGATGCATTCTACTCCGAGAGATTTAGCAACTTTCGTACCCAAACCAGAGAGGACCCTACGTCAATGAAACTGAGACTCACAAGACAACACTTTAATGGAGGACACACCATGCAATGAAGCACTTTTTCACCCTTCATCTTCTTCTGGAACTGACATCAAAAATGAAATAAAAATTTATAACATGGTTGAAAATAGTAGAACATCAAAATAACTAACCTCACAAGATGTTGATATCCAGCCCACATACATTCAATTACAAGGTGAGGTACCCAATTTTGAGCTAAAATCAGGTTTAATTCATCTATTACCACGATTCAATGGACTTCCTAGAGAGGATCCACACAATTAATTAAAATATTTTCATACTATTTATTCTAAATTAAAACTTGAAAATATTGATGAAGAACAAGTAAAGCTAAGATCATTCCCACTTTCATTATAATACACTGTAAAATAATGGATTTACTATGTTAATTCACTAATTAGAGACTGGGCGAACATGAAACGCGTTTTTCTTGAAAAATATTTCCCAGCCTCTCGAACTACAACTATATGGAATGAAATATTTGGTATAAGGTAGTTATAAGGGGAAACATTACATGAATATTGGGAACACTTTGAAAGGTTATGTTCAAGTTGCCCACACCACCAAATAAGTGATCATCCTTTAATTCAATATTTTTATGACGGTTTAATTTCTATTGATCGAAACATGATTGATTCTTCTGTAGGCGGTGCAATGGTAGATAAGACACTGATTGATATAAGATCCCTGATTCAGAACATGGCACAAAACACTCAACAATTTGGTACAAGATCCAATGTACCCATTTGAGGTGTCCATGAGGTGCAAAGTTCCGAATTAGATAGGAAGGTGGACACGAAGTTCGAAGAGGTAAGTACCATTCTTCAACAACTTTCTATTTCCCAAGGGAAATCCCAATATCCTCCCCCCATCCATTATGGTATATGTTCTTCTGACACCTAGAACTCCGAACAATTCCCCCAATTGAGAGAAACTTCTGAGAGTTTTGAGAAGATCTTTCCAGGTCTCCCCTATAACCAACCCTTTAGGCAAGAACCTAACTATCCATCCAACAATGGGTTGGAAATAAAACCAATCCTAAAGGCAATGGGGGGTATTCAAACTAACCTCATCAACCATGGATCCAACAAGGTCAGAGTAGTCATCCACCACCACCACCCATAAATCCTCAACCACCCCAATGGCCTTTCCAACCACCCCTCCCAAAACCAAGACTATCCTTGAAGATATGATGAAACAAATGTCTAGAAACAATCTCCAATTCTAGTAAACCACCTAAGCAGCCATACAAGACCTCAAAATCCAATTAGCCGACTAGCTAACTCGGTGGGGGGAAATTCAAAGTCATGGGTTGGTTAAAATACCCTATCAACCAGTAGTTAACCATAGGGATAAAGGAAATGTTAGTGAAATCACCCTCAAGAGTGGGAAAAAACTTAAAACCCAAATGAACCCTCTATTAGATTCATCCAATCCTCAGGAAACCAATATCCCTATAGCTGAAAATGGTCCAAGAGAAGAAGATCCATGTCTTGAGAAAAACCCTACCAAAGGAAAGAGTGTGTCTTTTGATGATTCACCTAGCCCAACCATTCCTATTACATTTCCCCAAAGGTCAACCCAACCAAGAAAAGAAAAGGAAACTGAACTTGATAAGGAAATATTGGAAACTTTTAAAAAAGAACAGGTTAACATTCTTTTGATTGATGTCATGAAGCAAATTCTAAGATACACCAAGTTTCTAAAAGAGATGTGTACAAACCGAAGGAGACTTTGAGGTGATGAGAAGGTAATATTGGAGAGGAATGACTCAGAATTGATAGAAGCATCATTGCCTACCAAATGAAATGATCTTGTAACCTTCTCATTTCCATGCACCATAGGGGAGTATTCATTTTCCAATGCTATGCTTGATTTAGGTGCTTCTATAAATGTAATGCCTCACTCCATTTACACTTCATTGTAGGTTGGGGAAATGAAGCCCACTAGAATTGTTCTTTAGCTAGCCAATCGTAGTACCACAAACCCTTCTAGTGTGTTAGGGGATGTTCTTGTGGGGGTGAAAAATCTAAATTTTCTAGCTGATTTTTATTTGTTTAAAATGTAAGATGATAGGATGAATGGACATGACCAAATTATATTGTGGAGACCTTTATTTAAAACCACCAAAGCCATAATTAATTTCCATAATGGTACATTATCTATGGAATTTGGTGGTTACATGGTCCATTTCAACATCCTTGATTCCATGAAGTACCAATCAGAAGGACATTTCTCTCTCTCAGTTAATTCAATTGATGTACTCCCTTCCCCAAAAAAACAACTTTTCTTTCCCCCAATCGCCTTTATAAGTTTTCTTCATTGATTGAAATTCTAGGAAATGAATCATTCATTGATTTTTATAGTGGTCTAGAAAAGTGTCATGCTTGTTTATTGATTGATAATTTCTTAAACACTGAGGATCCACTGACCATCAATGATACAGCTAGTAAAAGCTCATTCCTCATCTAAGGATGATACAATTGAGTAGTTAAATGAGATTAGTGAACTCTCACTCTCACACACAATCCCATAAATCCAAAATCCACCTGAATTGGAACTAAAGAAACTACCTCAAGATTTAAAACATTCATATCTTGAGAATGAAAGCATGTTTCCCATCATCATTGCTAGTTCACTCCCTCTTGAGCATTAATTGTGACTTCTTGAACTTTTGAGTTAGTATAAACAAGCTTTGGGATGAACACTTGCTGAAATTCCAGGTATTAGACAATAAATTTGTACACATCATATTTTTTTAAATGATGAGGATAAACCAGTGAGGCAGGCACAACGTCGACTGAACCCAAACCACTTAGAAGTTTTAAAAAACAAAGTAACAAAATTATTGGATACTGGAATCATTTAACCCATCTCTCATAGCCAATGGGTCGGTCCCATTCAAGTAGTTCCTAAAAGACTGGCCTTACAGTAACTAAAAATGAAAACAATTAGTTGGTTCCAAATCATTTGTAGAATAGTTAGAGTGTTTTCATAGACTATCGCTAACTAAACCAACACACTAGGAAGGAACATTTCCCTTTTCCATTAATTGACCAAATTCAAGAGAGGCTAGAAGGTAAGTCCCATTACTTTTTTCTTGATGGGCATTCTAGGTACATTCAGATCCATATTGCCCTCGTGGATCAGGAAATGGCAACCTTTACTTTCCCCTTTGGAACATTTTCATATAGGATCATGCCATTTGGTCTGTGCAATGCTCCGTATACATTCCAGCGATGTGTGGTTAGTATTTTTTTGGATTAACTAGAGAATAGCATGGAAGTTTTCATGGTTAATTTCACTGTTTATGGATCCTCTTTTGATTAATGTTTGAGTAGTATTGGTTTAGTCCAATGTATCTATATTGAAAATAATCTTTTATTAAATTGTGAGAAATGCCATTTCATGGTGGGACAAGGTATAGTTTTGGGGCATGTCATTTTTGGGGATGTTATCCAACTAGATAAATCAAAAGTGGATGTCATATCTTCCTTACTATTCCCTAAAAATGTACGGGTTGTGTGGTTTTTCCTAGGTCATGATAGATTTTACCATCATTTCATTCAAGACTATAGTAAAATTTCACTCCAACTCTCCCGGTTACTCTAAAATAAAAAAGAATATTTTTTTGATAAAAAATGTGAGGAAGCTTTTAATAGGTTAAAATGGAGTCTCACGTCACCCCCGGTAATCCAACCACATCAGTGGGATTTACCATTTGAGCTCATGTCTAACACCTCTAACTCTGATGTTGGGGTATTTTTGTCACAAAGGGTCAATCAAGCTCCACATGTCATCGCTTATGCCTCACGTACTTTGGATCCTACCCAAGAAAACTACACTACAACGGAAAAATAATTCCTTGCCATTATGTTTTCCTTGGAAAAATTCAGGTCATACATTTTGGGGTCCAAAGACATTGTGTTCTCAGACCATGCAACCCTCCAGTATCTCCTTAAGAAACCTAAAGCCAAACCACATCTCATTCACTGGATGCTCCTCCTTCAAGAATTAAATTTTGAAATTGGAGATAAAAAAGGATAAGAGAATATGGTGGCTGACCATATTAGTCGGATTCCCCAATCCTCAGACATTGACTCATCCCCCTGTATTCCGATATATGATATGTTTCCTGATGAGAAATTTTATCGAGTGCAAGATGCTATTCCTTGGTATGCTGAAATTGTAAATTATTTGGTAGCATCTTACATTCCAACTGATTTCAATAAAACCCAATCTAGTCATTTAAAACATGAGTCTCATTGTTACATTTGGGATGACCCTACCTCTGGCGCACATGTAGTGATCAATTACTTAGGCGTTGCATCCCTGATAGAGAGTTTCAGTCTATCCTTAGATTCTGCCACACTCTTTCTTGTGGGGGCCACTTTGGTCCCCAATGGACTATTCACAAAATCCTTTATTCTGGTATCTTTTTGCCAACACTTTTTTAGGATGGCCATGATTTTTTTAAATATTGTCCTCATTGTCAAGGAATGAGTAAAGTATCTAAAAGAAATGAAATGACATAACAACTATTTCTCTTTAATGTCATTTTTGATGTTTGGAGTATTGAATTTATGGGGCCATTTCCCAATTCCTTTGGAAACTTGTACATTATTTTGGAAGTTGATTATGTGTCAAAATGGGTAGAGGCCTGAGCTACAAGGACTGATGATTCTCTAGTAGTTGAAGAGTTTTTGAGAACCCAAATCTTCTATAGGTTTGTCTTACCTAGATTCATTATCAGTGACTAAGGTTCTCATTTCTGAAACCGAACAATACAATCACTTTTGCATTTGTATGAGGTTAGTCATAGAGTGTCTAATGCATATCTCCCATAGACCAACGGTCAAGATGGGGTGTCAAATAGAGAGGTAAAACATATTCTTGAAAAAATGGTTCAACCCAATAGAGAATATTAGAGTCTTAGACTTGAAGATTCATTATGGGACTACTATACTACTTTCAAATCTCCCATTGGAATGTCACCCTATCGGCTTGTGTTTGGAAAGAGTTTTCACCTGCCTGTTGAGATTGAGCACTGGGCCTACTGGGCCATAAAACAATACAACTCTAATCTTTCTGGTGTAGGTGTTTAAAGGAAGCTACAAATTCAGGAGATGGAGGAAATGAGAAGAGATGCATATGAGAACTCCAGGATTTATAAGGAGCATACCAAGGCTTCCCACGACCATCTTTTACTTCATCTTTAGTTTCACATTGGGTAGAAGTTACTTCTTTATAATTCAAGGTTGAATTTTCATCTAGGTAATCTTCGTTCCCGCTAGTTTTTTCCATACATTGTTATTAATGTATCTCCATTTGGTGTTGTTCATGTTCAAAATGAAGAACCAAGCAAACATTCACTGTTAATGGGAAACGGCTGAAGTACTTCCACAAAGCCCTTCCGGAGTTCCCGATGGAGGAACTCCATGTTCAAGAAGCAACATACCAGTAAAACACACCAGGTTTTATCCTTCCTTCTCACATTCTCAATTATTATAGTGATGACACTACAAATTCTAGGTGTGGGAGGATGGGTATATTTCTAGGTTAGTTAGGAATTTTCATCATCTTTTTTTTCTTTCTTATCTTTTTCGTATTCTTTATGGTATTTTCACTTTTCCCCATCTTTCAAGGTTCATTAGGATTTTCATTTACTTTCTTCTTTCTTCTATTTTTCACCTTCTTTATGGTATTTTTACTTCCCCCCCATATGGTTACCAAGTCATGGAACTTACTGAAAATCCATGTTGAAATTTTTGATTCCATGTTGATTTCACATTTGATAAGAAAACTTGTCTCGGTTTTGGATTGAATGTTTGTATGAATTTAACATTAGGGAGTGATTTTTAGTGAATTGGTTTTTTGTCCATGATATAAATTCTTATATCTCTGTGGAACATTTGAGATGATTGATGCCCCTTCTGTGAGTAGTTTTTGGGAACACAATGTCACTAATAAATCCACACATTTTTTCCACCAAACCAAAAAGTGTGAATATTTCATACATAATATAAGGTAAATATATGTTAGGTTAATATTTTTCAGCTTTAAATGATATTTTCATACATTTGTTCTTTATCCGATTTGTTTCATTACTGTACCAGATTGACTTATGTGTGTGTACCTAACGTCCGACTGTTGTATGCCCTTAAATTTGGGTTGTGTCTTGGGTAGGTCAAAACCACTCATCTTCAACCTTTTATATTGTTATAACTATTTCAATTAGTTTCGTGAGGAGATCAAACAAGGGTTCAGAGATGAGTGTGAGATTTGTTCCAAATGAAACTTCTAAAAAACCAAAAATAATAAATGAGGGGAGGGATAAAATGGGAAACATATGGGGATATCTAGGTCAGGATCTTATGGTTTAACTTCTAGGAATGCTTAAGTGAGTGGGTCATGAAATATTATTTCAAAGGATGTATGGAAGGTTCAGTAAAAAAATCATTTAAAGCTGAATAATGTTAAAATAACTTATATTTATTGGATAAAAAGTGGAAATAATAGCATTGAATGGGTTTCAAACACACATGGATAATTTGTGGAATGGTTTAATTTTAAATTCCTTTATCAATTTGGTTTCATGATTCTCTTGGAATTCCATTGTGATATTGTTTATGAGACATCTATTTCCATTTTTATTAGGAAGAACTCTTTGGTGTGGTTTGTGCATTGATCACATTACTTTAATGAATTAAAATTTACTCAAATTTTAAATATTCATGATGTTGGGAATATATACATGCATCATTTTTTTGATATTAGACTTTTCCTAGGAGTGAAAATGTTTAGGTTGGGGGTGTGATCGTATAGCGATTCACTATTCAATTCCACCCTTATGCCGCTGTTTTAAACTAGTTTTGTAAGGAATATTCAAAATATAATAATAAATTTCCATTCATGTTTTATTTAATTAATTAATGTTTATTACTATTAAAAAGGGAAATTATACTTGTTTTTAAATTTTCATTGATGGTGGAGGTGATTTGGAGGCCTGGAGATCATCCAGAAGAAAGATGGTCCAAACTGCATGACATCCTGTGGACATTTGTCCACTGTTTTGAACAGTAAGAAAATTCGGTGGATAAAAATGGGCTGAAACTGTGTGGACCTCTCCAAAACATCATGGGATACAAATATTATTGAGAAATGAAAGCGTAATTTGGTTATTTGGTGGCTCATCCGAACCATTCTGTCTCGGGGATAGAATCTGCCTGAATTCAAACGTTTGTTTCAGTATTTTGACCATATCTCCCAATCCAGTTGTGTAATGGAAGCCAAATTGAACAAGGAGACCATAAAGAGGCTGGAAAACAAAACTTCTCTTTTGGACAAGTCATTCTATGAATTTATACTATTCCACAATTGAGATAAAATTGGTATTTCAAAAGCAGGGTGCCCAAAACCATGTCCCATTTTGGATATAAAAAGGCACCATGGGTACCTCATTGGTAAGATATGCCAAGAAGTGATGATCTGCCATTTTGAAGTCCTAGAAGAGTATCCTCCTCATCCTTGAAGTTCTGGTGGCCCCTATCCTCATATGGGGATTATGAATGAAGATGGTGTTCCACCCGACCTACCTCCTCCACCCGATGTCAAGCTAAATAATGGGCGTTCGTTATGAAAGAGCTATGCACATGTCAAGGGAGTTATGATTTTTATTTTAGCTACTGTTTTGGAGTAATTTTGGTGTGAAAAAATTTCTTTCCATGTATCTTATATAATTTCATATTTGAATTCTTGTTTTGATGCATGTGATTGAGATACTCTTAATTTCTAACCGATCAGTGTGAGGTTTTGAGTGTGTGACTTGTGTTGTTCCGATTGGACATCACAAGAATAATTTTCATACCCAACTTATTGAGACTTCAGTTAGATTTTGAAGCTCTTATTCCATGAATAATTTCTAGACCTTGGCAATATGATTATTATTTGAAGGTTTTCTTCTTTAAGCAATGAAATAAAGGCTTAGGAATTAATCAGGATTCCAATTAATTTCAACCAAAGAATTAATCCAAACATAAATTACTCTCAAATAATGATGAACTTGAAAGTGTGTAGTGAAATAAAAATGAACCATTTTCTCTCATAATTATAAAATACCACTTTTATTTTTCAACTATTAAACTCTTTAATTAAGTCATTTTATTTTTAAAACTATATTCAAAACCACCCCCTCTTTTAGTAATATTTATTAATAACACACACTCTAAACCCACCAACTCTCCTTGAGAGATGACCTAGGGTCTTCCCTAGACTATAAAGAAACCTTAAAATCATAATCAATTTGATTTCTCATGACAGAACGCTCAGTGGGAGACTATGCATTCCTATGGGTCTCACCCTGAAGAGGATTACAGAGGTTTGGACAGGGCGACAAGCTGTCTCTAAGGTTCATCAGACCTTTCTAGATCCTCAGTAGAGTAGGCGAGCTAGCATACCATCTAGCTCTTCACCCACATATGCACCAGGTGAATAATGTTTTCTATGTGTTGCAACTGAGTAGGTACATGCAAGATCCATCGCACATTATCAACTGCTGTGAGATGGACATCAACGATGGGGTGACCTTTTCGGAGTTCTCAGTGGAGATAGAGGATATATAGGAGTGATTCCATTCTAGGAGGTCGATTCCTATGGTGTGAGTTCATTGGAAGCATGGTAATCTCCTGGAGAGAACATTGGAGCAGGGGGCACAGATACGTGCTCAGTACCCCCATTTGTTCCTCTAATTTTGTTGTAGCATTCACTGACAAAAATCCCTAAGGTGGGTAGAATTTAAAGACCCAAAAATTCCATATAACTTTTTTTAAATTATTTGGGATTGTTACGAGTCTGAGAAATTTAATGGCACGTGTTTCTAAGACCTAGAGATCTCATAACAAAATTTTGAAATTTTTCAAGGTACGTTTAGTAAATGTGCGGGCATCATTTTCTATCTTTCGAACCGGTGCTCGAATTAAAAATTTGAAGGCACCAAAATAACTGAATATTATTTTATTTTTCCTTTTTGAAATCAATGGAAAAATGGTGGTGGGACCACAATGCAATGTCAACACATTTAATGGATTGAATCTTATTTTATTAACCACACTGTTGGGGGAAATTAAAAGAATGTGTAACCACACCGTTGAGATACTCCACATGACATTTGGATAATGTTTGAGTTTTGACAGGTTGGATCGTACCCGAATCCAACCAGGCTCTCGATACTAAATTGCCTTTAACTTATAGACAGGGTTTCCAATTGACGCACTGTCTATTATGTTGGAAATCTTATGACATGACAGATCATTAGGTTACTTTTTTGTGAGACTCTGTGCTAGTTGAAATATGATTGATGTCTTGAGGAGTGGTTCTCCCAAGCATGCTACATACAAAACCCTGCGACTGGACGAGACCTGAAGACTACTAAATTTTGACTATGTGTGACTCGACTGCCCAATGGGAAGCACCTCTGTGTGACTTGGAAGGCCCACGGTGGGGAGCACATTTGTGTGAGTTGGCAGACCCATGGTACTGAACAGGAGGAGTACCTCAGTAGGCCTCGTTGGGGAGACACTCTGTGTGACTCGGCTGACCCATGGTACACAATGGGGAGGAGTACGTAAGCATTTCAAGGATAGTGGGAAGTGACTCTGTGTGATCCGACAGACCCACTGTACTCGATAGAGGAGGAGTTCTCCAATAGGTGAGGTATTTGACAATGTGACTGGTGATGCTATTATTACCACCCTTGAATATACATTGTGTGAGCTGTGTTTTCTTTTTTGCTTGTGATTGGTATTATTCCATTTGGGTTTTCATTTGTGGAATTCTAGGAAACCATTGGGGGTCTTGGGGTTCCTACTTGTTATTGTAATAATCAACCATGTATGGGCATCACTCGTACCTTATTGTGTCTTGTGGAGACGACGAGAAGCTTTGACTAAGACTTGGGTATCTTGGAACTGATGGTGGAAGATGGTGATGGTTAAAGAGGAGAGCTGCAGTGACAAGTTGTACGCACCCTTTAGGTAGGTTCCATGAAAGATGACCTCAGGAGTTGTTTTCCCTTTTTATTGTTTTTTCATTTTATATGGGCCTGTATTCTGGCCCCTTTACTATTGGCTGTACTTGTACTTAGTTTTTCAATGGTTTTTTATTTCCCTTTTGTGAGTTAGGACTTGGTTGTGTGTGTCTGTGTGCGTAAAGGTATCCAGGAAAATGCTTCCCACTTGAAGGTTGATGCCTTCAGCACTAGTCTTCAGCCCTTGGCCATCGGGAGGCAGGCTTGGGGTAGTCACAGCACGGGCCCCGGGGGACGGGTCGCGATATTATCTTACTATGAAGAGACTATCAAGATTATTGATACCAAAGAATTAGTATTGCAAAATAAAATGAATTTATTTTTAAATTTACTTTTGAAATATTAAAAAATAGTGGAAGGAACATGGGAACCTAATGATGTTATGAATAATATTACCCCCATTTGTTTAAAGAATAATGTCTATAAAAAAATCATGGATTATATTTTTGATAAAGGGTCAAATGTAACACCCAATAATCAATTATAGAAAGTGAAAATTTTATTTTAATAAAACTATAATAAAATTCACATTTTAATATTCCTTGGCACAAATATTTTAATTTGATAGGATGGATATTGGTCTTGAACATGATATGTCAAAATAATCCTAGAAAGAATTTCTAAAATTTTCACATAGAGTTGTAATTTTTTGTATAATTGACCATATAGTATTTAACTGATCATACTTTTTATAATATTTTTTAACAATATTTATAATTATTCATATCATTATAATCACTTTAATAGAGATAATTATAATATTATTTGGCTGTAAAAGGGGATATTTTTCATAAAATAGTTTTTAATTACATAATGATTCTCCATTTTAATTAATTTAAATTATTCCTAATGATGAATGATTTAAATGAAATATATAGATTATATTTATATCTATATGAATTTAAATTTATATAATAATGATTAATATTCATATATTTAAATGTAATATCACATTATGCAAGAAAAATGCCTTTTTTTTCTGAAAACTCGTTTTCATCACATTTTGCAGGTTTATTTTTAATTAATTTTTCCCTATTATTAAAACATAATTTGATAAAATGTATTCCTAAATTTAAATTAGGATATTTAATTTTTTTAATTGTATCCAAGAATTATTAATAGTAATCATGGTAAAATTTATCACCTCAGTAAAGGGTAAAATGGGATAAACAATGTTAAAAATTCAAAATAAGGATTTAAAACCATCAATAAAATTGTCTAAATTTAATAATATGATTTTAATTTGAACTTAAATTTTTATATTATAAAATATGGATTTTTTGTGCCTTTTTTATTTGATAAAAATCTATATATTATTTTAAGTAATGGAAAATTCCAAAATGTCACTGTCTTGCTTTCATGTTTATTACATGTCCACATAGGGATAATAAGTTGTTATAAAGGAATAAAAATTATATTCTAAAAATAATTAATTTATTTCTATGAGAATAATTTATTTTCAAATTTCAGTGATGATATAATTACCCTAAATACTTACACGACACTTACACAGTGCTTGTGCAAATTGAAGAAAATCATAGTAAATGATTTTTAATACATAAAAAGTAATATTTTTTGGATTAATTATGGTTTAACACTAATTTTATGGTTAATAAGGAAATATAATTTATGTATGGAGAGTTTATATCAAATTTCATACCTCTATTTATTTCTCTAAATTCCAAATATACAAATAGTTCTTAAAACGACTATAATGGTATTTTTTAGATAATATATTATTTAATGACTTAAATATCATAAAAATATTGAATAAGGAAAAGGTGAATGGGGTAGGGTCTAAATTTTAATCCCTTTACCTTTTTTGATCTAGTTTGTTCCTTATAATAAAGTTTATAACTCTATAAGAATTAAAAAATTGTCACCACAATTAAGGTTAATTTAGTTAAGAAATGGGTTAAACCAAAATATAAGGTTTAAGCTGCAACATAAACCTATTAAAATTTAATTGAATGAATTTATTTTAATCTAAACTATAACAGATTCAAATTTTTCCAATTTATGAAAATTTAATATGAAAAATATTATTTTATATATAAATTTTTAATGTAACTCCATGTGTGTCCTTTCCATCACTATAAAAGGATACCACCTCTCATTTATTCATCACACATCCTTGAGACACATAGATAAGATACCTGAAATAATATCTCCCCAATATACTTATAAACATTGTATATGTGTTTTTATTTTTAAAATACAAACCCTAGGGTCCCTAAGGATAGATCCAAAGGAGGTTCTTCAAAGAAGAGGTAGTCATCTTAACCGAGCGTTTTCAATTTACTTATTCTTCTATATTTTTAAAATCTTTTATAACCACATTTATATAATAACATATGTATATTAAATATAATTAAATTTCATTATTATGGTTTATGAAACACTTATTTATCTCCTTTCTATCCCATTGAGAATGAAAACATTGCTCGAGTGTATACCTACCATCTCCACCCAGCTCGGCAATTTGTTTTTCATCACTAATTTACATGCATGGTTATAAGTATATAACTAGTGAATATATATGATATTTATGACATAATTATGATTATTTAAATATAATATATAAATTAACTTCTTACTCTTCCACCCATTAAAAATGATAATGTCGCTTGGGTGTACGTGTGGTCCACCACCTCTTTTAAGCGATGTGATTCATTTTTCATATAAACCTTTAAAAACGATTCAATTTTTTTTCTAATGAATAAATATGGTATTTATAAAACTAAAAATTTAACTTATATTATGAAACCATAAAATATGCTTAAGAACTGGAACTACTGTGATGAAACATTCATGATAAAACTAAACAGTTAACACCCGTTGATTGATTGTACTAGGAATTGGTAATTAATAGTTAATGAGAAAATATATCAATTAATATAAATATGAATATGGTAATAGTATAAATTAATAACAAGTTTGAAACATTATACATGATTTCTAATCATGTTAAATTAAGTGGATGTCTGAGGTAATGTGTTTTCATCTTAATTTCCATTTCATTGATACATATTTTTTCTTTATGAATATATTTTATTTTATATTGTATATATACTAACCATTTTTAGTGTTTAAAATGAGTATCTATTTATTCATGTAATTTCATGTTTCAATTAAAGTTTACTCTTTCAATGTTTTATAATTAAAAAGTTAATAAAGTGTTAGGAAATTATTTTTACAGTCTCATTTTTTGGGATGGCATATATTTTACTTAAAGGAATATTATAATCTATTATTAATAAATATAATATATATTATTATCCTATAGATATTTATGTATTTTCTATTGTTTAATCTAATTTCCCCACTTTTTAAATTGAATTATATAAATAAATGGTTTAAAAGAAATGATGGACTTATTTATCTTCATGGTTGAGAATATTTTCTTCTATATCCATATTTTTTTAATAATGGATATGATTATTTCATACGTCTTATACCATTTATTTATATGGAATTTTACTATGAATTTTATTTGATGGACCAGGGAAATCTTGATATTTAATATTTTTTACTGATAAGATATATTTATTGATAAGTCAAATTGTTTATGAATTATATTTATCATTAAATATATGAGTAATGCATTGGACATGCAATCATAGATGGGTCCTGATTCTTGATAACCCCTTGATGAAAACATGGGTACCATGAGGTAAACCTATTGGGTAGCCTTATTAAAAGGGTTTTTTATACCTACCCATATTTGAAAGTATCTTAACATAAGTCCTTGATCAAGACAATGAAAATAATATTTTCACTTAATTTTGAATTTAGTTATTATTATTATTAATGAGGTTACTACATTGATATTCTCCATGGATGAATTCTGTTATCAAGTTATTAATTAAATGACACTTGTTTTTAGTCATCTACCTTTCCATATTTATTATTCTTTATTTCTTAATGATAAATTCCTCTATAAACAACACTTTATAAGAATTTGAGCCTACCCTTATTTTTCTTTCTTTTCTCCATGATATGAAGAAGGAATAATTTAATTAATTTAATGGATTTAAAATATTTACATTTACTATGTTTTATATTTTATATACATTGTAAAATGAGAATAAAATATGTATCTGGTTCTTCAAGATTTCTAAACAGATTTTTCCATAGTGATGTGATCCCTTTTATATATTTCTAATGTAATAAATTAGACATTATCTTGAGGTTACTATTGTTGGGGTTGTTTCATAGCATCCCATTGGGCTAGGGTGTCTTCTTAGGATCACTCCTTCCCATGTTTCATTAACATAATTATTAGGATATAAGTCTAGGGAGAAACCATACTCAATGAATTTAATTTATGGTAGGTCATTGCCTTGAAAGGCTGATGTGATGCACCACCAAAGCACCTATAAAGTATAACGATACTATCAGTTGTATTTAGGGACCACCTTTATTTGTCTCAAGAGAGTACAATTTTCCAATATCAACCATCAGTTCTTCCTAAATAAAAAGAAATATAGAAACTAGAAAAATGTCCAAGAAATAGGGCATATTAGTCATAACCTGTGAGAGATCTTGAGAGTGAAAAAATAGACAAAAAAAGGAGGAAAAAGGATACATAGACTTACCTCTGGATCATGATAGTAATCAGTGGAATCCCAAATTCCCATGGATTAAGGGAGATTCAACAAGGAAGAAGAAGTATATGGGGTTATGTGCATGAGGTGACATTGGCCTTATAGGGGGTCTAAAATTGTGTTTGAGTGATTTATGGTCCTAAGGGAAATTTTATGAAAATTTATCTTTTTAAAGGGGATCACTATTTAGAAACACTGTTTGACAAACTGTGCACCAACAGTATAAAAATAACATTGCATAACACACCATTTCACATAATTAGTGTGTATGGTTTACCAAACCATACACAAGCCATATGAAATGCATTTTCAATTTTCTATAAATTTGGTATGATCTTTAAAATCTCTAAGAATGATTAAAAAAATCATTCACATTTATATATTAGGCCCCATGATTGGGAAAAAGGTTATGTTTAACCATACGCCTCAGTATGGAACTCCAAAACTAGAACTTTTGAGCCTTGACCCCACAGGATTCACCTTGGACCTCCCCTACTCCCAGAAACACACTCAAACATGGTATCATATAAGGTCCAATAAATATTTTAATAGGTATATACCTCATGGTTGGGGAGATATCTTACAAAAAGAAAACCCATAATAATTTTTTTAAAATTAATTGATTATTTATTCTAATTAGTGATTTAATCTAAGGGATAATGATGATGATTAACATTAAAAAACTCTTAAGCCTATAAAAAATGGAAATCTCATGCAATAACTATTTACATTGTGGGTTACGATAATAATGTGGTGAATGGTACACTTACCATCCACTCTACGACTTCTAATGTCTTATTTAATTATGGTTCTACCCATTATTTTATATATGATAAATTTTCTAAGGGTATCACATTACCACATCAATGATTAGATATTGAATTATTAGTGAAAAATTCTAATGGTATGATGATCACATAAAATTATTTTATTCTTCTTATATTTATGTTTTTTTGTAATTTGGTTCCTATAAATCTTGCAATTCTCCCCCCAGTTGAATTAGATGTGATTTCAGGCAAGGATTTACTCTCTCTATATAGATCACATTTCAATTAACAAGAAAGGGAATTCATATTCACTATTCTTATTGGACCTATGATCATTTATCAGTGTGAGGATGAATACGAGCTTCTAAGGAAAATTAAATCCATTTTATGGGAATTTATTCGTACTTATTAAGGGTATTTATACTTCATGGTTGGGGATAAACTCAACATAAAATATATGAATATTATACGAGAGTATTTTTATGTCTTTCCAGAATAGTTTCTTAGTCTTCCTCTAAATCATGAATTAAAATTTTCAATAGAAATCATACTTAGTGCTACTTCAATATCAAAGACTCATTATAGAGTGAAGCCTATTTATTTGAAAGAATTGAATAAGGAAATCTAGGATAATTTTGAAAAGGGGTTAATATGGACTAGTACTTAATCACAGGGTGCACCGATTCTTTTAATTTAAAAAAATATGGATCAATGCAACTTAATATTGATTATTGGGAACTTAACAAGGACATGATAATGAATTATTATTCTTTACCAACTATTGATGATTTTTTTGATCAACTACAAGGATCTCAATAGAATTCCAAGATTGACCTTTGTTATTGGTAGTATCAATTGAAGGTTAATTGTTAACACATACCAAGTAAATCCTTCCATATATGGTATAATCACTATGAATTTATAGTTATTACATTTATATATAGTAATTCAACCATTATCTTCAAGTATTTAATGAATAGATTCTTTAGATATTTTATCCATAAATTTACTTTACAATTTATAGATGATATTATTATATACTCAAACTGTAAGGAAAATCATGAAGATCTTTCGATAATTGTTTTAAAGATCCCGAGGAAGGAGACACTATACAAAAAATTCAGCATGTGTGAATTATGGTTATAGAAATTATCCTTCTTGGGATACATGATCACAAGTATGAGTATATTGGTAGATCATTATAATATATAATTCATTGACCATTATCCCATTCCAACCACTATGGATGAGATCAATATTTTTCTTGGATTGAGTGGATATTTTCGACATGCTGTAAAAAATTAATCATGGATTTTTAATCCACTCACCAAGTTAACATGGAAGGGAGTCAAGTTCGTTTAGATTGTATAATGTGAAGAAATTTTACGGAGTTGACGAGAATGTTGGTTAGTGCACCTATACTCACTTTACCGAGAAGTGGAGAATGGTTTTTTATTATTAGTGATGTATCAAAGTGGGGACTGTGATGTTTTCTTATATTGAATTACATAGCTGTAGCTGATGCCTCATAAATCAAACTCTTATGAGTAAAATTACCCGACACACAACTTTTAGTTAACTATAGTAAATTTTTATTGAATATATATAGGCATTATATTTAAATAGAAATGAGTGGTATATATATTTATCATAAAATTTTTAATTATTTTTATAAAGAGTGGAATATTCTCTAGAGAAGATGTTTGGAGTTGATTAGAAATTTGGACTCCTCAATACATTTCCACTATAGGAAAGAAAACAAGGTGGATGATACTTTGAGTCAAACGGATAATGCTAGATTTTTAATGATGAGGAATATAATAGATCCATTATTTATGGATTTTTAAATGAGGGGCCTTAAAATAATAAGTAAAGGGGATAAATGTTATTTTTCTTAAATGAGTGTGCAACCATTTCTCCATGTGAAGATTAGTGAGGCATATAAAGAAGATATAGATTAACAATAGATGGTGAGAAATGTTCATGAGTTAAAATGTGATTGTTATATAATGATAAGATTTACAAATAGTGTATGTGTACCTATTATACTATAATTGAAATAGGATCTATTGGATAAATATCATATCACATCATTCTCCATTCATCATGGAAGTATGGAGATATACAATGACTTTAAGGAGAATTTCAGGTTGGATAAAATGAAGTGAGATATTAATGTATAAATATATCAGTGCTTGATATTCCAGTAAGTTAAGGATATGTAGAATAAGCTTATGAGGATATTAAAACTATTACATATACCTATATAAAAATGGGGAAAATAATCATGTATTTCATTATAGTGCTCCCCAATACATCTAAAGGATGTAACGCTATTGGAGTTATAGGTGATCACCTTATGAGGTATGTATATTTAATTTCTATCAGAGAAGATATAAATCTTGACTATATTTCCTAGATATAAATTAAAACATTTTTAAGGTTACATGGAGTACCACATTCTATTATATCTGTTTGAGATATGTTTTATACCTAAAGGTTTTAAAGAAGTCTTCATCATGCTCTGGATGTAGAGTTGTGTTTTTTTACTATATATAATCCTTAGATAGATGGGTATTTTTAGATATGTATTCCAATCATAGAATATATGATACGATCATATTCTCTAGATTTAAAAAGTGGTTGTGATAAACACGTTTATATTGTCTAATTTTCTTACAACCATATATTTTACATGAGAATTCATATAGATACTTATTAAGACCTATATAGAAAGAAGTAAAGAACTCTAACATTCTAGGATGAAGTTAAAGAATGAACGAAATTGGGACTTGAGATAGATAAGGAATTAATAGATAAATTTAGAACCATTCATTATCACATCAAGGTAGACTAGATTCAATATATGTGTCATGATAATAATTATTGGTGAGATATGGAATTAAAAGTCAGTTGGAATGTATTCTTGTGAATTTCTAAATTGATAAAGGTTGTGAGATTTTGAAGGAATGAAAATTTGATCCCTAGGTATATTATCCCCTTTGATATAGTAATTTCTGATATTTTTCCATATATTTTTTTAAATATTATTTGGAATTAATTCACGACTAGGCGCAGAGATGGTTTGTGATTCCGAGGCCTGGTATACCTGGGATAATTGTTTGAAATATATTAAATAGCATACATGGGCAGTTTTCCTAAAAAAGTAGAATAAATTCTAAATGGGTGACCGTATCAGAAATTCAAGGGTATCATTGTGTTCAGAGAAGTGACTTTACCCTAGGCGAGGCCTAACATCAGACAATGCGGGTCGGCTATGGAAATTAATTTTTGGATGTTTTGAAGAAACAAAATTAATTACAGATTTATTTTATTTTAACATTATGCAGAGACACAAAGATGAGTATTATTTTTTTTAATAAGAATGATCCCAGGGTTGGGCTCATAACCTTGGAGAAATTCCTAGAGGCTCTGGAGAAAACTTGAATAATTATCTCTATGGAAAGCAATGAGGGTGCTCAGATCGAAGATCAATGAATACTGCTTTGACGAATCTCACCAATGATAGCAACACAATGATCAATCTTCTTCGAAAAAATATCCAACCCTGAGGCAGGGGATGCTATTTTAATTCCTTCATTCCATATTCTTTGAATTAATGATGAACGCAGATCAACCACAGAAGAGGTTAACCCACAGTTCAATCGTTCTTATGGGAGGGTTTGATTTTGGGTTTGATTCGGGGGCTTGATTTTTGTTTTGATTTAGTTTCTTGATTTTTGTAATAGATCGGATCAAGGCCATATTGAAAAATGGCTTAGGTTTGTTCCTCAAGTTGTTTCTATGTGTTTCCTTCACCCTTTATCCCCGCACATTCTCTGTTCTTCAAAGGGTTATTAATGGATGATCGTTGTGAACTCAAATCATGACACAATGATCTAAAAAACTAGATCAATAATCATGAAGACCTAGAGTAGGTGAGACGATGATGGAGATGGACGGATCAGGGTATTCCAAAAGATACGGTTCTTCGAGCGAATTTCGTGTGGATGATTGGAATGGGTTTTCAATGTCGATCGAAGGCCCAAAACCTACTTATTTGGTGTTACCATGGAAAAGAGACCCTATATCGTTAGTTTTTAGGCAGATAAATCATTGTATCAAACACCAAATAAGCACTCGAGGTGCATAGAGGAGGAACGAATGTTCTTGAAAATCTTGATTCACACGACGTGTGTTTCAGAACAGACTGCATGTGGGCCCCACTGAGTGGTAGCTATGGTTTTGGGAAATAGAAGAGTTACAAAGGACATGTGACGCTTTTCATAGGACATGTGAGAACATCCATGTGGCTTGAAATGTATCTTGGAGGATACACAAACACTAGGTGGAGTACACGTCATGTACTCTAACACACAGCCAGACCCAGGCCAGTTACACAGGCTACCCTGTGTACCGGTACAAGGGTAGATAAACAAAAGTTAGAGCCACGTACTGGAACAAGTACATCATACAAGGGGTGGAACCCGAATAGTAGGACACTACGTGTGACCATCCCTATACACCATGTATACTGTTTCCAAAGGACAGTTTTTATCATTTCTTATCTACAGGAGTATGACCCCCTTCAGCAGGACTTTTTGGATAGAGTTGGGTGTCCCTTCCGAGAGGCCTGAAGAAGGATAATTTATCCATTCTTGTGACCTAGGTAGAGTTAGGTTATCGATGTTACCAATCCTACCAGATATTGGTCCTCTACTTATTAGGTGAATTCAGATGAGTCGTGGTATACGCCATGGCCATGGCAGTGATCCTCATCTGTGTATCATGATCTTTCCACTCATGGAGTTGGTTCTCCCATAGCGAGTGCATTGTATTATCTATTCAGATATATTAGTATATCTCTCTCTCATAGAAGTTCATGATGAAAAATACTTCTGATACAGATGTCATCAGGGATATTAGACTCAGGAGTGAGTTCTCCCAATTGAGTGCTCTGTGGAATCTTCGGAATGAATCTTTAGCATGGGTATGTGGTCGCTGTGACTTACCTCTTGACTATGGGTATTTGTTTAGAGTATATCTATAAATGTTCTTATTATATTTACTTTAGGAATATACTACGTATATATGAAAATACCTTTACTTTGTGTATTGCTTTGTGGTTTTTAGGGTGTCCGACTGATTATTGTTATACTCACCCCTCACAAGATTTTCCCTCATGTGGCATGTCTTATGTCGATGAGAAAACTTTTAACAGAGTATAGGGAAAACTATGACCAGATAGATATTAGTGTGTTTTGAATAGGCTGAGTTGTTCCTACATCTTTGAGTAGAATTCCCAGTACCTATCTCGTTTTCTAACAGGATGGAATTTATAGTTGTCAGACTCTTTCTTTTGGTGGGATAGTATTTTGGCCTGATTTACTTTTCCACACATTATATTCCTTTTTACTCTATTGGTGGGGTTTAGTAGTATTATTTCATTTTGTTTCTTAGTGGTTTTTATATTTCATCATTTGTGGGCTTGTAGATGTGTGCATGTGTATAGGTTCTTAGGCAATTCCTCCCATGATAGTGATGTTCTTACTCGGTTCTAGTCAACAAACCCTAGCCTATTGGAGGCAGGCTTGTGGAGTCGTGGTAAGATCCACATTGGGATGGGTCATGATATAGTGGTGTCATAGGTGGTCAGTTCTACCATAGGACCAAGAGTTTGTGAGATTGGTTTAGGGGAAAAATGTTAAGTGTTTATAGTTTATCTTTTAGGATAGGGACTTTAGTGTTGCTGCAGGCAGCAGATGTATCCATACACTAGGACATTGATAACCTGCTTTTCAACTCAATACATGAAGAGAATAGTTGTAGGGAAAACATAATGGTACATTCATCATATAAGAATGGGTTGTGGTCTCCATGTCCTTCTTGAGTTAGATATCCATATATACTCATTGACCATGTTACATCTTGTTTCTTTATAGGATGCCTTCATAATTCATACCATCTAGGATTCAACAACTTGATCATGAGGATGACCACCTAAGTAATGAGGCTTCGATATAGAGGAAAGTTCCCCATGTGTTACCTCCAGGCTGTGTACCATCTATACCACCACCATTGGAGTAACACATGGAACTTGTAGTGCCATTAGATGCGGAGTGAAGTCTGAGTGCACTCCATGTGTTTCAAAGATAGAGACCACTCAGGTTCTGAGGCTAGCCCGAACCTCAGGCAGATGAGTAATGGATTGTGGTTGTGACCATAATTTTCTATATATTGAGGACACTAGCCGACCAAATAGTTATCCTATCAGCAGGCCTTCTTCAGGGTTTGGCGGGGCGATGGTGGAGTTTGACCACACATAATCATGACGAGGAGACTCTTTAATGGGTGGAGTTCGAGCATAAAGAGGTGTTCTATCCAATTAATTTGTGAGTAGGTCATATAAAAGAGCTTCTTCAGATCCAATAGGGAAGTATGATGGTGGCTGACTATTTATCTAGGTTCACCAACCTCTCTAGGTACTTGATAGATATGGCCAGGGATTAGTACTTTAGGGACCAGAACATCGAGAGAGGATTACATCAGGACATTTGAGACAATGACATACCTATATGCATTACAAATTATGTGGGAGTTCTAGAGAGAGATTTGGTGGATGATAACTTCTTGGATGAACAAAGACAGCCACTAACAGTTGGTAATAGAAATATAGGGGAAGAGATCTCGGCTACAGAGAGACGATGTTAGAAATAAGGATCAGGATGTGGGATATGTCATAGGAGGTCCCAAGATAGAGGATTTACTAGTCTAGTGCTCTCATGATGGATCCAGTCATCCTAGGGATAAATGATGCTACACATGCGATGATAGAGGATATCTCTCTAGAGATTGTCTAACTCATCAAGCTATTGATGGGGAAGCAGTGGATGGAACACTAGGGAAGAGGAAACAAGTTGAGAAAGTAGATCCTTTAGGCGATTAATGTGTCATAGGAGTTGGGAGAAATGTATGAGGTGGCAGACATTTTGACATACTACATCCACCACCCCCAGGAGGTCCACACTAGGCTCAAGGGGTTAGAGGAAAGGGGTGGGGGAGGCGACATGCAGTCAAGGCGTACAACCCAGGGACTCTAGGGATGACCCAATGTATGATTGTGTCTTTTCTAACTTATCTTACGTAATTATAGACATAGGTTCCAATCATTCTTTCCTCTCCACATATCCTGTTTGAGACCATGAAATTTCAGTAGAACTGTTGACTCAACCATTATGCTTGGAGACACCTACAAGAGGCGGCTTGATGATCAAACATCTTTGCTGACAGTGTGATCTTACCTGTGGAGGTGATAGTTTCTATTGGAACCTCTTTTTGATAGCGTCGAGGCCTTATGATGTCATTATCAGTATGGATTTTCTATCTTCAGTCCTTGCCTAGATTGACTGTTTTAGGCGAAGGGTGTGGTATGTCTGCAATGATGGGACAAGGTTTTCCTTTTTTATAGTAAAAGAGACCCAGGAAGAACAGGAGGGGATCGTTCATAGGAGGGTACAATTGATCAATCATTACATGTCTAGCCTTACCCTCAGAGCAGCAGAAATTGTGAGCTTATTGTTCCCAACAGTGGTGGTGGTGTATGACGCTGTTTTTCTAGAAGATGTTCCCGGATTACCTCCCCACCAAGAGATCGACTTCTGCATTTATTTACACCATGGAATAGTACTGATATCAACAACAACATATCAAATGTCTCCCATAGAGATTTGTGAGCCCAGGGTGAATCAAGAGGACTTACAGAGGAAGGGATTTGTGAGACCAATGTTTCACCCTAGGCAGCCCCACTTTTGTTTTTAGAGAAGGAAGATGGGAGATTGAGGTTATGTGTGGATTACCAGTGCTTGAACTCGGTGACCGTGAAGAACATGTATCCACATACAAGGATCTATGACCAATTTGATAATTTGAGAGGGCCATGATGGTTCTCAAATTTGGAACTTAGATCAGGCTATCACTAACTGCGACTACGATAAGATGATATTCCTAAGATGACTTTTAGATACCACTACAATCATTATGAGTAATTGGAGATGCCCATAGACATGAAAAAAACCCCAAAAGTGTTCACAAGTCTCATGAAATGGATCTTCTGTCTATACTTATACCAGTTCATAGTGGTCATCATCGACGAAATCCTTCTGTACTCAACATTCTAGGAGGAGCATGTGAGATATCTATGGATGGTTATGGATGTAATCCAAGAGAACTAACTTTATGGAAAGATCATGACATTACAGTTTTGGATTCTGGATGTCCACTTTCGAGGAGATGTTATCTCAGAAGATGAAGTAGTAGTGGACCCAACCAAGGTGGAAGCAATGTTAGCATGATATCCACCTAGGAGCATGACTGAGTTGCGAAGCATCCTTTGGATAATATGCTATTACTGGAGATTCATACATTATTTCTCCTAGATATCAGCACTTATGAAATCTTTTACATGAAAGGGGCATCCTTTCTTGTGGACGGAGAAGTGCCAGTAGGATTTTCAGCAGTTGAGGCAGATTTTGATGAGCACTCTAATCTTTTGTTTTACAGAAGAGAGAGTTGAGTACATTGTGTTATGCGATGTATCAGGGACCAGAAATGGTTGTGCCATGAGGTAGAGGAATGAAATTATTGCCTATGTTTCATGCTAGTTCATGCCACATGAGCAGAACTACCCAACCTGTGATCTCGAGACGACAGCGGTAGTTATCGCATTGAATATGTGGTGACACTACCTGATGGGTGAGAAGTTTATCATCTACTCTGATCATAAGATTATCAAGTATATCTTTTCATGAAGGATCTGAACCTGATATAGAGGAAATGTCTAGAGTTCTACTAGGATTATGACTTCAATATTATCTATTCACCTGGGTAGGGGAATGTGGTGGAAGATGCCCCTAGCAAGAGATCTAGTTTAAATCTATTGAATGAGGCGTTAAAGTGGTTGGCCTCATTATAGTTATCCTTCAAGGATGGAGATGATGAATATTACCTTCACTCGATGGTTTTCACCCCTCTACTCTTACAACAAGTCAAGGAGGCATAACATGGGGATGTCGACTATGAGACATTATGTGATTAGATGTCCACAGTGCATGTTCTTGATGGGTATTCACAAGGAGGGGAGCACATTGTAATTTTTATGGGATACACAGTTGAACTAGTGGCGTTGCATGAGGAGGTTATGAGGGAGTTTCATACATCCCCTTTGGAGGTACACCTTGGTGTGGAGAATATGTACTAGGACCTCTGATGTCAGTTTTGGTGGACTGGGATGAAGAAGGCAGTGGAAGAGTTCTTTCTCAATGCCTTCATGCTAGTAAGTGAAGGTTGAGCACTAGGTTTTAGTGGGATTAGCTCACCCCCTTGGAGTGCCATAATAGAAGTGGTATGAGATATCAATGGACTTCATGACATGTTTACCACATACATATAGGGGAAATGATGCCATCTGGGTGATCTTTGATCAACTCACCAAGTCATCCCACTTCCTAAATATTAGAGAGTAGAGTTTAGTAGAGAGATTGAGATGCCTCTATGTGAAGGAAATAGTTCGACTTCATGGAGTCCCTCCAATGATAGTTTCAGATCATGATGCTTGTTTCACATCCTAGTTGTGTAAGTGAATGCAGTAGGTGTTTAAGACTCAGTTATTCTTGAGCACAACATTTCATCCCTAGACAGATGGCCAGACCGAGATGACCATCTTGGTACTAGAGGATATGTTGTGGGCTTGCATCTTAGACTTAGGCTGTAGTTGGGAGGACAACCTACCACTAGTGGAGTTTGTATACAATAATAGCTATCACTCTACCATTGGTATGGAACCATTCAAGTCTTTGAATGGAAGACCCTATTGTTCACCAATTTGCCGGATTGACCCCGTAGAGTTAGTACTCATAGACCCAATGTTGGTACGAGATACTATCGAGATGGTGTAGATCATCTAGGAGTGGATGAAGACTATACATATTCGGTATAAGTCTTATGCTGACAGATGAAAGAAAGCTTTGGAGTTTGAGTAAGGAGGCCATGTCTTCCTTTGGGTTTCACCTCAATAAGGGTTACAGAGATTTGGCTATGGTGGAATGTTATCTATGAGGTTCATCGACCCTTTTCAGATACTGCATAAAGTTGGCGAGGTGGCGTACCACTTAGCTCTACCCCCAAAGTTGCATTAGGTACATGATGTGTTCCATTTTTTGTAACTAAGGAGGTACGTGCATGACCCATCACACATCATCTAATGGGGAGAGATATACATTGATGGTGGAGATACATTTGCTAAGTACCCAATTGAGATTAATGATCAGAAAGAGATAATCCTTTATGAGAAAGAGATTCCCTTAGTGCATGTCGGATGGAAGCACACGAATCTCTAGGTGAGCACGTGGGAGTGAGTGGCTCAGTTTCGTGTATAGAACCCGTATCTCATTGTATAGAATTTTGTTTTGGATTTTCAGGGTTCTAAGGTCCCAAAGTGGGGAGAATTTAATGTCCGGGATTTTTCGGTGTATTATTTTAAAATATTATATGAAATTAATTCAAGACTAGGTGTTGATATGACATGTAATACCGAGGCCCGCTGTGCCTGGGATAAATGTTTGATATATATTAAACATATTAAATATCACATGTGAGCAATTTTCTTGAAAAAGTTGAATAAATTCTAAAAGGGTGCTAGGATCAAAATATGAGGGTACCATTGCATTTAGAGCAGTTCCATTACTCTAGGCGATGCCTAACATCGACCGACGTGAGTCAGTTGAGAAAGATATTTTTTCGATGTTTTGTAGAAATAAAATAAATTAAGCATTTATTTTATTTTAATGTTACACAGTGATGCAACAACCCATTTTTTAATAAGAAAGAGCCTAGGTTTAGGATCATAACCCTGGAGAACTTCTTAGAAGCTCTATAGAGAACCTAAATAATTCTATCGATGGTAGGAGATGATAGTGCTCGGGTTAGAGATTGATGAACACCATTTTGACGAATCTCACGAATGGTAGAAACACAAAGTTTGATCTTCTTCCATGGATGATCCTACCCTAAGGTAGGGATTTTTGTTTTAATTCATTATTTCCCTATTCTTTGATTTAATGAAGAACATGGATCAACCCACAAATAGGTTGACCCGTGATTCGACTGTTCTTACGAGAGGGTTTGATTTTGGTTTTGATTTGGGGGATTGATTTTTATTTTCATATAGTTTCATGATTTTTATAATGGAACATATCAATGCCATAATGAAAAACAACCAAGGTTTGTTCCTCAAAATTTTTCTACGTGTTTACTTCCCCCTTTATCCAAACATGTTCTTCATTCTTCAAGGGGTTATGAATAGTTGATTGTTGCATATTCGAATCATGATGAAATGATCTAAATTCATAGATATAGAATTGTGATTACCTAGAAGTGGTGCGGTGATGATGGTGATTGGAAGATCAGAGTATTTCAGAAGATACTGTTCTTTGACTAACTTTCATGTTTATGATCAGAATGAGTTTTCAGATCCAATCAGATGCCCAAAACCTACTGATTCAGTGTTATAATGGAAATATGACCCTAGATTATCAGTTTTTAGGAAAATAGATAATAAAATCGAACACCAGATAATCTCCCAAGTCATTTGGAGGAAGAATAAACATTTTGTAAAATCCTAATGCACATGGAGTGTATTTTGGAAATCATAGAAAGTGGACCCTACTAAGTGGTGGTTAGAGGTTTGAGAAATAGGAGAGTGCCACATGGTGTGTGAAACTTTTCACATGGAATGTGAGCCCTTTCCCATGGCTTAGTGTGTATCTCAGAGGATGCAGGAACATGGGGTGGAGTACGCGGCATGTACTCCACCACACAACCAAACCCAGGCTGGTTACATGGGATACCTTGTGTACCTATACATGGGTAGACCAACACAGGTTAAATCTGTGTACTGAATCATGACCAGTGTACATGGGGAGGACCCCAAATAGTAGGACATGATCTGTGACCTTCTCTACATATTGTGTATACCATTTCCACATGACATGTTTTTCTAACTCGGGTTGTTGTACACGGGCAGAACCCAGTGTCAAGGGATAGAGCGTGTGACCCTTTTACACACCATGTACTCTTTTCTACATGGGTTGATCTCCTTGTCCACCATATATTGGAAAAAAAATTGGTTTGGTACCCCTTACTCATTCAATAGAAGGTCAATTGGTATCATTTCCTATCCATAAGAGGATGACCCCCTTCAGTAGGTTTTTCTAGATAGAGTCGACAGTCCCCTCCAAGAGGCATGAATCAGGATCCTCTATCTAATCAAGTGCCCTAGTTAGATCCAGGATATCAATGTGAAAAATCCTACTGAACTTTGGTCCTCTACATAGTAGGTGAATCTAGATGATTCATGGTATACATCGTGGCCCTTTTAGTGATCCTCATCTGTGTATCGTGATATTCCCACTCATGTAGTTGGGTCTCTTAGGGAGAGTTTATCATATTATCTCTTTATATCTATAAGCATATCTATCTCTCATGGGGGTTCCCAACACACAGTAATTCTCATATGGATATCATCTGGGATATTAGATTTAGGAGTGAGTTCTCCCAGTTGAGTGCTATGTGGAATCTTCAGACAGAATCCCTAGCATGGGTATACAGTCATTGCGACATACCTATAAGTTAAAGGTCTGAGTTTCAAGTATATCTAGATATGTTCTTGTCATATGTAATGTATACATATACTATGTACAACTGATTTTACCTTTACTTTGTGTATTTATTTGTGTTTTTTGGGATATCCTACTGAGTATTGTTATACTCACTCATACATAGGCCTTGCCTACACATGTCATGTCTTCTGCAGATGAGTGACCTTTTGACAGAGTCTAGAGTAGACTAGAACTTGATAAAGAATAGTGATTTCTTGATAGGCTGAGTTGTTCTTATGGATTTGAGCAGTGGTCACATTACATATCTTGTTTTCTTATAGGTTGGACTTTGTAGTTGGAAGACTCTTTCTTTTAGTGAGATTGTATTCTAGCCCAGTTTATTTTTCCACACTTTACTTTCCATTGTACTATGAAGTTTGGGTATCGTAGTATGAATTCATTTTTTCCATAGTGTTTTTTACATTTCCGTATTTGTGGTCTTGGAGATGTGTGTGTGTGTGTATAGGTATGTAAGAATTGTCTCCCATGTTAGTGATATTCCTACTCAATGCTAGTCATCATCCCCTATCCTATTGGAGGTGGTCTTGGGGAGTCATAGAATAGGACCAACTAGGATGGGTCATGATAAATATTCTTGATCAAGTAAGGATGGTTGTTTATCTCATGGTGCTTCCAACGAACCTCCCTCATGTTCATGTTGTGTTCCATTTATCTCTTATAAGAAAACAAATACCTGATACTTAACTTTTATTTATATCATAGGTTATACTAGTAAAGTGTGATCGTTATTATAAATATTAAACATTAAGAATATTGGATCATAGGGATAATGTTCTCTGATAGAATAATACTCACTTGGTTAATGTTCATTGGAGGAATCAAAAATTAAAAGATGCTACATGAAAACTCAAGGATGTGAGGATGTAGAAGTATCCTCATTTATTTGAATTAGAGTGACTAAATCTCATGGGAGAAATTTATTTTATGTGGGTAAGAATGTGACACCCCAATATTTTATATGTATTCCTTGGAAATAAATTTTAATTATTTAATTTCTTTCTTTATATGCAATCATGAGTCTAAATGAACCATGATATATTATGTCCTCTATAACTTATTTTTTGGATTAGTGGGAATAATTAAGATTAAACTCATAATTAAATATATATATATTCTTTACTTAATTAAAGTATATTTATTAATTACTAATATATAATCTTTAACTGTTAATAAAATAATTTCATGATTAAAAGTCATATTTTTCAGAAGAAATATATTTTTCTATGTGTTATTATTTTTATATAAAAATATATTGATCAATATTAAAATGTATTTTAATTAAATTTATTTTTAATATATGAATAATTATTCATAATTTTTTTATCCAATAGTTAGAAATGAAGATAAAATCATTTTAATGTAAAAAAAATTATTTTTCTTAATACTATTTTCATGTGCGTAACATGTTTTTATCATAATAAATTAAAGAAATAAATATTTTTTAATGATTATAATGAAATATATGGAATCTATATTCAATAAAATATTTTACCATTCATCTAACAGTTTTTATAAGGTAATAAATGAATGTAAATCTTGTTTTATACTCAAAAATTATTTTTCTTCTAAAAAAGGTTTTCATTGAGTTTTGTGCAAATATTTTAATGATGATTTCTTCTCACCTATAGAAATTAAATTTGATAAAATTTATTCAATATTTTGATTCATAATTTTAATTTTTTAATACATCCCCATTAATTTTTGGTAATTATTAATAGTAAAAATAGTAAAAGTTAGGGTTTGGGTTAAAACAGGTTAATGTAGAGGGTTAAACTAAGAGATATGGGTAAACATGGGACATAAAATAATCTAAATATTATTTATTGAAGATATTTCAATGTTATGTTAACTTAAATTCAATTTATTTTCCATTTGGAGCCACTGTCAAAATAAAATTAATTCATATTATTTAAATCTTCTATGTAATTCCATGGGTGTCCCTCCCCTCACTTATAAAAGGAAACATATTCCCCTCCATTATTAACAATCACTGATCCAAATATGTTGGGAAATACACACCAAAAATCCTTCCTATATTACTTACCTTTATTCTTATGCTTCTTTTATTCTTCTAAAACCATCATTTGAATGCCTAAAGTGTAAACCAATGGAGCTCTCTCAAAGAAGAGGTAATTGTCTTACTCGACTCTTTGAATATTTATTTTTTCTTCTACTTACTCTAAATATATTGAATCCATACTAAAATAATTATTTTAACATCATATATAATATATGATGTTATTATGATTTTATGATAAATATTTTCCACCTCCTTTCCAACAAATGAGAAATGAATGTATCCCTCGTGCATAAATGTGGACCCTCACCTCCAGGGTGTGATATGATTCATTTTCCATTATTTCCTCTTATTGATTCATATAATTTTTTATTTAATAGAATTATATTATATTTTTGATATAATTATAATTTTTTAACAATAAAATGTTATTTACCATTTTCCATTATTTTTTTAGAAAATGAAAATATTGTTCATGTGTATGTATAGAATACTATCTCCATGAATAATGATATTTTTTTATGAATTTTAATTTTATGGATAGTTTTAAATATTTATATAATGAATATATATGATAATTATATCATGATTAAAATTTTGGAGATTATTTAACTAGGATTAATAAGAAAATAACCTAACAATAGAATCAAAACATACATGAAAGGAAAAGTAGTTATCACCCGAAATAATGACGACTATGATAGAAGATAATGAACATGTGATAAGATATTATTAGTAAAAAATGTAAGGTATTATAATTATAAATATTTTACTTTTATATAAGCACAATAAATTTTAATTTATTATACAGGAGGTTAAAAGGACATATAAAGAAACTTGGACATGAGGTAATGGTTTTATGTTACAATCTTACCTTTTTATTAGGATTATTTATGATTAAATTTACAATGATTAAATTATATAATCTGTCTATAAAAAATATTATTTATTTTATTCTTCTATTTTTATTTCAAGAGATATTTTTTTATTTTTCATTTTCCTCTCTATATACACTCAAAATTATGAATGAATGTTTTTGAAGAAATATTACTTTATCTTTCTATTTGATAGAGAATATTTTTTTTCATTGTTTATAATTTGATTGAAATTTATTTATTTATTTTTTAAATATTTTCTACTGATTTATTAAATTAATCTTTACAAATGTTTTACTTTTCATAAGAAGATTTTAATGGAATCTTCTTATCATTTTATTAATGAGGTACTTTTTACTAAAGGTGTGATTGGAAAATTAGTTTTAACTTAAATAGAATTAACATATTTTACCACCTTTATGACTATTATATGAATTAAAAATTACATATTTTCCATAGCTCTTTTCAAAGAAAATGTTTTTCCTAATATTCTCTAATTTTTTTATTTTAAATTCGTGATTTCAACATAGAAATAAGGATTTCCTTAATAAATGTTCTAGTTATCTTTTAATGATATTTTCATCTATGAAAACATACAATGATATTGCTTATTATTCTTTCTTGATATGATCCAACAATGAAATATTTATTCATTCTTTAGAAGGATTACGATAATAATGATAAAATATTGATGAAACCCATTTTTATTTCCATAGGTTAAACTATGATGAATTGAAAAATGGTTTCATGATCTTGGGTCATATATATAAATGGATTATGATTATATGGATGGTTATTTCATTATATACCTCTAATGAATTGGGTAATTATTAATTTTTTATTATCTCAAAGGGTACCTTAGTTGTTATAAAAAACCCAAAATAGGTTTCACAAGCAGCTGTCCCAAACCAATGAAGTTACAAGGGTGTTTTTCCAAACCGAAACATGTGATGATTGGCTTGGTGAGCATCCTAGACATAACATATCTATGATTATTATTATTTCATGATTTTTATTCCACTCTCCATTACATTATCTTTTTCTTATGTTATGATCTCAAGGATCAATATCTTTTATTCTTCTATGATTCATGTCTTATGATCTTCCAAAGCCTTATGCCAACAGTATGATCTACCGATTATTGGGTATGATTTCAAAATATGAATATCATATTCTCATACCTATATACTTATATTATTTTTATATATGATCATTGACTGATTTCTCAAAGGTTTACCCTTATTAAGTATCCGCTCTCACCCATTTTTATGTTTCCATTCCCTAGGTCATGATGAAAGGTTTTATGTAGGGTATAACTATGAAGTTTACTATGTTAGAAGAACATTGTATATGAAATTGAAGATCATTCATGGAATAAGATGATCATGTATCTAGTAATCCAAGACACTAATACTTTAGATTATAGGTAATGCATTATTTTATGATGTATTGAATATTTATCTAAAATAATGTAATATTTATGTATTTATTGTTTGGTTCACCTCACATAAATACCTTGGGTTTTACTTAACATTATTTTATAGTGCGTTTTTCTTGATTTTAAGGTATCTCTTGGTGTTTTAAGGCCACTTGGAACTCATTGAGGTAGATTTAAGTCACAGTAGTTAATAAAAATTGATTAAGGTAGGTTAATCCTTATATTTATATTTAAACATGTAAATATGAAATATGTTTTTTTTTCAAATGCTTAATATCAATATTTTATAGATTATATTTACTATAGGGAGTGGTTATTGACAGAATAAGTTGGATTCCCAGACATTTTTAATGACTTTTTTATAATTATAACTTTGTATACTGTATTTTATATCTATATTAAAAATATAACCCCCCCCCCAAATTTTTTAGGAAATTCTTGTATGGACATTCAAAGATACACTTTGAATTTTAAAAAAATCCATCATCATTAACTTGTTCTTTCCTAGGTGTTTTATTTGAAATTATGGTTGTTAATGGTTGTTTATGAGAAATACAAATGTATCTTGATAAATATAGATGATTTATGATATTATGTGATTTACCCTCTTAAATTGGTCATAAAATTATTCTTTTCAATGGATGTCCTTAATGAAAATCTATCAATTTTTAATTGGTTCATCAAAAATATATAAAAAATAAAATAATTCCCCTTTTTGTTTATTGAAAGTTAAAAAATTTGGAACAAATGATGTGAAAACCTTAATGTAGGGAAGTGGAAATATATTTATTTTTCTTAATTTATGGTAAAGGTGTGATTTCTATTAAGGGTTTTCATAGGTAATGGTGAATTAATTATTTCATGATGTGATTACATTATTATTTGATGTATAATAGCCCCACCTCCATTTTTAGTGTCATGGGAAACCATTTTTATCTATGTGGGAAATATAGGAACCCAAGTTTCACTAGTTTAGTAACATGATCTTGATAGTAACCCTAATATTTGATTTGATCTAATTATAGGATTCACCCCTTAGTTAGGCAAGGTTGGAAAATAGTAAGTGTTAGAGAAGGTTAGTTGTTACATAGCATCAAACATTTTTATATTGGGGATTCTATAATCTTTTTACTAGATTATATCCATGGATATTTAGTTCCCATAATATTTTAATTGTGATATATTTATGTTTTAATGATAGAAAATACACTAAAATCTTGGTTTTCACTTGTATCATTTGTGAAAGCTAAAGAAAATGTGTTCTATTTAATTATCTTTTCAAAAGAATTAGTTTTTAAATGATTAAATCTATAATTTTTTCTTCAAAAGGGGAAATTTTTTTCTAGATGTAAACCAAAATAGCATGAAGTTATGATATTTATATATATAAATCATGGAGTGTGGATTTGGTATACATATTGAGAATGTTTTTTCACACTTTCAATATTTTAGGTTTGTTGTTGATTTTTTCTTGGATGTGGAATTTGAAATCATAATCTTGGTTTGGGCTTCTTAGTGGTGATAAGTCATGATATTTTATTTGTGTATAAATGTAGATGATTTTTTTCTTTTATTTTTTTATCTTCATGCTATTTTCCACCCTGATTGTTTTTTACTTTTATGAGGCCTCAATTTGGAATCAGCTGGGATGTTTTTTTCATCTCCTTGGGCTATATCTCATTTATATGAGATGCTTATTTCCTATCATGATATGATTCTTCATTCCTTATTTCATGCATATATACATTTTTTGTGTGCCCTACTATTGTGTAGGAGGTTCATACTATGTTATTTGTGGGGGGTGTTTCTGGTTTGTTACTTTTTCAAAGGGTTACATTATTCCATATTAGAGTTTATCTAATTCCTTGGACCTTTTTTACAGCTCTTGGGGATCATGAATGCCCTTAGAACCATTTCATAAGGAAAATCGAGTGCCTCAATCAGGATCAGACCCTATTGGTTTGAGACAATATACATAGTCACGTTCTAATTGATCTACCGAACAAAAATACGGTATCGTACCTGACAATCAACCATTATTCACATATACGAAAAAAAATATAAATTTTCTATATAAAATATATTTCTAAGTATATAAGTTTGCAATTTATACAAAATCTATAATGATTCCCATAATAAAAACAAACACTATTCAATTACAGTTCCATAGAACATCACATATATAGTATAAATATACTCTATATAATAAAATAAATTAAAAAGGGTAAATAAACAAAAATAAATAGTAATACTAAAATATGATATTCTCAAACATCACAGTCACTAAAAATTATTATGAACATGAAAAAATAGAAGGGAAGAAAAAAATATTAAAAATATAATTAGCCTTTTAAAATGAGTTATATAGAACCTTGAGAGTAATTTTAGTGAATCCTGAATTATTAATATAAGGGGTATTTATAGGAAGCGTAAAGGTTATATGACCGTTGAAAAAATGAGAAGAAAAAAAGTAACTTGACAATTAAATAGTAATATGACCAATTTGAATAGTAAAATAAAACTTAGGTGTAATATGAAATAAAAGAAGGAATCAATATCATAATACAAGTAAATAAAAATGTCAAATATGATAAAATAAATATATTTCACAAAGAAAATGTAATTTTATTTTTGAGAAAACATATATGTTTCATTTTTGTTACAATAAATTTTTATGATAAAATGTAAAAATTGAAAATTATATTTTATCTTCATAATTTTTTATAATGCATTAGTTATTTTTAAATAAAGTATAATATAGATTTTTTATTTATAATTAATTTTTCTAAGGGTCAAAAAACTTACATCATCATAAAAACTAGTTTTTTAATAAATAAATATCTTATAAAAAAATTAAATTTCTGAGATTTGTAAAATTTCTTTGATAAAATAGATTTCATTTTTAGAATCAAAATTTCAAAAATTGGTTTTGGTGATGTTTTTTTATTTTTCATAACTAGTAAATTATATAGGTGAGTATTAAAATACAATATGTGTACTATATTTTATAATAGTGTATGTGAATTCATTTTTGTGGTTTACAAAACATAGGTGAATATTTTATTATCACATTTATTGTTAAATCATAGTAAATATAATATTTAATCACAATTTTTATCACTATTCTAATATATATTATTTTTTATAATATTTTATTCCGAAACACCCCTCTCATACCCTTATAAATACCCCTCTTCTTCACCCCACTTCTCCCCACATCATACACTTATGATAGTGTATAAAAACTACCAAAATCTATCCCAAACTCTATTATACATATTTTGTGGTTCTGGTCTTATCAAAAGGCCTCCCATTGAATGTAGAATTTAAATAGTAAAGGAGTTGTCCCAAATAGTAATGTAAGAACTCATAACCACTAATTTTGATTTCTATTCATTTGTATATTGATATTCTACCACCTAAATTTGACATCAAAATTAAATTCAATAAAATATAAGATATTAGACTAATTTAATATTAATTTTATAACCATACAATTATATAATAGTATTATTTATAAATAGACACCTTTTCACTGTCGATTTAACTACTAGTAATGATTTTTTTTAAAAACTATCACTTCCAAAATTCATAGTTATAATACAAAATTTCATTATTAATTATGAAGTTAATAATAATGTTATAATAATAATCATATTATAAAATGTGTAAATAATCATGAAATTAAATAAAACATATTATCTTCATAATGGTCGGTAAAACGTCTTAAATTAAAAAACTATTAAATGATAGCATTTATACTTAATGAGATTTTTCTATTTCATAACACTTAGTTATATATGTAATCATATTAATATATAGAATTTAATGAACATAACATCATCACACATCAAGATTTATGGTCTCATTTGAGATGAAAATCCATCATTATCAATTAACTGATGTGACTGTAGAACCCTGAAATAAACATCCTTGGGATGGTGAACATGAACATAATATATTAATAAAATTATTTTAAAATAACCTAAACTAATATTAATTAATTAAATATATATGAATGTTTTTTCGAAATAGTATATTTAATAAATTTAATTTAATTTTTTTCCAGATGAATGTACTAAGCATGTCAGAACTTGAGGTAAGGGAATTCCCAAACCTCTCTCTCTTTATTTAGGGTTATCATTTCTCTTTATAAATCCATTTCTAACTCAATTATTCACATTCAATTATCCTATATTATTTATAGTTTTCTTAACCATATATATGTAGTTTATTTTCCCATTACTTACAAGGGATTTATAAGTTTTCTTATGTTCCTTTCTAAATATTTATTTTAAATCATACTCATTTATGGGAATTACTTATTCTTCTTATTCATTTTAATATATCACTATTTTAAATTATTCTTTATTAAATTATTTCCAAAAATAATAACAATTTTATGTAAAACATTTATGTAATAATTTTTGTTTTTAGCTAAACGTAGTGTTCATACCTTCTTTAAAGTTCATTTTCCCCATTCTTAACAACATATGTAAAAGGATCATTTCTATACTTACTTCTTTGCTCATTTATTTTTATTTTTCATTCAATTAAGTTCTTTATTCTGATAATATTATTATTTATTAATTAATTAACATAAGAAATTTTTCAATCCCTTATTTTCTTTAGAATATGTATGATTCATCATTTGATGATGTTTTATGATATGAATAAGTTACCCATTTTAATCTAATTTATTTTCTCATGGTTATGATTTTGTAAGATTTATTTTATTATGGAACATATATTCATGTAAATTTTACAATGATATGGGTGCGACTGGAATTATATACACCCAAATTAATTGGGTAATGATTAGATCTCATTAGACACCATGTATAGTTCATGGTTTGTTATCCTTAAACATTTTGTCATGATGTCTGGCCAGTAATCCTTGAATTATTATATGATGACATGATTTATGTGAGTGAAACATTATTATAATTTCATTATCTTAAGATATTTACTTCATTATTCAATTCTTATATGTGATTATATATAATAACACTCTCTTATGATATCATGTTACACCACTTAACCCATTTGTTATAATTCATTATCATGATTGTTCCCATAATAGGATTTAGAGATAACCCTTTTACTTTATGTATGTACATTTAGAATCTAATATATTAATAAATGTTCAATGGTATTTAGGATCAAATTATGGATATTGAAATAAAGTTGATTTGTGTTATGTTTTACTCGATTCAGTATGTATCTAATTTATTAAAGACACCAGAACACTTTATTTTTGGGTTATGATTTATAGATTTTTATGTTTAAAATATTGTAATAATATGTGTGTGAGATTTTGGTTTCTAGAGTAATTTAGTGATTTAGATAATTAAAAAAAATGTAAACTAAGAAATACCGTGTCTTTCTCATCCGGTGGAAAATTTTCCAACCAAATAAAAAATTATTGTTTCACAATATGTCTTCTAAATCTCCCATAAATTCTACACACATGTCATTATTCTAGAAATATCATGTGTAATACATTTCATTTTAACATAGGGAAATAAAAAAATAATATGGGTGCAATAAAATGATTAGTAATGGAAAATATAAGATATAATAATCATATATCATAAGTGAGCATAAAATGAGCATAAATAATATGACATGAATATATAATAAAAAATAATTCCATAATATAATGAAACTAAAATTATAATATATCCATTTATAGTAACAGAAATAAATACATCACATGGATAAAAATTAATAGTTCCTTAGTGATGAATATTATAATTCTGGATAGATAATTCTGTGCCCTGAACAAAGTCATCATGATCTTAGGTAGAATTATCTTATTGTCAAGGCCCTTTGTCTAGGAAATATTTTTTCCTGGGAAAGTAAACATCAAAATTTCCAATCTAGATTATCTTATGTGAGCTACTGACACATCAAGGGGATATTTTAGGATCCAATAATCACTAATTAAATCAAATTAATTCATAATATTATAGAATGAGTAAGATATAAAATACATTAGAAAATATTGCATATTAATTATTAAACATTTATATTGGTATAATAAGTATTCAGATTTCCAATATTTCCCCAATCAATAAATGAAATATACTTCTAAGTAACCATCACTCAAGATAACACTATATGATGTAAGGGGTATATATTTATGTCAATAATATCCCTCATCAATATATTTATGTATTCTAGGTTAAAAAAATTCAATAAAACAAAATAAATATAGAGTGTTCCCAGAGGAAATGAATTAAAGGAAAATTATGTTTATAGAATTTCAATGATTATGTAAGACAAAAGTAGTGATAGATCATTTATCTGATATAAAAAATATCATAATCCCCGAAAAATAACCTCACGGGGAAAAATATGGTGATTTTAAAAATAAAGATCATACAAATTACCTAGATATACTATCATTCAAAAACAATTTTAATTTGAAATTGAGATTAATGAGGAAACCCTTAAGGTGATTGAAACATAAGGATAATAATAACATAAGAGGGTTACCATAAAATGAACAATCTAGTATCATGAAATTAAATATATTAATTTTACTTGAATGTTATAGGGAGTATAAATGAAATTATTGTGCATAATATCAAACATGTAACACGGAATTGAAAATAAATACGGATAACCCTCATAACTTTGGTATCTTTGAATCCAAATTCATTTAAACAAACAACATTATATGAAACTTAAAACCCAATGATTTACATGAATATTGTAAAATAAATTAATTAGGAATTAATCACACCACAATAATGATATCTTGGTTCCCAATAAGAATTATGTTTAAAGAAATTTAATTTTTGAGAGAAAAACCCTTTATCTTAATTCATAAATTCTATTAAAGCACTTTAAACTATTGTTTAACAAAATAAAATATATTAATTACCTATTTTATAACCGTATTAATATTTATAATCTTTTATAAACATTGTTTATAATTATTCTTTTTGTGTATATTAGTTTATTATTATCTATTTTCAATATCAGATGTGAGAAATCACAGTCATTTTGAACTAGTTCCATAATAGTAGTGTGGTTATTTATTCTTATCCCAAAGTACATCATTACAATATTAAAAAAGGAACTATAATAGACTATCTAAAATTATCTATAATGTTATAATTCCATTCTATGAGAATCTTGCTCATGATCCATAAATGATGAAATTAATGGTGAGTATGTTTGGGTGATTTTAACTAACCGACATCAGTATCATAATTAAGGTGTTTAATATTATTATTACCATTTAAAAACTAAAATAAAATCCTTATTTACTTATTTTTATCATATATTATCATTAATTATGTTCTCATAGTCATCCATGTGGTTATTTTATATCATTGTTCATGTATGTGGTTAGACTGACCCAAACATGATCTAACCAAAGTTGATGGATGAGTATAGTTAAGAAAGTAGTATCTTTTGGAATAATATCATTGTTTCATAATAATAATTATATTTTTAAAAAAAATTAATAAATAATAATGAAACTATAATAATGATGAAAAATATTATTTCATGTAGGTGGTAGTCTACACAAATGAATGAATGATGCTTTCTTTTTTCTTAATGGAGAATGGGAAAGGTGGTTAATAATTATTCCCATAAAATAAAAATATTCAACACAATAAAAATAATTAATTAATCATAAATCATTGGGAAAAAATATTTGAAATTGAAATATAAAAAATACCAAAAAGTTAGGGATGATTTTGTAGTGACATTGAATATTTTGTGTTTTCATCAGAGGATTCCTTAGAAAGGGAAAACATAGACCAAAATATTATGTTCTAATGATTAAGAAAGTGAAATATTATATATTGGTGAATGAAAAAGGTCATAATTTTATGAGGAAAACTAAAATTATTTTTAACTTTAAAGGGTGGTGAGATGAAAATTTTATAAGTGGTGATAATGGATTTCATGTAAAGTTTTCATCTGAATATAAAGATAGGACATGTTTCACATGTCAAGGAGTACCCAAAACTGATAATAATGGATTGGAAATAAGGTTTGGTTAAGATTCAACTCAACCAATAAATTAGAAATGACTGTTTAAAATTTTAAGACTTTTTCCTCTTTGGTTAACACATTATACCCTTATTTTCTTTTTCCACAATAAAAAGTTTTCACCAATGAAATTAATTTTTTATTCATAAAAATAAAATGGTACTTATTAAATAATATGAAAATTACAATTCAAAAATTGAAATCCATTTTATTATATTATATTTCTAAATATTATAAAAATTACTTTTGAAATAATAAATTTATATTATATTAATAACAATTTTAGAGAATAATGTAATTTATGCTTTAAATAACCAAAAAACGGTTTGAAAAAAATATATTTTTAAATTTATAAATTTCCTTATAAAATAAATATTTTAACAACAAAATAATTTCATAAATTTTTAAGTCATACTTATATAAAAATAATTTTATAGACCTCATGATATTTTAATAAATGTTGTTTTTAACTATTCATTAGAAAATCAATTATTCTAGAAAACCTAAAAAAGAAAACCTAAAATAATTATAAAATAATTAATTTAAATATGTTGTTAATTTTTTCAGATTAAAATTTTAAAATTTATGAATTTAATTTCTAAATAAAAATAAAAATATATAATAAAAAATGTTTTCATAGGAAAATAACCTTTTGAAATATTAACTATTCTATTTCATATTTACTATAAATTTTTAATTATTTTTTTTGAATATGTTATTCTTATAAAAAATACATTTTATTAATAATATATTTAGTATCTTAAAATACAGAACATGAAATCCAATTTTTGAAACGTTATATTTTAAGGCACAAAATCAATCTTGTTAGTTACCTATCTATAATATTTAAATTTTTTCAATTACTTTGTCTTAATAATGAACTCTATTTTTATTTCTATATGTACTTAATAATTCAGTTTCCTATATTTTTAATAACCAATTCTATGTCTACATTTTAATGGTTATATATGGTTCCACTATTCATTGTGGTTTTGTGTTTCATGTGATGCATGATATCAAACACATTAGGTTCCAATGGAAAATATTATTTAAAATATATAGGTTTTGTATCCCCCCTCTTAAATAAATTGTATCCTCACAATTTTAATTATCACTTACTTATAACAATACTAAAGTCTATCTTATGATAATATTGACCCAAGATATTACTTTTGAGAGATTCCAACCTTTATTTATAAGGGAAGACCAAGTAATATATCTTTTCCCTCATAATAGGCATGTAGTAATATTCTAAACCATTTATTGAAAATATAATTCTACAGTATTAGGAGTTTCTAGATACATGTCATCCATAACTCTATTTCCATGATCCTATTTTCAACCAAATATTAAAACCAAAATAGATATGATAATTTCAAATAGAATCTGAGTAAATAATCATATGAATATTTAATATCATTCCTAATATGTATTCTATAATGAAATATCTACATTTACATATGTTACTTTTATTTCAATTATGTCACACATGGTTCATACTATAACTCTCCTAGTTCAAACTAGGTTACTTTAAATAATGTTTTCTCATATTTATTAACCCAATCCCTTAAATTAATTAAGAAATAAATACTTTTCAATTGATTATAAAAATAATATGAGTTACTAAATCAGTTTTCTTTAAGAGTATATATCAAGGTGTTCAATTTTAGGCCCACTCATCATGCCCCAGAGTGAGGATTGATTTAATACTTAACCAGACCACTTCAGGGTGATTATCACTTGGTGGATCTCTTCCATAGCTGCATCTACATTCCATTATAAAAACTTTTCTATAATTTCAAGGGGAACCACATAATATCTTCGTTATCAAAACATCAGGATATTAACCTATACATAGACTTATCCCTTTGACTTAACTCTATGGTTTTCAGTAAATATAACTAATCCCAATATATGATGTATTATATATTACCTCAACTAACCTAAAGGGGAATATATATCTTTCAAAATATTATCAACCTTAACTCATAACCCATTTATTTAATTTATAAATCCTAATTCATCATCAACTGATAATATCATAGAATCTTATGTTATCTAAACCCTTATCTGAAACCAATTGTAAATCCTTTGTAGTTACCTTCTGATAGTTACATGTTTTATAAAAATTTTTGCATTACGTAAAATACCATGATATATTAGGTTTTTCACTTTAAATAATTATGAAAAATATGAGCTAAAAAACCCCTGATTTTCTCATACAATGTAAATATTCCAACAAAATAATAAACTAATTTTTCTATAATATGCCTTCATCATATCCCCTAAATTCTTCAAAACTTCTATTATTCTAGACATATCATAAACAATATTTTTCTTCATAATATAGGGAAATAGAAACATAAGATGGTTGAGAATAATAACTCATCATGGGTAAAAAAAAAGTGATAACTATTATATAATATAATTGATAATAATATGAGAATAAATAATATGGAGGGTATGGACAAAAAAAATATTCCATAATATAATGAAAATGAAAGAATAATATATTCATAGATTATAATGAAAAAAATAGATCACATAGATAAAAATAATCAGTTAGTTAGAAATGAATTTTATAATGTCTGAAAACTAACTCCATTTCATAAACTAAGAAATAATGTTCTAGGAAATCATGATCCTATCGTTAGGGACCTATATCTTGGGAAAAAATCAATTTAAGTACACACCAAAATATCCATGTTTGATTCTCTCAAGAGACCTATCAGTGAATTAAGGGGAAATTATGGGACCCACCTATCAATAAATCTGAGGGTATTTACTTCTTAAGATCTCAGTTCCTTCATAAGCTCAAATCTGGGATTTTTAGCCACTTAGATTCCTATATTTGGCCCTCTTTCAAATCCCTTTTCTATTTTATTGATTTTAATTTAATGTGGTATGTCTCTATGGATTCTTCACTTAATTTCTATAAGAATAATTGGGTTGGTGCTTCAGTTTTGGATTATCTTAACCAGGATACTTCAACAATGGATCATGACATTTCTATAAAAGATCATATGAATGACATGGCTATTATCCTGAATCACATTAAGAAATTGGACAACGATTACTGCTTTTATCCCATTATTGATTTCGAGATCCGAGAACCAAATCCATCTGGAATTCTTTCTTCAAAGTCTCTCTATTATCATATCACTACTCCTATTTTGGGTTCTCTTTTTCTAGGTAAGTTTAACAGGATGTTTATTTATCCCTCTCAGATTAATCTGGTTTGGAGACTAGGGCATAGTAAGCTTCCTACTGATAATTGCCTGCAACGGTGTGGTATTTATCTATGTTCAATCTATGTTTTTTCATCAACATCCGGAAGACCTGGACCACTTATTTTTGAGTTGTGTCATAGATTATTCTATATGGAAGGCCCTCTTTGATATATTTGAACTCCAAATGTCTTACTTTGCTGCTATCCGAGACCTCCTTGAACATCTACAATATCTTTCATTTTTCTTTATTCTTATGTAGCTGTTTCAGGTTGCTGGTGTGGAGATGGTTAGTATCATCTGGATAGTGAGGAATTGGTCTCTACAAGATGATGTGGCCTTTAATACTCAAGAATTTATTGCGGGTATTATAGATGTTTTGAGGAATGTACAACCCCCTTGAAAGGTCTTTTGTCAGAACTTGATAGATGATTTATCTATAATCATGATAATTAATATCAAAGGATATTTCCGTCCTCATATGGGTACAATGGAGGTTCTTTGGAAAACTCCATTCCTTGGTTGGACTAAAATCTATACCGATGGGTCATCTTGAGGGAACCCAGGGTCTTCAAGTTATGGAGTTGTGTCTAGGAGCAGTCTTAGTGGCATGGTTGGATATTTTTATGGATCCTATGGCACTGTATCCTCTTTATATTCTGAGATTCTTGGAGTTATCAAAATATTGAATCATGCTAAACAGAAAGGTTTTAACAAGATATAGTTGGAATATGACTCCACCATTGTTGTTTATGCTCTCAGGACTTCCACTGGTCATATTCTTGGAAAACATACTAATCATTGGATTAATTGTTTATAGTTTATATAATCTATTGAATTTATTATTACCAATTTTTTTAGGGAGGTAGATGATTCAAATGATAATATTTCCAACAAAGGTGATTATGTGGAAAATCTCTCTCGGTTTGATCATATTTCTTTAGATATAATCCCTATTTTTCAAAGGGTTAAATGTAATTTCCATTCTTTTAGATTGGTTTGACCTGTTGTTTTTTTCTTTTATAGTAAAGGGGCCCTATTTTCTGTTAGGTTCTTATCTTATCAAAAAAACATATGAAGGAATGAATAATATATAAAATAAATAACCAAAATTCTATATTGATCAATAAACCATTTTATTGGAATAAAATGTATTTGATTTTTTTATATTTACCTAATCAATAAATAGATCATATTTATATTAAATAATCTATAAAATTAAAACCATATGGAGTAATGTGTATATAGTTAGGTTAATAATTTCCTCAATCAATATTTTTATTGAATCCTGGGGAACACCCTTCAATAAAAGGAAAGAAAATATAGTTTTTATAGAGGAAAGTAGTATGAATAAAAACTATGTTTATAAAAATTCAATTATTAGGAAATAAAAAAGAAGTGATGGATCATTTATCTAATAGAAAATAACATGTCATAATCCCAACAAACAACCATAGGAGAATAAAATTATATGGGGTTTTAGAAAGAGAGAGCATAACAACTATCTTGATAGATTATCTTTAAAAAATCCCAATTTTAAATTGAGATAGAAGTAGATACCCATATGGTGATGCACATGTAAGGATCAAAAGTACATAAGAGGATTAACATAAATTGTAAATTCCAGTATCCTAAAATGAATGATATTAATTATACATGAATGTAATTGATAATTAATAAACTATATAAAATAAATTATGATGCACAATATCAAACATGTCTTATATAATTGAAAAAAGAGACAAATAACTCATACAAATTTGGTATCTTTTGAATCAAAATCCATTTGAAGAAAAAATATTTATGGATCTTAAAACCCTATTTATTAAATGGATATGTTATAATACATTAATTGTATGTTAATAAAACCATATTAATGATATCATGGTGCAAAATGATAATTATTTTCTATGAAATTAAATTTGAGATAAAGAACCCATTACCTTAATTCCTGAATTCACCTAAAGCACTTGAATGTCATGTATAAAAATATAACTATATTAATAACTAATTTTGTAACCTTATTCATATATTTAACATTTTATAAATTTTATTTATAATTTTCTCTACACATATATGAGTTAGTTATTATCTATTTTCAATATTGGTTATGAGTAATCATGATCATTTTAAACCGGTTTCATAAAAGCAGTGTTGTTATTTGTTATTATCCCAAATTTATTAATTAAATTATCATAAAAGTTACTATAATTTATGATTTATAATTATTTATAATTTTATATTTTCATTATATAGGAGTTTACATTATTATCCTTAAATATGGCATTGATGATGAGATGGTTTCCATGATTTTTAATGACTATATATTATTATCTCAATTAATGAGTTTAATATTAGTATTATTATTATAGAACCAAAATAAAATAATTATTTACTTATTTATATCATATATTTTCTATAATTAATTTTTCCTAGAATTCATGATATTATGTTATAGAATTTTTCAAGTGGGTGCTTAGACTGATCCACATATGGACATACCATATTTTAATGGATTTGTATGCTAATGAATGTTGTTTCTTATGGAATAATATAATTATTAAATAAGGATAATGAAATTATTAGATATTTTAAAGGAATTGAATCATATTTTAAGACATTTTAAAAAATCAAAAAGGAAAAAGATGAATAATTAAACACGTTACTATGGGAAGACAATTGTACACATAAACACATGAATGAAATTTTGGTTTTTCTTAATGGAAAAGGGGAAAGTTGGTTAATTATTATTCCCAAATATAAAAACATTTAGTTTTATATAAATACTAGAGTAACCATATAATATTGGAAAAAAACTATTTAAAATGGAAAAATAGAAAATAAACAATGTTTTGGAAAAGTTAGTACATACATTTAGAACTATGAGTTTTCCTTGGAGATTCCTTATAAAGGGGGAACTTAGGATAAAATATTGTGTCTAGAAGCTTAATAAAGGGAATTGGGATTATATGGGAATACAAGTATTATCTTTTAAACTAAAAACGCAAATTTCGAGTGCTCTCGAATGGGTGGTGATATGACCATTTTATAAGAGGTGAGAATGTCCTTATTGTAAAAATTCCCTCTTAATATAAAGAAAAACCCTATTTGACAAGTCAAGAAGACTCAAAAAAGAAAAATAATGGAGTGGAGATAATTGTTTTTTCCACACCTCAACCACTCTATTAAAAATATATTTTTAATATGTTATTTATTTCACCTCTAAGTAATTCATTTTTATGCCTAAAAATAAAATTGACCTTATTCCATAATATGGAAATAATAATTCTAAATATAAAATAAGTTTTATTATATTAATTTTAAAAACGTGATAAAAATTTATTTTGAAATAATTTATATATAATTTATTATAAATACTTTTTGAGAATAACACAACTTAAGATTTAAAATATCAAACATAGGTTCGTAAACAAAAATATTTTTTTGAATTTATAAATTCAATTATAAAATACATATTTTGTCTATAAAAGGGTTTTATAAATTACCAAGTTATACTTATATAATTATAATTTGATAAAAGTTATGGTATTTGAGAAAATTATATTTTCTCACAATTCTACTAAAAATCAATTATTTTAAAAAATTATAAAATAATATGGAAAGACAATTTTCAATGATTAATTAAAAATGAATTTATTTTTTTAAAATTCCAATAATAAAATTTTGGAATTTAATTTTAAAATAAAAACAAAATATATAATGAAAAAAAAATTATAGGAAAATGTTTTTGAAAATTTTAACTACTATTATACTTATTTAATATCAATTAGTAATAAAATTGGTTTTAATATATTATTTATATAAAGAATATATTCAATCTATAATATGATTACCATATCAAGATAAATCACATAAAATCCAATTGTAATATTCTTCTCTTTTAAAGAATAAATCAATATTACTTGTCACTTAGCTACACTAATTGAATTTTATCAATTACTAAGTATTAATAAAGACATATGTATATATATATATATATATGTTTTTTAATTCTATTACCTCTATTTTTAAATGATAATTAAATGGATACGATTTAGTTGTTATATATTTTTTGTGGTTTGTCATGGTTCAATGTGGCATGTGAATAAATCATTCAAAGACATTGGGTTTCAAAGTAAAGATATTTTATAATCTCGAAGTGTAATAACATTATAGTTATTTTTAGGGATTAGATTTGATAACCAAGTAGGAAATAGGTCATTAATAACCTATATTGAAATGTATAAATTCAAAAGTTGGGATATACATGTCATTTAGGAGTTATTTTTTTATGTTTATAGTTTTAATTTTATATTCTTATTAATTTAAGTATTATAATCTATAGTATTTATTAATTTTAATAAATTTCTTGAAATATGAGGAATTATTCCAACAAACAGTGCAATAGAAAATATAATGATTTCCAAAATGAAAAAAATTATATTATGGGAATGGGAGTTTAAAATCACATGTTGATACTTTCTCCACCGAATCAAGTTATAAATAATAACTGGAATCATTTTAAATTCCATACTTATACTATGATAGTGAGATTTTTTTTAATTCATTTATACTTCAAAGGAATCCAATTTTTAGTAAATCATCTGATCCCCTAGTAACGAGACAAAAGAATAATTTCGATGATAATATATTTTATCTACTGCAATTATATAAGAAATAGAAAGATATATTGACCATTAATCAGTTAAATAGATAAGATGATCAGTGGTAGACACAGATCAAGAATAATAATACTAAAGAATATTTCGAATGAATGGATTGGGAATAACTCAAAAAATACATTCAAAAAATATTTTCATCGAGCTCTCTATATTAAAATGGTTAGGGGGTTTCTTATACTCAAGAAAGTAAAAGTTTAATCAATCAAGGATTCTAATGTAAAATTTACAAGGATTTCCAGGCACTACAATAGATTTTTTTTGATATCAAAAGTAAGGTTGACTGATTCATTAGTACACTAAATATGAGTCTGAAAAAATCCTAAGTAATGCAAGATTTTTATAACTATAAGGAAATAGTTTGATGTGCCCCTAAATAAGAGACTGATATTTTTGATTATAAAGTCTTTGTGGTGAAGGAGGAAAAAATTGAATACTAGAGTTTAATTATGGAGAACCAATGAATAATTCCCATAGAGGGAATAAAATCTAACAAACCACAAGTTATCTATGTGTGATGAAGCATCTAGGAAACTAGCTCAAGAGAACATGGATATTCTTCAAGTGTAGAAAAGAGGGGCACAAATATAATGAATTTAAAAGAGAGATAAATAATACAATTAATGTGATGGAAGAAAAGAATGTTCCAATCAATCCTATACTTTTGGTTTAATGCATTAACAATATGGAACATGGAAACTATTCATTCTAGTGTGGAAAGACAAGGGTAATTCGAGATATGAAATGAAAAAAAATCTTCTAATTCTAAGAGAGAATGAATGAGTTTCTGTTATCTCTATTTAAGTGGTGGATAAATAAAATAATGTGATGATAAATACACTTTTTATTAATTCAAGAATAGTGAATGTCCTATTTGATTATATTTTTATAAATTATTTCATATCATATATGTTTAGTTGAAATATTCAAACACCACTTCAAGACATGGTCAGGGATTTATTGATGAAGACACCAATAAGTGAAATCATTAAATCTCAATTATAAAATTCTACACAAATTTATAAATAATCGAAGAATCTCCAAAAAATCCTTATTATACACATTTTAATAGAATTTGATGATATAAATATTATGTAATGGTTCCCTTATATAGGTCAAAGATAAAATTTTTGGAATAGTAAATTCCATTCCATATCCCAAATCATTATCTAATTTTATACAATTGCAAGAAGGAAAATAAATATACTTTGGAAAATTATTCTCCAGAACATATAATATTGCATTAGGTGAAATCACATCATTCTAAAATGATTGAGAAAAATTATATGATCTTCATCGAATTAATTCCCAATATGAGGGACCATGTTAATGTATTCCCCAAATAATTTCCTAACCTTCCTACATATTGAGAGGTTGAGTTCTCAATTTAACTAATACACTATCCTTTACCCATATCCAAGAGTCCCTATAAAGTGGCCACCATTAATCAAAAATAATTAAAGAGGAAACTACAATAAAATCTAAGAAAGGGTTTCATGTTCCCATTTTCTTCACCATCGGGTGTGTCATTCCCCATTTTTAAGAATAAGGATTGTTCAATGCAAATATTCATTGATTATATTAGAATAAAAATTATCTAAATAAATAATAAATATCATCTTATATAGATTTAAGTATTATTCAATCAACTACATGGTGATAGGTATATATCTAAGCAGGATATTCAGTTGATATATCATCAATTGAAGGCGGTGAATGAAGATATTATAAATAGTAGTTTTATTATAAGATAAATACACTATGAGTTCATAGGGATTCCATTCAGATTAAAAAGTTCCCTAGTATTTTTCAAGTATTTGATGAATAGAAAATCAATATATTACCTCAAAAAAATTATGATGGTCTTTATAGATGATATTCTCACATACTCCAAAATAATAGAAGAACATTAGGATAATAGAAGTAATATGTTAAATAATTTTTGAAATTATAAATTATATGAAATGTATTGTAAGTGTGAGTTTTGGATGGGTAAATTTATATTACTAGGGAATTCCATCCCAAGAATGGGGATACCTATGGATCCCTAAAAGAAAAAAGGTGATTAAGTAATGATCTAATCTAACAACTATAATAAAGATCCATAGTTTCCTCAGATTAATTAGGTATTATCAATTTATTTTTATAAAATTATCATGATTATCAAACCCATTAATCTTGTTAGCTCATAAGGTATAAATTTTTATACTAATGAATGTGTAGATAGTTTCAAGCAGTTTAATAATAGGATATCCACTATACCTGTACTCACACTACCAATAATTTGGGAGTGATTTATGATCCAAAATGATGTTTTAAATAAGGTATTAGGTTATTTACTCATTAAAAATTATGAATTAATTACCTATTCCTCAAGATAGTTGATTTTTAATGAGAAAAACTATTCAATGCATGATCCAGAGTGGGTTTTAGTATTCAACACATTAAATATTTGGTGGCATTATATCTAAGGATAGAAGTTTGATATATATATATTTAGATCATAAGATCTTGATTTATATATTCACATAGAAGGATCTCAACATGAACCAATAAATATGGTTGTGACATCCCTCCCCTGTCTCCACTAAGTGTTTCCCCAAGTCGTTGGGCCAAATAGTCTCATGTGTGCCTCCTTATATTCCAGATGCCACTGAGTAACATCGAGGGTCTAAGGTGGTAAAATGGGGATACTATACCTTCATGATCAGAGTTTCATAGTGGTGAAATAAATGGATAAATATAAGAATAATAATAAATACTGATTGTGGAAGTTAAACCATCCAAAAATAATAAATAACCAACATCCAACATCACATACATATGATGATATGTCCTATGTCTAATAGAAAAGAAACATGAAAGCCTAATATACAAAACATATATCAAAAATTCCAAAAATACCAAAAGTACCATATCCAATGACATCATGAGCCTCAGCTAGGTCATGTTATTCCTCACTCCCACGCTATATACGAATCCAGCATCAGCAAAAGGGAACTTTATCCTATATCTACCTACATCCACACAATATTCCCCGGTACCATCGACAGCCCTGATAGGATGTGATATAAACTTAGTAGTCCACCTACAATAGTGTCTATAAATATCTAGTTAGTTTATGTAATATATAAGTTTGTGGGTAATAATGGAAAGCAGCGAGGAAAGATAAAAAAGGGTAAGCTGTAGTTCCAGAAGGATACTAGGAAAACAGTACCATCTTCAGTGTAAGCTGGATAGTCTCTGAATAAGTAACCATATGTATACACATATATGGACCATATATATAGTGATTTCTACAACAATATACGTGAGTACTACCACTACCATAGACTTGAGATATAAATCAAACATCCACAAGCTGTATCTTGAGTCTCACAAGTATCAAGGGATACCATGAACAATATCACATGAATAGGGGATGTGTTTCCTTGTATCACAATAATAGGGTCTAAATGCCCAATATCATATAAAGAAGCTTCAACATTCTCATATCACAGTCATTGGGATATAGTGCCCGTATATCACAATAAGGGCCACAATTCTTGTATATCATATTAAGGTTTATCATGCCCAGTATAATAATAATAAAGGTCACTATGATCAGAATAATAGTTATTGGGTCATCATGCCCATAAATTACCTTAGTAGTAAGGATTCTATGACCATGCATATATAAAAAATATAGGGGATTCCATTCCCACAAATATATAAACAATATAAGGGATTCCATACTCATATAACATTATGGATAGGGTTCGCCATGCCTAATTTATAACATATGGGTCAACATTCTCAATTATATCAATTATAAATCTTCTTGGATTTAATGAAATCCCAAAGTTAATTCATAATATATTAAAATTAAATAATAAAAAGGGAGTAATTTTTTTTGTTTTAATTAGGTGACATGGTTATACCACTCCCCTCCATTCATTTTATCTTTATATTGATAAGTGTGTCAGTCATGAAACGAAGAAACAATTATCCATTTCATTTATGATATCACAATTTGAAGTTATGGAAAAAAACATTTAGATGATGGTTTGTCTATTTTGACCTTTATAAAAAAATTTGAAAATTTATCCGAACACCTCAAGGGGTGTTGATAAATGAAGATAATATAAAAAGGTTATAAGGTTCTCAATTATGAAAAACATCGTAAGGTGGATTAAATTTTAGGGTAACACATGGTGAAACCAATGTGAAACACAAAAAATATATATTATAAAACATCTAACCTTTTAGGGATTATAAATAGGCCACCTCCTTTATTCCTATAAAGGAGCACTCATCAAGTATCATCCTTTGGTTTGGTCCTTATAGGGATAAAATAGAAAAGAAGATGAATTCCCTAAAAATAGTGTTTATGGTCATGCACCTAAATAACTCCATTGGGAGAAATAAAAACAAAAAAAGGCACAATATGAATGAATATTTTATCATCATGCATCTGATGAGAAAAAAAAATATTGAATTAGAGTCGAGATTGTAAAATTATAAAATAACCCACCATGATGGATTTGCAAGATCATAAGGTATAATAAATGGGTCCTCTATCAACTAGAAATGAAAATTGAAGAAGTGGTTTGAATTAAAATAGAACTACTGAAAATGGTAAAATTACTCAAAAACTGGGTCACATGGTTTGGTCTCATGGTTGGACGAATCATGTGCCAACCATTCTTGGATCATTGTATTAGGAGGGAACTTGTATTATTTGAATACAAAGTTTGAGGAACGGTGTTCCAACCATTCTACTATGCTATATTAAAAATTATAGAGGACCTACATAGAAACATGACCCAGGGTTCTCAATTAGGAAAAACTATGAACAATGATCTTCCGTTTAAAATTTCCCTCACGTTTAGGAGAAACTATGTTGGCTGGGTGGAATAGTTTCTACTAACCATGCAGCCATGGGATTTCATTCAAAAAGCAGGGCTCTGGGATCTGAAAAATGCCTAAACACCCTTGTTTTCTCTGTAGCCTCACTAGGAATCCATATTTGGTCAAAAATAAGGAATTATACAAATATTTAAATGGTTCATAACTTATATAATTAATAGTTTCTTGAATTTCCCCCTTTAAAGAAATTCTTCCCCAAATTTACCTTTAATGGGAGGTTAAATACTATCTGAGAAAATCTCTAGTCACTGAGAACGTACATCGGCATCCCTCTACCAAGTCTTATCATGTACCTGGTCATGCTACCATAACACCCGTACAAAAGGGATAAACCATCATAGGATATCCTTCATGCTCCTTTCAATGATGTGTATAGGATACTCCTCAAACGAAGTATCAAAATTTAGATCAACATCCTCAGGAAAAAAATTATGAGACATATCAGCTTGTTAACAACAAAGTTGTAAAACATGGAAAATGTTGTGCATGGTACGATACCTATAAGGTAATAGAAAAGGATAAGATTTTGAACCAACTCTCTAAAAGATCATAAACATCCTAACATAACAAAAAATCAGCTTCCCTTTCCTTTGTATTCGTCCATTACCATGTCTGGGAGATACCCAAAAGAAATGACAATCCTCAACCTTGAACTTTAGAGGCCTTTGATGACAATCAGAATACTATTTTTGTCTAGAACGAGGAGTATACATATGTATCCTGATAAGATAAACCCACTCCTAATTCTACTAAATGATATGAGGACCCAGTAGCATTGCCTCTCCTACTCTAACTAGCACAAGGGTGAATGGTAATGCCTACCATATAGGTCCTCACATAGTGCTATCTGTATCATCGCCTAATAGCAGTTATTATAGTTTAATTAATAGTGAAATATATGATTCTCCCAATAACTATTGAAATTATGGATTAATTCTAAAATAATTTCCTCTAACACATGTATAGTTTGTTTTGATTTTCCATTGATCTAGTGATGAAAATCTATGCTCAGAAGCACCTATATACCCATAGCTACATGTAACCCATTATTGAATATCGATGATGAATGAGAATCCCAATATTAAAAAATAGTACAAGGGACCCCATGTAGCTATATAATCTCACAAATATAAAATATCCCCAGCTCATGAACTGAGAAATTCTCTTTGGATATGAAATAAGTTGTCTACATTCATCGTTAAATCCACAAACACCCAAATTGTGTCTCTACCGTAAGTCGGCCTTGGTAATCCGATGTCAAAATCCATCCAAACATCTTCTAATTTCCACTTTGGGACTGGTAATGACTGTAACAAGCCATCATGCCACCAGTGCTCTGCCTTCACCTATTGATAGTAGGAACACCTAGGGAAAAACTCACACTATGATGTTTTATCCTTGAGCACAAATACAATCGATGCATATCACGATACATATTGGAGATACCTGGATGAAATTACCTTAAGAAGCATGTGACTCTCACATTAGCTCCTCTATCATGTCTATGGGAACCCATATATTCCCATATATATGAATGATGTCACATCCATTGATAGACCAATCTAGAGGTGGGTCCTAACTGGAAATAACTTCCCAAAGGACCAAGATTTCAGGATCTAAAAACATCCCCACCTTCAATTTGTCCAAAAGTTAAGAGGTCACTTATAGCGATGCAATTACATACTTTCCACAATGGTCTTGTACCTCTATGATCATATCAGAAAATGGGGTCAAAAGCTGACAATCACAATTGGCCTCCTGAACTACCTATTTATAATTCCTCCTACTCAAAGCATCGACAAACATAATTCCTTTCTTAGGAATATTGGCAATATCAGTATCAAAGGACTGTATAAATTCAACCCATATTCACTACCTAATATTCAAATCACACTGTGTGAAAATATACCTGAGTTTTTTTCTATAAGAACCATAAATTTCTTACCTAGCATATAATGCCTCCAATAACACAAGGAATGAATAAAAACTTCTAACTCGAGATCATGTGTTGGGTAATTTTTATCATGAGGCCTCAACTACTGCACCCATGTGAGAGTAAGTACCGCCCTTTGATGAAGTAAACGACATGCTAGGATGATAATAATCCTCATAGGCATGATAATAAACCAATCAGTCAATCCCGAAAATGAAATATAATCCTTTAATCTTGAGGAAAAAGAGTTCCCATAAGCAACTATGGCTTCCTACCTCAAGATTAAAGTCCCTACATTACCGTACACTCTTTGATTGTAAACCCAATGGTGTATCAAGTGACATAGTGACACATGAGTACTCAAAAAGAAGTCCAAGGCTCTCAAAAAAATACAAATAGTGAATAGAATGAGATACACCTATATAAAATATGGAATATAATATAGTAGAGACTAATAGAATATTACCTCAAACTATAGACAGCCTAAAACCATACTCCTCTAGTATAGGATGCACTGAGTAAGTATGGCATGATCCCTGACCCTGTATTGCTAACTGGCTACCTGGAGTGGTCTCGATTTGATGGAAATTTATATCTAAAGCATGTCTACCATGACCAAGACCTCCTAATCTTCTTATACAAACAATATTACTCTAGATACCTATCTAGTGAGGTTCTATTGATAATTATCCTAAAGGTGGAGTTGATAAGGATCCTCTCCAGCTCGAAACAGATAGTAAGGTCCCGTAGAAATGATAGAGATTCCACAATCACCCACAACCTAAAAACTCAATGAGGCCTCTAGGACACTATGGATTCTAATGCCCAGTCTTCCCACACTGTTGAAAAAACACATAACTATTAGAGGGTGTCACCTGGCGGTCACTTCTCAAACATGCAGTTTCAATGCATCGCTTCCGACCACTAGTTGAACTAGAAACCTTTCTCGGTTCTGAAATGCCCTGAATCACACTACCTAATTCCCTTAGGGTTTTATCATTGATAATAGCCTACTTCTCTATATAACATATCATAGTAAATTGGGGATAATTTACATAAGAATGAATAGTATTTCTATATCCATCCTTGAATAATATTTATTTCGTTGGATCATCACTAGTTTAGATATGTATAATGAATTGAAGCTCTATAAAACATGGTTAATAGTCTATAACTGACCTAAAACCCTAATTTAGGTTCCTAAAATCCCCAACATGATTGGCCCTCAATGTCTCAGTTAACAAATAATCAAAGAAGCTCGATTGGAAATCCCTCTAAATATCTTCCTCATAGCCACCTGCCTGATTCAGAACATCCCACCAGTATATGGAAGATCCATATAGAATATAAGTGTTGAGATTTAATCTCCTATAAGGAGGTGTCTCAAGATGATTAAATATAGAAATAACTATCTTAAGCCATAAGTTTACAGCCTGGGGGTCACCACCCCTTGAAAAGGTAGGTGGATTTTGCTGTTGGAACTCATGTTTAAGCTCTCCAATAAAAAGGATAGGTCACATTTAACCCGGTATAGTCTTCATAAGATAAAAAAACTCCCCTTAAATCTAGAAATAATCACATACATCAGGGATAACATTAGGTTCCACATGTGCTACTACTAGAGGTATAACTGGTTGATCAGGTCCCACCAGCTTTAGAGCATGGTATTCCCCACCCTCCTAGTGAAAGACTGGAGGACGTTGTGGCGGAATAGATCTAGAATTACCATGAACACACCTCATAAAGGATTAACTAGACATAATGTCACAGATACATGAATTAGATAGCTATAATCCATAAAATGTAATAGTCACACCCCTATTACTACTCAAATTCCTAGTTCTGGGTGATATGAACATTTATATAAACAACACAAGATATACTACCTACTTCCCACTAGTAAGAGCGGTTCTGTATTAAGGTCTATGTTTTAATTCATGGGTCCCAGAATATGGAGTTTAAATTTTGATTTATTGAGGAAAAACCCCTTTAAATATAATTTGGATCCGTTTTTAGTGGTAACTATCTCATTTTAGAATTTAATTTCATTCTCATTTATATAAATTCTCTTAAAAACTTTGAACTATATGGATCACCACTTCCAATTTATAAGTTCCTATACACCTCATATATTAAAGTGTGATTTACAATTTAATATAAAAAATTCGCTTATTAAATCCCTACATGAAATGTTATCAGAATTCATGGACATATCAATAAAGCACCAAAACATGTTTCATGCAATTCATGTAGTAAATAAACATAAAATTAAATAATTTATGACATAAATATCTTGCTAGGTTCCAAAAATGATGCATGATCATGCATCCTTTCCATATAATTCCAAGGATAAAATAAAATCCTCCATTATAGGAATAAATATCACACATCATGTGCATCAACCAATGGGGGAATCAAATCAACTACAATAAGAAAAATATAGAACAACATGTCTCATCCTTAGTAATTTGGCATTTCCCAACACATGAGATAACTACTCCTTGGTAGAAATCATTACCAAACTATAACACATTACTAACATCTACATTAATATTTTTAAATGATAAAAAATAAATAAAAGAAGATTTGATACCACTTTTTGACAACCCAAACCAGATTCCATGGAACAATGCCTCGATCTGGTGGGTCATACGACTTCATGCACACCTCCATGAATGCCAGAGGCTGTCGACTAGCAGTGAGGATCTAATTTGGTATAGTGGGGAGACTATACCATCATGATCAAATTTTCCAAATGGTGAAATAAATTTTTAATTGTTAAATCATAAAAAAATTTGATTGTGGAAGGTAAATCATACAACAATAATAAATAACCAATAACCAAGAAGACAAAAAAATTAATGACATGTGATATGCCTAAAAGAAAATAAACAGGCAAGACATATATATAATAAATGTATCAAAATATGAAAAATATAAAAATTACCATCTCTAATAGCATCATGATCCTTAGATCGATCTTATGTTTTCCCGCTCTCATGCTATATATAAATCAAGAATCAATAAAAGGGAGATTTTCCGTACCCAACCATCATGGACATAATATTCTTGGGAACTATTGGGGGCCCAGATAGGGTGTGAGATAAACATAGTAGGACACCACTAATGATGTCCATAAATATCAACTCAATGAATTTAATATGTAAGTGTGTAGGTAATAATGGATGGAGTGATGAAAGTTGAAAATGGTTCACATCTGGCTCTAGATGGACACCAGTCTGACAGTACCTGCTTTGGCCTCAGCCAGATAGTCTCTAAACAAGTAACCATATGTATACAAATATATGGGTTTTATATGTATTGATGTATACAACCATATATGTGGCTTATAACACTATCATGGACCCAAGGTGTAACTCATACATCCATAAGTTATTGCTAGAGATTCACGAGTATCAAGGGATTCCATGCCCAATATCACCTGAATAGGGGACACGATGCATAGTATCATAGTAATAGGGTAACCATGATTAGTATCATATCAATAAGGTTCATCATGTCCATATCACAGTAATAGGGTAACCATTCCCATTTATTATAGTTTGTCTCATCATTACCATATATCATAGTAAGGGTCATCATGCCCAGTATCATAATTAAATGGGTTTTCATGGCCGATATTATAGTTATAGGGTTTAAATTTCCTTAAATTACATATTCATAAGGGATTCCATTCCAATAAATATATAAATAACAAAAGGGACTCCATTACCATAAATCTGTAAACAACAGAGGGGAGGCCTTGCTCGTATAACATTACGGACAGGTGTTGTCATGACCAATTTATAACAGATGTGTCACAATGCCCTATTATGTCAATTATAAATAGTCAATTATTTAGTAAGATCCAATAGTTAATTTATAACTCATTAAAATTCAATAATAAAAAGGTTTTAATAATTGATTGATTTAATTAGGTGACCTGATTTTACTACTCACGTCCATTAATTTTATCTTTAATGTTTTAAGTGTGATAGTCTTGCTACACTAAAACAATTATCCATTTATTTTATGATACCACAATTTGATGTCATTACAAAACCATATTGATGATGTTTTGGTCGTGTAGAAAATTATAACCACACTGGAAAAATTGATCATCAACCCTGAAGGGGTTGCAACAATTGAAGGGGACCAATAAAGGCCACATGGTTCTCAGTTATGTAAATCAATTAAAAGAGGATTAAATTTAAGGTAAACACATTGTGAAAACGGAACGAGACACAAATAAAAATATTATAAAATATATCAAATTTTAGGTATAAGAACTAGACCACCTAACTTATTCTTATAGATAAGCACTCGTCCAGCATCATCCATTAGGCTGGTCTAGATAAAGAGAAAACCGAAAAATAGAAAAATAGAAAAGTGTCTTTAAAATTGGGCATATGGTCTTACACATTAATAAAATCATCAATAAAAATAAATACAAAAAAGGAATAGTATGAATAAATATAATACCAATATGAATCCAATGAGAAGATAGGTGATTGAATCAGAGTCTAGATAGGAATGTTATCGAAGAACCTAGCTTGAGGGAGACTTATGATCACAAGGGATAATAAATGGGTCTCATATCCTCTAGAAGTGAAAATAGGAGAGGTAGGTTATATTAATATAAAATTATTGGAAAATGGTAAAATCACCCCAAAAAACTAGGTTTCATGGTTTGGCCACACAGGTGTCCAAACCATGTGCCAACCATGCTTGGCTCACTATCTTAAGAGGGACCTCTCATAGTTTGGATGCACAGTTTGAGAACCCATGATCCAACCATGATATTATCCTATGTTGCAGACTAAAAAAGACATATATTGGAATGTGGCCCTAGGTGAATAGTTAGGGTGAACCATCCACCCTGCCATGCATTCTGAAATGCCCTGAATAGTTAGGAGAAACCATGGAGGCTAGTATGAACTATTTCTACTAACTGTGCATCCAAGTGATTTTTTACAAAAGGTGGGGCTCCAGGATCTGAAAAAACAATACACACCCTTAATTACTCATTTGGATAATAATTCATATATATTAGTTCAAAAACAATAAATTAGATCATAATTTAAAGGGTCCATACCTTATATTCTTACAATGGTTAGAGATTAGAAGGACTATGATTGCTCAATCGATTACTAATAAATTTCTATATTCTCTAAGTAAAAAAGATCATACACCTTTTTCCATGATGAGGATTTTGGATCATATAATATTTTTATAGATACAAAGTATGAAAATGATAATTATTAATAAAGTTATAACATCCTGCCATGAAAAACTTAATTATCAACCATAAATTATAAAGAACATTAATAGAGAAAAAATGAAGGATGTTCTTATATAGAAAATGTTTATGATATATGGAAGCATAAAACCTTAGAGTTCCACATTAATGAAGAAATAGTTGTGATATTTGATAAACAATTATGCATACCATCTGATTCTATAAGATAAAATGATCTATTAGATGATTTTCCTAACACAACCATCTCTATAAACATAGAAAGAATAAATAGGAATAAATATCCCTAAGAGAAATAATGGTGGGAATATATGAAGAAAAATATTACTGAATATACATTAAGGTTCTTGGTATTCTCTAAGTGAAGGAAAGAAGTCAAAATTTTATGGGTATGATGAAAAAATTACCTATAAATACATGGAAATGGAATAATATCAACAAGGATTTTGTCATAGGCCTTCTTAATGCATCCAAATGAAATAATTATATATGGGTTGCAGTGGAATATATTACAAATACTACCCAATTTATCACTATTTGAGAGGAGTTATCATTTTATAAACCTAAAATGATATAAATTAGAGAAGTAGTGAGGCTATATAGAATGTCACCATCAATTTTATCTAATTGAGATATATGGTTCACTTCAATGTTTTGGAAAAGGATTCAACATGCTGTGAATAAAAATCCAAACTTTAGCATAACTAATCATCCTAAGACATATGGTTAATCTAAAAATACGATTGAAACTTCATAAGACATGCTCACAACCTTCTTTATGGACTCCAAAAGTGGATGGTATCAACATCTATATCTATTAAGGTTATCATTCAATGTTTTCTTCCACTCAATCATATATATAGATTCTTATAAAAAATACTATAGAAATATTTATATGACTCCAACATATTAGGATGGATTTGGATAACACAGTCTATTAAGACAATAAATGGTTAAATAAATGGTAAAAAAGATCAAATAAATTCAACAACACATCAAAGGTGAATATATTCAATAAAATAGATATATTTATAATCATCAATAAGACCTAATGTTTAAGGTTAGAGATAATGTTTCCATTTGTATATCACTATGGAAGAGATTAATGGTATTATGGGAGAAGGGAAGGATATATCCTATATACATTGGTCCCTTTTAGATTTTTTATTATATAGGACCTATGACCTAGCAAATAGCACTCCCACTAAACCTCTCTCAAGTGCATAGAATATTCTATTTTTCTCCAATTAAGGATGAATATACCAGATGCCTCACATGTACTAAATACAATGGTGGTATATTTGGAGTAAGATATATTTTATGATTATCATCTAATGAAGATCTTTGATCTTATAGATAATGTTATACCCAAAAAGAGAACTGACATTGTCAAAGTAATTTGGTGAACAATAAGTTCAAAAAGGAAACATGGAAACCTAAGGAAGAAATGAAAAAAAAGTACCCTAATCTATTTTAAGGTTAAAGTCTGAAATGAATTTTTGATGATGAAATTTATAATGGTTGGAAGAATGTAATGGCCTATATTTTTTATAAATGAATTTTCTTAATCAATATATAAGTAATTTATTTAGAAAAAATTTATAATGAAACCTATAACAGAAAATTATCACAATTTTATTGCACAAACATATGATCCCCAAAAAGTTTCATGGGCATGAAGAAAACTATAAATTATATAATTAACGTTATTTATATAATCTAAATTTTGAAAATTAATAATATAAAAACTTGAGAGGAACTGTAATGAATGACGAGTGAGGAATAATTGATATTTAAATGAAGGTTAAAGTTCTAATGATTCTTGAAAATATGAACATCATAATAGTAACCTAACTATTATAATGGTAACATAAGTTATCAGAATAGTAAAATATTATTTTAATATCTTATAAAATAAAAATATAATAAATTTATTTAATAATAAAATTCAATAATAATGTTAAATATGTTAAATAAATATTTGACATGAAGAAATAATATTTGTTTTATTGGGAAAAAATATCTGTTTTCTTTCAAAAATAAATTTTTATAATAAAATGTAAAAAATTTAATTAAAATTTTATTTTATTAAAATGTTTTTATAAAAAATTAAATATTTTTATATAAATTAAAATATTCTTTTGAAATGAAATTTATTTTTGTAATGGTTATAAAATTGACCGTGTTAAAAAACTAGTATTTTAGATAATTAAATATTTCATTTATAAAATTAAATATCTCATATTTAGAAACTTATTCTGATAAATTGAATATCATTTTTTGAATCATCATTTTTAATTATGGTAAGGGTGATGTTTTTTTATTTTTCATAAATTTGTAAAATAAAAATTTGATTAGTAAAATAACTTATAAGTACTGTATTTTATAAAAATATATGATTGAAATTCTGAATTATTTAGAATTTTTATTAATATTTTAATGTTAAATTGACTATTAAATCACACCCCATTACTATGTAAATACATGTTTGATCACTATATGAAGATAAAATATTTTATTGTAAACACCCCTCTCATCCCCATATAAATCCCACCCTTCACCACCCCACTTTTCCCCACACCGTAAGCTTCTAAGATCGTCTAAACTATACTAAAACACCTCCAAAACTATAGTATACATTTTTTTAGGTTTTGGTATTATCAAAAGGCCACACTTCAAAGAAAAAATTAAATTACTGAAGGAGTCATCCTAAGGTGCAAGGTAAGATTTCTTAGTCAGACTTTTTCATTTCAATTCCTTTGTTTCCTATAATTCAAACCCATAAATCTGATATATAAGTTCCATTTAATAAAATATATGATATATTCATATGTTAATAATAATATAAAAACCCTATAATGAAATAGTAGTTATTTTTATAAAGAAACATTTATTCAGGTTTGGTATAACCGCCATTAAGGATATTGTTTTTAAAAAACTATTACTTCCTAAAAGGGTGGTCATAATAAACAATTTTATGGTTAAATATTAAATTTATAATTATTTTATGATATTATTCATATTTTTTTGTATAAATAATTATAAATTTATATCATATAATTTATGTTCATAATGATTGATAAAACTGCCTAAATGAACAAACCCTTAAAGGATAAAACCTATACTCAATAAACCATGCCTACGTTAGAAAAATTATTATTATTTGAAACCATTTGAAATATTATAATGATAGAAATATTATATCATAACACTTAATGAGTTATGGAATCTTTTAACAAGAACTTCTGTCTTTATCAATAAACTGATTTGACATTGGAACTATGAAACAAATATCCTCAAGATGGTTAATAAGAATATAATAAATTAATAAAATTATTATAAAAAAATATAAAATAATTACAATAAAGTAAATATACATTAATAAGGTTCTAAATAATGTTTAAAAAAATTAATTTGGTTATTCAGGAGGATTGATGCACTTACCAGGTGAGTAGAGACCTGAGGAATGGGAATTCCCAAACCAACCTATGTTTCTTTTAGGATATGCCTTCTCTCTTTACCTATCCATTTATCTCTCTTGTTCAGATGTATTTCTTCTATATTCTATATATATATATATGTGTGTGTGTGTGTGTTTTTTTAGTATATAACTATTTTATTTTCCATTTTTTTTGGGATATATATGTTTCATTAAGGTTCGTTTCTCAGTCAATCTATTAAATAAAACATGAAGAAATGGAACTTTTCTTTTAATTATTACATTTATTACATCACCCTTTTAAATTTTTTTATAAGTCATGATTTTAAAATACAATAACTATTTTATTGATAATTATTCCAGTTTATGAAGTGCATTGTGTTGCATTTGTTGTCAATGAGGTATGTTGTTGTCAAGGAATGAATGGATGGATGTCAAGGAGTCAAGATGTGAATGTCAAAGGCTGTGATGGTGATGGTGATGAATGGAGAATTGCCATGGAACATAAAGATGCATGTCACTTAGGAGATTCACTAAGTGACATAGGATGTTGTGGTTGAAACATTCTCATACTATATCAGACGATTGTTGAGCTGCTCTTTAAGTTCAAAGAACTTGTATCCTGATGATACAAAGTCACAACAATAATTGAAGACCATGCATTGTATTGACAATGCATGAGGAGCTGAAGTGAACCATCCATAAGTTCTAGGTGGATAAAGTGGTTTTAATGATGTCCATGCACTGTCTCCTAGTGTATCTGAATTTGGAGATGTTGATCCAACTTGATCTCTGATTGGATCAATGAAGAACATTGAAGATTTATGTGATTCAGGAATTTCGGTTGAAGATGAAGAACCTTCGGGAATTCCACCTCCTATGACTAGAATATATGTTAAGGAGGATGGGAGGAATTATAATGAAGAAGTAGAGTTGATGAAGAAGAATGTCTTAGAGGAAGAAGTGGAATTTGGCATGTTCACTTGGTTACTTTGTTTTTATACAAAGTCCTAAGTGTTTTACTTAGCATAAAGGAAGCCACCAAGGGCCAGCCTTAAGGGTTCAACCCAAGGCACATGTGGGACTAGGTCACCACGCCCAAGGGGATCCCATGGGGCCAGCCCAAGAGAGGCCGGGGCCATGTATAAGCCCCGGGCCACGCAGGGGAGTGTCAAGGCCTGCACAGCGTGGGCACAGAGCGCGCCCGTGACAAGCATAGTAGGCACCAATGGCGCTCCCGAGTGGCAGGGGTGGTCGCAAGAGCGCGTCCGCAGAGTGAACTCGGTGCGGGGCGGCACCGAGAGGGTTGGAAGTTCAATTGCTGAGAAGCGGGCAGCGCGAGATTGTTAAACCGCGGAAAAACCGGCCGCGACTTTGATGTGGGATGCGGAATTTTTCCGCGGAGTGAATCCCAGCCGCATGATTGACCGCGCGTGCAATCCGAGCCGCTCATCTAATCGCGCCATTCGCGATCTGATCCAGGCCGTCCAAGGTTATTCGATCGCCTGATCCGACGGCTCCCCGTCCGTCTTCCTCGAGCTCAGCCGAAGACCACCCCGCGAAGCCGCCGCTGAACAAGAGGCCTCCCGAATGAATAATTCGAGTTCCCGGCCACCTCCGATCAAACCGAAGGCTCCATTCGGTTCGTCTGGCCCTACTGAACAGATCCATGCAATAAAAAAGGCATGCATGCAACAGATGGAGAATTTCGAGTATTGGACGAAGCGAACCGAAGGTACCGAGGCCACATGGTTAATGCTTTGCATGCATGGGCCTAAACAGAGGCCATGAACACGTTCCGCGACGCATGCATGAGAAGGAGCGAAAAATAAATGAGCCCGCATGAAACAGAGAGTAAATTCAAGATTTGGAAAGATTTTAAAGAACCGAAACTTTCGGGGATTTGGAATTATCTCACACGGATGAACCGCCTCTCCTTTGCCTATAAAAGGAGCATCCGAGGCGTTTGAGAAGCTTGCTAAAACTTTGAAGATCCGTGAGTGTCTTTGCCTCACGAAGAAAGGAGCCACCGCGCAAATTACTTGCGCGGCTGTTGTCCTGAAGCCACCCGAGGCTTTGAAGGTGTTCCTTGCGTGCAACTCCTTTGCGCGACAAGAAGGAGGTGAAGTGTTCCCTGCGCGCCTACTCCTTGCGCGGCAGGAAGTACCCGGGGAAGTAGCACTTGCGCGCCCCGTGGTTGAGGTGCCTTGCACCCACTGACACTTGCGCGGCTGCCTTGCACCCAAGGAGTTCGGGCTGTGTGTGCAAAAACAGAAGAAGGCAGTGTGTGTGTGCCATGTGGAGAAGAAGACCCGAGGCCTTAGTGCCTTGTGTGAAGTGAAAAAACACACCCTAGTGGTCTATGTGCAAAACAAGAAGGCCGAGGCTTACACCTAAATGAACTAAAACAAAATGGGTTGTGGGTGTTAAACACAAGAGAGGAGGCCAAGATCAAGTGTGTGCCAAAGTGAAGAAGTTGTGTGTGCGAAGAGTAGAGGCCGAACCTTAGTGTGTACGAAGTGATGTGCACACTTTGAAGAAGAACAAGACCGACACAAAGTAGAACAAATTTTTGAGTGTGTAAACAAAAAGAATAAAGTGTGAAGAAGGAAGATGGTGTGTGTGAAAAAAGTATTTACACCCTTTGAGGGTTTACTGCACCAAGAGAAGAAAAGGGCAGTGCATGTTTGCATGCATGCACATGCACATGTGAACAAAGTCAAATCAGGTTGTGTGCATTTGAGTTGACCAAGATCAGAAGTTCTTGAAGAGTTTTGAGAATCCATGCAATCAGTGCATGAGGATGCAGAGATGCCATGCACTCAGTGCATGAAGTTGAACTGAACTGAGACTGGACCAGACTGAAGTTAAAGACATCAATTGTCTGAGTATTCAGTAATTGGAGAAAGGCCAGGTCATCCTTAGAAGAAGGAGATAAATCCTGAGCAAGATGAGAAGACATGTTCACCACAAGTGATCAGAAGAAGAGCAAGGCAGACAGCCTTTATCCCAGGCTGCTGAGGATACTTGAAGAGCTTGAACATAAGAAGAGCTACTCGTGCGACTCGAGGAGCCAAGAGAAGACCCTGTGGGACTTAGGGAGAAGAAGTCTTCAGTGGGATTCTAGAGCAGGCCAGTGGGACGCTGGTAACACTGTGTGAAGCAGTATAAAGATCCTCCTGTGGGACTCAGGAGAGGTATAGTGGGACTCTATACCGACCATTGTAATTCTGACAGATTATAGTGGAGAATCCATGTTGGGGTGTTTAACCAACATGGCAAGGACGTAGGCCTTTGGTGCCGAACCTTGTAAATCCTTGTGTCTAGTGCCTTTATATTTACAGCATTATTCGAGGAAAGGTTGAGAGACACAAGAAGAGTGGATCGAGGCTTTAACCAGCTATAGAGGTTTAATTGATAAGAATCAATTAGTAAAAAGTTTTAAGGGATCACTGATTCACCCCCTCCCCCTCTCAGTGATTCACACTGATCTGGACACTTCAATTGGTATCAGAGGAAATGTTACCTCTAAAAGATCCAAGAGAGTCTTTATGAAGTGAAGATTTGAGGAAATGAGCGACCAGCCTCAAATGCAGATATCTGCCAAGACTCAGAAAAATAGAAAGAACAAATAGGCCAAGAAGATGAAGAAAGCCTTTCCTAGCTGTGATGAAGTTGGAACAATGAAAGATCTTCAAAGTGCAATCGAATATCTTCAGAAGACAGTCCCCAAGGAAGTGGCAATGTGTATAGCTACAGGCATCCTTGATCTTCAAGAAGAAAAATTACAGCTAGAATAAGAAGCCAATACAATGGAAGATCAGTTGGCTAAAAGGGTTGGCATAACCAACACTCTCAGAAAGCTGGTGAAGGCTAAAGATGAAACAGTATCGCTTTGCAATGAAAGATATGAATACACTACTGAAGAATTGCAAATAAGCCTTTCTGAGAAAGAATTCTTTAAGACTGTGGTCAAAGATGTTTTCCATGCACTGGAAAAGAGGCACAAAGTTTCAATGAATGTCAGAGATGCTCAACTTGAAGACAAAGTAAACAGGGTAAAGGAGCTTGACAATTCATTGCTAGAATTGAAGAAGGTGCATGAAGACCAGTTAGAACAGCTGAAAGAAAATTGGGAAGGAAGGCTAAGAACTGTTGAGGATGAGAAGAACTCCCTTAACATGAAATGCATAGAACTAGAGGTGATATTGCAAAATCTGCAATCACCCAAAGCTGAATCCTCCCAGTCAGCTGAAAGTAGAAATGTTGCTACTCAAGTGAGCTTTGAGAAGGATGATTCTAAAAGAAAGACATCCTCTAATAAAAGGGAAACATCTTCTAGAAAGAAGGTACCATACATACCATCTTGTACTGATGCTTCTAATTGTGTTTCCACAAAAAGTGCAGGATGGAAAAATAATTCCAAATAAGTATGGATGAAGAAAATGAAGAAGCAGAGCTCTCCTGAAACAACACAGCAGCTCCAGAAAAGTACCCTAAAATCAGAAGGACTGAAGAAGTCAAGATTTGTGGGTCAATGTTGGTGTTGTAATAAGTATGGGCACTGTGCAAAGGATTGTTGGTACAATCCACTAAATGTCAAAGCACAAAGGAAGCCCATGCCAAGGGGGAGCAAGCCAGAAGGAAATAAGCAACATCCACAGGTCCAGAGACATCTGTTTACTGCTAACAGATTTGGATTGCTTGATAACATCTGGGATGTGTGAAAAAGTGGACAAATAGATACATGCCAATCTTCAACTGTATACAGAGTTCAAAAGAAGAAAAGATCACAGAACCTGGCTCAGAAATAATCCTTGGGAAGCAAGAAGAAAGTTGAAGATGCTCCCAAGACGGTTTTGAAAAAGGAAAAGAAGTCCTTGGAGTCTAAATCCAAGAAGGGTGATTCATCCAGAAGGACCACCAAGAAAACATGCTTCTACTATGGAAAGAAAGGACACACCATGGATCTTTGTGAACAAGCCATGGAACTGAATAGAGGCAGACTGGACTCAAACAGACAATCAATCCAGAATAAGAAGAAGGGATTGATTGAAAACAAGTTGCCTAAGAAAGGTAGCTTGATAGCATCAAAAGAACCATGTGGAATTTCCAAAACTGAGGCCTCACTTCCAAATGACTTGTTAGTCATATGGCCTAATCAGTTGCAACTTTCCAAAGATCCGCAAAGAGCTGAAGATGAAGTTCTGGCAATTGCTAAGGAAAAAGGAAAGAAAAAGATTTCACATGAAGATCAAGTTCTGTGTGTGAGGTGAAATCAAGCTGGACATACTAGTGATAAGTGCATGATATTCATTCCAGCTCAGAAGGGATTCTTCAAAAGAATGAAAATTGCACCAGGAGACTCTAGTGCTCAGAAGGCACCTAGAAATACAGGAGTCACACACAAAGAAGTAAAAGAGGTGTTGAGATCCAAATTAGCACAAACATCATTGAAGATCAAATGTGCAAGTGTGAAGAATGGTGAAAATGGGACATCTCGGTTGAGAGAATATTCTCAACCTTGTTGTTCACATTGATGAACCAAGGAGGTTCCATCTTATTCCCTAATCACTTGTATTTACATGTGCTGACATTGCAGGGAATTGAAGATGATGATCATTCTCAACTGGAGGATGGTTTGGAAAGAATGGAGTGCACCCCTTGAGGGGGAGCCAATCTGTAGAAGACGGGATTCTGATATTTAATACCATCTTTAGAATAATGAAGGTATTCCAATCACACTTTCATCCCTTGTTTCTTAATTGTATTTATCATGTCAATTAAGGGAGAGTGATTGATTGAAGACAAAAGGTTGAAAGGGGGAGCTTTATCTGTGCACCTGAACTTTCTAATGAGTTTTGTGAAGTATGTGCAGGATTTAGCAATTTATTGTTATATCTGAAAAATTTCAACCCCTTGGAGCATGATCTCACATGTACAGTGAATGTTGGACAGCATTGAGCACCTTGGTTACATCACTCTTGTTTTCTACACCGGGTTAGCCCAAGTAGACTTAGAGAATATTTACTAAAGGTTCTTTGCTAAAGAAGAACATGTGACATCATCCCTCTCTTAGTGATTTTCAAGAAAATTCTATTCAAAGGGAGGAAGAGATATTTTTGGAAGAGAACCACACCACACCTTTGCATTTGATTGCCAATAAGGGGGAGAAAATATTGGCACACATATTGACCCATTCATATGTGCTCTAGTGTATTGCCAAGAAATACAAAGGGGGAGATTGAAGTGCATTGTGTTGCATTTGTTGTCAATGAGGTATGTTGTTGTCAAGGAATGAATGGATGGATGTCAAGGAGTCATGATGTGAATTTCAAAGGTTGTGATGGTGATGGTGATGAATGGAGAATGGCCATGGAACATAAAGATGCATGTCACTTAGGAGATTCACTAAGTGACATAGGATGTTGTGGTTGAATGATTCTCATACTATATCAGACGATTGTTGAGCTGATCTTTAAGTTCAAAGAACTTGCATCCTGATGATACAAAGTCACAACAATAATTGAAGACCATGCATTGTATTGACAATGCATGAGGAGCTGAAGTGAACCATCCATAAGTTCTAAGTGGATGAAGTGGTTTTAATGATGTATATGCACTGTCTCCTAGTGTATGTGAATTTGGAGATGTTGATCCAACTTGATCTCTGATTGGATCAATGAAGAACATTGAAGATTTATGTGATTCAAGAATTTTGGTTGAAGATGAAGAACCTTCGGGAATTCCACCTCCTAAGACTAGAATATATGTTAAGGAGGATGGGAGGAATTCTAATGAAGAAGTAGAGTTGATGAAGAAGAATGGCTTAGAGGAAGAAGTGGCATTTGGCATGTTCACTTGGTTACTTTGTTTTTATACAAAGTACTAAGTGTTTTACTTAGCAAAAAGGAAGCCACCAAGGGCCAGCCTTAAGGGATCAACCCAAGGCACATGTGGGACTAGGTCACCATGCCCAAGGGGATCCCATGGGGCCATCCCAAGAAAGGCCGGGGCCGTGTATAAGCCCCGGGCCACGCAGGGGAGTGTCAAGGCCTGCGCAGCGTGGGCGCAGAGCGCGCCTGTGACAAGCATAGTAGGCACCAGTGGCGCGCCCGAGTGGCAGGGGTGGGCGCAAGAGCGCGCCCGCAGAGTGAACTCGGTGCGGGGCGGCACCGAGAGGGTTGGAAGTTCAATTGCTGAGAAGCGGGTAGCGCGAGTTTGTTAAACCGCGGAAAAACCGGACGCGACTTCGATGTGGGATGCAGAATTTTTCCGCGGAGTGAATCCCAGCCGCATGATTGATCGCGCGTGCGATCCGAGCCGCTTATCTAATCGTGCCATTCACGATCTGATCCAGGCCGTCCAAGGTTATTCGATCGCCTGATCCGACGGCTCCCTGTCCGTCTTCCTCGAGCTCAGCCGAAGACCACCCCGCGAAGCCGCCGCCGAACCAGAGGCCTCCCGAATGAAGAATTCAAGTTCCCGACCACCTCCGATCAAACCGAAGGCTCCATTAGGTTCGTCTGGACCTACTGAACATATCCATGCAATAAAAAAGGCATGCATGCAACAGATGGAGAATTTCGAGTATTGGCCGAAGCAAACCGAAGTTGTCGAGGCCACATTGTTAATGTTTTTCATGCATGGGCCTAAACAGAGGCCATGCACATGTTCCGCGACGCATGCATGAGAAGGAGCGAAAAATAAATCAGCCCGCGTGAAACAGAGAGTAAATTCAAGATTTGGAAAGATTTTAAAGAACCGAAACTTTCGGGGATTTGGAATTATCTCACACGGATGAACCGCCTCTCCTTTTCCTATAAAAGGAGCATCCGAGGCATTTGAGAATCTTGCTGAAACATTAAAGATCCGTGAGTGTCTTTGCCTCACGAAGAAAGGAGCCACCGCGCAAATTACTTGCGCGGATGTTGTCCCGAAGCCACCCGAGGCTTTGAAGGTGTTCCTTGCATGCAACTCCTTTGCGCGACAAGAAGGAGGTGAAGTGTTCCCTGCGCGCCTACTCCTTGCGCGGCAGGAAGTACCCGGGGCAGTAGCACTTGCGCGCCCCGTGGTTGAGGTGCCTTGCACCCACTGACACTTGCGCGGCTGCCTTGCACCCAAGGAGTTCGGGCTGTGTGTGCAAAAATAGAAGAAGGCAGTGTGTGTGTGCCATGTGGAGAAGAAGACCCGAGGCCTTAGTGCCTTGTGTGAAGTGAAAAAACACACCCTAGTGGTGTATGTGCAAAACAAGAAGGTCGAGGCTTACACCTAAATGAACTAAAACAAAATGGGATGTGGGTGTTAAACACAAGAGAGGAGGCCAAGATCAAGTGTGTGCCAAAGTGAAGAAGTTGTGTGTGTGAAGAGTAGAGGCCGAACCTTAGTGTGTACGAAGTGATGTGCACACTTTGAAGAAGAACAAGACCCACACAAAGTAGAACACATTTATGAGTGTGTAAACAAAAAGAATAAAGTGTGAAGAAGGAAGAAGGTGTGTGTGATAAAAGTATTTACACCCTTTGAGGGTTTACTGCACCAAGAGAAGAAAAGGAGAGTGCATGCTTGCATGCATGCACATGCACACGTGAACAAAGTCAAATCAGGTTGTGTGCATTTGAGTTGACCAAGATCAGAAGTTCTTGAAGAGTTTTGAGAAGCCATGCAATCAGTGAATGAGGATACAGAGATTCCATGCACTCAGTGCATGAAGTTGAACTGAACTGAGACTGGACCAGACTGAAGTTAAAGACATCAATTGTCTGAGTATTCAGTAATTGGAGAAAGTCCAGGTCATCCCTAGAAGAAGGAGATAAATCCTGAGCAAGATGAGAAGACCTGTTCACCACAAGTGATCAGAAGAAGAGCAAGGCCAGCAGCCTTTATCCCAGGCTGCTGAGGATACTTGAAGAGCTTGAACATAATAAGAGCTACTCGTGCGACTCGAGGAGCCAAGAGAAGACCCTGTGGGACTCAGGGAGAAGAAGTCTTCAGTGGGATTCTAGAGCAGGCCAGTGGGACGCTGGTAACACTGTGTGAAGCAGTATAAAGATCCTCCTGTGGGACTCAGGAGAGGTATAGTGGGACTCTATACTGACCACTGTAATTCTGACAGATTATAGTGGAGAATCCATGTTGGGGTGTTTAACCAACATGGCAAGGACGTAGGCCTTTGGTGTCGAACCCTGTAAATCCTTGTGTCCAGTGCCTTTATATTTACAGCATTATTCGAGGAAAGGTTGAGAGACACAAGAAGAGTGGATCGAGGCTTTAACCAGCCATAGAGGTTTAATTGATAAGAATCAATTAGTAAAAAGTTTTAAGGGATCACTGATTCACCCCCTCCCCCTCTCAATGATTCACACTGATCTGGGCACTTCAGTTTAGTTCTTGTTTTAAGGAAAATAAAATTTGTTTTCCATCTTCAAGGATTATTTACCTTTTTTAAGTGCACAACATAAGCGATTTATTTATATACCAACTTCCATTTCACTTTGTTTTCATCTTCACTTGAGATCCATATTAACTAATATGATTTTTTATTCATTTATGAATTCCGAAAGGTACACAATCACTTGTTTTATTTACGATATTTTTATGCATTATCTATTTTGATACATTTTTATTATAAAATAGAAAAATTCAAAATAAAGTTTTTTTGATAATATTATTTTTCATAATGTTAATTATTTTTATATTAATTATAATATAAAATTTTTAAATCGTAATTAATTTTTCATAGGGTTAGAAAATTGATCTCATCGTAAAAACTAGTTATTTTCAATAATTAAGGACTTTAATTAAAAATTAAATTTATCATATTTAGAAAATTATTTTGATAAAGTGGATTTGATTTTTGTAATAATTGTGTCTAAGTTTTTTTAGGGTGATGTTTTTTTTTCATTTTCCTAAATATTGAAATACATAGGTGAATATTAAAATTTCATATAAGTGTCATATTTGGTAATAGTTTATGTGTATGATTTTTTTTGATTCTTTTAGAAGTAAGATCGATTTTTTATTTCTAAAATCAAAGTTAAATTAATTTTAAATTAATTTTTAATCAAATGATTGATCACTATTTAAAGATATAATATTTTATTTATAAAACACCCCTCTCTAGTCCTTATAAATACCACTCTTCACTTCCCTAAATCCCTATACTCTTTAAACATCATATTTCATTTTAAAGCTTCCAAAATCCATCCAAAACTCTCGTATCCACATTCTAGAGGTTTTTTCTACATCAAAATTCCAACCTTCAAAGGCATAATTATATTATCAATGAGTTCATCCCAATGAGTAAGGAGTGAAATCCTTGTCACTCATTTTCATTTACCATCCTTTTTATATTATTCGTATACCCCATAAAGAATAGTTTTTTGTGGACAATCATACATTCATGGCCGGTAAAACTACCAATAAAGATTTTGTTTTAACAAAAACTACTATCACCTACAATGATGACCAAAATAATCTATTTTATGGTTAAATATGGAATAAATAATTCTTTTATAATATTATTCATATTCTATAATGGGTAAATAATGATATAATTAAATAAAAAATTAGTTTGTAATGATTAGTAAAGCCTCATAAATGAAAAAACCCTTATAAAATAACATTCATACTCAATGAAAAATTAATATGTTGACAAAATGATAGATATTTGGAACTATTTGAACTTATAGAATTAAATTAACCTTATATTATCTCACTAATTTATTTATGGTCTCATTTGAAAAGAAATTCCAACATGATCAGCATACAGATGTGATTGTGGAACCGTGAAAGAAACATACTTAGGATAGTGAATATGAACATAATTTCTTATTAAATTGATCGTAAACAAATAAAAAAGAATAATAAAAAATTAAATACACAAGAAAATGTTTTAAAATAATGTATTTAAGAAATTTAATTTTATTATTTAACACCATAGACACACATACCAATTGAGTTGGGATTCGGTATATGGGAAGGCCTCAACCAGACTCTTTTTCTTTTGGGTTATAATTTTTCTATATAAATTTATTTTTCACTCTATTGTTCAGTTGATATTATTATATATTTTTTATATATATTTTTCCAATGTATACTAGGATTATTTTTCTTTTCATTTTTTGGATGTGTATATTTTTTTTGGAGTTCCCTTCTCAATATTCTAATTAAAACATAACCGATTAAGGAGAAATTTATTTCCCTGATTACATTTCAAGTATAAATTTTATAAATTATTTTATTCTAAATTATTTATTAAAATAGAAACCATTGGATAGAAAAAAATTATGGTTTTATGTAAAACATAGTGTCATTACCATTTTAATGGTTCTTTATCCCTTTATTAAAAACATCTCTTAAAAGGTTCATTTATATTTCTACTTCTTTGATCCTTTATTATTATTTTTCATTCATAAGATTTCTATATTCATGAACTATACTTATTTACTCATTTATGAATATTAAAATTCCAAAACCTCTTTTTTTAAAATATTTTTCAGTATTCATTTGATTATGCTTTGTTATTTAATTATGCAACCCATTCTATTCTCATGGGTTTTCTCATGTTTATTATTTTATATGATTTAATTTCTCATATAACACATATGAAGGTACATTTTATGATGTTATAGGAGGGGCGAAAATTATACATTCCTCTAATCAACTGGGTTATGGTTTCATCTCATGATAGACGACACACAATACACATGAAATTAGCATTTCATACTATGTTAGGATGTATTAGATGTAATACATGAACTATGTTATGATAAAATATAATATTTTAGTGAAAACATATTATTATTGTAATATAATATGACATTTTCTTCTTTTTCCCATTATTTTATGTGACTATATGTGATCCCACTCTTTTATTTTTTTCTTATTTTTCCTCTTGGATTATATGTTATACATAATTATAATGCTTATTCGCATACTGGGATTTATATATCACACTTTTCCTTTATCTATATCACTGAGATATCATATATAATAATAAAATTTAATTTTTTTTATGAGAACATTATGGATATTAAATTAACGATAATATATTTTATTTTTAAGTTGGTACATTATGTATCTAATCTCAAAAAGACATTAGAAATCAAGATTTCTAGGTTGTGATTTTCATAATTTTATATTAAAAATCATTTAATAATATTTTTTTGAGACTTGGGTTACTATAGTTGTTATCAAATAAAGGAATTTTACTTTTATGGGATATTTTAGAGAACCAAGTATGAAATATACCATGGGTAACCATGATTAAAATATATAAATTAATAAGTTAGGATATACATGAAATTTATGAGTTTTTATTTTTTAAGTGTCATAGTTTTCCTATATGCTTATTAATTTGATTATTATCATGCCTAACATTACTTTATTTTAGTAAATGTATTTTATAAGGATGAATCATGGAAACAAAAAATGTAATGAGAAATGTAATTATTACCCAATTGCGATACTTAATAAGATGGGGATGGGTGACTGCAACATCATTGTGCTAATTTCTAGACTGACTCAAGTTATGAATAATAACATGAATCAAGTATAATTCCATCCTTCTATGAATTGTGAAAAATTTTAATTTGTGTAATTTATATATAAATGGACACAAAAATTTAGTAGATTATCTGATCCCATAGTCACATAAAAATAGATTAATTATTTTGAGAATATATTAATATTTTTTATAATTCTTAATAAAAGATAAAGTTATATTAGCTATTTATCACATAGAGGGAGAAGAATTACATTAGTGGACACTGATCAAGAATAATAATCCTGATGATGAAATTGAGTCAATGAATTCGGAATAATTTAATAAAATATTTTACAATAAATATTTTCCTCAAAATCACCATATTGAATTAGAGTGGGAGTTTCTTGGACACATGAAAAGGGAAGATGAATTAATTAGGTATTAATATTAAACATTCACAAGGATTTAAATTCATTCCATTGGATTTCTTATTAACACAAAAAATATGTTTGATTTATTAATTAGTGTATTAAAAGAAAGTCTATAAATTTTTTAGTAATTGCAGACTTTGAAAACTATAAGGAAATAGTTTTATGTTCCCTTAATGTTGATAAGGAGATTAGTTATTATCAATGGTCTTATAGGTATACACATGAAAAGAGGATAATATAGTTTAATTTTTTAGGACTAATATATAAATCTCATGGAGGGAAGAAAACCCATCTTCCCATATTCTATAACTGTGGGAAAAAGTATATGAAAATCTTCCTCATGGGAATAAAGAGAAGCTTAAATTATAGTAATCAGGGTTATAAAGATAATTATTATCAATTTAATATGAATAAGAAAACCAATATTATGGAATAAATAAATGTTTTAATCAATCCGTCATTTATGCTCCAATGATTCAACTACAAGGAACCCATACACTATGTAAGTCAGTTCTCTAAGCTAAGGAGAAGGAGGATGTCACCAAGACTTCATTTTGTATATGAAACAGACACTGAGTTCATTTTGATTCCATTCAAGCTCACTAATGCAATAAAAATTTTTATGGACATGATGAATAGAGTCCTTAGTGATTACATAGAAAAATATATGATGGTATTTATAGATGACATTATAATCAACTCCAAAACCAAGGAGGAACATGATAAGAATTTGAGTATTGGGCTAAATACCTTATAAAGGATATATGATATGAAAAAATAGTAAAATTTACTTTTATAAGAAGAAATTAATGTTCTCAAGGTATGTTAACACATGAAAGGGAATATATATGGATCCCTATAGGAAAAATGTTATTTAAGAATAGACTATATCAATATATGGAATGATGATATATAGTTTTCTGAGATAAGATAGGGGTTGTCCACAATTTGTGAGAAAATTATTAAGAATATCAAGTCCAATAACTATGATAACTCATAATGAAGTAAATTTTTTTAGAATGATGAATGTAAAAATTGTTTAAAATTGATAAATTAGAGGATAATCATGGAAAACATACTCACACTTCTAAAAAGTGGGGAATGATTTTTTCTATAAATTGATTTTTCTAAGAAGGTATTATGATGTGTACTCATGAGAATTGATAAAGTAATAGTTTATAACTAATGACTGTTGAAATACATGAGAAATATTATACATCACATGATCCAGAATTGGCTGCAGTAATCTTTACTTTAATTATTTGAAGGTATTATAACTATGGATAAAGTTTTATGTATATATAGATCATTAGATATTGAAGTATTTTGCCACTTATTAAGATTTAAACATTCCCAAATGATGATGATTAGATATGATCATGTAACATGATTTATCAATCCATTACCATCTTGGGATGGTGAATACACTATTAAATGATTAATAAATAAAATATTATGAAACCATATCTATGATAAGGATTGTGATGGATCATATCTTATAAGTCATGAAATTTATGGACATGTGAATCATAAAGGAATTAAAAACATCATACTTTCAAAAATTATTTATCAACCATCTCTTATGGACAAAATTAGAAAAATCCCAAAGGGAGGATTTAATGATATAGAATATTATTCATGAAATAATTAAGGGTAAAGCCATAGTTTTTGACATTGGAAAAGAAGAAGTTTTGATATTTTAAACATGATTATGCATACCATCCAATCCAGATAAAAAAAAGATCTATTGAATGATTCCCACTTTTCATCATTATCAACCATATAAGGGAGTAGAAATTTGTAAAGATATAAATGAGAGAAATACCAGTGAAAAAATATGAAGATAAATATTACTAAATATACATCAATGTTCTTGGTATGCCAAAAAGTGAAGGAATAATGGATAAAGTATAATGGAAAACTATAACCACTAGCCATACCTAAATGGAAATGGGGGAAAATCTCCATCGATTATGTTAAAGGTATTTCAAATACATATAAACAAAAAACATTATATGTGTTTTATTAGGCCATATTATAAAGATGTATCACTTAATTCCCATTTTGGAGGACTTATCACTTGATACATCTACAAATATTTACATTAGGGAAGTGGTGATGCTATATAAAACACTATTATTAATAGTATGAAATTGAAATTTTTAGTTTACCTCAATGTTCTAGAAAATTATTGCACATTACTTGAACAGAATGCTAAATATTAGTATAATATATCATCCACTGATAGATACTAAATCAGAAATCACCATTAAAAATCTAGAGGACATTCAAGAGATTTTTCAATGCACTTCAATGGAGGATGAGATCGATATCATCCTCTTGTCTAGTTCTCATTCAATAATAACATCAACTCAATAATCCAGAAGGAATCTTGTGAATTCCTCTATGAGGAGAAATTTATAACTCTAAAATAATGGGATTAAGTTAGATAATACAAGCTATTGTGACTCAAATGGGTTGATGAAATGTTATAGCAGGTCAACTCCATTCAACAACAGATCAACTTAGCACAAATGTGATAGAAAATATATGCTTAGTATCACTATAGAGAGATGAAATTTGAAGTTTGAGATATGATTTTTCTTCATATATATATATGGATGATGGTTATTAGGTTTGGGAAGAAGTGAATTCTATGTCCTAGATACATTTTCCCCTTCAAGAATCTTGATTACATTAGATATGTTCCATATCAGCTGACACTCCCACCAAAACTGTCTCTAGTGCATGATGTGTTCCATGTATCCCTCTTAAGGAGGTATAAACTATATCATTCATTTGTACTAAATTCAGAGGAGGGGGATTTGGATAATGATCTCCCCTATGAGGACAGGTCAGTGAATATGTTGGACTATATAGACAAATTTCTATACAATAGTACAAGACCCCTTGATAAAGTACATTTGTGAAATCATAAGCACAAGGAGGAAATATGAGAACCTTATCATCATCATCATCATATATTTTTTTTATTAAAAATAAAGGTAAATAATAAGAAAATCCAAGGTAATCCAAGAAATTCCAAGGGCAACCAAGACCTTGAGGAGGCCTAAAGTGGTGAAGTCTAAGGGAATCCCCTCTAACCATAGTGACTCCCTCAGGCTTCATGTAGTTAAAATTATATAAGAAGGTATCATTGGAGCCAAGGAAATCAAGTGAAGAAAGGTGTTACACAACTTTATTTACCTCATTCCATGTGTATAACACTTTGATACTGTTGTTAAGAATACCTCATCATTTTCTGGTGGTTTCGGAGATCGACCAAGGTGTAGGACCGATTCCATGAAGAGTGTTGTGCGGGATTATAGAGTTAGTTTCAAATTCCAATATATTAATGTTCCCTTAATGTCATAAACTTAAGCTAGAGATTATCAACATAGCCTCTGCTTGGAGAGAAGACCCATGATCCAAGCGGGCTATAAACGCGAAGATGATAGATCCTATGGAATCATGAACAACCCCTCCTCCACATATGACTCCCACATTGAAATACCCATAAATGTTGAGTTTTAGGCCCAAAGAAGGAGTTTTAAAATGGACCCAATGATTCCTTAAGTTACTGTTACCGGTATGGGTGTCTTGGTTACTAGATTTATAAACTTCTGAAGTAATAAAACAGAAGTACCATCATTTATTTTCCTCATAGAGTGGTAAATAATATTTTTAGGATGGAATTTGTAAAAGGGGAAGGAATATACTAACCTAAATATTTTCAATTTGAAATTTCCTTTATAATATATAAATGTTCAATTTTTGACAAAAGGTATAATGAACCCTATAAATGATGAAAAATAATTTTCTACACTAACTTACAGTCACCAAATATCATCTCAAATGTTAACAAAACTATAAAAAGAAAAAAATCATTTATAATATAATAAAAATTTTGAAAATTAATAATAATTAACCCTGAGTGGAATTATAGTGAATGATGAATGATTAATATAAGAGGTATTTATAATAAGTGTCAAGGTATTATGACTTTTGGAAATATTATTGTAATAATAGTAACCTAAAAATTTGAATAGTATTATAACTGATTAAAATAGTAAAATATATATTTTTATTTTATTTAATAAAAATAAGAGGAATTTATATCATAAAAAAATTAAATAAATGTATAAAATATGATAAAATATATATTTTATATAATGAAATAATAAATTTATTTTTTTGAAAACATAAATGTTTTATCATTTACTCTTGTACAGAGTCCTTACCTCTAAACAAAAAGGTCATTTTTAAAGAGGATACCATGGGGATCCATCACATTAGATTTCCTTTAACCTTGGTTTGGAATGAATTAAACTAAAAAAATATTAAATTTTTTTTATTAAAAAAAATTTATTTTAATAAATTGGTGTTAAAAAAATTAATTATTTGAATATAAATGATAATACAATATTATGAAATCCTAATTTATTTTTCCTAAGGGTTAGAAAATTGATCTCATCATAAAAAATAGTTTTTTAAATATTAGAATATTTTATTAAAAATTAAATATCACATATTAATACAATTATTTTAATAAAATTGAAACCATTTTTGGAATCATCAGGTCAAAAAATTTGTAGGTCTATGTTCTTGTATTTTTCATAAATAGTAAAATAAGAAGGTGAATAAAAAATAACCATATTTTGTAATAGTGTATATGATTATTTTTTTAGGCATATAAATATTATATGAACATTTTATTATCCAATTTAAAATTAATTCATACTCATAAAACTATTATATCTCTAGTATGAATACTGTTAGAATATATAATCTTTTATTTTAATATTTTATTCTAAAACACCACTCTCCTCCCCTTATAAATACCACTTTTCACCACCCCACTTATCCTCACTCCGTAAGCTTCTTATATTTTATAATATCAACCAAAATCCCTCCCAAAATCTCTTTTCCACATTTTTTATATTTTGGTCTGATCAAAATATATAACTCCTTGAGATACATAATTCAATTATAAAACGGTAAATCCCAAGTAGTTAGTTAATAAATACAAGTCATAATTTTTCATTTCCATTCCTTTTTATATGCTTATTATACCCCATAAATCTAATATTTATGTCCCATTTTATAAAATATATGATATTATTCAACTTTTATAATAATATTAAAACTAATAATGACACAATAGTTTCTTTTATAATAAACATACATTCATGTATGATATAAATACTTATATGGATATTACTTTTAAAAAAATATTACTTCCCAAAAGGATGACTATAACAATAATTTTATGGATAAATAAGAATTCAATATTTTTTTTTATAATATTATTAATATTTTAGAATGGGTAAATAATTATAAAATTAAATAAAGTAAATTATGTTCATAGTAGCTGGTAAGGCCACCCAGATGAACATACCATTAAATTATAACATTTATACTTAATGAACCATGCCAATGTTAGAAAAATTATGGATATTTGGAACTATTTTATAACACCCCAAAAATTTTATGGTATGTTCCTCTTAAATACATTCTATTCATTAGATAGGCTATATTGCACGAAACACTAAGTCTTTTGTGAAACAAAATATTACAGGAGAAATTTATAAGCTATCCATTAAACATAAATTTTCCACTTTAATCTTTTGAATTTCGAAAAACGGTTATCTAGAGTTGTGACCAGTAATTCATTTGGAAACAGATAGAACCAACTTGATTTTTTAATTAATAGTAACATACACTTATGAATAGTAATATGAATAGTAACATGACCATTATAAATTATAAATAGTGATAATATTTTATTTTCTAAAGGTAATAAGATAATGATATCTTAATTAATTTTTCAATGTGATATAGAACTAATTATACCTTTATAATTGTTATTTTTTGAATTAAATATGATTTTATTTTATAATTAAAATAAAAATACTTAGAAAATTATTTTCAAAAACTGGAGTTCATTTTTTAATTCTAAACATCGAAAAATGGTATGGGTGAAGTTTTGGTATTTTTCTAAAATAATTGAATTTTTCATGAATAGTAAAAATATAGTTTTGAGTTTTCTGTAGCTTATTGATATTAGAATGATGTAATAATTAAATATAAAGGGCTGGTAGACTTGTGTAAATTAAATTATGACATGAGGTGTTCCAAGTGGATAAAACCATGGGCAAATACCATGGGAAAGCCCATGGTTTTTCAAAAACCCCTAATGAGGTTCCCCTTTTAATTAATAAAAAACTCCCTCTTAATTATTATAAATACCCACTCACCCCATTCATTTTATTTCGTTCATAACTCATTATACAATAATATCTGGTAGTATTACCTCTCTAGGAATCCTCCCAAGGTGTCCTCAAACCTCTAATGTCCCAACCTTCATGTTTTGGGTGTTACTCTACAAGTTAAGAGAATCAACCACCCTTCTCTTTTCTTAATGCTTTCATTTTATGTTTTGTCTTTTATTTTCAATAGGATTATGTTGGGATATTTCATTACATATTCCCCTTACATCCCATATTATTTAAGAGTTATTATATACCCCTTTCTCTCATCAAACAATTTTATTATGTTTTAAGTGACGCTGTTAGGCTGCCGAATTTTCTTAAGAGATTTCTCAATTTTTCTTCTATTTTGAGTTCCTTTCTTTCTACTTCTTTCCTCACCTAACTTGATCCAAATTATATGATAATTATGGTACCTTACATGAACTAAAATTATATTATTCTAAGGGAATATTTCATCATCATCTCTCTTTTCCCCTCCTCTTATACTAAAAATGAAAACACTATCAGAGATGTGTTAACTTATCGCATTCAAGAACGACAGGTTATTAATTTTCATTAACATATTTAATTTTGGTAATTAAACCATTTTTTATGTATGAAATAGATAAGAATATATGTATTTCATCTCATTAATGTCCTGGATTCCCTACACACTCATAATATAGAATTATAATACAAAACAAGTTCATTGTGCACAAAACCACGAAGTTAAATCCAAGCGTTTATCAATAAGTTTTAACTAATGATTCATTCTAAAATATATAACCTAGAAAAATTATAAGATCATTTATATCTCTTTAATATAACTAATAATATATTTTAACAATTCTGGATGTTTAACCCTATTTCAACGGAACTTCTGTTCATGAATACAAGTAAACAAATCATGAAAACGAAGGAAGAAAATGCTTCCAAAAACAATAAAATTGAACATCTTATACCCATAAAAGGGCCATTAATTAAACTAATAAGTTTATAATAAATCAATTACATGTATATGAGGTTTTTTATTATTAATTATTGAAGATAAATTTTATTATTCAGGTCATTAAAACAAACGAAGAACACACTCGGGCATAAGGTATGGGGGTTTTGATATCACTTTCATTTCTGTGAGATTTTCATTGTTGGCCACTTATTTATTGTATGTGGTATATTTTTACTTCAATTTGATATATAATAACATTATTCCTTTTAAATTCATGATATTCAATGATTCATTTTATTGTTAATAAGTTCTGGTCATATGATTCGACCGATTACATTATGGTAAGGGAATTTGTCTCAACTACCATTTTGTTGTGACTAACTTTGTATTATGCACCTAATAATCCTTATGTGGTGTACCTACTTCACATTTGAGATAAATTTTAAATATCCATAATCTCATATCATGTATATGTTTATTTTCTAAACCATATACCATTTTACCTACGGTGTTTATTTGAAAATTATTTTAACTATGGAAATGTTGATGAATCTGTATTCTCTACTCTATATAGTTATTGAAAAAGAATAATGCTATTGTATTAAATACATTTATAAATATTTATTTGGAATTTTTGTGGTGGTTGGGGCCCTCTATATACCCTCGATGAATTGGTAGGTCTCACGAGACAAATCAGTTGGCGAAAAACCATTCGAGTCTGTTTCCAAAAATCAGACGGGTTTCTACTCTATGGAAATGTTGATGAATCTGTATTCTCTACTCTATATAGTTATGGTATCATGTGTTAGATACATTATTCCAAATTAATAAGAATTCATTTTATTCATTATGATTTATTACTACCCATGAGGTTTTCACTATGAAAGAAATTCTATGGATGCAGTTTCAATCTAAGTTTATTAATGGCATGAGTCTTTCATTTATTCACCATGCCATATTGACTATGTCAAATTTTTTATGATTACGTTATTATTGATTCGTGCTTCCACTATTTTTAACCCTTACTAAGAATTTGGGCTCACCCCTTTCATTTTATACCTTCAAAAGTTGTGAAGAAGAGATCATTTATTGAGTTTCAGTTGATGCAGTTTTTAGTTTTGTTTTGTATTTTATTTTCTAACAGTTTACAATGTAATTTGAGTTACATCTATGTATCTTGTTTCTTAAATACTAATAAACTGATCATTCCTTTGGAATTTTCATTCCATATAACCAAGCCAATATAATAATTAATACACTGACTCTAGTCTGGATGGGTCAGGGTGTTACAGTTGGTATCAAATGAAATTTAGTAGAAAACATGGAAACTAGAGTAGGAAATTCATAATAGGGAAAAAATCCCTAAGGTAGAATTTAAGGATAAATATACAAGAACACCTTGGTATTTTTTAAGGAATAGATTATTTGAATAATTCTATCAAATACATCTTTTTCTGTATATGAGAAGGTAGAGGTGGCTCTGGCACATATGTACCTAAGAGTGAAAGATCTGACAAGGAGTTTCGGGCTTGACCCGGGGTATCTTGGTACACGAAAATGGTCCTTACTGCACTCTTGGTTATAACACTCTTGGAGGATATGCGTATGATATTTAATATTTTATTTACAGGAAATTATGAAGGATTAAAATGTAAATTATTTCTTAAAGAAACCATTTTTCTGATTATAGGATTATCCATGCGTAGGATCTCAATTTATGCTAATTATTTTGTTAAGTTAAGATTATACATTATGATTCATACCCTAATCTTGTGTGTGCCATTATATAGAAGTGGCGTCTAATGGAAGAAGGGTAATCAATACTCGTGGGCAATGTTGGGATCTCTCTACTGAGTAAGTTAACACAATCCATGTTGGGGCAGATCAAATCATGACCATATTGGGAAAACATATTCAGGTTGTAATGAATAACCATTCCACACCTGTGTTGGATCGTTTCATCTGGAAAAATCCCCCATCTTTCAATGGGACTACTAATCTAGTGTTTGCTGGGAAAAGGATCAAGAACCTTGAGAATATATTCCTAGCATCAAGATGCAATGAAAATGAAAAGTTAGTACTGGTAATATATTATCTCAAGGGAGATGTTGATCAATGGTGGTCCTTGATTCAGAATAACACTGAGGAAGAAAAAATAGACGATATGGAATGGAGGACTTTTAAGGAAATATTCTTTGAAAAATATTTCCCTCATCAGCAACAAACCGAAATGAAGATTAAATCCTTGGCTTCAAAAAAATGGATGAAGACGGTGTTGCAGAGTATGAGGATACTTTCAAAAGGCTATCTAGGTATGCCATATATTATGTACGTGACTTGGAAGACAATATTGATCATTTCTTTGAGGTTATAAGACAAGTCTTCTAAGGGAACTAGCTTCTCAAACATTTTCATCATATCATGAAATTGTATCAAGTGCCATAAAAAAGAGAAGGAATTTGCTAGATCAAATCTGTTCAAGGGAAACCAACATAAGAAGAGGTACTCTGATAACCAATGGAAATGTGTAGTGCCAAATAAGAATATGGGAATGATGAAATTCCCATTATGTGAGAGCTGTGGAAAAAATCATCTAGGGAAATTTTTGAAAGGCCTGGGAGTCTGCTATAAGTGTAGAGAAAGGGGGAATCTATCTAACGAATGCAAGGGAAATAAAAAAATTAATGATTTTAAATTCTAAAATTTTAGAGATATGAGACACTATGAAAATTAGTGTCCTAAGTTCCAAGGAAACTTTCCTCAGAAAAGGCCAAGAGATCAAGGGATAGCTTATTGAAATTACAACTGTGGAGGATAAAATTACAAATGATGTGGTGGAAGGTACTTTAATTGTTTCCTCAAACATAGACAACACATTGTTTGATCATGGATCATCGCATCCATTTATATCATACTAGTTTTCCAAGAAATTTAGAGATGCCCAATTTGATTTAATAAAGGATTTGTCATTCAAAAATCCTTGGGGATGCATCATTGCAACAAAGGCATGTCAACTAGTTCCCCTCGTTACATATAAACTTGATTCAGTGGCTAACATTATCATCATACCAATGAATATATTTGATAAAATTCTCGGTACGAATTCGATTTCAAACTATGATGTGAATTTTTTTTTCAAGAAAAAAGAAGTTACAATTTTTGAAAATGGTGTAGAATTTTTTATCTTTAGAGCAGAAACATCGCCATCTGATTCTTATCTAGACCCTCCCCCAGTAGCTCTACTAAATGAAATTCTTGGAGATTAAGATAACCTAATATCTATGGGTGAGAAAATAAATATTCCAATTGAAGATGTTTATATTGTGAAAGAATACATTGATGTATTTCTAGAGGATTTACTTGGACATCCTCTAGAGTGGGAAATTGAGTTTTCCATGGACTTAATTCTTGGTTCAAGACCTACATTGAAGGCCCCCTATAGAATGGCCACTGTGGAGTTATTAGAGCTAAAGAAACAACTAAAGGGGTTTAGTTAAAAAGGATTTATTCGACCAAGTGTTTCTCCATGGGGAGCCCCAGTACTCTTTTTCATGAATAATGATGGATCCCTGAGGCTATGAATTGATTACAAGGAAATAAATGCTATTATAATAAAGATTAAGTATCCTTTTCCTCATATTGATGATTTATTTGATCAACTTCATGGAGACCAATACTTTTAGAAGATTGAACTTTGATCCGGATATCATCAGTTATATGTGAGGAACGAAAATATTTACAAGACAACATTTCAAACCAGTTATGGGCATTACATGTTTACAGTGATTCCTTTTGGACTGACTAATGCACCCTATATTTTCAAGGATTTAATGAATATAGTTTTCAAGGAATATCATGATAACTTTTTTGTGGTATTCACTGATGATATCCTGGTATACTCCAAAATCTCTGAAGACCATGAATATCACTTGAATATTATTCTTAAAACTCTTAGAAGAAATGAATTATATGGGATGTTTAGAAAGTGCGAATAATGGATTCAATACGTTTCTTTTCTAGGCCATATTGTCTCTATGGATGGAATCCTAGTTGATCCTGCAAATACAAAGATGATCCAAGATTGGCCTATGCCAAAAAACATAACCGAGGTACGCAATTTTATTGTCTTAGCAAGTTACTATTGGTGTTTCATTCAGAATTTTTCCCGACTGGCTAACCCACTAACTAAGCTCACACGTAAAGGAGTTAAGTTTGTGTGGACAAAAGATTGTATATAATTCTTTGAATAATGGAAAAGAATATTGGTCAATGCTCAAATTTTGACTCTCCCATTGGGAAGTGATGGATTTTTAATATACAGTGATGCATCAAAGAATGGGATGGGTTGCATACTTATGAAAAATGCTAAAGTTCTTGGTTATGCGTCAAGGCAGTTGAAGAATCATGAAATAAATTACCCAACACATGATCTTGAGTTAGAAGTTGTAATCTTTGCTCTGAAAATATGGAGACATTATCTTTATGGTGAAAAATGTAAGATATACACAGATCTCAAGAGTTTGAAATATATTTTCACACAAAAATAACTCAACATGAGGCAAAGAAGATGGATCGAGTTTCTCAAATATTATGATTGTTCAATACACTACCACCCAGGAAAGGAAAATGAGGTGGAAGATGCATTAAGCAGGAATGATCATGAACTTCTAACTCAAATGAGGATTGAGTGAGATCTTATATTCATGGATCTACTAAAGATGGACATGGGAATTGTTAAGGAAGGGAAAACATCTTTCCTCTTTAAAATGATTGCTAAAACATCTTTACTAGAGAAGATAAAAAGCTCTCAATCTGATGATGAAAAGAAACACAAGAAAATTTTTGCTGTTAATGATGGGAGATTGGAAGACATTGTGTATGAGGAAGGAGTTCTAAAGTTTGGGAAGTGGTTATGCATTCCATCAGTACGTGAGCTAAAAAGGGAACTATTAGACGATGATCATAGCTCAAATTTCTCTATACACCTGAGTAGCACAAAGATGTATAGATATATGAAAGAATGTTTTTGGTGGGATAATATGAAGCGGGAAATTGTTGAATATGTGTTAAGGTGTCTTTCTTATCAACAAGTGAAGGTTGAGAGACAACATCCTAGAAGAGTGATGCAACCTCTACCTATTCCTATGCGAATGTGGGATAACATTATGAGGTATTTTGTAATTGGACTACCGATGACACTTAGAAGAAATTATGCAATATGGGTAATTGTTGATCATCTCACAAAATCAGCACATTTACTTCCTATAAGAGAAGATTTTCCAAGTGAGCACCTGGAAGGACATTATATTAATGATGTTGTAAGACTTCATAGTGCTACTCTATCAATTGTGTCCGATCGAGATCCCTGGTTTACATCAATATTCTGGAAAATTCTCCAGAAGTCTTTGAATACTGATCTTCGTTTGAGTACTGCTTATCACCCCCAAACCGACGGACAGTCTGAAAGGACTATTCAAACTTTAGAAGACATTATGAGGTCATGCTCTCTTAACTTCCAAGGTATGTGGGATCAATACATTCCTTTGGTGGAATTTTATTACAACAATAGTTTCCATTATAGTACTGAAATGTCTCCATATGATGTATTATATCGAAAGAAATGTTGAACTTCAACTTGTTGGTATGAAGTTGTTGAGAGGAAACTTATAGGCCCGAAACTTATTGAAGATACCACAACAAAGGTGAAGACAATCCAATCCCTTATGAAAGCAGCCCAAAGTAGGTATAAGTGTTTTGAAGACAACCAGAGAATGGATTTGGAATTCCAAGTGGGAGATCATATCTGTCTAAAAGTATCTCTATGGAAGGGTGTCCTAAGGTTTGGTAAGAAATGGAAACTGAGCCCCAGGTACATCGGACCATTTGAAATTATGGAAAGAATCAGAGTTGTAGCTTATCGTTAAGCATTGCTGCTATGTCTCTCCAAAGTCAATTATGTATTCCATGTGTCATTGTTGGATAAATACATGACAGACCCAATGCATGTACTCACCTATGATGAAATAGAACTGGAACCTAATTTTTCATACTGTAAAGAGCCTATCGAGATCCTTGACACAAGGGAGCATGTATTGAGAAATCGGATGACTCCTCTAGTAATAGTTTTTTGGAAAAACCAGAATATGGAGGATGAAATATGGGAACCAGAGGATGTTATGAAAAAGAAACACCCACATCTTTATGGTGGAATTTATACATAAAATTTTGAGGAAAAATATTTTGAAGGAGGGAATAATATAACACCCCAAACTTTTTATGGTATGTTCCTCTTAAATACTTTATATTCATTAGATAGACTATATTTCATAAAGCACTATGTCTTTTTGGAAACAAATGATTATAGGAGAAAGTTATATGATATCCATTAAACATAAATTTTCCACTTCTATGTTTTCAATTTCGAAAAATAGTTATCTAGAGTTATGACCAGTAAGTCATTTGGAGTCTAATAGAACCAACTTGATATTTTGATGAATAGTAAAATACCTTTATTAATAATAATATGACCCTTATAAATAGTAAATAATGAAAATATTTTATTTTATTAAGGTAATAAGATAATGATATGTCAATTAACTTTTCAATGTGATATAGAACTAATCATACCTTTAAAATTGTTATTACTTGAATTAACTATGATTTTAATTAAAAATTAAATTAAAAATACTAAAAACTTATTTTCAAAAAATGGAGTTGATTTTTGAATTTTGCAGATCAAAAAATGTTTAGGGTGAATTTTTGGGATTTTTCTAACATATTTGAATTTTCATGAATAGTAAAAATATAGTTTTGAGTTTTCGGTTCCTTATTGACTTCATAATGATATAATAATTAAATATAAAAGGGTGGAAGACATTTTTATAGTAAATTATTTCATTACGTGTTCTATGTGGATAAAACCATAGGGAAATACCATGGTCAAACCCATGGTTTTGCAAAAACCACTAATGAGGTGTCCCTTTTAATTAATAAAAAACCCCCACCTAATTACTATAAATACCCACTCACCCCCTTCGTTTTAATTAATTCCAAACTCCTTATACTCAATTATATGGTATTATTAACTCCCTAGGAGTCCTCCCAAGGTATCCACAAACCCCTAAGGTCCCAACCTTCATGTTTTGGGAGTTACTCTAAAAGGTAAGTGAATTAACCACCCTTCTATTTTATTAAAGCTTTCATTTTATGTTTTATCTTTTATTTTAAAATTTATTATGTTGTGATATTTTTTTCCATATTACCCTTACTACCTATATTATTTAATATTGTAGAGATACCCTCTTTATCTCATCAAACTATTTTATTAAATTTTAAGTGATGCCGTTAGGCTGCCGAATTTTCATAAGAGATTTCTCATTTTTATTCTTCTATTTTGAGTTCCTTTATTTCTAATTATTTACTCACATCACTTAATCCAAATTCTATTATAATTAATTTAACTTATATGAAATATAATTATATTATTCTAATGGAATATTTCATCATCGCCTCTTTTCCTCCGACTCTTATACTTAAAATGAAAACACTGCCCGAGATGTGTTAATTTATCATATTAAAGGACAACAAGTTATTAATATTCATCACCATATTCAATTCTGGCCATGAAACTAGATTTTCATTGAACTAGATAAAAATATATTTATTTCATCTCATTAATGTTATGGAATCCCTAGACACTAATAATATGGAATAACAATACAAAACAAGTTCATTGTGCACAAAACCGCCAAGCTAAATCCAAGCGTTTATCAATAACTTTTAACTAATGATTCATCCTCAATTATATAACCCAGAATAATTATAAGATCATTTATATATTTTTAATGTCACTAATAATATTTATTAAAAATTCTTTATGTTTAACCACATTTCAAATGAACTTCAGTTCATGAATATAAGTAAAACCAAGGAAGAAAATGCTTCCAAAACAATAAAATTGAACCTCTTAAACCCCTAAAAAAGGCCATTAATGAACCTAATAAGGTTATAATAAATCAATTAAATGTATAGGAGGTTATCGAATTATTAATTAATTAAGAAAAATTTTATTATTCAGGTCATCAAAACAAGTGAAGAACACACTCAAGAATAAGGTAAGGTGTTTCTCATCTCACATTCATTTCTGTGAGATTTTCATTATTCACCACTTATTTCATGTATGTGGAATATGTGTATTGACATCTGATATATAATAACATGATTACCTTTATATTAATGCTATTCAATGATTCATTTGATGGTTAATATGTTCTGTTCATACGATTCGGCTGATTACATTGTTGTAAGGGACTTTGTCTCAAATACCATTTTGTTCTGACTAACTTTTTATTGTGCACCTAATAATCCTTATGTGGTGTACTTGCTACCCATTTTAGACCACCATTCATCTAAAATTATATATCTATTAAATATCTATAATATCATATTACAAATTTGCTTATTGTCTAAACCATATACCATTTTACATACGGTGTTTATTTGGAAAGATATTTAACTATGGAAATATTGATGAATCTGTATTCTCTACTCTATGCAGATATTGAAAATGAATATTTATATTATATTAAATCAATGTATAAATAATTATTTGGACTTACAGTGGAGATCGGGGCCTTCTATAGTCCCTCGATGCATTGGTAGGTCTCATGAGACAAATCAGTTGGCGACAAACCCTTCGAGTTTGTTTCCAAGAATCAGACGGGTTTCTACCCACAGAACTAAACCGTTTTAACAATATTATGGTCTCATGTTCTAGATACATGACATCCAATTAATAATCAGTATCTCTATTAATTATCATTTATTACTATCCATGAGATTTTCACTATGATAAAATCTATGGATGTAATTTTAATCTCTGTTTATTAATGGTGAGAGTCTTTCATTTATTCACAATGCCATATTGACTACGTCGAATTGATTATGATTTAGGTATTATTATTTTTTTCTTCCACTATTTTTAACCCTTACTAATCATTTGATCTCACCCCTTTCAGTGTATACCTTAAACAGGTGATGAAGAGGAGATCATTTTTTGAGTTCATGTGGATGTAGTTTTTCATTTTTGTTTTGTATTGTATGTTGTAACATTTTCCAATGTAATTTGAGTTACATCTATGTGTCTTGTTTCTTCATGACTACTAAACTGATCATTATTTGGGATTTTCATTCCTTCTAACCATGATAATATAACAATTAATACCCCGACTCTGGTCTAGAGGGGTCGGGGATAGATCTTTTGAATAGACATAAAAATCATATCAACATGCTTCTAGATTTATAGATTGTCACAACCTGACACAAACATAATAATTTTTTTAATAACTTAATTATATTTAGTCAAGTTGACGAGTTTCATTCCAAGGTGTTTTTTTAATTTAAATTTTTTATGTTTTCTGCCTAGCCACATGGTTGGCATATGGTTATAAGAAAATGTGCACTAGGAAAGTGCAAACCCTGTGTCTTGGACATTGGAACTATCCATGGTACATGGCTAGGAACACAAGCTTGATACCCTCTAGGTAAACAATGCATCCCAATTTCCTATTAGATAGAGTTGACCACACAATTGCGACATAGTCTATCAGACTGTGTGGGAAAACCGTGTGTCCTTCCATCTTTCCAAAAAAATTATTATTGTTATTATTAATAATTAATTACTACTACTACTATTTTTATTAAGGTTATTTTTATTATTATTAAGGATATTATTATTATTATTATTATTTTAAGACCTGAAATGAGGTATACACCTACCCCTCCCAATCATCTTGACACCACACCAATAAAGGGGATTCTGGTATACACCTATCCTCTCTCCACCTCCTTCGTCAACTGATTATCCCCTAGATTTCCAATGTGATCACCTCCATTTGGGTTTTCTTCTTAAACTCTTCCCCCATCTTCCTCTATTTTTTGGGTTCCACTCACTCTATCTCTCTAAAGTGGTGGATGACCCATGGTAAACCCTAACTTAATTTTGGGTGTTTCTCATGTTGATTCTTGATGTCTACGGTCTGTGGGTCTCATTGAGGAAAGTTATATCCATCGTCGTTGAAGGAATTTGGTTCACCGTTAGTTTTGGGTATTTTTCTTCTATTATTAATCTTTATCACAATTTTAATTAGGGATTTCATAATTCTTTATCTTATGGGTTTTTTTCTATTGACTTTTGGACCACCACCATGAAGGAAACATACAAACAAAAGAATAGGTAAGGAATATATATATATATCCACTTTGTACATATTCTCTCATGATGAGGGGAATATCTACACTAAAACTAGGATTATTTATATATTTATTTACAAATGAATGTAAGTGTAAAAGGTGTTTCTCTTTCTTCAATGTACATATTTAGGGTGGATTCAGATTTTCTTCATTAAAGGAAGCATGTTATTAGGTAGGTTCCCCATGGATAACTCTTTAGTTTGAATTGTTTGACTACTTCAGTGTTTAAAAAGTGTGTTATTATTATTATTTGATATTAATATGCTATATAAAATTGGTTATTCCACTTGGAAATAATTTTCTTTTGTATACAATTATTACCTAAGATTCCCCATGGGTTTTGATATTAATAATATGTTTTTATTCTTGTTTTGGAATGAAATGTGTTTTCATAAGATGATGAGGCCTAGTTGGAACTTTTATTTGTTTTATAAAATTGAGAAAGAACTCTTAAGAAAATACCATTTGATTTAGAAATGTGGTTTGTGTGATAAATATGTGGTTTGTATTATATTATTCATGAAAGAGACTTGTTATTGGTTTGTGTGTGACATAAAAGTGGTTGAGCTTAAAGTGGGAGTTCATATATGAGACCGGTAATGTTATTTTTTGTAAAGAAGGTGATATATATGTATATTATATCTTGATAAAACTCACTTATATTTTAATTGTTAGGGATAGACATAGGTATATAGGTAGGAGCCTTAAGTACACATGTTGCACTAGTTGAGATTCCTCTCTAGCTAGTATCCATTAGTATATAACCTAAATACTTTTGAGACATGATCCTTAGTCATTATAGCAAGGTTTTAGTTGAGTGTTATGGAAGTGTTTGACGATATCTAGAATCGGTAGACATTGATTATCTGTTAGTATTACAGCTCTATCTTAGGCCTTCTCGAGTAACACCCTAGATCCCATGAAACATGTTTTATATGTAAGCTATATTCCTCTTTTTTCTGGTATCTTTATAAAGTGACACCCCTTCTTTTCATTCCGTATTAAATTGAATATTCTAGCACATGTTATATTTGATATGAATTTATTGAAATTCCTTTTCATTATTTTGAAACTACATTGGAAATGTATTGAAAAATTTCCTTCTTTAAAAATGGAATCTTATTACTGGTTTTTGAAAATAATGACAACCCCATTTTTATTCATATTATTTTCAAACTAGGATTATTGGATTTATTTTTAAACACAATTCATCGGTATTAATTTATTCAGGAATGACTACAGAGTTTTAATACACATTATTATACCTTTAACTTTATTTTATGCTTTCGGTGCAACTCCTGGCTCAATCTTGGTCTCCATGGAGTGATATTGGTTTAGTTGGAGGAAAACCATGAGGTCACATAGAGGTATGTGTGGTAGTTATTTAAATATTTTCTAATTATAGGGTTTAATTTTTTACACTATTTTTATTTATTTATTTATTTATCTGTCATTTATGGGATAAATAATTTCCAACTGGCTTTTATCTAATTCCTAACACTATTTTCCAACCTATGAGGATTTGGAATGCCTCTCTGCACGTATTGTTGGCCATATTGGGTGACCAATATTGAGTAGACCCGAGGTGTTTCATAAAATAATGGTATCAGAGTAATTAGAAATTATTTTTTGGGGATTTCTAGTAGTACCAATATATGATTTTCACAATTCAAGTGATAATTCATAGGTAGGTTCTTTATCACCAGCAATTCCGAAGGATTATTAAATTCCTTGGGTGTTTTGAGAATAATTTTACTCAAAATTAGATATTGGAACTATGATGTTTGGATTTTTTTTTTATTTTTTGTGCATTTCTGGTTGGTTTTAAGAATTTAGTGGTCATCTTGGAGGGATCTAGAGGATGCATGTTTATTGTGACCAGTATAGAAAACCATGACCATGACATGTGTATTCCTCTATCAACCTCCAATGTGCTCACCCAATTCGAACATGACCTACCAAACCATCAGAGAAATCTTTGTGTAGCAGTTGTTCTTTTTTGGTTATTAGAATTTTGATCCATGGGTATCTGGTCACTTTTGTTTGTTATGGGTGTCAGTTTACATTTTTTTAGGGATTTTTTTCTTGGTATTTAAATTTTTTTCTGGTTTATCAAGGTTGAGATTTTAAAATGTAAAACATTGTAAATTGTTTAGAATTTTTTTTGATTTGGAAACATAATTATTTTGGAAGAGGATTCATTTTGGGTTGTTTTTTGAGGTTTTTAATAAAGTTTTGTAAAATATGAAATGAATGATTTTTGGGAATTTGGAAATTTATTTCTATAATGATAAGATTAATATTTTAAAATTGGTTGGGAATTTGAAATATTGGTTGTATGTTTTGTTTTGGAAAATGAAGATTATTTTTTGACCCTTGGTATCACTATGAATGATCACATATATATTTGGATGTATATATGTGATATATTGATGTTTATTTTTGTATGTTGATGGGTTCTTAATTGATAATTAGGATATATATTTATATGTGAGGATTTGGGGAATACAAATGGTGCATAATTAATCTCTAAATTCTATTATGTTTTCTAAAAATGGTTTTCAAAATGGGGGATTTCAAAATTTAAAAAATTTAGTGGGAAATTGTTTTCTTGTTTTATTTTCATGATTGGAGTCATATTTCATGGGATTTTTATTTTGACATGATGAAAATGTGGTTCCAATGGTATTTTGAATATGGATTTTTGATTTTTGATTAAAGTGTAGAATTTGGAATTCTAATTCATTTTTATTTGGTTTCTTATTTCTTTTCCATAGAGTATGCCCCAGAAAAGTCCTTATGAGGAGTGGGAGGCCATTCCTTAGAATGTATTCCTGTTTCATTCAGTGTGGTCACTTCAATCACAAAAATAGGTTTTGTGAGTGGTGTTTCCAAATTAAAAGTTTTTAGTTAAGCATTATCAGCTTCTAACTATGTTGTAGAAGATTATTCAAGAAATAAAGGCTCCATCCACAGGTCTTGGAGTAAATATCTTCATCTAGTAAAAAATATATAGGGTGTTGTGGATGTTGACCCAAAATATTTTTCTAAGAAATTGTAGAGGAAACTATTTAAGCGTCTACTTTCATTGGCTTTATGATTTTGAAACTTCTTGTTGGGAGATATTTTTGGCCTAGTTTTATTGGTATTTATGTGGTAGTTCCTTAGAGAGGTAAACTCTTGAACATTTATCCTTAATTTGGGATTTTTTTAGGTGATACCTATTTGGAGAATCCAGAATTTGGGGAATTATGAATCCTGATCTAATTTGGTTCCTAGTTTAAGCTTCCTTGATTGGTAACTTTTTTTATGGATGGTACTCTGTTGAGTATTACTTATTGTTCAATATCCTCACTAGTTAGTTCCACAATGGTGTGGAGACCCACTACATGTTTCGTCGATGTCTTCTCTTAATATGGTCAGGTGTGATATGGGATGTTAATAGGTCACACCATTTTTAGACACTTTTTCAGTATTTTTATGTTATTTTAGTTTGGTAAATTAAGGTTTTTTCATAAACCTAAAATGGTCGGGAGGCCACTATAGATGAAGACAATGGTGAGATTGGTTTCCAAGTGTTCTTGATAGGGAGTTTTATTGTTTTATCCCTTACTAACCCCAGTTAGTGTGGTTCATAGATATTGGGAAATGGGTCATGGGACGAGTGCTCTTAGAGATCCCAAAAAAACCATGATGGATTTATTTATTGATTTCTGTGTTATCGGTTGGGGTGTTACTTGTTTTGTGTTTATGTTTGGGGATGTGAGTTCCTCACTATTAGTATTTTATTTGGTAGTTTGAGTCATTGGTCCTTATTAAATTTTTTTATATTGATATGGTTCCTTAAAGATGATCTTACCATATTCTCTAGGTGTTTGAATTTCAGGTTTTGGGTGGAAGGTGAGTTTTTGGTTCTTAATCAGCCAGGGGTTAGTGTTCTATTTTTGGGTTTTGGCTTGTTCATGTATTGGTTAGTAATGTATTTTGGGACATTCTGTGGGATGAAAGAGTTGTGGTGCGAATAATTATCCCACCATGACCCTAAATTATTAATTATATTTAGTAATTTAATTTTATTTAGTCATTTTATTGAGTTTTGGGCTGAGTTGGTGTTTTTTAATTTAAATTTTGGATGTTTTCTGCCTAGCCACACAGTTGGTGCACATTTGGGTAAACCCTATGTTAGCATAGTGAGAACTATGTAACCCTATCAGTGGCACTATCCAAGGAGAATGTCTTGGAGCATAGGAGTGTGACCATCCAGGTAAAATGTGAGGCCCCTTTTGTTTTAGTATTTTAGATCTATCATTTCCATATTTTACCACACCTAAGATCCCATGACACCTATTTAACACATATATTACATTCCCCATTTTTTGCATCATTATAAAGTAATAACACTAATTTTCATTCCATATTAAAATAATTGTTCCACCACTGGTTAAATTTTAATGGAATTTATTAAAATTCCTTTTGTGCTTTTGGAAATGTAATTCAAAATGGGTTTTTGTTAAAAATGGAACCTTGTTACATGTTTTTAAATAGAATGAAAAAAAATATTTATATATTTTATTTTCAAACTAGTGTGATTGGATTTATTATTAAAGGTATGTCATAGGAAGTAGTTTATTCAAGCATGCCTACTGATTTTTAATACTCAGGCCTATACCTCTATATTTTTTAGCTTTCAGTGTAGCTTTTGGATCAGTCTCGATCAACTTGGAGTGACATTATTCTAGTTGTAGGTGACCCAGGAGGTCACTAGAGGAACATATGGTTGTTTATTATATATTTTATTCTACTAGTGTTTAATTTACTATTATTTATTTATTTTAATATTTATTTTTCTTTCATTTAAAGGAGAAATTTTTCCCAAATGAGTTTTATCTGTAGCCCGATAGTAGTTTCCATCCGAAGAGGCTCAGGAACACCTCTCAAGCCTTATTGTGGGAAGGATCGAGTGATAAGTTTGGGGTTGACCTAAGTCAGTTTGTGACATTGATTAATTTGACATTAACATCCTTTATTCTCAATAAATTGATGCGTCTATAGAACCATGAAAAAACAATCCCTAGGATTGTGAACACAAACTTAATGTCTTAATAAAATGATTATAATAAAACATAGAATAATAATAATAAATTTAATATACATGAATAATATTCTGAATCAAGTATTTAATAAATTTAATTTGATTATTTTAGTGTTTAAATTAATGTTCTAAGTGACTCAAGACCCAAGGTTCAAAAACTCCCAAAAAAACCCTCTTTTTATTTTAGGTTATTCTTTTTCTATTTACCTCTATTTTTTATTTCACTTATTCACATGAACTTCTTATATATATATATATATATATTTCCGAAATATAACTAATTTTTTCCTTTGTTTTCTAGGGATGTAGAAGTTTTCTCAAGTGTTCTTTTTAATTAGTCCTTTATAGAAAAACCAATTAAATAGATCTTTGTTCCCTTATTCATTTTCATCTGTCACTATTTTTAATTATTTTTTATTTCATGATTTAGAAAAAATAACCATTTTATCGATAAAAATCCAATTTCATTTCTAGTTTTATGGAAAAAAACAAATTTCTTACCTTCTTTATATATTCTTTTCCCTTTTTTAAAAAACATACTTTTAGAGGTTAATTTCTATAACTATTTATCTACCAATTTATTATATTATTTTCATTCACCCGAGTTTCATATTCATGAATTTTATTTATTTATTTATTTATTTAAGAATATCTAAAATTCCTTACACCTTATTTTGTTTATAATCCTTTTGATTCCTCATTTTTTATGATCTATTATATAATTATGCAAATAATTCCCTTATCAATGGTTTTCTCATAGTTATGATTTTCATGATTTAATTACTTATGGAACACATATTCATACGCATTTTTGGTTTGATAGGTTCAACTAGAATTATGCACTACCCTAATAAATTATGTAATGCTTACATTTTACGAGATACTATATATGGTGCAAGGGTCATTAACCTGATACATTATGTTATGATGACTTGGAAGTAATCCTATACTTCTGTAATTATTAAATGTTTTATCATTGTTCCATATTATTTTGATTCCATGATCTTATGATATATTTTATTCTTCCATTTGATCATATATGATCTTTTCTTCTCTTATATCATGTTATTACAATAGAATGATATGTTATGTTTCATATTCATGATTATTCCCTTACTGGGCTTTATAGATCACCATTTTTTATGTATGACCATAGGTTATCCTATATACTAATAAAAGTTATGTGGTATTTTAGATCATGTTATAGATATTAAATTAAAAACAATAAGGTTCTTATCAAGTTAATGTGTTATGTATCCAATATCCTAAAAACACCAGACTTTTATAATTTTGGTTTTGTGTTTATTAATTTTTTTAAAAAATCATGAAATAATATTCATATAATAATCAGGTTTCTATATGTACTAGACACAATACATAATTATTATACATAATACCAAATTCTCATACCTCAACTAGAACGTATTCGTTCCATTTACATGTAACATGCACCATTCACGAGTACCCATCATACAAAAAACTAGAAACCAACACACTCAATGTGTAATTATGAACATTAATAGAACTTTGTAATGTTTTTATAAAGTCTTATCAACAACATTCATCTATCCTAAATCCTGAATCCATACTCCTTGACCTCTATATGCAGTTACTCATGATGTCATCCATAACATCCATAGTTGTGTATCATGTATACTTTAATTAATAGAATGTGCCAATGGATCCTATTTATTTATTCTATTCACTTATCCCAATCCTACCTTGGATTCTTGATTTTGACTCAAACCATGTCCTCCTGCTAACTATGATATCTTTTACCAAGCCACTCTCAATGCCCCATCTGAATTCATACCTTCTACTCCTCAGGTGGTTGATCATACTGGGCTCAGATATGTCATGTATTCTTGTATTGGTAACATCATAATGAATACACACTTCAAATTGGATACATAGGTCCTATACATTGGCTTCCCTACTAGACATCCTCAGGTTTTCACTTCTGAAATCTATTATTTACGCTAATTAACTTACCTAAAACTACTATCTTACTAGGATTTATATCATTATTTGGGATTTTCTCGGTAATATAATCTTGATTCACCACCTCTAAAAACATGTCCAATCTAAATATATTCACATATACCTTGATGGAATATCAAAGTATATCCTCAAATCACATTACCTTGGATATCACATCCCATTCAATGCTAATAATAAACAAAAAGATGATGTAAAAATAAAAATTTAGTTCCTAACTAATGTCACCCCATGCATTTGGTGTATGTTCCCTCGGCTTGATCCTCCCTTAGTAACTCACCAAAAAGAGCTTGAAGAACATTACCCAGAATTACTTCAAATTCATTCCATTGTATCTTTATTCCTATACGAATATATATCACAATCATTTCACTGTTCCCTTGAGAATATATTTCACTAGGTTCACTCTCTTACTAGTTGGAATCTTATCTAATTTAATATTATCTCCAAAAACTAAATCTTGTTCTTAGTTGTCTAAGGACCCCCCTCTTTCTAGAAAAGATGAGGTTACTATTTCAAGAATACCCACATGATATATTTTATGGACCGTTAATATCCCTATACAAAATTTTCAATTCTATTTATATTCAATACCAAGATCACCATATGATGATCATGAAACCACTCTTTGATAACCTTTAGTTAATGAAGATTATTTTCCTTCCATATAACCATTAATAAGGAATCATGATTGTCTCTGCCATCATGGGACTTGTCTGGTGCTCACCTTAGTGACACCACATCCCTACCCTCCCAACACTACAATGGAGGTCATCAGGGTGGAATCTCATTGAGAACCAAATACCATAATGAAAACATATAAAACATACCAAATATCCAAAATTGGTAATGCTCTAATAATTTCATCTCACTAGAACATACAATTCCCTACCTCTACCCAAGTCCTATATCATCCATCCTCATGAGCCAGCTTACCCATTTCTGGGATAGATACTACACACAATGCAAACTCATAGGATCCAAATACCCAATAACACCACAAATCACAATTTTATTATAGTTGAGTATAATTACACCAATAATATTTATGTTAAATCACCATATAGGTATTTTTTGACATGTTAAACAACTAAATCCATTTTCTATATCTAAAACAGTAACGAAAATTAGGAACATGTATTTTATGTGATCCTTGTGCACCTATCATGTCTCATGAGTACCACCTATTTCCTATTAGGAATAATATTTAGAATCATAAATCAATAAAATTAAATAAAATATTTATCCAAGTTAAATTTATTAACCTAAATCCTTAAAACCAAAACAAAAATCATAGTTTCCATAGCCACATGGACTAAAGCCCGTACTTATGCTAGCCATGAACATAATATAATGTCCATCCAAAGTCTCAACACAACCCTAACTACTATATACAATTTCATTAAAAAATAACTTCTTGGTATAACTTCACATCAACCTACACTAATACAAATTTATAGCATCCCCAACATAAGTTGCTAGAAAAAACACTAGATATAGTAATAATAACCATAGGTACACCTCTCTATAATCCAGAGGATGATGACTATCAATAGGGGTCTAAGAGGTTATTATGGGGTGACTATAAACTATTTAATAATAGATGACAATAAATTGTGGAAGTAAGATAAGTAATATTCAACAAGATATAGAAATAATAATGAAACAGAGAACATGCCAATGGTTATAAAAGAGTAAATTTTAAAAACCATACCTATCACAGAAGACATAGATGGATCACTCATAGACCGATAACATAAAAAAAATTTCAAAAAAATAAAAATAAATGAAACCCCCTTGATTTACATTAAGGATTCACCATCTCAAGATACATCAATTAAAATACATCCCACAAATCCATAATATCTTTGGAAATTACACTATAGCCTTTAAGCCCTTTCCCCTATCACTTTCATGATATATGAAGTCTGTAAATATCATGGAGTCCCTGTAAAGGGTGTGAGTATGAACTCAGTATGCCTCCACCAATGGTGTCCCTAGACAATATCTATATGAATATGAGTGTATCCAAAGTGAAAGTTTTAATAACAAAAAACCACTCAACCCACTCAATTCATGCTTATCCTACCACGAGTGAGCCTTTAACTATATATAATAGTACTATAGTGGGATGAGGTACCCATTTTATCTCATTCTTTATGTTCACGAGGCCTTCTTACCAAATGAATACCCCATGGAATTACATGCCATCCCATGAAAATTGTAACTATCATAATCCATCAATGATTCACAATAGCACATCCAAAACCCAAAACACATGTACTATAGTCCTTAGACTTCTTTACTAACCACTAGCACCAGAACCCAACAAAACCCAAGGCATAAAGACACCCAACATTATCTAAGACCAAAATATCAACCCCAATGTACCCAATATATAAAACGAGACTCCCTCCCGCAATTGGTGATCTTAATCACCCACAAATATTACAGTGTGACCTATGACATATCCCTCCTACGAAATGATTTTCCACACCATCAAACAAAATATACTCAATCTATGGAGTATATAACCAACAATCACCAACAACATACAACCATGGGCCATTTTTTCAACCTCAACCACCACCCACAACTATATTAGTCACCACTTATGGGAAACCAACACTCTATGACAACCAATTATTGGTGTTCAACACCACTCACCTGATAAAAATATATAAAAAATGACACCCATATCGATACATCAGTTCAATAAAAAACATGTAATCCAATACGATCCACAAGTGAAAGGATTCCTAAACAATATAATGGTCCATGACCATGAAATCACATAACATCAACCCATATTAGTTATTAGGCACACATAAATGATGAAATACCCATAGGAAAAACCCTACGTACCCTAGAGATAAAAGATGATTCTAATTTTGGTATCTCACATGAACATACTCTCACATAAATTTTATAAAATTATTAAACAATAGTACAACAAATGAAGGCTCTAGGAACCACATACTTAGTAGAGGGAGGGATCTACATGTTGAATCCCATGATCTGATTCAAACTGATGAGGAAAAAGTTATAAAACTATATAAACATCCCAAAATATTTTTATTAACTGAAATTTATAATAATGAATGAAAATAAAAATAAAGTGAATAACTCTTATGGAGTATTATCCTTAGTTGTGGAGACCCCTTGTGACATTCAGAACCATTAACTAGTGATTGATGACTGTGATCCACTCTTGTGATGAGAAACAATGAGAGGGGGGGGGGGTTATGATCAATCTCATATTCCAAAGAGGTAAAATAAGACCCCCCCATTAATAAAAAAATTAAATCAATTATTTAATTTATTTTTTTTAAAACCCATGAAATTCACAGGGCACCTGACCCCTTTTCCTAGGTACCCAGAGGGCATTGACTACTTGCAATACACCAGGTACTCACACAAGGTTCATTGGGTGACTGGTGGACCCCACAGGGTTTCCCACTCCCTTGTCCATTCTATTGGGTATGTAATACTAGGCCACTGGGTACCTTGTTCCCTCTACCTTTAAAAGACAAATTTCAACAACTAGGACAATATCCTAATCCAGAAATTTAGTCCTTCAATCTCTCCAACATTTTAATATACATAAATACAATGTATTAACCAATATCATGTTTAAATTATCTCACCCAAAAATTCAGGCTATTACAAATTATACAAATAAACCATGTAGGATCCTCTCCAAAACCTCTCATGTGAATGTGAAAAAATAATACTATTTCTGTAGTTAATAAATAGTTAAACCAACTCATCACTAATTCTGTATCAACTACCACTCATCCTAACCAAGGACTACTCAATTAATTCTCATATACTATACAATAAGGTAATATTAAGAGTATATATGGTAAATTTTCCCTGCAACCTCTCCTCAAGTCTCTTAGTTTCGATCACACCCCAATGTCTTATGTCTAGTGAAACCATTCCTTATACATCCACATAACCCCAACTACACCACCACATCACAACCATAACCACATACCACAACGACATCTTCAAAAATAATTCCACAATCCATATCACTAAAAAACAACCATACATCACATCCTCATCACAGTAGGGAAATTACAACATGGAGGATGTCAACCTCATGACCTCATCATTATATTTAATTACCAACCTTTCATCCATTTCAAAACTGCTTCATTGTAATCCATATACATACAACCCAACCACATGATATTATATACTGTATATGTATATCATAATAATTATTCATTAAAAACACTACTAGATCTAGAATGTTAGAGTGGTGGGGAGGGGGGTAATAAATTATCTATATCACCTTCATCCAATATATTTTGGAAAATACTCAAAACCCAAAACCTCCTATAGTCATCGGTAATGTTTGTTGAATTAGTTCATGGTATGTAATAAATAATATAAAATACATAGGATATATAAAAAACCACACAATCCTAACCAAAGGGTTGAGCCTCAATGAATTTCACTTATTATGATGAACTGTAACAACGAATCTATCACCCTCATTACACGTTGAAAACTACTACCAAATCTTTCACGACACAAAATAACCACAACAAAACTACAACCATCCCCATAAAAATTACAACTTCCCATTTAATCACATCATTAGAAATACTATATTATCCATTTCCAACTATATTACATTCATTATGACATACTTTACTTCCATGAATTAATATTTTAACCATCAATCATGATTTTATGTTTTATTAATTCATTTAATAATTTCTTTTCTGTTATTATTTTTAGCATAACTCATTCCCATTATTAATTTCATTATTTTATCACCACCACACATTACCAAGAAACTATGAAATAACCTAAAATAGATTCTCCAAACATTGTATAAACCTTCACTTGATACTATGTCAACAATCACAATAGTCACTTCCATGATCGCCAAAACATCATCTACTTCCCCTCCACATATTCAATACCACTGACACAAAAATATCATGTCATCACCCCAAAACACAACCACAGTAAGGATACCTATACAAATACATTAGTAAACAATTCCAAATACCATATTAAACAACATCAAACAAACTGTTTTAATTGTATTACCATATTAATTCGGTACATTATGTTTACCCGATATTAATAAAAATTATATATTTCTGTAACCCCATTTCATTTCTATATTTAAGTGTTTAGAAAAATTTTAAAGGTGAATATTATATCAATAGAAAGAAACCAATGTTTTAAAATAACACATGTCCTTCACCATTCAATAATATATAGTCAATAATATAGAAATTCATAAAATAAAATAATTTCAAATATTCCCTTCCAATTTAGTTATTCTGAATCATTATTTTAAATTGGTTAATTATAACCATCTACCCCTTCAAAAATTAGGAATGACAATTCCACATTATTAAAAAAATAGATAAGAGAGAGATCTAAAATCCACTACATTAATTGATACTTCAAAAAACACTGCATAAGAATGATAAGAAACCCTTGACCAAGCACCTCTAAAGTCACAAGGATCCACTAAATAACCAATTACGGATGACTATACATTAATATAATACCAAACTTTACTAAAAACGAACCAATACCACTTCCAAAATACTCCTCAAAATTAAATAATAAGAGTTAATGAATGAAGAGAGGATGATAACCACACCTTAGATCATAGGATCTCAATCAAACATATCGAAGGAAAAATAACTAATAAAGGATGGAATAAGTGAACCTCAGACAAACCATGAGATTCATAAGATTTAATTGAGGTTTATGTAATTGTAATGAATTTTATAAGAAAATAAAATTTATAATAATTAATATGAAAACTAGCATTTTTAATTTTGGGATTGGTGAAACAATAATGTTTTATTAATAAAAAATTCATAGTGTCATCTCCCCAGATTAGGGAGGGGGTTGATGGACCCCTTCTCTCCCATCTCTCCCCTTCTCGCTTTCATATCTGCCTAGGGTTTCCCTGTGAAACCCTCCACTGCGGGGTCCGCAGTGCATCTTTGCATAGTTTACTCCACTTTATCCTCTCTATTCACCTTTTCTAAACTTGTTTCTTCTTCATGATCATCATGGTGGTGTGACTCTATCAGTGCAAGTATCTCGAGTAGTTTTGTTGTTCTGGAAAAGGTGTCGATGTGGAAGCCCCGACCGCTTCGGACCTAATCTAATCACATCTTCCACCGTGCCTATCCTAGACAGATATAAATTTATAGTAATATTTGGTTTTGGATTATGTTTTGGTGGTCAAGGGTTTTTCAGGTGCCCCTATGTTGGACTTCTCTTTTATTTTGATTCAGTTTCATTCTCTCAGTGCTGTTGTCATTTGGAGAAATCAGCTGTTTTTATCCCTGCTCTGACCTGAAGTTCCTATTTTCCTCTCTGAGTTGGATCTGGAGTGATGGTTCCTTATAGGTTTTAGGAGGCGAGTTTGGTGGTAAATGGTGTTCCTTGAATGGAATGTCTCAGTTTGGTTCTTTGCTGTTTTGGATTTTCAAACCTCTTCCTCATTGTTTTGCCTAAGGTCTGTTACTTCTTCTATAGTGATGGTTTTGTTTTTGTGATGACTTTATCAATCCCTGACAGTCTCTAGAGACTGGTGTGAGGTTCAAATGCTGACGATGATGGTGGTGCTTGGACGGTGATCTCAATTGTGGGCTTTCTTTTGAAGAAGGTACTTTCATTTTATGTTTCTGGATTTAGTGTTTATTTGGGTGTGGTGATGGATTTCGACATCAACGGTCGACGAGATTGAAGCTACCACAGTGTGGGTTTTTTCTATGATGGGATCTGTGTTGGGATTATCTAAAGTGGTGTGGCTCCAGTGGGGATAGATGACGACGATGGTGAAGTTGTTTACCTAATTATGATAGTAGGAGGATGATGATGTGACCATATGATGTGGGTGCCTCACAGTTCATAGTCACCTTGGGGTTGGCATTTGAATTTTGAAAATCAAATTTCATATCTGTTTTTTTGTTCTTTGATCCCGCCTGATTTTTTTTGTCACCACTCTACATTAAAGCGGAATTTCATAAAATCAAATAAAAATATAAATTTCAGTATAGTGTGATCTCCCCAAATATAAAATAGTGTAGCTCTTTAAAGTAGATATAACTAAGGAAGGATACAAAATAATTTGGAACTTTATCTTGAAATGATTTAATCTCCAATGATCACATTATAATCCTCAACATCAACTTCAAACCAGAGAACCCATCAAAAAAACATGGAACAACATACCCACCATAGTGCAATGGTCAAAAAAAATATAATAATCAAGGAAATATATAACAAAGTATTATATGATATAATGATCATCACTTGGAAGAAATGAACCTTTTGTAATATTGAAATAGAAGTACCTAATGAATCTACACCATATACCCAGAACAATCACAATGGAAGAAACAAAACCCATCCAACCATTGGCACACTAAAATTTCATTGATCATGATCCAAATATAACACATTACATCATTTCGTATCATTATTAACCATGGTGAAGCACACCCTGCTGCAACAACCCTCTATCCTAGCACACCAACCTTTACACAATATCTTTGGTGATGATGAAATATACTCCTATTGAATTTTTTTAGCTAAATTACATTTATTATCTATTAATTGACTCAAAATCTCCACCCAGCATCCCCAACACCTAAAAATTTAAAAGTGAAGGATACATAGAAATACAGGTATCTATACATATTTATTGAATATATTGCTTAGAAATTTCTCATATATTAAATATATTACATATGTTATGCTAGTTTTTAAGTTTAGGTCATAACAAATTTCATGCAATGGATTATTTAATATCTAAAAATGACATAATAGAAATATTATCTTTGGTTTCATTGATATTTTTTACATCAAAATCTATATTTTTAGATCAATTTTTTAATTTGGGAATTCATATCTCTCGAAACTATAACTTAATTAATAACTTCCATTCTTCCTCTAAATATTTTCTTTTCATTCATATAAAACATAATTAAAATATTTTTAAGATCCTCAGTAGACTTACTACATAATACCCTCCAACATTTCTTTCAATTAAATAATTTCTCATTATTTTCAAAAATTTATAAAAAATTATATTAATAATGATGGAGGAAATTGGTGGTGCATGCACTGTTGATAAAAAATCCCTACAAATCTCTATTGCTTTATATATTTTTTGTTTTCTTTATGATTTTTTATCATTATTTTATATCCATGGTCTATTCATTGTTAAAATATTCTAATAAATGAATTATAAATCTCATTACATGATTCAAATGAATTTTCCTCCCACTATTATAACCAATTTTTTACTTTTCATTTTATGTAATAAGGAAAAACATTATCATTAACACAACTTTTGATAGTCCCTGAAGTGGTACATACTAAATTATGAATATAAAATTCATGAAAAAATTGTATACATCCCCTAACCAAATAACATTGAATATGGAAAAATATTGTAAATAAATATTCTTGAGATCATAGTTCCATATATTATTGATGAATCTTATACTAGAAGGATTTAGAAAACAATAGCTATATATAGATATATTAATTTAGGAGAAAATTTATCTATATTTTATAATATATAATTTTGATATTGTGTACTTCATAGATTTAATTTCCTTCCAATTATTTTGATCCACTAGCTTTTATATTTTTTGGGGAATTTTATTAATTAATCATTAAATATTTTGAACTAAAGGTATTAAATCAAAAAGGTTTTATAGGGGAAGAGCATTATTCAAATGCAGTGAAAGAAATCAACAATTGTTTTACAGTAAGGTATATCTATATGATTTAATTGAATAAAATAAATAAATAACATATATATTTTCTATAATAATTTGATCTAACCATGATTCATCTGTAAGATATTTATAAGGATCACTAATAAGTAGTCAATATAATCCCTCTACTTTTGGTATCCATATGATAAATAATTCTTGAAATTCAAAGAAAGGACTTCCTTCAAGGAATGTTTACCTAAAACCTTTTTTTAAAGGCTTAATGAAAATTTTTTAATAAAGAGATCTTTGATCTTTGAGTTTTATTGAAAAGAAGGATATGAATTCATATCATGGTATTAGTCTATATTTTATAAGAATCATGTATAATCTTTATGTCTCTAAACATCTTATAAATGATTGATAATAATGGTGAATCCTAACAATATCATTTTACACCATGGTAATTTATATTTTAATAATTTATTACTAATGATTCATTTGAAACATATTTAACAATATAACATAATGTTTATGTGATAGTGATAACATTTTTTTGGAAAAAATAATTGTTGGTAAGCATTATTGTATAATTTATATTACTCAATATATTAAACCATGGTGAAATGAAATTCCCCATTTTGTGTTTTAAGAAAGAAAAAACCATGAGATGGATAACCTCACTATGTTTTGGTTTCTCCTTCAGTATAAAATTTTATCAATATACCACTTACAATAAATAATCACTAACATAGTGAAAATTAAATTTCTGACACATATTATGTAATAAATTTTGAATCTATATCCAAATATATAATGAACTAGGATTTTTGTCACAACCCGACCCTACCTGGGCTCAGGCCGCAACTACCCCAGGACCGCCTTTATAGGCCAGGGGCTGGTGACCAGCGCCGAAGGCACAATAACTTGGGGAGCCCTTTTCCTAAGTACCTGTACACACACACACGCAACACACTCAATGGAAAAGTGCAGAGTAAAAGATAAAAGACAAGTAAAGTAAAGGGAAACTGCTATAAATAAAACCCAAAGTGAATCGACCTCTAAACAGTACAAAGAAAGTGCTGAAAGTAAACTAAAAAAGAAAAGGGGCAAACACGCGCCCAACCAGAAAAGTGCCACAACCCGGCAACAGGTAAACAAAAGTAAACAGCTGAAAGGGTCCACTACCTGGAACCCGACTACGACCACCACACACGGTACAAGCTCTCAAACTCATAAGCTCCACTGAAGTCATGACCAACCTGTCTTTCATCTTCAAGGGCACACCAAGTGGGCAAAGCCTAAGCAGGGGTGAGTATAAAAATACTCGTCCAGACAAAAGGAGTTGGAAATGGTGAGAAGATGAACTTCTCATTGAGTCTTCGCTACCTATATCAGGAGAGTAGACTCGTCCAACCATGAGAAGCTAGAGACAGAAAGTATGTGGCATACCCTGGGTGTCGTCGCCTCTCCTGGAAGGAGAGTAACCAAAACCCAAGAATTGGGTACTGGAACAAGGTATATACATATCCATATGCTCAAAAAAGAATCCCGAACAAGATCATAAGGGGATATTCATCCCATAGATCAGCCCAAGAAAGTGAGTATCCAAAAGTCCAAGAAGTAAATTCCATCGATGCCCAGCATCCCGCACGTCTACCCTGAACTGCAAGTCAAGGGGTCAAATCCCCGCACCTCGAAAATATCCACTTTGGGCGGCACTGACTCGCCTGCACGGTTTTAGGTCGCGTCGAAAGTACATATCTCGGTGGGGGAAAGCACCCCTCGTACTTGAGATTTCTTGGGGAACGTAAAGCCACACCTCATCACTGCCCCACAGTCGAGAGGTCTCCTCAAATTCGACAGGCGACCCCCTGCCCAACCTCGCTGGAAGGTTCCTGGAATTCGACCGGTTCCCACTACAGGGAGACCCGGAAAAAGTAGGCGAGTGCCACACTGCCCAGTCCTGTAACAGGGTAATCCACTGGAGGGAGACCTGGCTAATGTGGTCGATGAGACAACTACCCAGCCCAGCTGGAGGTAACCCGGCATCGGGGACCACTCTCCAGCCCAGCTGGAGGTAAGCCCGACATCGGGGACCACTGCCCAGTCCAGCTGCAGGTAAGCCCGGTATCAGGGACCACTGCCTAGCCCAGCTTCAGGTAAACCTAGAACCGCTCTGGCCATCCCTACTGGATGGTACTGCTCAGTGAACACCGCTGCACTAGCCATCCCTACTGGATGGTAACCCACAGGCCATCCCTGCTAGATGTTACTGCTCTGGCCATCCCTACTAGATGGTATAACTAGCCAGCCCTGCTGGAAACTACCTCAGCCCTGCTAGAAACAACCTCAGCCCTACTGGAAACAACCTTAGACCTATTAAAAACAACCATCTGGGTAGAGGATCGTTTCCCTCATAAAGTGTTGGTCACACGGAATCCACAATAACTCTACCAGTGAACACGAAGTGAAGGGAGAATCTCCCCATGCCTTACAAGGCGAGCATGATCCAATCCGCCGAGTCAATGTCAAATCAGACCGAGACAACTCATCCTAGAGAGTGGGGAAAACACCCACATTGTATGAGAACATGTAGTCGTAAACAGTTTCGTAGTCCGATGAAAGGGGCACGGTACTGAAACCCCTCACAGCTGAAGAAACTTCGGATCCAAACCATCTCTGTCAGCCAAAGGAGAACAGAACTAGGGGAAAACTCAACCCTTCTGGTCAAAAAATGAGAACACAAGGACCCTCTATGTCGCGAGAGGTCAAAGGTACGCAGAGCAGAACATGTCACGCACATGGGACCCACATGAAGTGTGGCCCCAAGTCAACCCCAACCGAGCGAACAAACTTTATCAGGTACAAACAACCACATGTACCTCCAAGCGTTCTCGTATACTCCTAGAGTATACCACATTCTAGCCCAAAGGCTATCGTGCACACGAAACCCACCGTCAACGCAAAGGCATAACGTAACAACTCCGACTTTCCACCTCATCGGCCCGAGCACGGCCAACTACATCTCTTCAAGCATTACTTCACTCTCCCAAGAGTGAACACGATCACACGCCAAGGGTCTGCTACAAACATGGTAGAAGAACCTCCATGGGAACCATCACATTTCCACATTTAAAAAGATCATGAAATAGGTTCTGCTCGCCTGAATAGATTACACTGTTATAATCCTCATGGAAAAGCATGCGAGATCGACTACTTACTCGCCTCAAACGGATATCTAACGGAAAAGTCATACAACACCGCTTTATGCCCGAACAACCTCCCATGGTCCCGAGCCTCGGCCCAGAAAATAGTCAGGCGCATCGCACCATTGTGATCCCCTTGGAAAAACACGTCAAAAAGACTGTTTACTAGAGCGGAACAGATATCCGGAGAAAAAGATGCATTCCGACATACCGCGCATGAGCGGTACTACGTGGGACCCACACCCCGGTCCCGAAGCGCTGCCAACAGATTTCACCATTGCGATCCTCTCAGAAAAGTACACAAGTTGGACTATTCACTTGTCCAAAACGGTCACCCGGTGATAAAGCTGGAAAATCACCATCAATGCCCAAATGGCCCTCGTGGGGCCTGCACAAGCGTACAGAATTGACGTGGGTGGATTGCGCCAATGCAACACCCTCGAAAAAACACCCAGAATCGACTACTCACATGCCCCGAACAGACGCCCTATGAAAATGTTGTAAAGTGCTGCACGCAGCTCAAAAGATGGCCCGTGGGGGCCACTTCTAAACTCCGGTGTCAACGCCCGAAACAGTACAGGAAAACTCCATCCTGATGCCAAGGTCACAATTCCACTGACGGTGCTCAATTCGTACATCGGATGTGTCCACGCCACCCAAAACAAGATCCTCGGAGAAAAAGTGCATGTCCACTTAAAGGCGTGTCATGCTACCGAGGCCCCTATTTTGGGGATTAAAAATCTCCAAAACCGTCTCAAAATTTCAGTCTCTCACCAACGAACATGTCGCCGTTAACGGCGCTCAAAACGGATGCCCGGTTATGATTTATTAAAAAATAAATCATTCCCCAAAATAATAATAATAATAAAATTATTATTTATTATTTTAAACTTAATATTTAATTTAATTTAATAATATCTTTTTTTCCTAAACCTCCCGTTGGCCGCCATTATGGATTCTTCATTTTTTTTCCATTTCCATTTTTTTCTGCTTCTTCGGTCTTCTTCTCCAGCACAAAGACCAGCAGGTTCATCCTCCCGCCCGACCCGGGTCGCTGATGACCGGCCTCGCCGCAGCTCCCTACTGCTCGCCGCCCTCGCCCGGAGACGCCGTTCCGTCCGACCAGCCATCGCCTGGTCTCACTGCAGCTTCCTGCTGAAGGCCCTCTGACCTCGCCTGCAGCGCTCGGCCTGCTTCTCGGCCGCCTCGGCCACTGAATACCCGAGCCGCGCCACCTAGGAAAGTCGTCGGTCCACCTCCAGAACCCCGACCCCCCTCTACTTGTCGTCCAGCTCACCCGACCACCCGCGACAGTGAACCCCGGACTCGCCCGCAGCCTCCGCGGACCGCCACCTCCGACGCCCGGTCCTGCCGCCATAAACCGGCCAAACTCTCCAAACCGGCCAGAAAAACAATCAAAACCCACAACCTTCGGCTGGCGATTGCGAGCACGTCGGGTCTCGGATTTTAGAACGGAAAAATTCATTAGACAGATTATAAATTCTACTACGCATATATAGGCTTTGATAGAATATTTGACAAAAGATTCATGCAGAAAATTGAGTTCAAAGGGAGGTGTGGGAATTTAAAAACGAAGCAAGATCCTACCTTGCGGGGCACAACCCGAAGCTTCTCGGTGATCCGCCGGAGCTTCGGCTTAGAGAGGGGAGGTGGGGAGTTGGGGGGAGGAGCTTGAGGGGAGAGCTCTCTTTGGGTTTCTTCCTTCTACTAGAGGATGAGCAGGGGGAGGAGGAGGAAGAGGGGTGTATGTTTATTTAAGGGAAAATTAATTAAAGGCTTAATTAATTAAATCCCCAAAATGAGCCACTTACGAAACACTCAACGGGGTCTAGGTTAAGCCTCCCCTAGGGTAAACACCGCCTCCCAAGAACAAAGGTGGTCTCAGAATTTTAATCTGAGGCCCCGTTTAAAAGTTATTAAACTCAATGCCCGAGGCCCCCAAATTATAAAAATGCCCCCGGGGCCATTTTTCACAGACGGGCTGCGCCTGCGAAACATACAACCCTCCTAGGGTAAACGGAACGTTCCGAACTCAACGGTGCCCTCGGTTTTCCAATACGAGCCACTGTTTAAGAATTACTTGAGTTAATCCATTAAACGAATAAATTAATTATTTAATTTATCCGTTCCATGCTCCGATAGGGAGCGAGGGGTCCAAACGTCCCGCGCCGATATGTTTTATGCCTTTCCTAGGGTAAACACCCCATTTTGGACCCATCCGTACAGTCGGATCTCTGATCTGGATTACCTTTTATGATTTAACCCATTTATTTGGCATTCCCGATGTGAATGCACTGAAAATTTAATTTCGGCCACACCGGGCTCGGAATCGCACGCCGTCTGAAGGCGCTACTCTGGAATAATATCAAGAATATTCCAAAGTATTTTATAGCCAAAAACCGGGTTCTTACATTATTCCATCCTTCATGCATTTTAGTCCCCAAAAAGAAAAATTAGGGAACAACTCAGGGTAATAAGCCCACACCTGGCTCTCCCGTACCCAGATGAACTCTTGCACAGTTCTGTGTCACCACACATAGAGAAAATGATTTGATCTATTCACGCGAGTTCTTCTCTCGCTGATGACGTGCATAGGTGAACACAAACGTCTCCTCAGGTGAGTCACGTGGGAGATGCTATGCACCCAAACGATCCTTTGGGCTTCGGGAAAGGCAGTATGGGACCTCTCCATCCCTGTGCACATTCTCAAATGGCCCGAAGGACCTCGGGGGTAGCTCAACTCCCCAATAGAACCTCTACGTCGAACATCGTGGCTGGAATCACCGCCCGCACCTAGAACAAGGCCCGATGATTCCCTCCTTCATAATATCCATATGGTGAAACTCATAAGGATATCTGGTCACGCAAGATTTCACAGTCGATGTCTTGCAACCAAGACTCTCTTACATGCTCAAAAAGTGATGGAGTCGACACCATCGACTAAAGAAAATGGTCTCACGCCTTTTACCATACAAACACAGGGTTACACAAGACACCCTGCATCACCCTGGTAACACCTCAAACAAGGAGCAGGGAGAAAAGCATTCCACACTTAGATTATAACAATTCTACTGCAAAAGGTAGAAGAGTTGTAGGGCATACCTCTTACCATGTCATGCTCTGCAGGATCGTAGACATCCAAAGCTCGCAGCTGCCCACGGTCTCAACTGTCAGCTCCCGGAGCCTCATGTGGACCTCCTAGTGGTGATGGGGAGACCTCGTAAGGTCTTCCTCCACTTTCAGATCCTCCTTCTCCTCTGCTAGAACCACCTCTCTTAGTACTACTCTGATCATGGCGCTGCCTCCGTCGTGGTGGTGCACCTGCTGCCTTCCCAAATTTCTCCGCATGCCTGGTCAGGCAGTCTCGAGCCAGGTGACCTCGCCCATCGCAAGAATCGGGCTTCACGGGTTCCCTCTAGTGCCACTATGGTGTACGACCATGCCCCAGAGTCCGGTTTTTAGAAATCCACCTGTGTTGAGGTTCTGCTTGCCGACGCCCGCTAGCTGCAGGTGACGTCTCATCTCCAACGTGCCTGCTGCCACCACCAACTCTAGAACATAGCCGAAAGCACTATATCACCAGCACTTGCTCTAGCACCCCGACATATGTGGAAATTCCCAACAGTACTATGACAGTACGAATCTCTCGGTGGATACCCTGCTCAAACTTCCGCACTCGGATGTTGTCGTTATGGACCAAGTCCAGGTAAAAGCGTGCACGGTCTGCGAAACTAGTCGCGTACTCGGACACCATCATCCCTCCCTGCTGAAACTACAAAATCTCATGAATCCAAACGGAGCGCAAGCAGGAGGGGTAAAACTCCTCACGGTACAATAACTGAATGTCGCCCCACGAAAGCGACGACTCGTCAAGAAACTGAGTCACCAGGATCCACCAATGCCAAGCTGCTCCACAGAAAAGGTTTCCAGCCAAATCCACCATAAGATTTTTTGGCGTCTGCACAAGCTCGAAAAGGAAAAAAACTGTCTCTAGACAAACCTATGTTTCCTGAGGGTTTGGCTCACCACTGAACCTTAGTGGTCTCTACCACTGGAACTCGCGGAGTGCACTCAACCTGCGCTCAAGATCATCCTGCTCTGCTGAAGCTATCTGCTACTCAATAGGTGGGGGTGCTGCTACCGGCCCACCCGGAGAGAGGGGTCGCTTGATGGGTCCTGGACTGAGGCCTTGTATCTCAAAGGGTCATCGTCACGAACTGAAGCTGGTATCCTGGCTGGATATCTTTGCGGAGACCTCCTGAATATTATCAAGGAGTGCCGTAGTCAGATGAGCATATATGTATATATCAGTATCAACCTTGGGGAGCTGACTCAAGAAGGATAGTCAAAGGCTCAATCCTGTGTGATGAAAACCAATTTTTCCTGCAACAAGTGTCTCAGCATGCCGAGTGGACAAGTGGTTTATCAAGGTCCTGGTGAATGGATACGTCGGCCGCCGCACCATCACTGGACTCCCTAGCCTAAGAGCCGCTCTCAAGACACGTTAACACTATTTCTCTAAATCACAACCAATTCCTTTTTAGGGACGTCCAAACAACGTCCCAAGGAATGAACAAGATCTGATACAACTTTTTCACGACCCGACCCTACCAGAGTTCGAGCCGCAACTACCCCAAGACCGCCTCCATAGCCCAGGGGCTGGCGACCAGTGCCGAAGGAACAATAACTCAGGGAGGCCTTTTCCTAAATACCTATACACACACACGCAACACACTCAATGAAAAAGTGCAGAGTAAAATAGAAAAGACAAGTAAATTTAAGGGAAACTACTATAAATAAACCAAAAAGTGCATCAACCACTAAACAGTACAAAGAAAGTTCTGAAAGTAAACTGAAAAAGAAAATGGGCAAACATGCACCCAACTAGAAAAGTGCCACAACCCGACAACAGGTAAACAAAAGTAAATAGCAGAAAGGGTCCCCCACCTAGAACTCAACTACGACCACTGCACGCAGTCCAAGCTCTCGAACTCCTAAGCTCCACTAAAGTCACGACCATCCTTTCCATCGTCTGCAAGGGAACACCAAGCGGGCAACGCCCAAGCATGGGTGAGTATAAAAATACTCGGTAGGATACCTCGAAGGCTCGAGGGAGAAACAAAGGAGGCCCTGAAGGGTGAGCAGTAGAGAAAACAGGAAAAATAAAGGAGTACAACTGAAAGTGCAGTAAAGAGTAACAGTTGATAGTCCAGATCAACCCAACAAGAGAAAGGAGATAGACTCGTCCAGACACAAGGAGCTAGAAACGGTGAGAAGATGAACTTCTCGTTTAGTATTAGCTACGTATAGAAGGAGAGTAGACTTGTCCAACCACGAGAAGCTGGACATGGAAAGCACGTGGAATACCCCGTGCATCTTCGCCTCTCCTGGGAGGATAGTAACTAAAACCCAATGAGTGGGTACTGGAACAAGGTATATACATATCCATATGCTCAAAAAAGAAGCCCGAACAAGATCGTAAGGGGATATTCATCCCGTAGCTCAGCCCAAGAATGTGAGTAGCCAAAAGTCCCAGAAGTAAACACCATCGATGCCCAACATCCCATAAGTCTTCCCCGAACTGCAAGTCAAGGGGTCAAATCACTGCACCTCAAAACTATCTGCTTTGGGCGGCACTGACTCTCCTGCACAGTTTTAGGTCGCGTCGCAAGGACGCGTCTCGGTGGGGAAAGCGCCCCTCGTACTTGAGAGTTCTGGGGGAATGTTAAGCCACACCTCGTCACTACCCCGTAGTCGAGAGGTCTCATCAAAATCAACAGGCGACCCCCTGCCCAGCCCCGCTGGAGGGTCCCTGGAAGTCGACGGGTTCCCATTACAGGGAGACCCGGAAAAAGTCGATAGGTTCCACACTGCCCAGTCCCGTAATAGGGTAATCCACTAGAGGGAGACCCGGCTAAAGTCGTCAATGGTACCACTTCCCAACCCAGCTGGAGGTAACCCGGCATCGGTGACCACTTCCCAGCCCAGCTGGAGGTAAGCCCGGCATCGAGGACCACTGACCAGCCCAGCTGGAGGTAAGCCCAGCATCGGGGACCACTGCCCAGCCCATCTGGAGGTAAACCCAGAACCGCTTAGCCCATCCCTGCTGGATGGTACTGCTCGGTGAACACTGTTGTAGTGGCCATCCCTGCTAGATGGTAACCCACTGGCCATCCCTCCTGGATCGAACTGCTCTGTCCCTCCCTACTGGATCATATAACTAGCCAGCCCTACTAGAAACCACCTCAGCCCCGCTGGAAATAACCTCAGCCCTGCTGGAAACAACCTCAGCACCACAGAAAACAACCTCCTAGGTAGAGGATTGGTGCCCGCGTAAAGTTTTGGTCACACTGAATCCACAAGAACTCTACCAGGGAATAAGAAGTGACAGGAGAATCTCCCTAGGCCTCACAAGACAATCATGCTCCAATCCGCTGTGTCACTGTTGAAGAGGATCGAGACAACTCATCCTAGAGAGTGGGGAAAACACCCACGTTGTACGAGCACACGTAGTCGTAAACGGTGCCGCAGTCCGATGAAAGGGGCATGGTACTGTAACCGCTCATAGCTGAAGAAACAGAGGAACCAAACCATCTCTTTCGGCCAAAGGAGAAGCGAACCAGGGGAAAACTCAACCCTGCTGGTCAACAAATGAGAACACAAGGACCCTATACGTCATGAGAGGTCAAAGGTACGAAAAGCAGAACACGTCACACACATGGGGCCCACACGACATGTGGACCCAATTCAACCCCAACTGATCACACAAATGTTCCGAAGTACAAACAACCACATGTACCTCCAAGCGTTCTTGTATACTCCCAGAGTATACCACGTTCCAGCCCAAAGGCTATTGTGCACACGACACCCAACATCAATGCGAAGGTGTAACTTAACAACTCCAAATTTCCACCTCATCGGCCCAGGCACGACCAACTACATCTCTTCAAGCATTACTTCACTCTCCCAAGAGTGAACGCGATCACACGCCAAGGGTCTGCTACAAATACGGTAGAAGAACCGCCACGTGCACCTTCACATTTCCACATTTAATAAGATCGCGAAAGAGGCTCTACCCTATTGAATAGATTACACCATTGTAATCCTCGTGAAAAAACATTCGAGATCGACTACTTACTCACCTCAAATGGATATCTGACGAAAAAGTCATCCAACACCACTTTACGCCCGAACAGTGTCCCGTGGTCCCAAGCCTCGGCCCAGAAAACAGTCAGGCACATCGCACCATTGCGATCCCCTCAGAAAAACACGTAAAAAGACTGCTCACTTGAGCGGAATGGATATCCAGAGAAAAAGATGCATTCCAACAAACCGTGCATGAGAGATATTACGCGGGACCCTCACCACGGTCCCCAAGTGCTTCCAATGGATCGCACCACTACGATCCTCTCGGAAAAGAACACAACTTGTACTTTTCACTTGTCCAAAACGGTCACCCGGTGATAAAGCTGGAAAATCACTGTCAACACCCAAACGACCCTCGTGGGTCCTGCACCAGTGTGCAGAATTAACGTGGGCGGATTGCGCCAATGCAACACCCTCGGAAAAACACCCAGAATCGACTACTCGCATGCCCCGAACAGACGCCCGATGAAAAAGTTATAAAGCGTTGCATGAAGATCAAAAGATGGCTCGTGGGGCCCACGTCTCAACTTCGGTGTCAACACCCGAAACCATACTGGAAAACTCTATCCCAACGTGAGGGTCACAATGCCATTGACGGCGCTCAATTCGGACATCGGATGTGTCCACGCCGCCCAAAACAAGATCCTTGGAGAAAAAGTGCACGTCCACTTAAAGGCGTGTCGTGCTACCATGTCCCATGTTTCAGAGATCAAAAATCACCTAAACAATCTCAAAATTTCCGTCTCGCACCAACGAACGTGTCGCCACTGACGACGCTAAAAATGGATGCCCGATCTATGATTTATTAAAAAATAAATCATTTCCCAATATAATAATAATAATAAAATTATTATTTATTATTTTAAACATAATATTGAATTTAATTAAATAATCTCTTTTTTTCCTAAACCTCCCACGGGCCGTCCTTCTGGATTGTTCATTTTTTTTCATTTCCCTTTTTTTCTGCTTCTTCGGTCATCTTCTCCAGCACAAAGACCCGCAAGGTCCTCCTCCCGCGTGACCCGAGTCACCGACGACCGGCCTCGCCGCAGCTCCCTGCTGCTCGCCGCCCTCGCCCAGAGACGTCGTGCCATCCGACAAACCATCACCTGGTCTCGCTGAACCTCCATGTTGAAGGCCCTCTGACCTCGCCTGCAGCGCTCGGCCTGCTAGTCGGCCGCCTCGGCCGCGGAAGACCCGAGCCGCGCCGCCTGGGAAAGCCGTCGGTCCACCTCCAGAACCCCGCCCCCATCTGCTTTCCATCCGGCACGCCCGGCCACCTACGGCCGTGAACTACCGACTCACCCGCATCCTCTGTGGACCGCCGTCTCTGATGCCCGGTCCTGCTGCCGTGAACCGGCCAGACTCTCCAAACCGGCTAGAAAATCAAACAAAACCCGCAACCTTCGGCGGGTGATTGCGAGCGCGTCGGGTCTCGGATTTTAGAACTGAAAAATATGTTGGATAGATTATAAATTTTACTACGCATATATGGGATTTGATAGAATATTTAACAAATTATTCATGTAGAAAATTGAGTTCAAAGGGAGGTGCGGCAATTTATAAACGAAGAAATATCCTACCTTGCAGGGCGCAGCCCGAAGCTTCTCAGTGATCTGCCGGAGCTTCGTCTTGGAGAGGGGAGGAGAGGAGATTAGAGGAGGAGCTTTAGGGGAGAGATATCCCTAGTTTTATGCCTTCCTCCAGAGGATGAGCAGGGGGGAGGAGGGAGATGGGTGTATGTTTATTTTTAAGGGAAAATTAATTAAAAGCTTAATTAATTAAATCCCCAAATGACCCACTTATGAAACACTCGACACGGTCTAGGTTAAGCCTCCCCTATGGTAAAAACCACATCTCGAGCATAATGGGGGTATCCGAATTTTAATCTGAGGCCCGTTCAAAAGTTATTAAACTCAACGCCCGAGGACGCCAAATTACGAAAACGCCCCCGGGGCCATTTTTCACAGACGGGCCGCGCCCGTGAAAATTACACCCCTCCTAGGGTAAACGGCACGTTCAGAACTCAACGGTGCCCTCAGTTTTCCAATGAAAGCCACCGTTTAAAAGATACATGAGTTAGGCCGTTAAACGAATAAATTAATTATTTAATTTGTCTCTTCAATGCTCAGATAGCGAGCGGGGGGTCCAAACGTCCCGCGCCGACATGTTTAATGTCGTTCCTAGGGTAAAAACCCCATTCCGGACCCATCCGTACACTCGGATCTCTGATCCGGATCACTGGTTAGGAGTTAACCCATTTATATGGCGTTCTCAGTGGGAACACACAGAAAATTTAATTTCGGCCACACCGGGGATCGGAATCACACGCCGTCTGAAGGCACTGCTCTGGAATAATATCAAGAATATTCCAAAGTCTTTTATAGCCAATAATCGGGTTCTTACAATTTTCATATATTAATATTACTTATTTTTATATAAATATTAATTATATTACACAAACACATGCCTGAGGGCCATAATAGTCTAGTGACTTTGGAAACTTGGAACACAAACTTCTAGTTTGGTTAAAGATCTTCAATGTTCCCAACAAAGATATTACACTTTATTACCCCTACTTAAAACCTTTGTTCATAACCTGTGGAAAGGAATCATAAGAAAAGGGTGAGATCAGATGCTTAGTAAGGTTAAACATGAAATATGTTAGTTTATTATTAAATGAAACCATAAGATAAGAAATATGGGTATGTGATCATGAACAAAGTTCATACCCAACTAGTCATTGATCATAACCATGAGTCATGGAATAAAACATTATCATTTTATATGACCTGAATTATAATTATGAAACTTCATTATAACTAAATCATGAAACATAAGTTCATATCATAAATTTTTGTGTAATAATCATAATTATAGAAAATCATTTCATATGTCAATTTTGACTACCACGACTCTCGGATCAGGCCTTATCACCTATTTCCCTAAAGGATCAAGCACATTGACTTATTTCCCATCATTTATCAAGCACATCAACTTTTTTCTATCATAGATCAAGCTCATCAACTTTTTTTCTGTTAGAAATCTCATGATATATAATTCATTACCCAATTCTTTTGGGTGAGATATAGGCCCCACCCATAAAATAATGAAAACCATACATATGTGTTCTATAAGAACATAAATATTTCATAAGCATAAACTATACATATAATGAAAAAGGATAATATAATTGAATAATAACCCTAATAAAGCATATGTAATATCAAATAATGTTATCTTAAATAGAAATTTTTTATTAAAGAACATTTGAAATAATTCTTGAAGAAAATATCCTTTCCACTTTGAAAAAAATTTAAATCACAAAAAAATTAGCAATCCTTTTTCATTTAAAATAACATTTAATAAATACAAAGGGATGTTTCAAAACCATTTTAAACATTTTTTTAATACATTTTCATTAAAATGTATATAAGATCATTTAAAACACAATTAAAACATTTGTATAAAAAACTGTTTTGAGAGAATTAATATTTCCGATCGAAGAGAGAATAACATTACATGAAACTTATAATATCTTGAAAAGAATAATATTCATGATACAACATATCAAAGGGTAAAATATAAAAATACTAAGTGAATATATTCGCATAACATAAAATTTGTCTCAAAGAAGAAAAATTGAGAAAACATTACATTACCAATTTGGTAACTTTTGAATCGTAAACCCCTTGAAAGAGAGACGATCAAATGGATATGTTAATACCCATAAAATAAAAGAATAAGATAATATATTATATTAATATGTAGTATATTGAACACACAGAATAAATAAGTAGTGTATAAGGCATGTGTCCTTCACAAATAAAAGTGAGATAAAAATCCATTACCTCAAGTATCATCTTTCCTTTATCACGTTCAAACATATTGTTTAATAAATAATGATTTATTATAAATTTATTTCATAAAAAATATATCAGTCATACCATTTATTATTATTTTTAAAATCTTATCACATATTTATTAACAATTTAAAATCACTATTCTGGGTGATATCTGCTTCATTTTCTAAGCATGTTTTGATTTGACAGTCTTGGTCCTTATACGTTGACCATGGTCCCATCATTTCCATAATAAATATTATGTTATATATATATATATATATCCTATATATTCATAAAACTAATCCTTATTATAATTTATGAGAAATATAAATGAAAAACGAAGCACATCGCATCGTGGATATGGTATATCATACGTATGCACAAGCGACATTATCATTTAACAAAAGAATAAGTTGTAAAAATTTTGATGTGATATTATCATATAATTATTTTATAAATATAATATATAAACATTAAAACAATAATAATTCACACTTACAAAATATGGTGATGGAAAATAAATTGTATCACTATATGGAGATGATAAGTCATACGTACGCATGAGCGATACTTCAACTTCTTGTTCGATGGGAAATGGTCTGTATAATGGCGTGATCATAATAATAATAAAATTAAATAATATTTATTATTATGAATTTATTATTTTATGATAAATATCATATATTTATATGAGTTATAGAAGATTATAAAAATAAAGTGATCAGTTGGAGTGATTACATCTTCTTTGAAACGACTCCGTTATATCTCCACTAAAGGACTCTAGAGTTAGTAATTTGGGAAGAAATAACATCTATAATGTGTATAAGAAAATTTATAGGAGAATTTTTGGGTTTGGTTAAGCTATAAGAACAAAATTTGTGAAATTATATAAGGGAGGAGGTGTCCTTTTATAATTAAGGTGATGGGAACTTTTGGAATTTCCCAAAAGATTAATTTATAATAAATTAAATCTCAATCAAAATACCTCTAAATGGGAAGTTATTAAATGATATTGTGGTATAGGGTGGTGATACCATCAACCAATAGATTTTATACATGTTTTGGTGTAATTTTATACCTTATCATTTTTCTTAACTCTTAGTTAACCTATTTTAATTCAAACAAGGAAAACATTTTTTTCGATATTAAAAGGTTGAGAGTTTTACTTATAAGGTGAAAATTGACCCATAAATGGTAAATTTATGATATTTATGACCATAATTGATCCCATTTATCATTATTTATGTTTTTTATTATTTCTAAATAATTTAATAAATTATGTTTTTCAAATACTATCACTAGTGTCAATTTTTACACTATTCATTATATTGACTTTGAGAAAACGAATAAAATAAGATAAATTAGAAAAAAATCATTTAATACACCCTTAATACATCATATTCACCTATAAAATTTTTATATAATCTGAATTAATTAAAATTATATTTATTTTGTTATTTATAATATTACCTAATTGATTTTCTCATTAATTTAATAGCTACTATATCATTATTGTGTAATTATTTATGATAATTACTTCCTGAATAAAAATTAAAAAAATCCATGATGTACATAAATATTTTTTATTTTTAAAAATATATATAGTTTAGAATATATTCTATTTGACCCCATATTAAAAATATTATACTCATTAAAAATAATAGTGAGACATTTTGTCACTCTTTTTTATTTTAATAATATCTAAGTCATTTTCATCGATAAGTGTCCATTAAATGATTTAATTTAGAACCTTATGTTTTATGGTTAGAATTAAAATGATTCAATATTTTTTTCAAAATTTATTTATTAAATTTTTACCTTATGATTAAAAATACTGAATCCATTTTTTAAAATTTAAAACACATGTTGCAAAAATTAATTTAAAATTAATTTCATAGACGGGGCAAGAAAATGAGTATTTTCATGACAAAGCGTTCAAAAGATTGAAATATTTTTATATCCAATTCAACATGAAATTAATTCCAATGAACTAAATTGGATTAAATGATGTAAAATTTATCTAATTATACTTTAATAATATTCAAAAATATATTTTAACAATATAAATTATTTTGATGAAAAAGGCATTTTCAAGTAAAATTCATTATTTTTCACTATTCCTCAAAACAGGAAACTTGTTAGAAAAAACCAAAAATTATACCAAAGAAAATTTTTATATCCCACTTTCAATGTTGAAGCCTATTTTTTCAAATATAATTTCTAAAATTTCCAAAATAATGTTTTAAAACAAGTGCATTATTAAAGGGCAATAAAATTGTTTAAAAAATACTTTTTTATGAGTAAAATTGGATTTGTTCTTATATCATGTAGAGAAAATACATAAGATGAATTTTAAATATTATATTGAATATATATATATATATATAACTAATATAATCCGACAAGATGGATTGATTTATTTTATTTGTATAAAACACACTTTTATGCATTTAAATAGTTTTCTAGAAAAAGACTTCCATTTAATTTCAAAAGAGGTTTAAATGTGTAAAACATAATTTCCCAATTCAATGTAATCCTACTAATACCAACCATTATTATAGATAAGTTATAGTTTTCTTGTTTAAATAATTACAATAATAAAATGATGTATCTTTGAAACTTAGAGTTGTGTGTAACATGATACATCAAAGAAATAAAATTATTTGAAAAAATATATTTCATAAAAATCTTAGGGTGTTACATTATACCCCCCTTAAAATTAATTTCACCCTATAAATACATCTAGGACATAAATGTTTTAATATATTAAAGTTACTTTCATAGAAACCCACATCATAAAAAATAATTCTAAAACTTCCTTTAAAAAAAAATAAAGTTGGAAACATAAGAATTACCCAAAGTAACTCATAAATAGATTTCCACATAGGAGAGAATATGTGGAAAGTGAAAATATGGAAATATAATAGAAAACTAACTATAAAATTCTTATAGAGAGTTATATTGAACATATTAAAGATACGGTTTATGACCATAAAACCATATACCAAATAGGTATAAAAAAGGTCACTGATATCATAAAAAATAATGATAATAGAATAATATTTTATTTAAAAATCCATTGAGAAAATATATTAACTTGTTTTCAACTCATAAGTATAATGTCACTCTATGGATGTTCCTTGGTAAATTTACACTTCATTATGTTACCCAAAGAAAATATGAAGTTTGAATTGTAATGCCTAAAGAACTAGTGGATCATAAGATCCATAATGGGATGGTAAGTCATTCCTTCTCTCTCTAGTTATCATCATAACAAAATGGTCAACACATGTTATCTAATATACATAAAACATTATATTATGAAACATTAATCTCTAAAAACTCATACAAATTTCAACATAAAAAATTTCAATAATGTTTGAGCTTATGAACCTTCTAAAATATTAAAATCAAATATTTTGGAAAGAATTTCGCTGAAATTAATATTTATCCCACAAAAAATATATGTGGATCTTAATTTTCATATACCAAATAGTTTAAGACTATTATCTTATATTCTATTAAAACACGGTAATAACTTTAATTATCCTAAAACCATAATGAAAACATACATGATTTCAAAAATGAACTCTTTACTCATACCCTAAATCCAAAAATTCGATAAACTCAATAAATGATATAATAAACCACCTTATCATCTTATCAGTCCCAAGGTCATTAATATTAACCCATTTATTTTATCACAATCAAACATCTGTTTATTTCACTATAAAAAAATTATGCACATATTAAGGGTTATTTTTCACTTAATCATGCCTTCTCTAAAAATATAACCTTACCACCTCAATCAATTTTCATGGTTATGAGTTCCATTCAACATATACATTAAAATACTTAAGGAAAAACTCTAGTGAAAAAATACTTAGATGTTTCATTATTCCATAATACCACAAAGCACTTATAAAGCATTATTCATGAATTCCAATACATAAACCCACAATAATTACACAACTTTATAAACCATTAACCATGATTCATAGTTTTATTCATTAACACTTATTTTATCTCATATGTCATTCATAGTCTCATCATCATCATAAATATAACCTTTACTCATAAAAACATTCCAATTATCTTCATGAGATTTCCCACTAGGGAATCAATTTCCATAATTCTGATACATTCCACATTTAAAAAAATTAACAATCGATGATGCCTTAGGAATACCATTATCCTAATCTATTTCATTAACTGAACCTTTTCATTTGAAATTACTTTCTTTGTGTCCTTCTTTTACACACCAAATTCATCTTCCAATTACATTGAAACATTCTCCTCGATTACTCTTCCCACATGATTTACATGAAGAAAATTGAACTTTCTATCCATTATGGTTACTATGAAACTCTATATTTCTCATATTATATGGATCAGGAAACTCACCAAGGTTTATATTGTTAATCATATTATGAGATTTATGATTAGTCATAATAACATGGTTTGTCATTCAAACTCCCATTTCATTTGGTTGCACACGGGGAAGATCATTGCATTATCCATCAAATTAACCATTAACATGAATCCTCCTGGTTCCAGCCATTGTTTAAAACCAAATATCATAGTTTTAGAAACACAAATAATAGTGTTAAAACCACATAATAAAGGGAAATTGCTTATAAAATTTCAATCTATGACACATTAGGTTTAATCCTATGTTATTCATGATCATTATGAAAACTCTAGGATTATAACATATACATAAACTAATCCTTAGAGATCTTACTAAGGTTGTATCATCATAGTTTCTAAAAGTTGAATAAAACTTTAATTTGAAACCAACTATAATTATGTAGGCTTTTAATACATGGATATTAAATATTTTTTATATAAATATTCCTTACATTTCACAAACACTTGATTTAGGACCATAATAGTTTAGTGCCTTTTGGAAACTGAGAACACAAACATATAGTTTGGTGAAAGATATTCAATTTTTCACATAAAGATCTTCCCCTATAGTAACCCTAATTAAAATCATCTTTCATAGCATATTTAAAGGAATAATTATAAAAGGGTGAGCTGAGATGCTCAATAAGGGTAAACATTGAATATATCAATTTATTATCTTATGAAAGCATAAGAAAAGAAATACAGGTATATGATCATGAGAAAAGTTCATTCCTAACCAATCATACATCATAAAAAAGATTCATGGAATAAAACATTAAATTATAATAATACATGAATCATATGAAGGATACATCATCATAAGTCAATCAATAAATATAAGTTCATTTCATAAATTTTTATTTCATTATTATAAGTATATGAAACCATTTTATATGTCAAGGTTATCTAACAAGACTCTCAGATCAGGATTTATCACCTTTTTCCCTTAATAGATCATGCACATTGACTTGATTCCAATAAAAAATCATGTACATCAACCTATTTCCCATCACATATCAAGCACACCAACTTGATTCCCTCAGAAATATCGTGAGATATAAATTAGTACCAAATGCCTCAATAGGTCCCACCCATAAAATAATGAGAACTATAAATATGTGTGCCATAAGAACATAAATAATTCATAAAAATAAACAATATATTGAATGAATAAGTATATTATCGTTGAATCATACACCCATTAAATATTATGTAACATAAAATAATGTTATATTAAATTGAAAATGATTCTGAAAGATCATTTGAAATAATTCTGTAGGAAAATATCCTTTCCACTTTGAAAAAAAAAACATTTTAAATCATAAAACATTTAGAAAACCTTTTTCACTGAAAATAACCTTTATAACATATAAGGGAGCTTTTAAAAACATTTAAACACCTTTTATATTTTTTTCCATGAACATTCATATAAGATCATTTAAAACACATTAAAAATATTTTTATAGAACATTATTTTGAAAGAACACATATTTTTTACCAAATAGAGAATAACATTACAATAAACATATAATAACATTAAAATAATGAGATTCATGATAAAACATTTCAAAGGACACTATATACATTTCATAAAAGAATATAGCTGCATAACATAACCTTTGTCTCAAATAAGAAAAACTGATAAAAAAATACCTTACCAATTTTGTAAATTTTGAACCATAAAAACCATGAAAGATATATCATCATATGGATATGTAAATACTGATAATTTTAATGAATATAGTAAAATATTAAATTAATGGGAATTATATACTCCATGAAGAAGAAACAAGTAGTGTGTAAGGAATTTGTCCCACATAAATAAAAGTGACACACAAGTCCCTTACCTCAAGTCTCAGCTTTCATGGTTCTTGTTCAAACATACTGTATAATAAATAAATATTTATTATATATTTATTAAGTAAAAATATATCATCATACCATGTATTATTTGTTTATAACATCTTATCACATGTTTATTAATAATTAAAAATTACTGTTCTTGGTGATATCTACTTCGTTTTCCAAGCATATTTCATTTTGGCAGTCCATATCCTTATAATTTGATCATGATCCCATCATTTAGTGAATCATTATTAGGTTATATATATATATCATATATATTCATAAAACGCATCCATATTACCATATATTTAAAATATATATAAAAATTGAATCACATAGCATCGTGGGGATGGTAAGTCATACGTATGCACAAGTGATGTTATCATTTTTCAAAAAGATTATGCGGTAAAAGGTAGATATGATATTATAATTTCAGAAGTATAATTATGTAATAAATATTATATATAAATATTAAACCCATCATAATTACAACTCATAAAATATAGTGATGGAAAATGAATTGTATCGCTACGTGGATATGGTAAGCCATACGTACGCATGAGTGACACTTTCACTTCTTGTTAGATGTAAATGTGGTTGTATAATTGTGTGTTCATAATAATAATAAAATTTAATAATATTAAATATGATGAATTTATTATTTTATGATATATATCATTGATTTATAGGAGCTACAAAAGATTAGAAAAAAGGATTGACCAGTTAGAGCGATTACCTCTTCTTCCAAATAAATCCCTTAGATATCCTCTGAAGGAAACTAGAGTTGGATATTTGAGAATACCATCACCTATATAATGTTTATAATAAAGTTTATAATATAATTTGTAATATTTTTTATCTATAAGACTAAATGAGTTAAAATTACTTGAGGGAGGAGGTTTTCTTTTATAATGAATGTGTGGGGCACTTTTGGAATTTCACAGAAGATTAATTTATAATAAAGTAAATATCAATTAAAATACATAAATTTTAAAGTTATTCTAAGATAATTTTTTATAGGGTGTTAATCCCATCAACTAATAGATTTTATACATATTTTGGTGTACTTTTAAACCTTATAACTTTGATTAACTCTTATTTAACCTATTTTAATTTGAACTACAATGAAAACTTTTTCTATATGAAAAAGTTGATAGTTTTACATAAATTTTTTAAATTGAACCAAAATGGCTAATTTATGATATTTTAGACCATAATTTATCCACTTTTTATTTATTTATGATTTTTTTTAAATTATTTAATAAAATATTATTTTCATGGAATATTATTAGTGTTAATTTTGATACTATTCATTAAATTGACTTTAATAAAATCAATACAACATGATAAATTAAATCCAATTAATTTAATAGACCCATAATATGTTATATTCACATAGAAAATTCATGGAGTACATTCATCTATTGAATATTTACTTCATCATCAATGTGTAATTATTTATGATAATTATTTCATTATTAAAAATTTTAAATAAATTTCCATGATGTAGATAACTTTCTTATATTTCATAATAATATATATTGTCTATAATATCTTCTATTTCACCCCATTTTAAAAATTTTATACTCATTAAAAGTAAGAGTGTGACATTTTGTCAGTCCTTTTGATTATATAATTTTCATGGTTAAGTGTCCATTAAATAATTCAATTTCTAAAAATAGGTGTTAAGGGTATAATTAAAATTATCCAATAAATTTTTTCCAAGTGTCAGGGTCCTTTATAGTCCTTATAAAATTATTTTTAACCTAAATTATCCAATTTACCCTTTACCATGGTAACAAAAATTACCAATGTTACTATTCTTATTGGAAAAAAATAAAAGCAAAGTATTTACTAAATTTGGACCTCCTTATTCTAAATCTCGAATGTAACAACCCGAGATTTTATGAGAATTATTCTTTTTAAATTCATTGATGTATTGTGTTGTATGCTACACCAAAATTAGCTTGTTCTATACACAAAACCGTTTTATCTTGTAGTATACGCAACACTATACTTGGCTCGTGTTATACACAATTTCAAATTCGTTTGATAGTAGTTATTCTACGCAACATTTAGTGTGTATATATATATATTCAATGTATAAATGAAATATGGTTGGATTCTGTTATACGCAACAATAAATAAGTCTTTCACTACATGCAACCCTGACTTGGCTTTCATTATAGGCAATCACGACCTTCCTCGATAGCGTGTGTGGCACGCAATACCGGGTTTCACTATACAACGATATATGGTTATAATATTATTATGAACTAGCTGTTATGAAAAGTATTAACTACTTTTTTAATTTTTTAACATTATTATTCATCTTACACATTTTCTAGAACATGGTATGCGAACAAAATAAATTTTTCGGGTAAAATAAGTATTTTTCAAAAAATGAAGTTTTGCCGCCTTTTGATGGGGAACCCATTTTAAATATAATTTTTGAAAATTTTATAACTTAAATTTTACAAAATAAACTTATTCTTTTGAATCAGGATATAGAAATTTACTTTGGATAAATTTTTCATATTATTTTGATAACTTTCATATTTTAATGAATAGTAAAAACACGCTATATTTTAATTAAAAACAACTTTTTTTCATCGTAATAATTTATATGGTTAAATTATAATATTTAATGGTTTTTGTAACACCCCAAGATTTTGTAGTGTGTTATTTCTTCAAAATAATTCAATAACTTTCACTACACACAACACCAAGTTCAATCGCACCATGACTTACCAAACAAGCCATTCAAAAGAGGTTATGAATAGTGTTAACTAAATTTTAAACTTTATATAATCCTTGTAATTTTAGAATCCATATTATGAGTTTCTTAGACATAATGTAAGAACAAATTCATTTTCAGTATTGCACTTTCACCAACTTTTAATAGTGAAACCTTTGTAAATACAATATTTTAAACTTTTTGACTAAATGGGGACATCAGAAAAATTTAAAATGAAACATCCCAAGCTTCCATGGTACACTTTCCGTTGAATAATACAGTAGCGTGTGTCGTACGCAACTTCGAGTTCTAACACACACCACAACCAATAAACTAGCTGTTATGAATAGTAATACCTACTTTTTGAAATTATATATATTTTATATTTCAAAATGGACTTCATTTTTGTATTCGGAATATCGAATTTAGCCTAAGGTGAAATTTTGGTACTTTTCGGATAAATTTAATATTTTGATGAATAGTGAAAATTACTAAATTTTAATTAAAAACAACTTTTTTAATCAAAATAATTAATAGTGATAAATTATAAATTTGAGTGGTTTTAAAGTATATTTAGAATATATTTTTACCATTTAATATAATTTTGGTCATTGGACATAATTTTACAATTAAACTGAACATAAACAAGTGTCAATCTTTTGATAGTTATTATCTCTTAAAAACACGCTTTTTGTTTTAACAGCGGAAATTAATTTTAAATTAATTTCTGCCACTTCTTTGTATTGAATTTAGAAAAATGGATTCCATATTTGGAATTAGGATGTTCAAATTGTGTAAATAGGTAACTTTTATTTTTAGACATTTTGAATAATTACTGCGGTAAATATTTTATTTACCATGGTTAAAGGTAAATCCGGTAAATAAGGGTTAAAAATATAATATTATAATAATACTAAATTACCCTAAAACGTGTCCTAGCCTTATTGGTTGATACATGTTCGACCATAGGCATATTTGGGTCGATTTGGGGACCCCATGGTGCCACTTGTAGGTGATAGGGACATTTTGTTTTAATTATGTTAAAATGAATACAAAAATGACACAAGCATATATCTTTTAGAAAAACAATTTTTACATAGGGTTATATATGTTGGATTTTCGACAATAAATATTCATTAGAAATATAAAAAGATTTCCTACATGATGATATTTTATTTTAAATTTTTAGAGATTAAATAATTTAATTTATTTATGACACAATGATGATGCAGTGATTATCATAATAGTGAAAAATTAAAATAATTGATATTATAAATACCCAAATAAATATAATATGAAACTTTTAATGATTTAAACTAATTTTATAGGATAATATGATATATTAGGATTGATTTAATTGACTTTTTTCTAAGTAATCAATCTGTTATGAGTTTCACAAAAATCAACTATTGAATAGTGTCAAAATTGACAAAAAAGAGTTCTTAAAACAAATATTATATTATTAGTTGATATTAAATTCCTAAAAATCTAAGGTTCGGCCAAAATACTTATATCATGATAGGTTCATCATTAATGGACCACTTGATGGTCGCTTGGATGTATATAGTATGTTTATTAACCATATTATATAAAAATACAAAGAGACATTGTAAAAATGAAACTAATTAACTTAGAGTTAATACTTAAAGATAAGGTTAATATAAGTACCCAAACCTGTCTAAATTCTATTGGATGAGTTTTTTTAGACCTATCCCCACCTTAACATTTATATAATCAACTTTGGAGCCATTAGAAACCGAATATGAATTTATTATAAATTAATATTTCTAGCTTTTCCAAAGGTGCCCCTCACCCCTCTTATAAAAGGGCACTCCTCATTCTCATTTCTACACACCTTCAAAGCCTTTTGGTTCGGCTAAACTCTTCCCAAATACTCTCCCAACATCCCTCAATACAACCTAGAGGCCTTAGTTTGATCAGAAAGCCAACCTAAGGATCCCTTTTGATCAAATCAAAAGGAAGAACCCGAAGAAGAGGAGGTTAACCTACCCCAACCAAGGAAAAGTACAAGGTAAGGGGTTTTCATCTCACTCCTTATTCCCGTGAGATTCATGCCATATTGCCACCATTACCTTTTGTGTGGTGTATGTACTGCCCATAATTATATTCTTTGTGTAATACACTCTAATTTATGTGTATTTACATATTCATTGTATGATACATCTTTCATGGGTGGTATGTTTCATAAGTTACCAAATTGGTAAGGGTTATTTCACAATCTCTTCATTATCCGAGGCTGTTTATACGTAATAATCTACTGGGATCTCTTTATCATCCACATCCATATTTCTTAAAAATGTATTTCAAAACATTTTTGACTATTTACAAGAATATGGGTTAAAGTCATTTATACCCTTGTTTGACTTTTTATAAGAGGTTTATAAAGGAATCTTTCCGTCATTTTCAAAACAAGGTGCTTTTTAACCTTTTCGACAAAATTAAGGTAAGAATGTTTTTTTTAAACTTATACGGCGGGTGCGGCTATTTTCCGCCGTTATAAAATCATCGAAGCTTCCCTTACAAGCTTATAAGAATATTTTCAAATTGAATGTATTATTTTATAATTATGTTACTTTTAAAATGATTTCAAAAAAAAAGAGATATTTCTCTAAAATAGTTTTGATTTCATCTATGTCAACATCCTTTGATGGATTTTAAGCTTATTTGAAGTTGATTTATTATGATACAAAACATCCCTATTTTATTGAAGGTTTTGTGATATTTTTGACTATGGATAAGTTATTCTTATGTCACTCATGGTTTTTGTTTAAAGTATTGACATTTTATAAGTTATTTTTAATCCAAATGTTTATGTTATATTTCAATCTTTCATTCAGATGAATGTGTTAGACAAGTATGTTCCGGGTTGGGGACCGGTAAAAGTAAGCCCTCCTGTTTGGTCTCCGGTTATTAGAGGAACTCCGGTTTTGTCTCCGGTTATTAGAGGAACTCCGGGTTGGTGTCCGGTTATTTGAGGCACTCCGGGTTGGTGTCCGGTTATTAGAGGCACTCCGGGATGGGTTCCGGTTACAGTTAGCCCCAAGGTCTTGGGACGAGGCCTTGACAAAGAAATTAAAGTATAGCATTATGCATTCCAACATTATGAAAGAGGTTAGTGATTTTGCATGTGATTATTCGATTAGTAGAATATCCATGTGAATGAGTAAATGGAATTATTTCATTTTATTTATGCCATACAATGTTGAAAGTTCAATTTTGAAAGGCTGTTGTTTTAGTTATACATTGCCTTAAATGTTTATTCTTACATATGAAAGTTTCCGCTATATTGTTATCCTTACTGGGCATTTGAGCTCACCCCTTTTCTATGTTTTATTTTTTCCCAGGAAGTGAAGAAGTGAAATATGAATGACCTGCAGGGATATTATGAGGGGATATGAGTGTGGATTATGGAGACATTATGTTGTTGTAGTAGTTTTTCATTTTATGATATAATGTAAGACTTATGAATATATCTAGTGTTTCCAAGGCTACTAAACCAATCGGTCTTTCGAGATTTGATCTTTCTTGTGATCATGCCAATGTTATGTAATAATGCACCGACTCTGGGTAACTAGGGTCGGGGCGTTACAGTTGGTATCAGAGGGAGTTTAGTACAAACCTTGGAAGCTAGATTTAGATAAACTCTGATTAGAGCACGTAGACCTAAGATGAACTTTGAGGATTAGTATAGAAGAACTTCCTAGAATTTTGGTATTGTAGAGATTTTGTGAGTTTTCCGAGCAATACATCCCTGTCTGGATACGAGCAGGTAGAGGCGGCTCTGGCACAGATGTACCTAGGGGTAAAACCCGAAAACACCGCCTTGAGCTAGACTCGAACGGGAACTGGTGCACGACAACGGGCCTTGCTGCACTCTTGGTTACGACACTCCCGGGGGATATACTTAGGATAACTCTCATTTTCTTTACAAATCATTATGAAGGGTTTATGAGTATATACTTCCTCAAAGGAGACATTTTTATGAATATGGATTATATCCATAAACTATTTAATTTATGTTATGTGTTTTACAAGTTTGGGATTAGGTATTGTTATTCATAAACTAATCTAATGTATGCCATTGTTTAGAAATGGCGCCCAGTAGAAGGAATGAGAACTCTATCAATGCACATGATACAAAGAGAAAGAAGGATCATATATTTTATGGTCTTAAGCTAGAATTTACAAGAAAAATAGTCTCGCATGTATTATCATCAAATGAAGAAATAATATCATGTGTTGATAAGATATGTAAAGAGTTTACTGAGTCCTATGGCTTTGAAGGGAAGCAAGAGAAGAAAAGGATGGAAGAGAGAAATATGGATAAAGGGAAGAGGGAAAAGAAGAATTTTCCCATATGTGGTAACTGTGGAATGAAACACCCTGGAACTTTCCTGAAAGGAATGGGAGTTTGTTATAAGTGTGGAGGAAAAGGGCACAAAGTACGTGACTGCAAGGGTAAGAAAATGGTTTCAAATGTACAATGCTTCATTTTCAAGGAGTTTGGACACTACGCGAACCTATGTCCTAGTCATCAGACTATGCCGCAAATGATGCTATTGGATAATAATCAAGTTATGATACTACCACAGATGAAGAGGAATGATTAGAGTTCTTATGTTGATTATGTCAATTGAGTGTTGTATCAACAATGTACTTGTTATAATAATTATGGAGTATATAAGGATTGTACTGCAGTACTATTTCATTAAGGACTTGAGATTGTGTGGAACAAAGAAATGTGACTCAATAGAAGAATAAATTTTTGGAAAATATATGGTTGAGAGAAAGATAAACCATAATATGGTTCTGATACCGAGGTAGTGATTTTAGAATAATACATGATTGATTTGGATAAATTATATTGGATATTCTTGACTACCTTGAAGCTGATTAATGATTTGTATATTCCATCATTGTTGGGGTTTAAAACATTTTTGGATTGATGAAGTATATCCAGCATTCTATATGGAATAAGGGAGCATGAATGTAATCAATAAGGATTATGGTAAATCAGGATGTTTCAGTGTTTTAAAAGAATACATGATGAAGGTATTAATATTCTATTACAGGGTAAAAAGGATCTACATTATGTTTACCTTCCTTATAAATGTTGGACTGTGAGTTTGGACAGAAGTATTTTGGATAAATTCTAAGTTTGAGATTAATTTTGGATTGCCATAAAAGGACAACCCGGAGGTCGGGCAGCAACCCGTCGTGACCGGAAAGGCCGCGAGACTTAAACCCGCAACTGAAGGGTGACAAGGGTGTATCACCTACCAATGGCCCACGAGATGTCCTGGATTAAATAATGTAGTTTTTATTAAAAGATCTTGTAGATGAATTATAAATTCATTTATTTTGGAACCCTATACGAATAGTGTAAATAGAAATTTTTTTACGTTCTATTATCTTTTAGAGTGAAAGATGAGTTTGTGGTAGAAATTTATTAATGGATAAAACTCTAATTATAAAGTAAGTATATCTCCTTATGATCTTATCCAATCTCATAAATAAATTCCTCAACATTAATAAAAGGAACTTAGAACAAAAATGTTGTCCTAGATGGTACCTTAAATCATCACTAATTCATGGCTTTGGGATTGTTGGCCTTTTCATAGCCATGTTCTCTACCACTCTCCATCAGATAATTGATGGTCAGATTTCTCTTCCATATCCATATTTTCCTACATGGAACCCTAGTATGTGTTATTTTCGGTAATCTTCATACTTTCCACTCTTTATTTTAAATAGAGGCCTCGTTAATTCATTTTTCGATGTGGGATTTCAACTAAGATATTTTGAAACGTCAAAAATGTGTTATCCTAATACCCTATGTTTTGTTGAACCGATGGTATTTCAAATCATCATAGATTGATGAATTTAAGGACCTCAATTATACACTTGTTTGTGATTTATGATCTCAATCACTACCTATAAAAATTTACGTTTTTCCTCCAATTATATGTCTCTAATTGCCACCAATGTTCTCCTAATTGAGATCATAATTTGGTGGTGACCCTTTCATTTTTCTTTTCCTCATATTAAGACTAAATATTAGTAACCTAATTTCCGATGTGGGTTATCCCACAAAGATATTTTCTATTTTCAACCTTTTATTTTCGAAGAACAATTTCAAATTGCGAGGGCACAATTTATTGAAGGAGGGGAGAATGTAACACCCCAAGATTTTATAGTGTGTTATTTCTTCAAAATAATTCAATAAATTTCACTACATGCAACACCAAGTTCAATCGCACCATGACTTACCAAACAAGCCATTCAAAAGAGGTTATGAATAGTGTTAACTAAATTTTAAACTTTATATAATCCTTGTAATTTTAGAATCCATATTATGAGTTTCTTAGACATAATGTAAGAACAAATTCATTTTCAGTATTGCACTTTCACCAACTTTTAATAGTGAAACCTTTTTAAATACAATATTTTAAACTTTTTGACTAAATAGGGACATCAAAAAAATTTAAAATGAAACATCCCAAGCTTCCACGGTACACTTTCCTTTGAATAATACAGTAGCGTGTGTTGTACGCAACTTCGAGTTCTAACACACACCACAACCAATCAAACTAGCTGTTATGAATAGTAATACCTACTTTTTGAAATTATATATATTTTATATTTCAAAATGGACTTCATTTTTGTATTCGGAATATCGAATTTAGCCTAAGGTGAAATTTTGGTACTTTTCGGATAACTTTAATATTTTGATGAATAGTGAAAATTACTAAATTTTAATTAAAAACAACTTTTTTAATCAAAATAATTAATAGTGATAAATTATGAATTTGAGTGGTTTTAAAGTATATTTAGAATATATTTTTACCATTTAATATAATGTTGGTCATTGGACATAATTTTACAATTAAACTGAACATAAACAAGTGTCAATCTTTTGATAGTTATTATCTCTTAAAAACACGCTTTTTGTTTTGACAGCGGGAATTAATTTTAAATTAATTTCTGCCACTTCTGTGTTTTGAATTTAGAAAAATGGATTCCATATTTGGAATCAGGATGTTCAAATTGTGTAAATAGGTAACTTTTATTTTTAGACATTTTGAATAATTACTGCGGTAAATATTTTATTTACCATGGTTAAAGGTAAATCCGGTAAATAAGGGTTAAAAAAATAATATTATATTAATACTAAATTACCCTAAAACGTGTCCTAGCCTTATTGGTTGATACATGTTCGACCATAGGCATATTTGGGTCGATTTGGGGACCCCATGGTGCCACTTGTAGGTGATAGGGACATTTTGTTTAATTAAGTTAAAATGAATACAAAAATGACACAAGCATATATCTTTTAGCAAAACAATTTTTACATAGGGTTATATATGTTGGATTTTCGACTATAAATATTCATTAGAAAGATAAAAATATTTACTACATGATGCTATTTTATTTTCAATTTTTAGAGATTAAATAATTTAATTTATTTATGACACAATAATGATGCAGTAATTATCATAATAGTGAAAAATTAAAATAATTGATATTATAAATACCCAAATAAATATAATATGAAACTTTTAATGAATTAAACTATTTTTCTAGGATAATATGATATATTAGGATTGATTTAATTGACCTTTTTCGAATTAATCAATCTATTATGAGTTTCACAAAAATCAACTATTGAATAGTGTCAAAATTGACAAAAAAGAGTTCTTAAAACAAATATTATATTATTAGTTGATATTAAATTCCTAAAAATCTAAGGTTCGGCCAAGATACTTATATCATGATAGGTTCATCATTAATGGACCACTTGAGGGTCTCTTGGATGTATATAGTATGTTTATTAACCATATTATATAAAAATAAAAAAAGACATTGTAAAAATGAAACTAATTAACTTAGAGTTAATACTTAAAGATAAGGTTAATATAAGTACCCAAACCTGTCTAAATTCTATTGGTTGAGTTTTTTTCGACCTATCCCCACCTTAACATTTAAATAATCAACTTTGGAGCCATTAGAAACCGAATATAAATTTATTATAAATTAATATTTCTAGCTTTTCCAAAGGTGCCCCTCACCCCTCTTATAAAAGGGCACTCCTCATTCTCATTTCTACACACCTTCAAAGCCTTTTGGTTCGGCTAAACTCTGCCCAAATACTCTCCCAACTTCCCTCACTACAACCTAGAGGCCTTAGATTGATCAGAAAGCCAACCTAAGGAGCCCTTTTGATCAAATCAGAAGGAAGAACCCGAAGATGAGGAGGTTAACCTACCCCAACCAAGGAAAAGTACAAGGTAAGGGGTTTTCATCTCACTCCTTATTCCCGTGAGATTCATGCCATATTGCCACCATTACCTTTTCTGTGGTGTATGTACTACCCATAATTATATTCTTTGTGTAATACACTCTAATTTATGTGTATTTACATATTCATTGTATGATACCTCTTTCATGGGTTGTATGTTTCATAAGTTACCAAATTGGTAAGGGTTATTTCACAATCTCTTCCTTATCCGAGGCTGTTTATACGTAATAATCTACTGGGATCTCTTTATCATCCACATCCATATTTCTTAAAAATGTATTTCAAAACATTTTTGACTATTTACAAGAATATGGGTTAAAGTCATTTATACCCTTGTTTGACTTTTTATAAGAGGTTTATAAAGGAATCTTTCCGTCATTTTCCAAACAAGGTGCTTTTTAACCTTTTCGACAAAATTAAGGTAAGAATGTTTTTTTTAAACTTATACGGCGGGTGCGGCTATTTTCCGCCATTATAAAATCGTCGAAGATTCCCTTACAAGCTTATAAGAATATTTTCAAATTGAATGTATTATTTTATAATTATGTTACTTTTAAAATGATTTCAAAAAAAAAAGAGATATTTCTCTAAAATAGTTTTGATTTCATCTATGTCAACATCCTTTGATGGATTTTAAGCTTATTTGAAGTTGATTTATTATGATACAAAACATCCCTATTTTATTGAACATTTTGTGATATTTTTGACTATGGATAAGTTATTCTTATGTCACTCATGGTTTTTGTTTAAAGTATTGACATTTTATAAGTTATTTTTAATCCAAATGTTTATGTTATATTTCTATCTTTCATTCAGATGAATGTGTTAGACAAGTATGTTCCGGGTTGGGGACCGGTAAAAGTAAGCCCTCCGGTTTGGTCTCCGGTTATTAGAGGAACTCCGGTTTGGTCTCCGGTTATTAGAGGAACTCCGGGTTGGTGTCCGGTTATTAGAGGCACTTCGGGTTGGTGTCCGGTTATTAGAGGCACTCCGGGTTGGGTTCCGGTTACAGTTAGCCCCAAGGTCTTGGGACGAGGCCTTGACAAAGAAATTAAAGTATAGCATTATGCATTCCAACATTATGAAAGTGGTTAGTGATTTTGCATGTGATTATTCGATTAGTAGAATATCCATTTGAATGAGTAAATGGCATTATTTCATTTTATTTATGCCATACAATGTTGAATGTTCATGTTTGAAAGGCTGTTGTTTTAGTTATACATTGCCTTAAATGTTTATTCTTACTTATGAAAGTTTCCGCTATATTGTTATCCTTACTGGGCATTTGATCTCACCCCTTTTCTATGTTTTATTTTTTCCAGGAAGTGAGGAAGTAAATTATGAATGACCTGCAGGGATATTATGAGGGGATATGAGTGTGGATTATGGAGACATTATGTTGTTGTAGTAGTTTTTCATTTTATGATGTAATGTAAGACTTATGAATATATCTAGTGTTTCCAAGGCTACTAAACCAGTCGTTCTTTCGAGATTTGATCTTTCTTGTGATCATGCCAATGTTATGTAATAATGCACCGACTCTGGGTAACTAGGGTCGGGGCGTTACAGTTGGTATCAGTGGGAGTTTAGTACAAACCTTGGAAGCTAGATTTAGATAAACACTGATTAGAGCACGTAGACCTAAGATGAACTTTGAGGATTAGTATAGAAGAACTTCCTAGAATTTTGGTATTGTAGAGATTTTGTGAGTTTTCCGAGCAATACATCCCTGTCTGGATACGAGCAGGTAGAGGCGGCTCTGGCACAGATGTACCTAGGGGTAAAACCCGAAAACACCGCTTTGAGCTAGACTCGAACGGGAACTGGTGCACGACAACGGGCCTTGCTGCACTCTTGGTTACGACACTCCCGGGGGATATGCTTAGGATAACTCTCATTTTCTTTACAAATCATTATGAAGGGTTTATGAGTATATACTTCCTCAAAGGAGACATTTTTATGATTATGGATTATATCCATAAACTATTTAATTTATGTTATGTGTTTTACAAGTTTGGGATTAGGTATTTTTATTCATAAACTAATCTAATGTATGCCATTGTTTAGAAATGGCGCCCAGTAGAAGGAATGAGAACACTATCAATGCACATGATACAAAGAGAAAGAAGGATCATATATTTTATGGTCTTAAGCCAGAATTTACAAGAGAAATAGTCTCGCATGTATTGTCATCATATGAAGAAATAATATCATGTGTTGATAAGATACGTAAAGAGTTTACTGAGTCCTATGGATTTGAAGGGAAGCAAGAGAAGAAAAGGATGGAAGAGAGAAATATGGATAAAGGGAAAAGGGAAAAGAAGAATTTTCCCATATGTGGTAACTGTGGAAAGAAACACCCTGGAACTTTCCTGAAAGGAATGGGAGTTTGTTATAAGTGTGGAGGAAAAGGGCACAAAGTACGTGACTGCAAGGGTAAGAAAATGGTTTCAAATGTACAATGCTTCATTTGAAAGGAGTTTGGACACTACGTGAACCTATGTCCCAGTCATCAGACTATGCCGCAAATGATGCTATTGGATAATAATCAAGTTATGATACTACCACAGATGAAGAGGAATGATTAGAGTTCTTATGTTGATTATGTCAATTGAGTGTTGTATCAACAATGTACTTGTTATAATAATTATGGAGTATATAAGGATTGTACTGCAGTACTATTTCATTAAGGACTTGAGATTGTGTGGAACAAAGAAATGTGACTCAATAGAAGGTTAAATTTTTGGAAAATATATGGTTGAGAGAAAGATAAACCATAATATGGTTCTGATACCGAGGTAGTGATTTTAGAATAATACATGATTGATTTGGATAAATTATATTACATATTCTTGACTACCTTGAAGCTGATTAATGATTTGTATATTCCATCATTGTTGGGGTTTAAAACATTTTTGGATTGATGAAGTATATCCAGCATTCTATATGTAATAAGGGAGCATGAATGTAATCAATAAGGATTATGGTAAATCAGGATGTTTCAGTGTTTTAAAAGAATACATAATGAAGGTATTAATATTCTATTACAGGGTAAAAAGGATCTACATTATGTTTACCTTCCTTATAAATTTTGGACTGTGAGTTTGGACAGAAGTATTTTGGATAAATTCTAAGTTTGAGATTAATTTTGGATTGCCATAAAAGGACAACCCGGAGGTCGGGCGGCAACCCGTCATGACCGGAAAGGTCGCGAGACTTAAACCCGCAACTGAAGGGCGACAAGGGTGTATCACCTACCAATGGACCACGAGATGTCCTGGATTAAATAATGTAGTTTTTATTAAAAGATCATGTAGATGAATTATAAATTCATTTATTTTGGAACCCTATACGAATAGTGTAAATAGAAATTTTTTTACGTTCTATTATCTTTTAGAGTGAAAGATGAGTTTGTGGTAGAAATTTATTAATGGATAAAACTCTAATTATAAAGTAAGTATTTTTTCTTTATGATCTTATCCAATATCATAAATAAATTCCTCAACATTAATAAAAGGAACTTATAACAAAAATGTTGTCCTAGATGGTACCTTAAATCATCACTAATTCATGGCTTTGGGATTGTTGGCCTTTTCATAGCCATGTTCTCTACCACTCTCCATCAGATAATTGATGGTTAGATTTCTCTTCCATGTCCATATTTTCCTACATGGAACCCTAGTATGTGTTATTTTCGGTAATCTTCATAATTTCCACTCTTTATTTTAAATAAAGGCCTCGTTAATTCATTTTTCGATGTGGGATTTCAACTAAGATATTTTGAAACGTCAAAAATGTGTTATCCTAATACCCTATGTTTTGTTGAACCGATGGTATTTCAAATCATCATAGATTGATGAATTTAAGGACCTCAATTATACACTTGTTTGTGATTGATGATCTCAATCACTACCTATAAATATTTACGTTTTTCCTCCAATTATATGTCTCTTATTGCCACCAATGTTCTCCTAATTGAGATCAGAATTTGGTGGTGACCCTTTCATTTCTCTTTTCCTCATATTAAGACTAAATTTTAGTAACCTAATTTTCGATGTGGGTTATCCCACAAAGATATTTTCTATTTTCAACCTTTTATTTCCGAAGAACAATTTCAAATTGCGAGGACGCAATTTATTGATGGAGGGGAGAATGTAACACCCCAAGATTTTATAGTGTGTTATTTCTTCAAAATAATTCAATAACTTTCACTACACACAACACCAAGTTCAATCACACCATGACTTACCAAACAAGCCATTCAAAAGAGGTTATGAATAGTGTTAACTAAATTTTAAACTTTATATAGTCCTTGTAATTTTAGAATCCATATTATGAGTTTCTTAGACATAATGTAAGAACAAATTCATTTTCAGTATTGCACTTTCACCAACTTTTAATAGTGAATCCTTTTTAAATACAATATTTTAAACTTTTTGACTAAATGGGTACATCAAAAAAATTTAAAATGAAACATCCCAAGCTTCCACGGTACACTTTCCTTTGAATAATACAGTAGCGTGTGTTGTACGCAACTTCGAGTTCTAACACACACCACAACCAATCAAACTAGCTGTTATGAATAGTAATACCTACTTTTTGAAATTATATATATTTTATATTTCAAAATGGACTTCATTTTTGTATTCTGAATATCGAATTTAGCCTAAGGTGAAATTTTGGTACTTTTCGGATAACTTTAATATTTTGATGAATAGTGAAAATTACTAAATTTTAATTAAAACCAACTTTTTTAATCAAAATAATTAATAGTGATAAATTATGAATTTGAGTCGTTTTAAATTATATTTAGAATATATTTTTACCATTTAATATAATTTTGGTCATTGGACATAATTTTACAATTAAACTGAACATAAACAAGTGTCAATCTTTTGATAGTTATTATCTCTTAAAAACACGCTTTTTGTTTTGACAGTGGGAATTAATTTTAAATTAATTTCTGCCACTTCTGTGTTTTGAATTTAGAAAAATGGATTCCATATTTGGAATCATGATGTTCAAATTGTGTAAATAGGTAACTTTTATTTTTAGACATTTTGAATAATTACTGCGGTAAATATTTTATTTACCATGGTTAAAGGTAAATCCGGTAAATAAGGGTTAAAAAAATAATATTATAATAATACTAAATTATCCTAAAACGTGTCCTAGCCTTATTGGTTGATACATGTTCGACCATAGTCATATTTGGGTCGATTTGGGGACCCCATGGTGCCACTTGTAGGTGATAGGGACATTTTTTTTTAATTAAGTTAAAATGAATACAAAAATGACACAAGCATATATCTTTTAGAAAAAAAAATTTTACATAGAGTTATATATGTTGGATTTTCGACTATAAATATTCATTAGAAAAACAAAAAGATTTCCTACATGATGATATTTTATTTTCAATTTTTAGAGATTAAATAATTTAATTTATTTATGACACAATGATGATGCAGTAATTATCATAATAGTGAAAAATTAAAATAATTGATATTATAAATACCCAAATAAATATAATATTAAACTTTTAATGAATTAAACTAATTTTCTAGGATAATATGATATATTAGGATTGATTTAATTGACTTTGTTTGAAGTAATCAATCTGTTATGAGTTTCACAAAAATCAACTATTGAATAGTGTCAAAATTGACAAAAAAGAGTTCTTAAAACAAATATTATATTATTAGTTGATATTAAATTCCTAAAAATCTAAGGTTCGGCCATGATACTTATATCATGATAGGTTCATCATTAATGGACCACTTGATGGTCGCTTGGATGTATATAGTATGTTTATTAACCATATTATATAAAAATACAAAGAGACTTTGTAAAAATGAAACTAATTAACTTAGAGTTAATACTTAAAGATAAGGTTAATATAAGTACCCAAACCTGTCTAAATTCTATTGGATGAGTTTTTTTCGACCTATCCCCACTTTAACATTTAAATAATCAACTTTGGAGCCATTAGAAACCGAATATTAATTTATTATAAATTAATATTTCTAGCTTTTCCAAAGGTGCCCCTCACCCCTCTTATAAAAGGGCACTCCTCATTCTCATTTCTACACACCTTTAAAGCCTTTTGGTTCGGCTAAACTCTGCCCAAATACTCTCCCAACTTCCCTCACTACAACCTAGAGGCATTAGTTTGATCAGAAAGCCAACCTAAGGAGCCCTTTTGATCAAATCAAAAGGAAGAACCCGAAGAAGAGGAGGTTAACCTACCCCAACCAAGGAAAAGTACAAGTTAAGGGGTTTTCATCTCACTCCTTATTCCCGTGAGATTCATGCCATATTACCACCATTACCTTTTGTGTGGTGTATGTACTTCCCATAATTATATTCTTTGTGTAATACACTCTAATTTATGTGTATTTACATATTCATTGTATGATACCTCTTTCATGGGTTGTATGTTTCATAAGATACCAAATTGGTAAGGGTTATTTCAAAATCTCTTCATTATCCGAGGCTGTTTATACGTAATAATCTACTGGGATCTCTTTATCATCCACATCCATATTTCTTAAAAATGTATTTCAAAACATTTTTGACTATTTACAAGAATATGGGTTAAAGTCATTTATACCCTTGTTTGACTTTTTATAAGAGGTTTATAAAGGAATCTTTCCGTCATTTTCCAAACAAGGTGCTTTTTAACCTTTTCGACAAAATTAAGGTAAGAATGTTTTTTTTAAACTTATACGGCGGGTGCGGCTATTTTCCGCCGTTATAAAATTGTCGAAGCTTCCCTTACAAGCTTATAAGAATATTTTCAAATTGAATGTATTATTTTATAATTATGTTACTTTTAAAATGATTTAAAAAAAAAGAGATATTTCTCTAAAATAGTTTTGATTTCATCTATGTCAACATCCTTTGATGGATTTTAAGCTTATTTGAAGTTGATTTATTATGATACAAAACATCCCTATTTTATTGAAGGTTTTGTGATATTTTTGACTATGGATAAGTTATTCTTATGTCACTCATGGTTTTTGTTTAATGTATTGACATTTTATAAGTTATTTTTAATCCAAATGTTTATGTTATATTTCAATCTTTCATTCAGATGAATGTGTTAGACAAGTATGTTCTGGGTTGGGGACCGGTAAAAGTAAGCCCTCCGGTTTGGTCTCCGGTTATTAGAGGAACTCCGGTTTGGTCTCCGGTTATTAGAGGAACTCCGGGTTGGTGTCCGGTTATTAGAGGCACTCCGGGTTGGTGTCCGGTTATTAGAGGCACTCCGGGTTGGGTTCCGGTTACAGTTAGCCCCAAGGTCTTGGGACAAGGCCTTGACAAAGAAATTAAAGTATAACATTATGCATTCCAACATTATGAAAGTGGTTAGTGATTTTGCATGTGATTATTCGATTAGTAGAATATCCATGTGAATGAGTAAATGGCATTATTTCATTTTATTTATGCCATACAATGTTGAAAGTTCAAGTTTGAAAGGCTGTTGTTTTAGTTATACATTGCCTTAAATGTTTATTCTTACTTATGAAAGATTGCGCTATATTGTTATCCTTACTGGGCATTTGAGCTCACCCCTTTTCTATGTTTTATTTTTTCCCAGGAAGTGAGGAAGTAAATTATGAATGACCTGCAGGGATATTATGAGGGGATATGAGTGTGGATTATGGAGACATTATGTTGTTGTAGTAGTTTTTCATTTTATGATGTAATGTAAGACTTATGAATATATCTAGTGTTTCCAAGGCTACTAAACCAATCGGTCTTTCGAGATTTGATCTTTCTTGTGATCATGCCAATGTTATGTAATAATTCACCGACTCTGGGTAACTAGGGTCGGGGCGTTACAGTTTTAAAGTATAAATAGAATATATTTTTACCAGTTAATATAATTTATGTCATTAGCGTTGATTTTACATTGAATTCATAGGTAAAATCATTTCAATCTTTGGCAATGTTTTAACTTTTAAAACCCATTTTCTTAACAACAGGATTAATTTTAAATTAATTACTACAACTTATGTGTTTTGAATTTTTAATAATGGATTCCATATTTGAATTTAGTGGGTCCAAATTATGTTAATAGGTTACTTTTAATTTTTTTGATATTATGAATATTAACTACGGTAATTTTTATTTACTGCAGTTAAAGGTAAATCGGGTAATTAAGGGTAAAAATAAGATTATAAAATTACCCTAAAAACTGCCAAAATTCTATTGGATGACTAAAAGTAGACCCATATCACCTAAGCATTAGAATAGATTAATTATATGGACTTTTGACCATGAAAATAATTTAATTATTATTAAAAACAAAGAAAGTGACAACATGTCACTCTCTTAAATCTTATAAGTAAAATAATTTTAATTTACTAATAAACTTCCTGAAACCTCAAATATAAATTTTATACAGAAATATAATAAAATTTTCTACATCATTTGAATTTATTTAGAATTTTGAGGGATTAAATAATTATTATTAAAGGTGACACAATAGTGGTGTTGAAATTATTTTATTGATTGAAATATCAAATAAATATTTTAAAAATATTAAAATAAATATTATATGAACTATTTAATGTGCTCCACTAATTTTATAGGTTAATATGACATGTTAGAATATATTGAATTAACTTTTTTCGAACTAATCAAGCTATTATGATTTTCACAAAAATCAATTACCAAATAGTGTCAAAATTGACATAAAATAGTTTTTAAAACAAATATTATATTATTAATTGCTATTCTATTCCTAAAAAGCTAATGTTCAGGAAAAGGACTTAGATAAGGATATATATATTTATAATTAACCACTTGGGGTTCGTTTGGCTTGTTATATTAAGTTTATTAACAATATAGTGTAAGAAAACAAGAAGACACCGAAATAGTTAAATTATTTAACTTAGAGTTAAATCTAAATGATAAGGTTAAAATAGTAACCTAAACTTGTCTAAAATATATTGTTTGAGAGGATGTATAACCTTACCCACTTCTAATTCTAAATAAATCAATTTGGAGCTATTATAAATCTAATATGACTTTATTATAAAATAATATTTTATGTTCTTCCTAAGGTGCCACTCACCCCTATTATAAAAGGGAACCTCCTCCCTCTTATCTTTACACAATTTTGAGCCTTAAATATCGGCCAAACCCTTCCCATTTCCCTTATAAAATTCCTTAAAAACATTATAGAGGTTTTGGTCTCCTCAAAAGACCAACTCTAGTGCCTTAAGAGGAAGGTTAAAAGAGGTGCGTCGAAGAAGAGGTAATCTCTTCTACCGATTCTTTCAAGTTTCATTCTTCTTCAGCTTCTTATTCTTTAGTTGTTTCATTATAAAGTAATATCATAAGTATCACTAATATAATTATATATTATTATAAATATGAAACAACCCCATTTCACCTTCTATCCATCCTACGAAAAACAAAATCACCGCGCGTGGGTACGTACGGAATACTGTCTCCACACCGTGGTGTAATCTGTTTTTCCAACACCACCTTACTTGGATGGGTATAATGGTGAAAATAATAACTATATATGGTTATTATAACATCATACTTATTATGAGATATTATATCATCCACTCCAATTCAATTCAATAATTATGGGAATGATATCATCGCTCGTGCGTACGTACGGATTACCGTCTCCACGACGCGATGATATTCCTTCTCCATGTTAACCATTAAAGAATAATTATAAAGTATATATAATGAATAATAATGAAATATATGACATGATAAAGCTACTGGATCTATGTGTGTATATATATATTTCATCCACTTACATTCATTCAAGTCAATAATTAAAGGAAAACAACATTCTTGCGTACGTACGACCTACCATCTCCATGAACGGTGTGTTTCATTTCATTTATCTATCTATTATATATATATATATATACTGAATATATATGATATATAAATAATTTTATACATTCTTGAAGTATTTAAATCATGATATAAGTAATAATAATATCAAGAACAACAAGTCCAAACATGTACGATAAATAAAATGATTTTAATGAAAACACTACTTTAACATGGAATTTACAAAATAAAGGGTAATATAAAGTCATAAGTGAACCATATATGATACAATAACAATGAATATGATTCTGTAATAATTCAATGAAATTATTTAAATCATTATACACGAGTTTCGGAAACATGCGAAGTATATCGGACATAAGGTAAGGGATAACTTTTCCAATATCGGTTTTATCTGAGATTGTTTATTCGTATGTATTTAATGGGGTTATATTTATCATCCATGTCCTTGTTTTATAAAAATGGTTTCATGTATGTTTAAATTCTTTTTTACCCATTTTTTACTTTTACTACATGGTATGTAAGGAATCTTTCTTTTATGAGGTACTTTTTGACTTTTCCAGAAAAAGTACGTGAAAAATGTTTTTTAAACTTATACGGCGTGAATGGATTTTTACGGTTTAATAACTCTTTTTCTTCATTAAGATTACTATATAAGATTTCATTATTATTTTCAACAAAATCCTTTTCTTTTAAAATTGAATGGAATTTTGTGAAAAGGAAATTATTTTGAAGAAGAAAGGATATTTTCCTCAAGAATTCATTTCAAGTGTTTTGTAAAAACTATTTTCCATCTAAGATGACATTATGATTATGTTTCAAGTATAATGTATCTATTATTTACTTGGTTTGATTATTATTATGATGAAATGATATCCATTTTTTATATGGATTACGTTATGATGGGATGATGATTATGAAACCCATTTTATTTTTTGGGTTATGATGAATGAATTATCTTTATTTTGTGGCACAAGTAAGAATGATTTAATTATTAGATGGGTGGGACCTATATATCCCTCCAATAAATGGGTAAATATTTATATATCATGAGATAGACATGGCTGTAATGGTATGTTAATCCGGTTCAGTGTTACAGTACTGGAACGAGGAGTGAACTCGATTCAGAAAGGGTCTTTTTCCACTAAGATGGTCTTGACAGCAATGCCTTAGCTACTATGGAAATCATAACATGTTCTTAATGGTTTCCACAATTACATGTTCTATTACCATGATATTTTATCATGATTAAGGTTTCATTATGATATATGCCTTATGTACTTCCAAGATTTATGTCTTTGCTCATGATTTTGATGTTTAGATTTTATATTCAAGTTTTTTCATTCAAATGTTTAGGGATTGTCTTATGTTCTCTATGTTTACCCTTACTAAGAATTTGATCTCAACCTTTATATTTTTTATTTTCCCTAGGATATAAAGAAAGGTTTTAGGTAAGAAGAAAAAGGGGAAGATATTTATGGGAGATGTGGAAGTTCTTTCACCATGAGTAAGAGATTATGTTCCAAGTATCCAAAGAAACTAAACTATTACGGTCCTTGTGTGTCTATTTTTGTTATTTATTAAGTATTTCATAGAAGAAATGTAATGTTCATGTACGTCCGGATTTGGGTCGCTACAGTTGGATTCATAGGAAAGGTTTAGTTTACCTTTGGAAACTAGGACGCGAAAACTTTAGTGAGATCCCTAGAGATATTTCTAAGGTATGTATAGGGATGTCCCTAAGGATAAGTATAAGTATAGGTTATAGTCCTAGAATTACGGTAATGATATTAGCATTAAACCCAAGAAGTTAGATATTTAAGGTACTCCCCTTTATTATGTTGTTTTCCCTTGCATGATTTTTGCCTCTCACACTATTCTTTTTGGGTTTTAGATGATGGATGGAACCCAAAGGAACTGTGTTGATCAATGTAATGGACAGTGCAATGATTGTCCTTCTGAACAAACCAATGTTATGGGAGATGGAGGGAAAAATATTATTGTTATACTTACACAAGCTATGAATCATTCTGGACTTCCAAATGAGCAGATAAAGGAACAATATTCTATTGAGTCTGTCATGAGGTAACGTCCACATTCTTTCACTGGGTCTTCTAATCCACTTGTTGCTGAACAATGGATCAGTACCATTGAAAAGATATTTTCCATACTTCGTTGTTCAAAACATAAAAAAGTCATTCTGGTAGTTTACTGTTTAGAAGGTGAAGCATACTAGTGGTGGACTATAATTAAGAATACAAGGCCCCAAGATGAAATTGAATCAAAGGAATGGGATGAGTTCAATAACAAGTTTTTTAATAAGTACTTCCCTCATATTCTTTGAACAAAGAAGGAAAAGGAGTTCCTTGAGCTTAAGCAAAAGGATGATGAATCTGTATGTATATACGAAGTGAATTTTACAATGCTTGCAAGGTATGCATCTGGCTTTATCATCCAACCTGAAAGTAAAGTTGATCGATTCTTCAGTGGCTTAAAACCAATTCTTCGAATGGAATTAGTGATAAGGGACTTCAGTATCTATGATGAAAGTGTGCATTGTGCTATCAAGGTAGAACTGGAAGTTGGTGTTACATATCCATATCATGGTTTTGACAAAAAACAAAAGATGGAATTCAAGGAGAAATCTCAGAAAAATGGTGAAAAGAATATGACTGTTTCTTTATACTTAATGTGAGGAAAGAAGCATGGTGGTGATTGTATAAAAGGTACTAGAAAATGTTTTAAGTTTGGAAAAGAAAGTCATCACGTAGTTGAGTGTCGAAGCAATGGGAGAAAGGTATCTAATGAAGTGAATAGAGAAAAGAATACAGAGAGCGCTCCAGAAACACTTCAATGCTTCAAGTGCAAGGAAATGGGGCATTATGCTAATCAATGCCCCAATCAAAGGGTTAATGATGATGGATGTGAGAAACCTCTTAAAGAAAAGGATAAAGGGAAGTCACATGCGATAACTATTTTCGATGTTGAGTATGACAATGATGTTGTGGAATGATTAAGTTTTTATGTAATGGGATTTCAAAATAGTATCATGGAATCTCATTTATGGTATCATGTAATTTTTGAATATCTAAGTATTGACTGAAAGTTCTATTTTTATTTGATTTTTTAAACATCTTCTCTAAGGATTAGAGGTAATCCGGCGGGATACAAAACGAACAAATCCAACATTCAAAATTTGAAAATCACAAACCCAGATATTCGCAAAGACCAAGATGATCGTGATCTAGTGTCCGTCAGTCGAAGTCCCATCACATCGAGTCACCATCATTGAACCTACCGTCGAAGTTTCCATCATTACCACCATCGTGGTTGCTGTCCATCACACAGTCGCCGAAGCCTGGGGGAGCCCCTCGAAGTTTCCGACCAACATTAACATGAACCACACTTACGTCGTTCCTGACCAAAAGCCAATGTCACCGTTGCCATCCGAACAGACACCAGAAATCTAGAGATCGTCAAAGACTATCAAAACTCTTTGAACCAATAACACCATGTCACCGACATCAAATCGAACAGAAATCCTTAACCAGAACCTCTTTCGGAAACAACATCATACATAGAAGTCTTGAAAAAAACACTCCCCATCTTCATCATTTCCAACACAAGAATAATCAACATCATCTTCATCGAAGAACAAAGCTAAACAGCATACCACAGTGCAACCGAACCAAAAACCACAAAAAACGATTCCAACAACATCGAAAGAATCGAAAAAGGAAACAACATGAACTGAGAGACATCGCTGGAATGAAACACCAGAGAATCCGAAGAAGAGAAAAGGAACCGACCGTGAGAAAACCAACGCCGACTTAGAAAAGCCCAAGAACGCCGCTAGACCCCCGCCATCATGATCCCAAGAAGTCCCAAAACCCGCATCGAGCCCGACCAAGATGGGGTCAAGCCCGATTGTTGAACAACAAGGGCAGAGGAGAGGAAGAACAATGAACGCCCCCACCATCGCTGACCCAAACCTCCTGAAGCCCCCACACATAGACCCAACATGGAGGTCTGCTGCATAGGGGAAGGCAGAAAGAGGGGTGAGAGAGGCCTACGCTATCCCACCAGCGATCAACACTAGACAATCAGGTATGGGAGAAAGCAGAAAAGGAATAGGACATCTGTGAGATAAGAGCGGGGGAAGATCCCACGAAGGAGCAGCACGACGAAGCGAGAAGAAGCTAAGAGGAGGAAAAATGAGGCGAGGATGGGGAGGAAGCAGATGCGCCACCAATCCACAGTGAAGGGTTTCAGAAGGAAACCCTAAATGGAGCGGCGGGCGGAATATCTATGTATTTGTTTTCAATAATTATATGGTACCAGTAACCATGAAAAGTGATTGAATTTTTTTTGAAAGAAGATGATATGCGCATAATGAAGGGACAAAGAGAAAATAAAATGAGCTCATGACTGATATAAGGACAAAGTTATATCATGGTTTGAGTATATAAAAATTTTGGGATTTTGGTACGTGGAAAGAGTTATCTTTTGACAACATTCATGTTTTTACTAAAGCTCAATGGGTATTCTTTTTTCAAGAGAATACATGATTAAGGTATTCACAAGTTTGGAATGTGACCAAAAATATATATTGTATGATATATGGGGGATAAATGATGGTATTCACATGCTTGTTATATGACCTTTCTGGTATTTGTTTTCTTTTTTACTATGAGATTGGACAGAAGTATTTTGGATAAGCCTAAAGGTAGGAATGGATTGAGTAAAACATCAGATAGTATAGTTTAAGGCTAGAAATTTTGTCGATATTATTGAAAGAATGTTATAATAATGTAGTTTTAGAAAAAGGACAACCTGCAGGATGGGCGACAACCCGTCGCGTCGGACAAGGCTGTGAGAATCGAACCCACAACCGAAGTGCGACATGACTTTATCGCCTACCACTGGCCTATAGGAAGTCCTTGGTTAGTATAAATTTGTTTTAATTTATTACGTGGTATGATATATGGAGTATAAGTCCATTTTAGGAACCATATATGATTAATCTCACCATAGATAGACTTATGTATATAACATTTGCTAACCTTATGATTGAGATAGATGGAATGACCTATCATTATATCGCATGATCTAATAACACTTCACAGAAGAAAAATTCAACTTCATTTCATTAAGAGATGAAGTGGATATTTTTCAAGGCACAAACAATAGTTATATTGTAGCAAAATCAAGTAGGTATTTCTTCTAATTCAAAATTTTCAACTTTAGGGAAATGATATTGAAAACCATGAATGTTGTCCTAGTGCTCTTATATCTAATGAATCAGATGGTACCTTAGATCATCACAAATTTATGGCTTTGTGATTGTTGGCTTTTTCATAGCCATGTTCTCTACCACTCTCCATCATAACATGATGGTTAGATTTCTATTCCATATCCATATTTTCACTTATGTTCTCCTATGCGGAAACCCAGTGATGAGTTGATTTGGGTAACTGTTATGTTTCATACTTCACTTTTTAAAATTAAGTTTTACTATTCCTTTTTATGATGTGGGTTTCTATGAAAGAAATTTTCAAGTAGTAAACCATTTATAACCCCGACGAATTTCGAGGGCGAAATTCATTTCAAGGGGGGTAGAATGTAACAACCCGAGATTTTATGAGAATTATTCTTTTTAATTTCATTAATGTCTTGTGTTGTACGCTAGTCCAAAATTAGCTTGTACTATACGCAACACCATATTAGATTGTAGTATACGCAACACTATTCTTGGCTCGTGTTACACACAATTTCAAGTTCGTTTGATAGTAGTTATTCTATGAAAAATTTAGTGTATATATATATTCACTGTATAAATGAAATATGGTTGGATTATGTTATACGCAACAAAAAATAAGTCTTTCACTATACGCAACCCTGACTTGGCTTGCATTACACGCAATCACGACCTTTCTCGATAACGTGTGTTGTACGCAATACCGGGTTTCACTAAACAACGACATATGGTTATAATATTAATATGAACTAGCTGTTATGAATAGTATTAACTACATATTGAAATTTATAACATTATTATTTATCTTACACATTTTCAATAACATGGTATGCGAAAAAAAATTCGGGTAAAATAAGTATTTTTCCAAAAATACAGTTTTGCCGCCTTTTGATGGCGCACCCATTTTAACTATAATTTTTGACAATTTTATAAATTCAATTTTACAAAATAAACTTATTCATTTGAATTAGGATATAAAAATTTACTTTGGATAAATTTTTCATATTATTCTGAAAACTTTCATATTTTAATAAATAGTAAAAACACGCTATATTTTAATTTAAAACAACTTTTTTTCATCATACTAATTTATATAGATAAATTATAATATTTAATGGTTTTAAAGTATAAATAGAATATATTTTTACCATTTAATATAATTTATTTCATTATCATTGATTTTACATTGAATTCATAGGTAAAATCATTTTAATCTTTGACAATGTTTTAACTTTTAAAACACATTTTCTTAACAACGGGATTAATTTTGAATTAATTACTGCAACTTTTGTGTTTTTAATTTAAAAAAATGGATTCCATATTTGAATTAAGTGGGTCTAAATTATGTTAATAGGTTAATTTTATTTTTTTTGATATTATGAATAGTAACTATGGTAATTTTTATTTACTGTAGTTAAAGGTAAATCGGGTAATTAAGAGTAAAAATAAGATTATAAAATTACCCTAACACCTGTCAAAATTATATTGGATGACTAAAAGTCTAACCATATCACCTAGTGGTCCGAATAGATTAATTTTATAGAATTTTGACAATTAGAATAATTTAATTATTATTAAAACCAAAGAAAGTGACAACATGTCACTCTCTTAAATCTTATAAGTATAATAATTTTAATTTAGTGATAAACTTCATGAAACTTAGAACATGAATAGTCTATAGAAATATAATAAATTTATCTACATCATGTGAATTTGTTTAGAATTTTTAGGGATTAAATAATTATCATTAAAGGTGACACAATAGTGATGTTGAAATTATTTTATTGATTGAAATATCAAATAAATGGTTTTAAAAATATTAAAATAAATATTATATTAACTATTTAATGTGCTCCACTAATTTTCTAGGTTAATATGACATGTTATTATAAATTAAATTATATTTTTTCGAACTAATCATGCTGTTATGATTTTCACAAAAATCAATTACCAAATAGTGTCAAAATTGAAATAAAATAGTTTTTAAAACAAATATTGTAGTCCTAAAAATATAAGGTTCGGCAAAATGAATTAGATAAGGATATATATATTTATAATGGACCACTTAGGGTTCTTTTTTCTTTTTATAGTATGTTTTCTAACAATATAGTGTAAGAAAATAAGAAGACACTGCAAAAGTAAAATTATTTAACTTAGAGTTAAATCTAAATGATAAGGTTAAAATAGTAACCTAAACTTGTCTAAAATATATTTTTTTAGATTATTTCGAACCATACCCACTTTATCTTAGAAATAAATCAACTTGGAGATATTATAAACCTAATATGACTTTATTATAAAATAATATTTTACGTTTTTTCTAAGGTGTCACTCACCCCTCTTATAAAAGGAAACCTCATCCCTCTTACCTTTACACAATTTTTAGCCTTAATGCTCGGGAAACCCCTTCCCACTTCCCTTATAAAATTCCCTTGAAACATTATAGAGGTTCTGGTCTCCTCAAAAGTCAAACTCTAGTGCCTTAAGAGGAAGCTTAAAAGAGGTTCGTCGTAGAAGAGGTAATCTCTTCTACCGATTCTTTCAAGTTTCTTTCTTCTTCAAATTCCTTTTCTTTAGTTGTTTAATTATAAAGTAATAACATTAGTATAACTAATATACTGATATGTTATTATAAATATGAAACAACCACATTTCACCTTCTATCCATCCTACAGAAAACAAAATCACTGTGCGTGCGTACGTACGGAACACCGTCCCCACGCCGCGGTGTAATATATTTTTCAACACCACCTTACATGGATGTGTATAATTGTGTAAAGAATAACTATATATGGATATTATAACATCATACTTATTCTGAGATACTATATCATCCACTCCAATTCAATTCAATAATTATGGGAACGATATCATCACTCGTGCGTACGTACAGATTACAGTCTCCACGACGTGATGATTTTCATTCTCCATGTTAACCATTCAAGAATAATTATAAAGTATATATAATGAATAATAACTAAATATATGACATGATAAAGCTACTGGATTTATGTATATATATATATGTGTCATCTACTTACTTTCATTCAAGTCAATAAGGAAAGGAAAACAACGTTCATATATACGTACGACCTACCATCTCCATGAACGGTATATTTCATTTCATTTATATATCTATTATATATATGTATACAGAATATATATGATATATAAATCATTTTTTACATTCTGGAAGTAATTAAATCAATGTATAAGTAGTAACAATATCAAGAACAACAAGTCCAAACATGTACTATAAATAAAACGATTTTAACGAAAACACTGCTTTAACATGGAATTTACAAAATAACAGGTAATATAATGTAATACGTGAACCATATATGATATAATAACAATGAATATGATTCATTAATAAGTCAATGACATTATTTAAATCATTATATGGGAGTTTCGGATACATGCTAAGTATATCATACATAAGTTAATGGATAACTTTTCTAATCTCGTTTTTATCCAAGATTGTTTATTCGTAAGTATTTACTGGGGTTATATTTATCATCCATGTATCTATTTTATAAAAATGGTTTCATGTATATTTAAATTATTTTTAACCCATTTTTTACTTTTACTACATGGTATGTAAGGAATTTTTCTATTATGAGGTACTTTTTCACTTTTTTGGAAAAAGTACGAGAAGAATGTTTCTTTAACTTATACGGCGTGAATGGATTTTTACAGTTTCATAACGCTTTTTCTTCATTAAGATTACTCTCTAAGATTTAATCATTATTATTAAAAAATCATTTTATTTTAAAATTTAATGGAATTTTGTGAAAAGAAAATGATTTTGATGATGGAAGGATATTTTCCTCAGGAATTCATTTCAAGTGTTTTGTCAAAACTATTTTCCATCTAAGATGACATTATGATTATGTTTCAAGTATAATGTATCTATTATTTACATGGTTTGATTCTTCTTATGATGAAATGATATCCATTTTTTTATATGGATTACGTTATGATGGGATGATGTTTATGAAAACAATTTTATTCTTTGGGTTATGATGAATGAATTATGTTTATTTTGTGGCACAAGTAAGAATTATTTCATTATGAGATGGATGGGACTTATATATCCCTCCAATGCATTGGGTAAAGATTTATGTCTCATGAGATAGACATGGCTTAAACAGTAAGTTAATCTGGTTCATTGTTACAGGACTAGAATGAGGAGTGAACTCGATTCAGAAAGGGATTTTTTCCACTAAGATGGTCTTGGCAGCAATGCCTTGGCTACTATGACAATCATAACATGTGCTTAATGGTTGCCACAATTACATGTTTTATTCCCATGATATTTTATCATGATTAATGTTTCTTTATGATCTATTCCTTATGTACTTCCAAGATTTATGTCTTTGCTGATGATTTTCATGTTTATATTTTATGTTCATGTTTTTGAATTCAAATGTTTATGGATTGTTTTATGTTCTCTATGTTTACCCTTACTGAGAATTTGAGCTCACCCTTTATATGTTTTCTTTTCCCCCGGATATAAATAAAGGTTTTAGGTAATAAAAAAAGGGGAATATCTTTATCGGAGATGTTGTAGATCTTTCACCATGATTAGAAGATTATGTTCTAAGTTTACAAAGACACTAAACTATTACTGTCCTTGTGTGTCTGTTTTTGTTATGTATTAAGTATTCCGCAGAAGAAATTTTATGTCCATGTACGTCAGGATTTGGGTCTCTACATAGAATTTATTTTTTCAAAATTAAAAAAAATAGTGTATAAAATTAATTCATAATTAATCACATAGATGTGGTGAGAAATTTATTTTTTAAAGTGAAAAAATTCAAAAGAGTGAAATTTTTTTATATTCAAATTCAGTGAGATATTAATTTTAATTAACTAAATCTGATTAAATTATATAAAATTGTTCTAATTATCCTTTTATACATATAAAAAATATAATTTAACATAATAAATTATTTTTATGAAAAATATGTTTTCAATTTAAATTTTTTGTTTTTCTCTATTCATTGAAACATGGAAGTTATCAGAAAAACTAAAAATTCAGAAAAAGTAAATATGGATATACCTATTTCAAAGAAGAAGATTATTTTTTCAAATATAATTTATAAATGTTTCAAAATTTATTATTAAAACAAGTTCTCCATTAAACGGTGATAGAATTTCCTTTTTAGAAAAATACATCTTTTATGGGTAAAACTAGATTTGATCTTATATAATGTCTATATAAAACTTAGGAATAATATTAAAAATTATATTGAAATATATATATATATATATATATCATTAATAAAATCCAAAAAATGTGTTTTTTTAATTTTATTAGTAGAAAAAACACTTCTGTGCATTTTAATACTTTTTCAGAAAAATATATCCTTTTAATTTCAAAATGGATTTACATGTGTAAACCTTAATTTCATAATAAAGTTAATCTAATTGATACCCTCCATTATAATGACTAGTTTATAATTTTACTAGTTAAATAATTACAATAATAAAATGATGCTTGATAGAAACTCAGTGTTTCATGTAACACAAGATAAGTTGTTATTGCGTGTAATGCAAGACATCAAAGAAATAATTTTTTAAAAAAAACTCTATTTCATAAAAATATCAGGGTGTTTCAAAAATCCAATTTCTGATACCTTACCAAAATCTTTATAAAAACTAAATCATTCCTTTTCACGAAATATTACATAATATATAAATACGTATTAAAATACATCCAAAACATCTTTTAGATACCCCTTAAAATAAACCAAAACAATGTGTGACCCCATTGGACTTTGTAGCAATGATAAAAATTATAATTTCCCTATTTTACTATTTTATGTTAAGACCAACATCATTAAAATCATTAGTGATAATCAAGATATAATTGGATATGGCCTGATCTCCATTAAGCACATGATTCTCCATACCCATGTCCACTATTTAGATCATATAAAAGAATAAATAATAATATAATCTCTTATATAAGAAATCAAGTGACCATAGGATATGGATTATGTCAATATTTTATACTCTACTCATATATTATTGATTTTATGAGAATATATTAACTATGAATATAAGAACTTTACATGTCATTCACCAAGTTGGATGAGTATATCACATTCCTTACTCACAAATATATAATAATATCCATTTTTCTATATACATGTATATAAATAAACTTCCTCAATCAATCATTATCAATAACCATGATGTCATACTCAACATATGAGAGGAGAAATACCGTATTGGTTAAACCTCAAACTATGACATGATCAACAACATACCCAAACGTCACTTTATTATAACATACTCAAGGATTCCATTATAAAGATATAAAAGTATGAAGGTTCCTATTATATATGTCTTTTAAACCTCATGAATGTGAATTTAATATGAAAATTGCACCCCTAATATACAAATTACATAGTGCATGACACAAAATGTAGTATACGTTGTTGGTCATCTTGTGAAATAAATCCAATAATGGCTCAAGTGTGAATCTCTTATCTATATAAAAAGCTCAACTCATAGTAATATTAAAATTTCATTACAATCTATAATACCTAAGTATTATAACCTATTAGATATTACTAAATGTTATACTTTGAGAGGTAAATTATAATTTTGTTTCATGTATATATGCAACCAATATAAAACAATGATAATGTGGAGGATACCTTTTGAATAACATGATTTATTTTATATATTCATTAATTAATTTAAGAAATATTAAAAAAAATATTAAATATGATCCATTATATCATATCATATATAATAAACCAGCAGAGCGACCTTATTTTTTCGACTATTTTAGGAAATTTTAAAACTCATTACATTACTATGTAATTCAGGCTTCATCTCTTTGTTACTATTTGATAAATAATCCCACTAAAATATTTTATTCCCTGAAAAATAATAATTTTTTTTGAAAAAGATATGATTTGGATTTCTAATCCCAATGTTAAACTTCTTGTATAAAATTTTCAAACATATTCACTACACAATATCCAATGTTATGATGTTAATAACTTATTTTTGATTCATATAAATATTTCAAAATTCATTATCATATTCATGGAACCTTCCATTAATTGTTTTTGGGAAAAATATGTAAATTTAAATGTTACTCATTATATTTAGATACTTCATTTCCAATTCATCTTAAATTGTTTAGTAAATAAACTTATATTCATTTTGAATTATACCAAATTATTCATTTATTTATTACACTCTAAAGTTACACTATGAACTTCTCAATGATCATATATATTCCCACTAGACTCTATAAAATAATTATTTTTGAAAAATATATTTCTATTCCCAAAAATACATTGTGTTAGGAAATAAAAATTACTTCCTTCATGATAATATTTAACAAATAATCTTTTATCAAACATATCTTATAGGTAATTTTATATGTTATTTAATCATTTTTTAAATAGGATTATATTCCTTAAAATATTCCACTATTATTAGTGAGAAATTATTATTTAATATTTTAAAAAATATCATAAATAAATAACATTTATCATATATATATATCCTTATATTCTTAGCTTACTTTCAAAATATGTTATAGAACATGATGAAAAATAAACCATTCATATCAAAACCATAATTTATTTTTATTTATAAAAAATATTTTCATATAAGTAACTATATTTTTATATAAGATCAATACACATCATTTATTTTTGATTCATATAAACTTTCAAATAATTCATTTCATCAAAATCTAGGATTTAGTAACCCATTACTTCATCATTTGAATGAATACTTTAATTTCATTCCATCAACCATTACATAGTTTTCAACTCGGATAAGTATTTAAAACATTTTTATAATATAAATATGTTAAAAAATAATATTTAAAATAAATTAATTGATATCTATAACATTATTACCTGACCTGAAATCTCTATAGTGTTTATGATACCCCTTTGTATATCTTATATAATTTCACCTTTAATTACCATGTTTTCTAGAGTGAAAAAACTTTCATTCCATAGAAGATCATTTATTAAGTTTAAAACAAATTGGTTTAGACTCTCAATTAACTCTATTCTCCTATTTTTAGCTTGGATTAAATTTAATAGGAATTATATTTGGAAAAACTAAAGTACCAATAAATAAACCCTTTATAATTAAATCTATTAAGTATTAAAAGTATCAAATTTATATTAATATGATACTTGAGCCTAATTTTTTTTAATAAGGAGGTTTAGTGACCATGTTTAATGGATAATCTATTACCTATTCAAACCATTTGTGAAAGCTTCTTTTAATGAGGGAATTAACACTACTTATAATTAGAGTGCGTTAATTTCATGTGATATTGACATTAATGTATTATGTGGAGGGATACTAAATTTTTCTATAACTATTATGGGACCACCCAAGTAGGGTAAAAGAAACTTAGCTTAAAAATTTAGATTCCTATCTCTCATTTATCTATAGTTAACCTCTACATGAACTCTACTTTTATGAGTATCAAATTCTTATAACTTTAATGCTTGAAGTCATTGAACTTGATTAAATGTTAGGTGAATTGTGTAAACCATACTAGGTTACTAATTCCACATGATGGAGGTAAGTGTGTATGTATGGGGGAAAGGATATAGGTAAAATGATATCATATATTTCACATGGATGAATATAATTATGACTAAGAATAAAGAGGGGAAATTCTCTCAAAACATGACATGGTTTCCCTCCATGTATAAGAAGGGAACACCAGTAACTTACTAGCATGAATTGGAGTGTGACTATTATGTGATATGGGGTTGAAAAATCATCACAAAATTATATGATAAGGTCCAAATTTATGTCTTCATAGTTTTGTGGTTCAAAGGATACATGCTATCTATATACAATCCACACACTAGTGTGAGGCCAAAAAACTTTTACATAGTGGTTATGATAATATAAAATAAAAACACTCATAGTGATGCCAATTATAGACCAAATATATTATATCTTTTTACACACATATTGAGGTAAGTTTATGATATATATATTTGGGCCATTCTTTGTGTTATGGGATGGATTTAGATTCATATAAAATTTAGTGAATTTAAAAACTTCTTTGATATTCATTGGTATAGGATTAAAACATATATTCAAGCTATCTATAGGATCAAGACACTCCCAATGAATAATATGATGATGACCAATACATTTTGGAAGTTCTTAGCGTTTAAATTTTTCCAATATAGTGGGGTCTACACCCTGAAAATTATGCATAATGATCATGGAAATTTCTAAGAGTAATCCTAAAAGATGGATTTTAGAGATTTAATTATATTAACATTGATATACTATGACATTGTCTATAGAGTTTATGTACTATATCATTTTTTCTTCCTATTCTGATGCTTATAAAAATTGGTTAAAATTTTCTAGATAAGATGATGTAGAAATATTCTATGATGGATCACTAGTTATGGTCAATAATGATTTGAGAAGAAAAAAATTCATAATTTAAACTTCTTTATATATATATTGGTTTTAAGTTACAATTTGATCATACTTACACATGTATATTTTCTTAATCATTATGATATACTATTAAAGAAATTCGAACAAGGAATTGGTTGCTTGGCTTTGAAAAAAGGTAGAAAAGTTACTAGAAATACCTAAAACAAAGTTTCTTGACTTATGTGTTAAATATATCTATCCAAAAATGACAACAGTAAATTCATTAGATTAGGTTTTTTGAGGTAGTACAACATGATAATGAGTTATTATGATATTTCTAAATATGGTGAAGTGATCCTTTGATTGGGAGTGCGAGGCATGAAAATTATTCGAATGTGAAGGTCCCAATTTTTTTCTAAGACTATATAAGAATACATAGATACATATTGAGGTTAAATATATCATAAATACAATATTTTTTCAGACAAATATATAAAAAATGATATACTTTAAGATCTATATACCACCCTCTAAGGTAGTTTACACATTCCTCAGACTGAAAATATGAAAGCACTAGCCAATAGTAGCATAAATATTATCTCACTATGGATAGAATATATATTAATGAATTATAGATATTAGTTTCTACACTAATGACATAATAAGTTGAATAAGATTCACCAGTGGGTGGGGGATAGACCTTGGTAATTTTGATGTGGTGATAAATCCAATAATTATTGAGGAATAAAATGATGTTGTTGATCTGACTAATTTATAAAAAAACAAAAATGAAATTTAACCTTTAATGATAAGAATTTAAATTAACATGATTAAATTTAAATTTATATAAATAGGTTTATTAGAGAGTATACTCATATAATACCCCTAATATATGGTAGTCTATACACTACTTTGTAGGGTTGTATAGTAGGTATATCCAGTGGAAGAGGAATCGTTATTGGGCCGCATGGTATTGTTGGAGGTTGAGGGGTTGGACCAATTTTTTAATTTTTAAATATTTAGTCAATTTGACTCCAACATAGAATTTGATACCAAACTAAATAAATATATATTTAAAATATGTTCTAGGGAACCATCAATTCATATTTTAATTGGTGAAATGGGTAGGTATTTTAACTCAATTTTTGTATTCATTTTCATAAATTAAACTTTCACTCCATTATAATTATAGTATATAGTTTCTCAGCCCTAACATCATGTGTGCCTAAAATAGATAATAAAGAGGTGGAATAGTTTGACTAAATTGGAAATGAACCCTTCTTTAGAGAACTAGATCTTGACCCATTATCAAATCACTGAGCACCCAACTTCCCATTTTAAGAGTGGTCCACCTAAATGATGGTACACATTCACTCAAGAAACTGAAGTTGGTATTTAATTCATGTATTGAATCCATGTTTTCTTATAAGCATAGTTATTTAAATAAAGTCGTTAAAAGGATGAGGGTGCTTCTATGGATATCGTTGATAAAGAAACATAAATAATACATTAATCTCATGATTTAAATAACATATATCACAAATAGGTGCATGAACCATGTAGATAAAGGTTCATTGTATTATATATTACCATCATAAAAATATTAATATATAATATTTTATCTATAATTAAATTCATCTAGAATATATTCTATACTTTCTAAAAGTTATACTTATCTTCATACCCTAGGTAAAAAAATAGAAAGGGGTGAACTCTAAATCTTTGTAAGGGAAAAAATATCAAAATTTCATTATGTGTTAGATAATAGACACATGAGAAAACATAGATTGGGTGGAAATTTATTTTTTAATATAAAATGAAATAATAAGAGTTCTTTATAAGTAAATATGGAAGTAATTTTAATCTCAATTGAGAAAACATACACCATGGGAAAAGTGTGCAGAATCACAAGGCATTACACATGAGTAAAGGAGAATAGTCATAGGTACATTATTGTGACTTCAGATTGTGGAATAGAAATAATGATAGAAACTATAAGTTAAATATACCAAACAAGAAATTACTTATATAGTGGTATTGGGATAACTACTTGTGTACCTTCTTAGTCTTAGGATAATTCTCACATGTACCCTTGTAATTAGGATAAAACATCCCTTGCACCCCTTTTTATTAGGATAAATCCTCCCACAGACCCTTTGGATTGGTATAAATCCTCTAATGTACCCCTTTGTCTTGGGAAAAATCCCACCATGTACCCTTCTGAGATGAGGAGAAATAAACATAATCCAATTAATTGGTTCATAATATAGGAACCCAACATTCATCATTCATACTATTTTTTCCACTTAAAATCAATCATAAACATATCTTAATGTACACATTAAAAAATAATAGGTTATTTAAATATTCAAATAATATAACATAATGTAAAATTAAAAGATCATAAGATATAAAAAAAAATTAATTTTCCAAAAGGAATCATAGAATAATAATATATAGAGGCTGATCAAAACATATCTTCCTAATAGCTAAACCATCAAGGAGAAATAGAATTGGAAATAAAAACATTTTCAAAAAACCTTTAAAAATTGTTATAAAAGATGTAGTTCAAATAAATTTAAAAACATATTTGAAAAGAGAAAGAGTTCACTTTTGAAAACCATAATTTAAAGATCTCCAATAAGATATTGTTGAAAATACATAAAGGTTATAAAAAGGGTAGTGTAAGATAAAACGTTTTATTTTTAAAGGATGGAAAAAACTTTTCTTTTTTATTTTGAAATACCATTATTTAAAAACCCAAATATTGAAAAGATTATAAAATTTTAATTTTAAAAATGGTAAAAGATAATTATTAGAATGATAGAAAATAATCCACATTATCTTTCCAAAAAACAGATGATAATATTAATAGGAAATAAAAAACAATGATATGGAGGGAAAATCCAATAAAATAAATGGGAATTATTCTTAACAAAAATTCATTTTAACAAAATAATAGAATCATCAGGGAAAAAGAATTTGGCGTGAAACATTATTTCCCCAAAAAATAAGGTGTAAATACAAACAAAAATCATCATATGTAAGAATAGAAATATCTTAAAATATAATAGGAAAAGAAGAGTGAATATGACATAAGGATGAAATTTGAGTCACACAACCCATTATAGTATTGGTAATGTGTGAATAAAAATATCATGATAGGATGATCATGAAATGGAAATTAAATCTCATGAAATGGAATATATGTTCATATTTGAAAGAAAATGGGAACCAAATATGCTATATAATATAAATTATGGTGGAAAATATCAAACATGTCCCATGAAGTTGAAAATGAGATAATGAAACCCTTAACATTGTTCCCACTTAGTCTAATTCACTCTAAAATTATATAAAACAAGAATAAATATATTTTTATACAATTTTAGAACCATATTCATAAATGAAAATATTTATAATTTCCATTCAAAATAATTGTCTACATGTATATTTGTTCATTTTTTTCAACTTTCAAACATTGCGCATTTACAATTATGACAGTTTGTGTAGTTTTGTTGGAGTGATGGTGATGTTCATTATTCTTCCAATGTTCAACATAATAATTTCACTAAATTTACTATAATGGATGAAATATAATTTTTTGGAGTTTTATATTTTCTTCCATGAGTACTTTAGTCTTTATCATAGAATATGAAATCGACAATAAACACTTTTCGATGATTCTAAAACTATGAAGTGTGTTTTAATAATTAATTAGTTAAATATTGATATATCAATTATAAAACCCAAAAAAAATTATTTATATATTGATATCATAGTATAATCTTAATTAATATTTCTTAATCATCCATGGAATACATTTATAACATTGTTCTACCAGGTGGTCAAATTGACCCAAACATAGACATACCCTGATTATTGATGATTAAGAGGTGATTCAGTTGTAATATAATTTTAAAAATTAATAATGATAAAAATTTATTATTTTTTAGCGTTATATATTATAATAATAAATTATTTTTAGGAATAATTAATGGATATAAAAATATTTCATAATTTGAATTAATGATTTTCTTCTAAGCTCCCTTATTTTAAATTGATTAAGTTTAAAATAATAATTTCTTTGTCACATCAATAATAGGTTCTACAATTTTTTATATAATAACCATAATAATATCATATAAATTATATATATCCATTAAAACCAACCCCTTGAACTTCCATGTAAGGCGATGTGGAAATAAAAATAAAAAATAGAACATTCCATGGAGGTGGTAGTCAACACGTTTGTATTATTGATGATTTGTTTTACTATAGAAAGGGGAAAAGGATTGATATAGTTTGTAATTTAATAATATTAGATTTTTCATAAATATCATAATTATATAATAAATTATCTATTATGAACAACGTTTCACAGTGGTGATGTAAAATGAAACATATTGAATTGTGGATATGGTAGACCACAAAAAATTAAAATCCACATTTTCATTTTTCTTAATAGAAATAGGGAGGGTGGTTAATGCTTGTTACATCATTATTATAACATAAAAGTATAATTATTATATTCATTTCATTGTTTTATAAAGTTGAAATTAAATTTTAGTCATAATTAAAGCACAAAATGAAATTGAAAAGCGAAATAGAGGTTAGGAATTTATAACTCACTTCGTGGGTTATCTCATATATGAATGGGATTAAACCTTTTAAGAATGGAATTTAAGAATAAAGGAACACCCTTAAGGTGCCTAGGATAGTATAGGATATGGTTTGTAAGAGTTTGGACCAAATATAAGAGGTTTTTTTTGTTGTAATTGAGGAGAGGAGTTCCCCTTTTATAAGTGAAAAGAGTGGAATTTTTGTTAATACCCAAAATGTTTCCACAATGGGAATCCTCCCTCATGGAATGTGGATCCATCATTTAGAAATAATAGACTTCAGAATTTAAAAGGTCATTAAAAACACAAAAACTAAGTTATAAACATCTTTTAATCATGTTAGTCCTTTTATCTTTACGGTTACTCATATTTACCATTTAAGTTTTCACCTTGATAATGATTTTTTATATTGGAAATTTTTCATTTATGAAAAAATATGGTTATTATTAGATAATTTGGACCCAATTATTATAAATTTTAAATCTATTTAATTATATTCAATTTATAAAATTATTAAAAATAAATTTTCAAATATTAATTTATAATGTATTAATTTTTTTGAGAGAATATTACATATATTCTAAAATATCAAATATTGGGATTCAATTAAAGAATAAAATATTAAAATATATAATGTGACTTATAATACATTTATTCAGTAAATAAAAAGGTTTCTTATGTTTTAGGTTATTCTTATATCCAGGTGATTTTAGAGAATGCCACGATATTTTCCAAAGTTGTTTTTTTCAAAATTAACCAAAATATCACTTATTTTAGGAAAATCTAAAATATTAATCTTACTATCATATTATTATACTTAATATATAAAAATTTATCATTTTTCTAAATTAAATTTATAAAATTCGATAATTCAAAATTTATATAAAATCCCCAAATATAGTGTACTATTATTAACATTATAAAATAACTTTTTAAAATGTTAACTATTATTTATTATTATATCATATAAATAACTAATTAATTTATTAGTAATACATTAATCATATTATAGATTAATTTTGTTATTATTTAAAAATAAAATAAATAGTTTCTTTAAATAAAAAATCTATTTCATAAAAAAAAAATTTAAGCATAAAATGGGGTTTTTAGTTTTTTTAGATATTATAATTGAATTTCATTAGTATTAAATTAGAAATTATTTAAATTATACCTATATTTCATTAAGTGGATACCCATATTAAAACTCACAAATTTAACAACTAGGTTTTTTTAATTGTTACAATCAATAATTAAATTGTTATATAAATATATCATGATTTTTTATTAAATTTTTGTGCTTCTTATGGAGAAAGTTAAAAAAATTAATTATTTGAAGAAATATATTACAAATCCTTGAAGTGTAAAATTATACCCCCATAAATAAATTTCATCCTCATAATTATAAATTTTACTAACTCAATAAACTATATAAGGGTATCTAAAAGATAGATTCCAATCATGATTGAATTTCTAGTGTGTAATAAATAAACTTAGGAAATATTTCATTTTACCTCAAAATCGGTTAATAATAATATTGTGTTTTTCTCCAATAAATTTATTCAATCATCCCATATGATGAGGTATAATAACTTCTATAATAGAATTAATTTTATGAGAGAGCTCATATTCATTTTTCACTGATATATAATCATAATTTGTCTTGAAAAATAAATCATTATTTACTTACTTTGTTGTTTATTATAGATTTTATGTGGATATAGTAAAAACAATTCCAAAATCACATCCAATTAATCTAAAGGAGGGATAAAAAGACTTTTATGAATCATTTTACATTAAACTCAACTTTGGAGACCATAATAAGTGGTGTTATTTTTTCTTAATAACATCAATTCATTAGGGTATATATTTGATGATTTTAAAAAATGTCATGGATATACTAGAGTTACTATAATTAGAATCCCACATGACCTCATCTAATCTATAGAAGAGGATAAGTATTCATTAATTATCATGATCTAATATGTTATAATAATCAACTTTAGTCATGAGGATTACATATGACTGTCTTTATTCTCTTGGATTTTGTGGATGTTGATGTTTATTATTTCCATAAAACCAATGTTTAATGCACTTGTTCATGTAACTATTATACTCCTTACAATTGAATCATTTTAAATAAGGATTTTACATTAATATTGGAATTGTATATATCCAATTAATTAGTTTTTCTATTCAATTGCTTTTATCATTCATGTGATCAATAGCCTTCTATTCCACACTTGAAGCATTTACCTCTACCTTAGAGATAATCCCTATGTTTATTCCCACATTTTCTCTTTGATAAAAGGATAATATTATCCCATAAATTCTTTATATCACTTAAATATCCATAGAAACACATATTTATCCTCTTTTTCTGTAAACCATGAGAGTCTCAAGTTTCTATTTCCACGTTAAGTGCACTTTGAAAAATCTATTCATCGCTTCAAAAATCCCTTATAGAAAATGATTTTTTAGAGACTCACCTTAAAAAAACTAAATAAATTATTGAACATACATTCATGTTCAATGATAAAACTAGATGCATACCTTGAAATCATTATGGCATTTTCTTCACAGTAACTAATGGATTCATCTTCCTTTTACTTAAACTCATGTGATTCTCTCTTCATTTATTATGAATAGTTTGGAGAAAATATCTACCTAATAATTCCACCTTAAACACATCCCATTTCATGGAAGTAATTTATTCCTTTTCCCTTGTGTTCTTGATTAGGTTCCCCTATTGATAATATTTACATTCTAAATCATAAGAAACTAAAATAAGCTTTTCATGACCTAATATCTATAGAATTAAAAATATACTTCGTACGCTTTTGATCCATTTCACAATAATTATTGGACTTTGAGACCCATAGATGATTAGATTTCATTAACATATGATAAACCTAATAGTAAGCTTCTCATTACATTGTGAATTTGGTGTCTCCACATGTTTTGAATTATTATTCATAAAATATGACAACATTTTCATAAGGGTTGGACTCTATTTTCAATATAATTAGGTTAAATGATGGGATAATTTCTATATGGTTCATTACAGCCAATTTTTACTTGGTTTTCCTAGGTTCCAACTATTACTTTAGGTAATGGAAAATTGTAAAATTGAAATTATTTAATGAATATACTAAAAACTATCACCTTAAAATGAAATAACACAGAAATTACATATATAACTTTACATGAGAATATATAATTTTTAATCTATGTAATCAATGGTCCTCCCCCAATTTATTATTTATATCTGAACTAGTTTAAATCCTCCAAAAATGGTTCATAAATAGTTTGTGGATTTCAAAAATATTACTACTCAAGCGTGTAATACTAGGTGAATTGTTAGACCTCTTTGTCATGCACTAGATGATTATTCATTTAATACCAAACATGACCTTTTCTGGGTTTTTAACCCTAGGTAAATCTATGTCAGAGCTTACATCTACTTGTAATATCCAGACCCAGATATAATTGTTTGGAGATTGATATAATACCTATTTTACCAAAACATCATGATTTTATCCTCTACATAGAATTATCCATTATATTTATCCATAGGATTTTATATAATTTTCTCTAAACTAATACACTATATAAATAAACCCTACCCTAATACCAACTATGGTGACCCAATAAAAACATTAATTAAATAATACATTAATCTCATTATTTAAATAATACATCTAACAAAATGTTGCACAACCTAAAGACCTAAAGGTTTATTTTCTTCGATATTGCCTATATAAACATCTTAATATACAATCTATTCTCCATAATTGAACTCATATAGATTCCCATATAAAAATTACATAAGTTATAATTATTTTAATAATATAGGGAATGGAAAACATAGAAAGGGGTGAAATAAAACACACAGTAAGGAAAAAAATATAAATATGTCATCATGGGTTAGATCATAATCATATGGGAAAACATACCCAGGGGATAAATTTATTATTAAAAATAACACAGAACAATAAGAGTATTACAAAATTCATGATTGGTGGAATTTAATCTTAAATTAAAAAACATATACCATGGAAAAAGTGTGTTTAATCATGATATATTAAACATTATTCAATGAGAATAATTATAGGCATAATATTATGAAATAATAGTGTAGTACAAACATAATAATAGAAACCCTAACTCAAGGCCACCCACTAAGACATTCCTCACATAGTAGGCTTGTGATAACCACTTATGTACCTTCTTCGTATTGAGATATTACTCCCTCGTACCCTTAGGATTGGGATTAAACCTCTAGTAAACCCATTTGCCTTGGGATAAATCCACTCCTATACCCTTTAGTTTGGGATAAACACTCTTGGTTACCCCTTTATCTTGGGATAAATCCTCATATATACCTTTTTGAGTTTGGGACATTATACTTAAACCAATGCATTGAAGGGATACATAGGAACCCACCAATCATAATCCATGTATGTGTGTTCCCATTTAAATAAATCACAAACATATCTTAATAAACTCATAGAAAAAGAACATATTTCATAAACCTTTCAAAAGAAATAGATAAAATAAAATTAAAAGATCATATGATATCAAAAATATCATTTTCTAAAAGTAATAATTACATAAAAAATATATAGGAGGATAAAACATCAAAACCCGAGAGATAAAAAATGGAGGAAAAATAAATGTTAAAATACAAAAGTTTTCACAAAACTTTTTAATGATTGTTATAAAAGATGAATTGTCAAAAACATTAAAAAAATTTGATTAAGGAAATAAAATAATTTTTAAAAACTTATTATAAATAGTTACAATTAAAATATCATTAAAAATATATAATGTTTATACAAATATACTGTGGAAGATAAAAAATTATTTTGAAAAGATGGAAAAGCCTTTGCTTTCACGTTCGGAAATGAAACTATTTGAAAACCCACATCATAAAAAGATTAGTAAAATTTACATTTAGAAAAGGGGTAATGGTAATTTTTATAATCATAGAGAATTATACATATTATATTGACCATTAATAATTGCGAACATTGGTGGGAAGTAAAAACAAGTACATAGAGGAAAAATCCATTAAATGATGTGAGAATTATTCTTAATAAAAATAAATTATAACAAAATAATAGAACTATTACAGGAAAAGACTATAGTTTGAAATATAATTTACATATAAAATATTGGGGAAATAAATTCTAAAATTAAAATAGGTTTAAATAGATAAATCATTAAATATAATTGAAAAAGAATAATTATTATGACCCCAAGAATACATTTGAGTCACAAAAACCCCTTACGATATGGGTAACATATGAATCAAAATATATTGAGTGGAAGATCATAAAATGGAAATTCAATGTCATGAAATTGAAGATATATTAATATTTTAAAGGAATAGGTAACTAAATACATTATATAACCTAAATTATGTAGCACAACATTAAACATGTCTAATAGAGTTAAGAATGAGACAAAGAAACACATACCATTATTCCCACTAAGTCGAATGTGCTATAACCTCCTATACATAAAACATAAATACCATTATATAAAATTTAACATCAATATTCATACCTAAAACTATTTATAGTTTTCATTTATAATCATTTTCAAATTTTATAGTTGTTATTTTTTACCTACTTTCAAACATCGAGTGTTTATAGTTTTATGGTCTGTAGTAGTTTCATACGAGCGGTGATGATGTTTGTTATTATTATAGATTTCATAATTATAAGTTAATTAAATTTAAATAAATTTATATCAAATAATTATTTACTAATTTTATATTTACTTTAATGTGTTATTAAGTATTTATCCTAGAAGATTAAATCGACAATGTACATTTTTCAAGGATTTTCAACCAATTAAGGGTGTTTTCTTAATTAATGAGTTAAATATTTATGTATCCTTTCAAAAACCAAAAAAAATATATTTAAATATTAGTGTCTTATTTACCCTTAATTATTTTTTTAAAATAATAAATAATATAAGTTCATTTCATTGTTCATGTTGAAGGTATAATCGGCACAAACATAAACATACAGTGATTACCAATGATATGAGGTTATTTAGTTGTAATATCATTACACTAATAAAATAATGAAATATTTTTTTTAAGCGATTGATTTATAATAATTATAAATAATTTATAATAATAAGTAATGGAAATGAAAAAATTAAATATTTTGAATTAAATATTTTCCTCTTTGTATTCTGGTTTTAAATGATTAAGTTTACCAAAAAAAATTTTTGGGTTACATCTTTTACAGGTTCTCTAATTTTTTATACAAGAAAATTAATGATATTATAACTATCATATATATCAATTAAAAAAATTCTATTGACGATAAATTTATGTTTATGATGAAATGAATAATGGAAATTTGTTGTTCTATAGAGGTTGTATTCCACACATACTAAACACCCTGTGATTTTATGATATATTTCTTTTCAAATAATTTTAATTTCTTCGATAGCCTGCAATACATGAATCCCTATGTCTAAATAGACCATAATAACCTAGATGTAAATATGGAACATATGAATATTACCAAGTAAACTATGAAAAAAAATTCCTGAAATAAATACATTAGATATAAATTCCATGGAAATAAAAATAAAAATCATTTGAAAGTAAAATAAATGTTTTTCTAAATTTTTTTTTATGTGTGTAATGTTTTTTAATATTAAAAAACTAAATTTATCACTATTAGTGAATAATTATAATTAATTTAGTATATTATATGTTAAATAAAATGTTTTAACTTTCATCTAATATTGTTTCTAGGCATGGGATAAAAATAAATCCAATGTTGTGATTAAAATTGTATTTACCTAAAAAGATATTTTTATCATGTCTTTTTTATTATTTCAAAATTATTTTTTATGTATTATAAAAATTTAATTATGAAATATTTATTTCATATTTGAAATCATGATGTCTAATTTTTTTATATAGACCCCTTTTATTTTAAGCATCAGGAATAGTAACCGTAGTAAAATCTATCACCTTAGTAAATTATAAAACTAGTTAACCTAGGATAAAACTAAATGTTAAGGTTAAAATTTTTCTTATTAGTTATTTTTTTAATAATTTAATTTTACCATTATAAACATATGATCAAAATTTATTTTTAAGGGAAAATTCTCAATCAAAATAACCTATATAATATTTAAAGAAAAAAAATATAAAATATCACTATCTTAATTTTTTATATCTATTATGTGTTCATATAGGGAAAAAAGAAACTAGTGAATGAATATTAATGGTTTTTTTCATCATAATGAAATTATTTTAATTATTTTAATTTAAATTAATCCTTTAGAAATTATATAATTACCTTATATTCTTATGCAACATAGAAAAATTATTTCCCCAATCAATATAAAAAAGTAAATGATTTTATAAATATTAAATGAAATATAATTTTAGTGATTTATAGTGTTTTATGAATTTAATTAATGAATATAACATATTATTTTCTTTCTAAATGTTTATATTCAAATTCCATCCTTGTTTCATGGATTTAGTGTCAAATTAAATTAATAGTGTCCAAAATGACATTAATTATATTTTATGAAAATAATATATTATTAGTTTATTTAAAAATAAATAAAAAACAATTAAAGAGGAAAATTTGGATAATATATGGTATAACATATCATAAATTGTCCATTTATGAGCCAATTGTCATCATATAACTAAAATTATGACACTTTAAGAGTGAAAATGATGTTACTACAATTAAGGGTAAAATTGGTTAACTAAGGGGTTAAACCAAAATATAAGGTTTAAAACACCACCTAAACCTATAAAAATTTTATTATTTGATTATATATAAACTAAATAATTCCTTATCTATGAAAATCCTTCCATTTTTTCCTATTTTTATATATATTTACTTTTTTGTATTTATTCTTCTAATAAATTCCAAGAGTACCCCTCCCCTAACTATTTAAAGGGAACACATCACTTCTCTTCTTTATACCACATATAGCCTTCTAGACAAACCAAAATATAAAGAATTATCTTCTAAAATTCCTTCTAAAAAATTTATAGGACCTTTTCTTCCCTAAATAAAAACCCTGGTATTCTTAAGAGAATATCTAAAGAAGTTATTTCAAGGAAGATCTGATTACTTTAACATATCAATTCTTTTTTTACTTCTTATTTTACCAATACTAAATATATGGTATTCATCATAAAAATAATAATTTAGGTTCCCTAAATATAGTGAAATATTATTAGGATTATAAAACCATTATCATCCATCCTCTTTCTCTATCAAATTTCAAGTGAAAGTACAACTCATGTATACGTAGGACTTACCATCTACACATAGAAATACAATGGATTTTTCAACACAATATTTTTTGGATGGGTATTATGATATGATTAATGTTAATATATGATATTTATGAAAAAATTATAATTATTTAATGATAATATAATATCTACCTTCTTCCCTTCCAAATATTTGTAAAATGATAACATTGCCTGAGCATATATGTTTACAACCACATCCACGAAGCGATGTGATTCATTTTTCAATTCCACTATACATGGATGGAAAGAAGGATTGATTTTAAAATTATTTATGATTTATATGATATAATTATTATTATTTAAAGGTGAATTTTTATTTATATTTCTTTCATTCCATCCATCGAAAACTAAAAATTGTATTCATGAATATATATAGCATACCGTCTCCATGAATGGTGTAATTTATTTTTCTATCTATAACATTTTTGGATGAATATATATATAATAAATATATATGATATTTATACCATTTTTATATTATGAATATTATAGAACCATGAATAATGTATAAGGACCAAAATTACTAAACCAAAATCCTTATGGAAAACAATATAGTTAGTACTTGAAAATGATGATTTTAATAAGAAAATATTTTTGAATGGGCCTTGAAATGATATAAAGGGATCATATGTCATATTATATGTTTTACATGATTATTTTATATAATTGTAAAAAATTTATATTTATTATACATGAGTATATAGCAGTTTCTAACAATGTGGAAGTTGAGGTAAGGTAATTATGTTTCAGTCCTATTTTAATCGGGATTGTTTTTGCTTGGATTTCCATTGAGGAAATTATTTGATATTTATTTCATAAATTATTGTATCAGGGAATGAATATGTTGCTAGTGGTATAGGGATTTCAAAATTTTCATTTTCTGGGTGATGAAACTTTTTCATCTTCGACAATATGAGCTCTGGTATAGGTCTGAGGATCCCACCTGAATAATCAAGGCACAAAATTTAATTCAAATAGTTACCTAATTTGAATTGAATCACACTTGATAATAGCTCATTTTTGGTGACCTTTTACCAATGGATTCAGGATAAAAATCTTATATATCATCCACACATGCTTCAATAATATGTAGTAACATTGTTCATCAAATATAGAGTTCTAACGTGGATGTATGGAAATTCCTTTGACTTCCCAACGATCACCTAAACTCCATTCCTTCGATCTGAGAAGGTGTTCTTGGATCGAGAACTCAGAATAAGTCTTAATATATATAGGTTTCAAGGGGATATATGATCTCTCAACTATTTTTGCATGAATAGTATTTAAAATAGGTCTTCTCCGCTACTTATAAATTGGACGACGAAAATACCCAAAAAGGGTTCCTCGACTCCCATATATTCAACTCCCACTGAATAAGAAATAAAAAAACACATTATGAAAAAATAAATGCAACATAAATGTAATTTATATTTTATGACATACTTTTAATATATATTAAATAATTTATGTTATAAAATTGAGTCATTAACTCGACTCGCAATTCCCAAAATATTAAAATAAACATTGAATTTGAAAATAATATTTATTCTTAAAACATTTTTCGATATATTCACTAAATACGCTGTGAATAATTTTTATAAAAAAAATTCATCATAATTATTATATAATCAAATAATAATGAATGTAATTATTCATTTGTGATCATTAATACATGGACAACTCTCGGACCCCATTGTGTGGTCCACCAAGGAATATTCACATATTCACCAGAATAGGACTGAATCTTGAATACTCTATTATATGTGACCCTCTAGGGAATTATCTTGATAGAAGTGAATACTATTAATATACCCAGAGCAGATTCTGGAAACCCAAAAGTCCCATAAATATATAAGGAATAGTCATAGAAATGATAACAATCCTACAAACACTTTTCCGACAATATGATCTCTATGTGTGCTGATATCTAATAAAATATGATGCACCCCCAAGTTTTTTTGGATTTTTTTAAAATAAATTAAATATTAATTTCTTTCTTGAAATGAATTAATTCAAAAATTCCTTTCACATGACACTGAATCGGCGTACATTACACAAAACTCCAACTTGTCATACGATACACACAACACCGACTTAGCATACATCACATGCATCAAAGAGTTTCTATGAAACAACATTTTAATGATATAATTATTTAAATGAAAAAATTATAAACTATACATTAAAATTAGTGATATTAATAGTAATAACTACTTTCCAAATATTGTTTATAATTTTTTTTATATAAATAAAACATATTGACAATGAAAGACATGATTTTTGGTATAGTCATTTTATACCATTTTCTCGAATGAACAGCATTTAATTATAAAATTAATTTTATAAACATTTATAAATTTAATATGATAAAATAAAATTAATTTTTTAATACATAAAATCTAAATTATCCTAGGGTTAATTTTTTGGATTTTTCTGAGAAACTTCATTTTTTTGATTAATATTGAAAAATACTTCTTTTTAGTTTAACACATACTTTTTTAATTAATTAATAATATTAAATGATATAATAATTTTTTTATGTTCCCATTATATAAATTATTCATCTATTAATATAATATAATTCACCATAATAAATTTTACTTTGAAATTGAATATAAAATATTAATAATCATTTAAACATTTTTCTACATTAAAACTTTTTATTTGGTCCCAGCTGCTGGATTAACATTAATCTTAATCTTTCCAATTATGTGATATGAATTTATAAAACCCAAAATATAACATTATATTAAGTATAATATTTAGATTCTATTATTACTAGGTTAATTTTTTACCAAAATGATTAGTAAAATTGATTAAAATTAATTACAGCAAATATGGCCAAATTAAGATCAATTAGGTACTTTACCTTAAACTTAAGGACCGAAATGATCTATACACTTATCCAAAACCCCTTTTATGTCCAAATTTATTCTATAAAAAGTATATTATTTAGTTTTTTGTTTTATTATGACTTTTTTAGGTAATAACATGTGTAAACCAGACTTTTCTCTAAAAGTTCAAAGTGAGTAATTTTCCTTCCCTATAAAAATCCACCACCTCTCCCACTTACCGAAACCTCTAAAACCAATTAATTTAATCCAATAACCTCCCAATACAATTATTAACATACATATTTTCCTACTATAATACTTACGTTGTTCATAAGGCAATCCAAGGAATCCTTTTGGAAAAAACCAAAAGGAGTTCCCGAATCAAGAGGCAATGTATTCTCTCAAGTCCTTTGTTTTATCTTCCTTATCCACCCCATACATTCTATTTTTTCAATGATTTTATAAAAAAAACCCTAAATTAAATAGTATCTTTTTATGCTAAGTATTAAACATACCCATACACACACATTCATCTAATGTATAACAAACATATTGTTTATGTGTACGACGAACTATCGCCTCACTAAATGATGATTGTTTAGTTTTCCTTACCGTCTCTCATAGTGGCTATTATGATGGAAAATATATTTATATATTTTATATATGATATTTGTTTTATATTTAATTGTATTTATATTTTTTAAAACACATAACTTTTACTTTCCATTTGGTGTTAATACGATAATCTAATTTGAGGATGTGTGGACTAGCACCCCCTCAATGCGATGTGATTCATTCACACACCAAATGGAATATATTAAGGTTGCATTTAGTGAAATTATATTATATATATATGAAATAATAATGATTTAAGAATAATTATATATATATATATTTCATTTATATACTTTATTTCAATACGACAATAAAAATAGAAACAACGTTCATGCGTACATACGGCATACCATCTTCACAAATGGTGTATTCTATTTCATACTTTTATATTATATATATTATTAATATATATATATATAATTAATTTAAAGGATATTTATATCATGTTTCACATTTTTTAATCGTAATATATGTATAAGGACCAACGGTAAAACAAATTGAGACATATTTGAAGAACATAGAGAATATTACCTAATGTGAAACCATAACATAGAATCGTAAAAAGTAGGTAATATAAGTTCATAATCAGAATTTATAAGGTATTAGATATAATTATATGGTTATTTATAATATTTATAATAAATTTAAATTTATTATATAGGTGGTTTGAATGAGTACGATGAGAGCCAAGACACAAGGTAAGGGGATTTCTTCTCACTTTCTATTTTTGTGAGATACACGTTATGTTCGCCACTCTTTCATTTTGTGTGTTGTATATAATAGGCATGATTATATTCTATTTATATTATAATTAAATTTATGGGTATTAAAATATCCATTTTATGAACTTTCATTCAAGGGTTTAATGTTTAAAAAGTTACAAAATCGGAAAAAATGTTTTGTCTTAATTTTCGCTCTTTGGGGCAAATGTTTTGTTTTGCACCTAAAATCTTTTTCATGGATTATATACATTAATTTTAAATGTGTTATCATAAATATAATTTTATCATGATAGTTTAAGTTTAATTAAATTTTATTTTCTGACATGGAGAGTATGATCCCAAGTTACAAAGTTATAAGAGTTTATTGAGACAATATCATTATTTTTCAAGATTGTTTACGTTTATGATTCCTTTAACAAAATATTTGGATCCATTTCTCAATAATTCTCATTATTTTCCATCTAAAATATTTATTATTGTTATAATCATGTTTTAGTACCTTTTTTTTTACACTTTTTGGTACTTAATATATATTTTTTATTTAATATCTGACTATCTCTCTCTTCGGTCGAAAATCTATTGCATTCAAAAACCATGTTTCTAAAAATGTTTTCAAAAATGTTTTCAAAAGATAATTTTCAAGGAAATAGGAATTTAAAATTTTTATATTGTTTTCAAATATTCCTTTATAATTTTTAAATTCAATTTTCAAATAAAATGGTTTTCAAATGGTTTTATGTTATAAAAATAATTCGTTCATAGAAAAAAGGATATTTTCCTCATGAAATGTTTTTTAATGACATTTCCAAATTATTTCCCATGTAAGATAACATCCATATTTTTAATCATGGATTTATGGGGAATTTATTCGATGTTTCCATTCACATTATTTCTCTGAATGGATTATATTTTTATGAAATGATGTATAAGGAACCCATTTCACATTCACATGTTATATTATTTGGGAACCCGCTTCTTTTGACGGGTTATGTTTATGATGAGATGATTATGAAACATATCTCATTCCATAGGTTATGATATGATTACATATTTTCCATAAACATTTCATTACATGGGTTATGATATGACTATTTATGATCTTGTGTCACATGTATGTCTGATTTCATTATGAGATGGGTCAGACTTATGTATCCCTCCAATTAATTAGGTAAAGATATAGACTAAGATGATATTGGGAATGAACCTTAATTACTAAAATAGACATGGTAGTGAACCATGACTTCCAAGATGGTATGAAGAGTGAACTCATGATACCAAGATGACCATTTGAGTGAACCATGATTTCCAAGATGGTATGGGGAGTGAACCTATACTACTAAGATTTTCCTGGAAGTTATGCCTTTGCTACTATGGAAATGAAATTATATACTTGTGTGTCTTCAACAATTAAATCTTTCATTCCTATTCTATGCTTTCATATATTATGTTCTTTATTTTCTTAATATGCATGTCTTACAAACTACCATGATTTAGGCCAGAATTCATGTATATGATATTTGATATGTAGGGTATGATCTTCTCTTTTCATGATCATGTTCTCATACTCTAATGCTCATGATTATGCTTATATGACTCCCTTTTTTACCCATACTGAGAATTTTATCTCACCCCTTTTTATGTTTCCTTCCCCAGGTTATGAAGATATGTGTTATGTTTGATGTGTCTAGGAAGGGTCCTAGTCTAGATGAACCTATTGGGAGATAATATCCCTCATTTATGTACATGTGTTTATGATTCCTTATTTCCAGTGGCACCAGACTAGTACAGTCATCAAGTGTAGATTTGTGTAATGAATTATGTATTTCATAAAAGGTGTGTAATGTTAACTTATATTAAGACTGGGTATTTATAGTTGGTATCAGAGAAAATTTTTAGTTGACCTTTGGAATCTAGGATGATAAAAACTTAGTGAGAACCCAAAGGATGTGTCTAAGGATAAGTATAAGGATGGGTCAACATTTAGGAAAATATCATGGAATTTTGGTAAATTATAGAGTGAGTGGCTTCCACGAAATTCATCCATGTGTGGATACAATAGGTGGATGTGTCTCTGGAATATATGAACATTGGGGTAACAACTCCGACAAGATGTTTTGTGCATGGCATGAGGTAATTTGGTAGATGATAATAGACATTGCTACACACCTAGTTTGAAACTCCTGAGGGAGATGCTTTTGGAATTCACAAACTCTTCACAAACCATCATGAAGGATTTAAATATAAGATGTCTATAAATAACATAGGATAAACCTATGGGGTCACATATTAAGTAAGGTTCCATAAGTTATAAATCCTATAAGTTATTTTTCTTGATTATGTGGTTCCTCATTATGATAACTATTTCTTAATTTATTCTCTTGGTTTTAGTCAATGGATGGAACCCTGAAAGAACCGTGTTAATGGTGATTGCGATAGATAGTGCAATGATTTTCCTCATAAAAACCAAATGCTATGGGAGTTGGAATGAAAAATCTCATTTCTATGTTTAAATCGATTTCTCAAGCTATGAATCATGGTGGACTTCCAAATGAGAAAAGGAGGGAATAAAATTCTATTGATTCTTTCATGAGGAAACTTAAAACATATTTTAGACAGTATTTTGTTCCACTTGTTGTTGGAAAATTATCAGTACCAGAGAAATGATATTCTCCACTATCAAGTGTTCAGATCAGGGAAAATTCATTCTAGATATTAATCATTTAGGAGAAAAGGAGATAAATGGTGAAATCTAATCCAGAATATGAGGTAGAAATATGAGATTGAATATATGGATTGGGATGAGTTCAAGAACATATTTTTCAATAATTACTTTCCTCATATTCATCATACCAATATGGAGAAAGGTTTCTTTGATTTTAACCAAAGGGATGATGAAACTGTTTTTACTTATGAGGATAATTTCAGGAGATGTTTGAGGTACGCATTAGGAATTATCATCCGACCTAAAAGTAAAGATGATAGGTTCTTCAGTGTCTTAAAGCCCAGTATCAGAAGTGTGTTGGCCATAATATACATTAGTACGTATGACGATATTGTTTATTGTGAAATCATGGTAGAAATGTAGGTTAGATTCATGTCTAAATCTCATGGTTTTGACAAGATTAGGAAGATTTAGTTTAATGGAAAATCTAAAAACCATGAAACAAAGAAGATGAACCTTACTTTATGCTCTAAGTGTGGGAAAAAGCTTGGATTAAATTTCCTTAAGGGGTATAATAAATGTTTTAAGTGTGTAAGGGAATTTATTTTCACATTTGATTTCCAATGTGATGAGAATAAATTAGATAATATTGTGAATGGGGGAAAAGTGGCACAAAATACACCTCCCAAAATTCAATTATACAAGTGTAAGGAGAATGGGAATTATTTTGACCATTTCCCAAACCCAAGGGCTAGTGATGATGATTGACTTCAGTAACCTCTTAAGTTAAGGGATAAGGGAAAATCTCATAAAATCTCCATATCTTATGAGGGGTGTGATAATGACATGATGAAAGGTACACATACCATCAAATCTAGAAATTTTAATTACATATTTGATTATGGATCTACCAACTCATTCATATATAATTAATTTGACAAGGGAGTTAAGATTACACCAAAACAATCAGATGTGGAATTACCATTACAAGCCCCAAATGGTATGATGATTCCATATCATGTCTATGATTCCTATAAAATTGATGTTTATGGGAATGTGCTTCCTAGAAATCTTTTCAGTCTTCATTTGGTCGATTTTAATGTCATCTTAGGCATGGATTTTATTTTTCTGAATAAAGACCACATACATTTTCAAGGAAGGTAAGTTACTTTTGATATTTCAAACCCTCCTATGATCATCCATCAATGCGATGATTAGCATGAACTTCATGTGGATATTACATCCTGTATATTGGTATTAATTCCCATTCAAAAATGGTTGTTTATCTGTAACATCCCAGGTAAATAAAGAATGAAGAATTTTAATATGTATTAATATTATGAATTAAATATTAATTTTTCTTTAAAGGGGTTTCTATGTTCGATAGCGTACCCGATGCGCAACAAAGAGTTTCATTGAAATCTTACATTGCACACTAGTAATAAAATAATATTATTTTAAATGGTAGTTAACACATAGCAATTTTATTGGCGGGAATGGATAGAAATAACTAAAATATGATTATATATGTTTTTTAAATGTTTTTACATTTATCCAATAAAAGATAAAGGCTTAAAATACGGAAAGAATTCAATTTTAGGCATATATACCCTAATTTTCACTAAAGGTTCACTTAACGCCTTTTGATGGTGAACCATCATTAAATATAGTTTTGGTCACTATTAAACATTATATTGGACCAAATAAAACTCTTCTTTAGAATCGGGATATCAAAATTTACTTTGTGTAAATTTTTGGTATTTTTCCGATAAAGTTCATTTTTAATGAATAGTGAAAAATGTTGTATTTTAATTCAAAACCTCTTTTTAATCTAATTTATTTATATGGTTAGATTATCTTTTTAATTGGTTTTATAGTTTAATTAGAATATATTTTTACCATTTAATCCAATAGTGGTTGTTGGAATTAATTTCACTTTGAAATTTGACTTAAACTAGTGTCAATATTTTCATACTTATTGTTTCATAAAAACACTCTATTTGCTCTGACAGCGGGATTTAATTATTAAATTAATTAATTCAACTTATATGTTTTGAATTTTTTAAAATAGACATCATTTTGTAATTCGGAATATCAAATATATCTTAGGGTGAAGTTTTGGTATTTTTCTGAAAAACATCAATTTTTGATGAATAGTGAAACCACTAAGTTGTACTTAAAAAACTGATTTTTCGTTTACATGAAATTTTACCACCTTTGTGTTTTGAATTTCAAAAATCTGACATACATGGTTGTCATTAATAAGTAAAATGGGGTTCAATAGGATTAAAATAATTTTTTGGTGAATAGTAACTTTTATGTTTTTAATCGCGATTAGAGGTAATTAGTGTAGTTTAAGGTAAGAATAATGTTTTAATAATATGAAATGAACTTGACACATGTCCTACCCTTATTGGATGTGTCATGGACGACCAAAACAATCCATGGGTCAACTTGGGGACCCCGTGGAGCCACTTTGGTAGGAAAATGACATTAATACCTTTTTATTTAAAGTTAAAATAAAAATGTCACAAACATGAGTTGTTTTACTAAAACAATTTTTAAATGGTGTTATACAAGTAATATTTTTTACTATAAATATTCATTAGAAATATAAAAATATTTCCTACATCATGATATTTTTTTTATAATTTTTAGACATTAAATAAATTAAATTATTTATGACATCATGATGATGGAGCGATTACCTCATTATTTAACGATTTAAATAAGATGAAAAGATAATGTAAAACATAAGACCTACACATGTAAAAAACCTATTTTATGAGTATGTTTAGAACTCATATCACCTTATCCTAGCAATTTATAATTTTGGGACCTTTTAAATCCGAAAAGCATTTTATGATAAAGTAACCTTTTATAACTTTCCAAGAGTGCCCCTCCTCTCCTCTTATAAAAGGCCCCCACCTCTACCACCATACCCACACCTCTCAAGCCTTTGGTTCGGCCAATATCTGCCCATTTTGTCTCTCCATATTCCTCTCTTACTCCAAGAAGCCTCACTTTTGGCAGAAGTCTTCCCAAGGAAGCCTTTGAGCTCAAATCTAAGAGAGTTACCCGATTTTAAGGTAATGTCTTCACTTGTGTTCTTTTGTTTTATTTTGCTTATCCAACCCCCTAAACTCCTTTTATTCATTTCATTTGTAAGAAATCCAGTATCTTCAATATACTAGTATGTTTTCATAAGAATAATTTTAGCTACACTTACACACACCTATATCTAATGGTTAAAGAACATACTGTTTCTATGGATGGCGAATTTCTGCCTGACGAAATGATGATTGTTCAATATTCTTCAAACACCTTCAAAGGTGGCCATTGAGATATCACTATATTTATATTTGATATATAATATGATTATTTTTTCCTTAATCTTATGTATTTTTTATTTATTTCATATCTCTAGGGCTTCCATTATGGGTATACGCGATATCTTCATTTTAGGAAGTGCAGACTACCGCCCCCTCAAAGTGATTTGATTCATTAATTCCATATGTGAAACGTATAAAGGATTGATTTAAAGTTATTATATATTATGTTATACTGTAATTATAATATAACTTTATATAATTATTATTTCATTCCATTAAAGTATGAGATAGAAATGAAAGTAGCGTTCATGCGTACGTACGGCTTACCGTCTCCATGAACGGTGCATTTCATTTCTTATCCCCAAATGTAATGTACTATTATAAGTACATATATATAATGGATATATATGATGTATGTTACATCTAAATTATGAATATAATTCTGGAATTAAAATATACATATCTCTCATTTAGTTTTAATTCCATTAATATGACATAGAAATGAAAGTAGCGTTCATGCGTATGTACGGCTTACCATCTCTATGAATGGTGCATTTCGTTTCTTACCTCTAAATATTATGTACTATTATAAATAAATGTATATGCTGGATATATATGATATATATGATATCCAAATCATGAATATCATTCTGGATATAATGAACCTTTGACCACACGAACAACATGTAATTGTAAGAAGTCCACTTTCGACTTAAGAACCAAATATCGACATAATAAACATTATTAACATAAATGATTACATAACATTTATAACATGACAATAAGTTATATAAAAAGAATAATAAACTTGAAAAAGGTTCTTAAGTAAGTATAAATTAACTTTAGTTTATTATTCAGGAGATTAAAGAGAAATTGAGTCACGTCGGACACGAGGTAAGAGAACTTCTTAACCCAATTTTCGTTCTTTGGGTTAATCTCCTACTTTCAAATTATGTCATGATATTATTATGTTCTATCTTTTATTTGTACTTTCTTTATGTTTACTTATAGTGAATACACATAATAGATCTATTTTATTTAAAAATGATATTTGTGAGGGACTTCGTCTCAATCTCCTTTCATTGAGGCATATTTTGTTTTATAGACAACTTTATTTTATACGATGTATAAACCCCTTTGACTTTTAATTTTATTCAAAAAGAATCTTTTTATACAAATCATTTTACTAAATGACACAAAGGAATGTTTCTGTTAACGTACGCGGTGACAATGACCTTTTCCTCCGCCGTGAGTATTATTTGGTCTTTGGCTTCCTCAACAAGCCATGATGTTTTTTAAAATGAAATAAATACCATATAATCTTTTATGTATTTTGGTATTGAAAATGGTTTTTATAATGGATTTGTTATGTCAATAAATTTTTGTGTTATATTGTGATCAAAGTGTGGAAATGTTTTCTTTCCATTATATTTGTTGTATGTATTATGATTTTATAATGGTACTTGGAAATTTGACAGGTGGTTACGTGATAAACCATATGACGGGTGGTGTCGTGAATACCAGGATGGGTGGTTACGTTATAACCTCCAATGCATTGGGTATAGAAGTTGGTCGCATGGCTATTCCATTAAGTGATATGTGTGGAAGTCGACCGTATGGTTATTCCATTTAAGTATGTTTATGTCCCAAGTTACCTTTATATGTTATGTGATCTTTATATGGGTTTTATGGTAATCTTTTGGTTAAAAAAGGGTAAGTAATGATCTTTTATTCAGTGAAGAGTTTTTACTACTTCACAAAGGTGAAAAGAATTACTTTGATAAAGTATACATGGTTTACTTGTTGTTTTGATAAACTAACAGTTTTCATTCTTTGTGTATCCATTACTGAGCTTTTTATGATCACCTCAAGTTTTTTTGATATGTTTTTCGTAGGACTTAATGTGGAATAGGGTCAAGGATGAGATCAAGGGAAAGTCATGCTATATAAAACATGGAACTAGACATGTTTCTTTTTAAGAGTGTTTATTCTATGGAAGCTTAGTAGAAGTGTCTAATTTATAATATTTTGAGATGTAATAGTTATGTCCTAATTCTCTAAAACTCTAAACCTGAAAAGAACCTCAATGTGAATTATTCATTTAATTCAATATTAAGTAAGGTTTAAGGTCGGGGCCTTATAGTTGGTATCAGATGTCGGTTTAGAAAACATTAGGAGTTAGGGTATTGTTAAATTAATGTCCATAAATTAATTTAAGGTCAAATTGAAATGATATAGCATTTACAGATTACCATGTTGCTTCACCTAAGATATTTTTGTGTTAAGAATCGTGTTTCATAGAGGAAACAAAGCAGCTTTTCTGGGAAGGCATACAAAAAGAAATGACCTTCCAAATCTGCATCCTGAGATGGTCAGAACCAGAATTGAATAGTTTTTTTTACAGTGATGGCTCAGTTGACTCAGGTTACTACCGAAGGTTTGTTGAAAATTTTTCACGGTTATCTAGTCCAATGAGTAAGCTAACTCGGAAGGGTGTTAAGTTTATCTGGACAAATGAATGTGATGGTTGTTTTCAGGAGTTGAAAAGAAGATTAGTGAATGCTCCGGTTTGGCACTTCCTTCCAGGAATGGTGAGTTTGTTATCTACAGTGATGCTTCATTGAAAGGACTTGGTTTTGTCCTTATGCATAATGATCAGGTAATTGCATATGCTTCAAGTCAGTTGAAAACTCATGAGGTAAATTACCCTACACATGACTTGGAATTATCTGCTGTTTTTTTATCTAAAAATTTGGAGGCATCATTTATATGGAGTAAAGTGTGAAATATATACTGATCACAAAAGTTTAAAGTATATATTCACTCATAATGAATTGAAAATGAGAAAGAGGATATGGCTGGAATTAATCAAGGATTATGATTGTACAATTCATTACCATCCGGGAAAATAAAATAAAGTGGTTGATGCTTTAATTCGAAAAAGTAATACTTCATTAACCATGCTACGTTTGGAACGAGATCCTTTTGTTTTTGATTTGATAAACTTTGGCATAGAAGTTGTTGGTGCAGGAAGATCTTTTGTTTTGTCTCAGGTATCAGTGAGATCATCTCTATCAGACAGAATTAAGCAAGCACAGAGGGAAGACAGTGAGTTGCAGAAAAAGGTAGAGCTGGTTCAGAAGGGTAAGTTTCCTGAATTCAACATTGATAATTATTTTGTTTTGAGGTTTGGGAAGAGATTTTGTGTGCCTTGTGATTCATAGTTAAAGAGAGATTTGTTATTTGAAGCTCATAGTTCCCAGTTTTCAGTTCATCCTGGCAGTACTAAGATGTAGATAGATCTTTGGGAGTATTACTGGTGGGACGGAATGAAAAGGGATATTGATGATTTTACTCTGAAGTGTTTGAATTGTCAACAGGTAAAAGCAGAGCGGCAGTTACCGAAAGGGATGCTTCAACCTTTACCAATACCAAAGTGGAAATGGGAGAATATATCCATGGAATTCGTTGTGGGATTTCCGAAGAAACCTAAAGTTAATAATGCAATCTGGGTTATTATTGATCGCTTGACTAAATATGATCATTTCCTTGCTATACGAGATAATTTTTCCCTAGAACAACCTTCCCGTCTATATCTTAAAGATATAGTCAGGTTATATGGATTTCCTCTCTCCATTGTATCTGACCGTGATCCCAGGTTGACATCTAACTTTTGAAAAGGCCTTTAGAAGTCGTTGGGTACTGAATTAAATTTTAGTACAGCTTTTCATCCTCAATCAGATGGGCAGTCAGAACGAACAATTTAGACATTGGAGGAAATGCTACGTGCTTGTTCGATGGATTGTCAGGGATGTTGGGACCAACATCTTTCTTTGGTTGAGTATTCATATAATAACAGTTTTCATTCCAGTATACAGATGGCTCCGTTTGAAGCATTATTTGGAAAATGGTGTCGAACTACAACTTTTTGGGATGAAGTAGGTGAAAGGAAGCTGATCGGACTAGAATTGGTAAAAGAGATGGCAAAAAAAGTTCAGTTGATTCAGAAACACATGAGATCAGCTTAGAGAAGACATAAAAGTTCTGCGGATAACCGGAGGAAGGATCTATCTTTCTAGGTAGGTGATCATGTTTTTCTCAAGGTTTCTCCATGGAAAAGTGTGATTAGATTTGGTAAGAAAAGAAATCTAAGTCCAAGGTTCGTTGGACCATATGAAATTTTGGAGAAAGTTGGATCAGTTGCTTACCGAGTGGCTTTACCTCCGAGTTTATCTCAGGTACACAATGTTTTTCATGTTTTGATGATGAGAAAGTATATTCCAGATTCATCTCATGTTTTGAGCCTAGAGATAGTTCAGTTGGAAGAGAATCTCTCTTATGAAGAACATCCAGTCCAGATTTTTGGCCGAAGAGATCAAGTGTTGCGAAATAAGGTAATTCACTAGGTAAAGGTTTTGTGGAAAAATCATATGGTCGAATAGGCAACATGGGAATCTAAAAATACTATGAGGGATAAATACCCCCACTTATTTTGATAAGTGAATAAAATCGCGAGGACGTAATTCCCAAAAGGGGGGAAGGATGTAACATCCCAGGTAAATAAAGAATAAATCATTTTCATATGTATTAATATTTACAAATTAAATATTAATTTTTCTTTAAATGGGTTTCTATGTTAGATAGCGTACCCGATATGCAACAAATAGTTTCATTGAAATCTTACGTTGCACACTAGTAATAAAATAATATTATTTTAAATGGTAGTTAACACATAGCCGTTGTATTGGTGGGAATCGATAGAAATAACTAAAATATGATTATATATGTTTTTTATATGTTTTTACATTTATCCAATAAAATATAAAGTCTTAAAATACAGAAAGAATTCAATTTTAGGCATATATACCCTAATTTTCACTAAAGGTTCACTTATCGCCTTTTGATGGAGAACCGTCATTAAATATAGTTTTGGTCACTCTTATACATTCTATTGGTCCAAATAAAACTCTTCTTTTGAATTGGGACATAAAAATTTACTTTGTGTAAATTTTTGGTACTTTTCCGATAAAGTTCATTTTTTAATGAATAGTGAAAAATGTTGTATTTTAATTCAAAACCTCTTTTTAATCTAAGTTATTTATATGATTATATTATATTTTTAATTGGTTTTAGAGTTGAATTAGAATATATTTTTACCATTTAATCCAATAGTGGTCGTTGGAATTAATTTCACTTTGAAATTGGACTTAAACTAGTGTCAATCTGTTGATACTTATTGTTTCATAAAAACACGCTATTTGCTCTGACAATGGGAATTAATTATTAAATTAATTAATGAAACTTATATGTTTTGGATTTTGTAAAATAGAAATCATTTTTGAATTCAGAATATCAAATATAGCTTAGGGTGATGTTTTTCTATTTTTTTGTAAAACTTCAATTTTTGATGAATAGTGAAACCACTAAGTGGTACTTAAAAAACTGATTTTTCGTTTAAATTAAATTTTACAATCTTTGTGTTTTGAATTTCAAAAATCTGACATACATGTTTGTCATTAAGAAATAAAATGTGGTTCAATGGGATTAAAATAATTTGTTGGTGAATATTAACTTTAATGTTTTTAATCGCGATTAGAGGTAATTAGTGTAATTTAAGGTAAAAATAATGTTTTAAAAATATGAAATGAACTTGACACGTGTCCTATCCTTATTGGATATTTCTTGTAAGACCAATACAATCCATGGGTCAACTTGGGGACCCCATGGAGCCACTTTGGTAGGAAAATGACATTAATACCTTTTTATTTAAAGTTAAAATAAAAATGTCACAAACATGAGTTGTTTTACTAAAACAATTTTTAAATGGGGTTATACAAGTCATATTTTTGACTATAAATATTCATTAGAAATATAAAAAGATTTCCTACATCATGATTTTTTTTTATAATTTTTATACATTAAATAAATTAAATTATTTATGACATCATAATGATGCAGCGATTACCTCATTATTTAACTATTTAAATAAAATGAAAATACAATGTAAAATATAAGACCTACACATGTCAAAAACCTATTGGAGGAGTATATTTCGAACTCCTATCACCTTATCCTATAAATATATAATTTTGGGACCTTTTAAATCTGAAAATCATTTTATGATAAAGTAACCTTTTATAACTTTCCAAGAGTGCCCCTCCTCTCCTCTTATAAAAGGCCCCAACCTCTACCACCTTACCCACACCTTTCAATCCTTTGGTTCGGCCAATATCTGCCCATTTTGTCTCTCCACATAACTCTCTTACTCCTAGAAGCCTCACATCGGGCAGAAGTCTTCCCAAGGAAACCTTTGAGCTCGAATCTAAGAGAGTTACCTGATTTTATGGTAATGTCTTCACTTGTGTTCATTTGTTTTATTTTGCTTCTCCAACCCCCTAAACTCTTATTATTCATTTATTTTGTAACAAATTCAGTATCTTAAATATACTAGGATGTTTTTATAAGAATAATTTGAGCTACAATTACACAGACAAACATCTAATGGTTAAAGAACATACTGTTTCTGTGGATGGCGAATTTCTGCCTCACGAAACGATGATTGTTAAATATTCTTCTAACACCTTCAAAGGTGTCCATTAAGATGTCAATATATTTAAATGTGATATATAATATGTTTATGTTTTCCTTAATCTTCTGTATTTTTTATTTATTGCATACCTTTATGGCTTCCATTATGGGTATACGCGATATCTTCATTTTAGGAAGTGCAGACTACCGCCCCCTCAAAGTGATTTGATTCGTTAATTCCATATGTGGAATGTATAAAGGATGGATTTAAAGTTATTATATATGATGTTATACTGTAATTATAATATAACTTTATATCATTATTATTTCTTTCCATTAAATTATTAGATAGAAATGAAAGTAGCGTTCATGCGTACGTACGACTAACCGTCTCCATGAACGGTGCATTTCATTTCTTATCCCCAAATGTAATGTACTATTATAAGTACACATATATAATGGATATATATGATGTATGTTACTTAAAAATGATGAATATAATTATATAATTAAAATATACATATCTCTCATTTAGTTTTAATTCCATTAATATGACATAGAAATGAAAGTAGCATTCATGCGTACGTACGGCTTACCGTCTCCATGAACAGTGAATTTCGTTTCTTACCTCTAAATGTTATGTACTATTATAAATAAATATATATGCTGGATATATGTGATATATATGATATCCAAATCATGAATATCATTCTGGATATAATGAACCTTTTACCACAGGAACAACAAGTTATTGTAAGAAGTCCACTTTCGACTTAAGAACCAAATATCAACAAAACAAACATTATTAACATAAATGATTACATAATGTTTATAACATTGAAATAAGTTATATAAAAGGAATAATAAACTTGAAAAAGGTTCTTAATCAAGTATAAATTAAATTTAGTTTATTATTCAGGAGATTAAAGAGCAATCGAGTCACGTTGAACACGAGGTAAGGGAACTTTTTAACCCAATTTTCATTCTTTGGGTAATGTCCTACTTTAAAATTATGTCATGATATTATTATGTCCTATCTTGTATTTGTACTTTATTTATGTGTACTTATAGTGAATAAACATAATAGATCTATTTTATTTAAAAATGATATTTTTAAGGGACTTCGTCTCGATCTCCTTTCATTGAGGCATATTTTGTTTTATACACAACTTTCTTTTATACGGTGTATAAACCCCTATGACTTTTAATTTTATAGAAAAATAATATTTTTATACGAATCGTTTTACTAAACGACAAAAAGGAATGTTTATTTTAACGTACGTGGTGACAATGACCTTTTCCACCGCCGCGAGTTTTTTTTGTTCTTTGGCTTCCTCAACAAACCGTGATGTTATTTAAAATGAAATAAATACCATATACTCTTTTATGTATTTTGGTATTGAAAATGGTTTTTATAATGGAATTGTTATGTCAATATATTTAAGTGTTATATTGTGATCAATGTGTGGAAATGTTTTCTTTCCATTATATTTGTTGTATGTATTATGATTTTATAATGGTACTTGGACATTTGACGGGTGGTTACGCGATAAACCATATGACGGGTGCTGCCGTGAATACCAGGATGGGTGGTTACGTTATAACCTCCAATGCATTGGGTATGGAAGTTGGCCATATGACTATTCTAATAAGTGATATTTGTAGAAGTCGACCGAATGGTTATTCCATTTAAGTATGTTTATGTCCCAAGTTACCTTTATATGTTATGTGATCTTTATATGGGTTTTATGGTAGTCTTTTGGTTACAAAAGGGTAAGTAATGATCTTTTATTCAGTGACGAGTTTTTACTACTTCATAAAGGTGAAAAGTATTACTTTGGTAAAGTATACATGGTTTACTTGTTGTTTTGATAAACTAACAGTTTTCATTCTTTGTGTATCCCTTACTGAGTCTTTTATGCTCACCCCATGTTTTTTTGAAATGTTTTTCACAGGACTTAATGTGGAATAGGGTCAAGGATGGGATCAAGGGAAAGTCATGCTATATAAAACATGGAAATAGACATGTTTCTTTTTAAGAGTTTTTATTCTATGGAAACTTAGTAGAAGTGTCTACTTTGTAATCTTTTAAGATGTAATAGTTATGTCCTAATTCTCTAAAACTCTAAACATGAAAAGATCCTCAATGTGAATTATTCATTAATTCAATATTAAGTAAGGTTTAAGGTTGGGGCCTTATATTATCTCAAATGGTTGTGGAGAAGATCGACATTGATGACATGACTGTTATTCTGGATTTTATTAATGTCTTTCTATTATAGTTTCCTAGTCTTACACAAAAATATGAAGTTGAGTTCTTGATAGAACTTATACCTGGTTCCACACTAATTTCAAATAATCCTTATAGAATGGACCCAATTGAGTTGCCTGAATTGATGAAACAACTAAATGAAAACCTTGATATGGGATTCATTTGGCCATGTGTGTCACCTTGGGGTGCACCAAAGTTTTTTTTTGAACAAAAAAGATGGATCAATGTGATTATTCATTGATTATCTGGAGTTGAGCAAGATTAAAATCAAAAACAAGTATCCTCTTCCCCATATTTATGACTTGTTTCATCAACTATGTATAGCTCAATTGTTTTCTAAGATTGAACTTCATTCTGGATATCATCAATTTAGGGTCAAGAAAGAGGATATAACTAATGTGGCATTCCATACAATGTATGGTCACTATGAATATATAGTGACGGATTTTGTTTTTAATAATTCCCCTATTATCTTCCTGGATTTAATGAATAGTATATTTAGATATTACCTCAATATGTTTTTGGTAGTCTTTATAGATGATATTATTATCTATTCAAAGATAAAGGAAGAGAATTAATATTACATGAGAATTTTACTATGGAACCTAAAAAAGGAGAAGCTATATGAAAAATTCACAAAGTGTGAATTTTTTCTGCAAAAGGCTTCGTTTTTGGGTCACATAATCACAAGATATGATATAGTAGTAGATCCATCAAAGATGGAGGCTATTGAATGTTGGCCTAGACCAACCATAGTGACTGAGATCCATATATTTCTTGGTTTAGTCGAATATTGTCGATGGTTTTTGGAGTATTTTTCACAAATATTTCATCCTCTAACCATGTTAACTTTTAAGGGTGTGAAATTCCTCTGGACCGATGAATGTGAGTAAAATTTCAAGGAACTAAAGAGATGGTTGGTCAGTGCACCAAAGCTTACACTAACATATATTGGATAATGGTTTGTAATCTATAGTAATGAATCCAATAAGGGATTGGGTTGTTTTCTTGAGTATGATAACATTTTCATAGACTATTTCATAAGAAAATTGAAGATTCATGATCATAATTACTCAACTCATTGTTTGTATTTAGAAGCGTTAATTATCCCATTTATGATATGGAGGCATTATCATTATAGAGAAAAGTGTAATATATATACCGATCATAAAAGTCAGAAATATATATTCACAGAGAAGGAGTTGAACATGCGCCAAAGAACAAGGTCAGATTTGATAAAAGATTATGACTTCTCAATACATTACCTCCTTGATAAAGCACAGAAGGTGATAAATGATTTGAGTTAGAAGGATCAGAAAAGATTATCCATGATGAGTTTCACAAAAGGTCTAATATTTCAAAATTTTCAAAATATTGATATAGTAATCCTAAAGGAAGGGGAAATCGTATCTTCTCAAATTAACTTTCAACACTATATCCAAGTGAAAATTTAGGAAGTTTAGAGGGAATATAAAGAGATGAATAAGAAAGTTAGATATTTTCCTGAGTTTAACATTGATATTGATGGAATTATCAGGAACCATGTATTTGTTCCTTCGAGACTATATTTGAAGAAGTAGATGTTAGAGGAATCATACAGTTCGTCATTATCTATTCATAATTGATGTACGAAGATGTATAGGGAATTGAAATAATACTTCTAGTATGATGGAATGAAGAGATATATCGCAAAGTTTGTATCTTGGGGCTTGGTATTGCAACAAGTTATGGTTGAAAGACAAAATTCAAAGGGGATGTTCCATCCATTACAGATATGAGAATGAAAATTGGTGAACATCACTATATATTTTTTTGTTGGACTACCCAAAACCTCGAAAGGGGTTAATTATATATGGGTGTTAGTTGATCACCTTTCTAAGACAATGCACTTAATATCTTTTAGAGAAGACTTTTCCCTAGATCAACATTCCATCATATAAATTAAAAAGTTGAAAGGTTTCATGGAGTACCACATTCCATTATATTAGATCAGGATTCAACGTTTACCTCTATGTTCTAGTGAAGTATTCAGTAAGAACATGATATAGAATTGAGTTTCAACACTGCTTATCATCCTAAGATATATTGTTAGTCTGGAAGAAAAAATTCAAACCCTAGAGGATATGTTGAGATCTTGGTCTCTGGATTTCAAGTGTGCTTGGGATCAACACCCTCCTCTAGTTGAGTTTTCATACAAAAATATCATGGACTAAAGAATTAAGATAGAACCTTTTGAATCCCTTTATGGGAAGAAGTTTAGATATCCAATATGTTGAGATGAAGTTGGATAATGAAAGATATTAAGACATGAGATCGTTGAAGAATGGTCAAGAAGGTTAGAACCATTCTGCATAATATCAAGGCAGATCATATTTTAGTGAAATGTTATGATGATAACCGTAGATGTGATCTAGAATCTTAATTTAGAGGAAATTTGTTTCTATAAATTTCACCCTAGAAGAATGTTATAAGATTTGGGAAGAAAGGAAAACTAAGCCCAAGGTCTATGGATCCCTTTCAGATTTTTTACTGTATCAGGATGGTAGCTTATCACATGGAACTTCCAAAAAATCTCTCTAAATTCCATGATGTGTTCCATGTATCTCTCTTGAGGAAGTACATACCTAACCATTCACATGTATTGAACTCATATGTCATACCAATGGATCATGATCTGTCTTATGAAGAAAAACCTGTTGAAATTTTGGACCGATTAGAGAAATTTCTGCAAAACAACCCCACTAACTAGGTAAATGTTTTGTGGAGAAATCACCAGTTTGGGGAATCTAGATGGGAACTTGAGGATATAATGAAGCATAAGTATCCTATTTTTTTCACCTGAGTGCAAAATTTTGAGGGTGAAATTCTTTTTAAGGGCGGTTGAATTTAACACCCCGATATTTTATGGACCATTTTTCGAATAAATTAAATATTCATGTGAGTATTTCAATGAATTGGGTCAATTATTACTTCCACATCACACCAAATCAGAATACGTTACACACAACACCAACTTGGCATATGATACATGCAAGACTGACTTAATATATATCACTCAAAACACAGAGTTTCTATGAAACATCATTTCAATGAAATAATTATTTAAATGCGATAATTATAACCTACCTGTTAAAATTATTAATATGAACAGTAATAACTACTTTCCAAATATTTTTTATAATTGTTTTAAATAAATAAAACATATTGATAATAAAAGATATGACTTTTGGTAAAGTCCTTTTATACCATTTTCTTGAATGAACTGATTTTAATAATTAAATTAATTTTAGAAACATTAATAAATTGAATTTGATAAAATAAAAATCAGTTTTTTAATTAATAACATCAATATTATCCTAGAGTGAATTTTTGTAATTTTTATGAGAAATTTCATTTTTTTGATAAATAGTGAAAATACTCATTTTTAGTTAAAAATATACTTTTTGTATAATTTATTATTAATGTTAAATGATATTATTAATTTTTAAGGTCAAATTAGTGAAATATTAGATAAATTAATACAATTTAATTCAATATAATCAATTTACCTTTGAAATTGAATATAAAATCTTAACAAACTTTTGAACACTTTTCTAATTTAAAACCTGTTATTTCATCCCATCTGTGGGATTAACACTAATCTAAATTTTTCTTCTTATGTGATTTAAATTTTAAAAAACTAATATAAACCATTTTATTTAGTATAATATTTATATTCTAATAAGAAAAAGTTAATTTTTGTACCAAATTATTAGTAAACGTGATTAAAATTAATCACAACAATTAAGGGCAAATTATGCATAATTAGGGACTAAACCTTAATATTAAGGGCCCAAATGACCTATCCACTTTTCCAAAACCCATTTTATGTCCATAGTTCATCCATAAACCTTCCATTATTAATTTTTTTTTGGTTTTTATGAATGTTTTGGGAAAGAACATGTGTACACCGAACTTGTATCTAAAAATTCAAAGTGAGTCGTTTTCCTTCCCTATAAAAATCCACCATCACTCCCACTTCTTCACATCTCTATAACTTTTTATGTTAAACCAATAACATACCCATTCACTTCCCAAAATTCATATATTTCTCTTAGAAGCCTTATATTTTCTATAAGGAAATCTAAGTAAGCCTTTCGGTATAAACAAAAAGGAATTACCCGATCAAGAGGTAATGTCTTCTCTCAAGTCCTTTCTTTTATTTTCCCTCTCCACCCCTCGACTTTGTTTCCATTATTTTATAAAAAAACCACTATCCTCAATATACTAGGATTTGTTATGATAATCACTTAACCTACACTTATACACACCTCCATCTAATGGCTAATGGACATATTGTTTATGTGTACGGTGAACTACGACCTCACTAAATGATGATTGTTCAATTTTTCCTTACCGCCTCTCACGGTGGACATTATGTTAGACACTATATTTATATATTTTATATATGATATTTATTATATCATTATGTTTATATATATTTTTTTACAACATATACATTTTACTTTCCATTTTGTGTTAAATGATAATCTCGTTTGAGGAAGTGTAGACTACCGCCCCCTCAAAGTGATGTGATTCGTTCACACCCCACATGGAATTTATTAAGGATGGGTTTAGTGAAATTATATGATATATATATTATTTAATAATTATACTATAATAGTTATATATATACATACATATATATATATACATATTTCATTTACATACTTTATTTCAATAAGACAATATAAATAGAAACAATGTTCATGTGTATGTACGGCTTACCATCTCCATGAACGGTGTATTCCATTTCATAATTATATATTCTATAGATTATTATAATATAAATAGACATAATTTACATGAAATTTATATCATTTTTCATGTTTTAGAATCATGATATAATTATAAGTACCAACGATATAACAAATCAAGTCATATGCAAAGAACAAAGCAAATATTACTCGAAGTGGAACCATAACATAGAATAATTAAGTTGCATGTAATATAAGGTCATAATCAAAACATATACGATATTAGATACAATAATATGGTTCTATAAAATATGTATAATAAATATATATTTATTATATAGTTGTATTAAATGATTATGACTAGAGTCAAGACACAACGTAAGGGGACTTCTTCTCGCCATTTATTTTTGTTTGATACATGCTTTGTTCGCTATTTTATCCTTTTTTAGTGTTTATAATGAATATGATTGTATTGTATGTATATTTTACTTAAATTAATGGGTATTAAAATATCTATTTTATGAACTTTCATTAATGGGGATTAAGTTTCAAAATTCACCAAATCGGTAAAAAACTTTTGTCTCAATTTTCCTTCATTGAGACTCATGTTATACTATTGTCACGACCCAAATTCTTCAGGAAGATGTAAGGGACAGAAAAGTGCCACACCCTTCCTTCATCAAGATGAAGTAGAGATAATGACCCTTGAGTCCCACCTTCAATAGGCCACAGAGTGGCGACGAGCACTAAGGGTATAAAATTTCACATAATATGGAAGGAATTACCCTTTGTATAGAATAAGATCGAGAGATAAGATGGTAAATCTGAAGAAACTAAAAATAATAATAGTATAAGTAAATAAAAAATTCATTCCCACATGGATAATAAAAATTAAAGTTGATACAAAGTACAACAAAAGTACCAAAACAAGTACCCAAAGAAAATTTACTAAGAAGAAACATAAACAAATCCCGATGCCCAAGCTAGTAAAGTCTAGCACGGTCCACAAAGTCATCTTAGAATCCTTAAAATAGTTTTAGAGATGTAGGGTGAGTATACAAGTATACCCAATAGGAAAAACTAAAGCTATCAATGAACAAGTGGGGAAATATACTAATTCCCCTGTGAGAAAATAGTAGAACCTCAAAGCACCTACCAAGGTATACTATCCAGCCCTGCCTTGCTAAGGAACGCTCACTAAATAACACACGTCAAGTAAGGTAATAGTATAAGCACATCAACATTTGGGTACCCAACACTACTTTTCCTCTGGTCAGCTGGTCATCCCTAATGGTTAACGTCTTGACTCTAACACTCTTCCCATATGAATTCCCAAAGACACAACCTAATTTCACACACCTGAGCGTCAAACCACACACAATCCTACCCACAGACACCTAGGGTACAGTAAACATGCCTCTCACCAAAAGACACATGAGCCTCATCCCGATGACATTACGGAAAGAAATCATAACCCCTAGAGTCCTAGGCCTCTCATCCACAACAAACCTCCCTGAAGGATCTAGGACTATGGTAAGCCTCAATATATTACAGCCTTCCCAGATATGCTTAAGCGGTAAAAGCTTGGAAGAGGGTGTGAGGAAGAAAGTCAATAACCATCCATCCATCCTCCCATTGGGATGTTTGGAAAGATAACTTCAACCATGAGATGAGGGTGTTTGGAACATGGTGCTCAACAAGGATGTGGTTTGTATAGAAAACACATGGAAATAAAATTTATACATATAGGTATTCTAACACTCAACCCAACCTATGACTTTCAAAAAACCAAACAAATGAACCCACCAGTACTACTTTTTTTGCTACCCCTATATACACAACCATGCAAGAACCACTACCAAAGCATAATACAAACCCTTTTTATTTACCCACTTTCCATTTATTAATTAAGTAATTATATTTAATTTATTCCATCGCTATCAGGAAACTACCAACCACAACCATATCAAAACAACAAACAAAACCAGATTTGTAGTCCTACTACACACCCCTGCTCAACCACTACTACCTATAATTCTTAAATGTTATACTGCACAATCCTTCTCTCACAACCCATCCCTACAATCCCACATCCAAAAAATTGATAGATGTATTCCCACTGCATAAAAAGTTCATAACTACAACACAGTACTACTTCCCAACGTTTCTTTGTGGACACAACACAAACAAAGGCAGTTTCGCTGCCTACAAGTGTATCCATTCTATAATCAATCAGTCTCTCAAACTGAGACTCAAAAACACCACACATACGTCCCCACAAAACAAACCCACACAAATACCATTACACCATATACCCTTTTCACACACGTACCATACCCTTCTCATAGAACCAACTCCTCCATCCACCCATGTACCCATAACCATACTCCTAATAGCATCACCACACAACTCACACAAAACCCAATAGAACACATCACACAACCACACCTATCGAAATGATATATATATATATATTAAGATTTGGTAAAAACTAATCTTTAATCCAATTGATAAATAGGGGTGATCATACATGGGTTTTCATCCTGGGGATTCCATTCCATTTTATAGGGTATACGTGATTAGTCAGATTAGTATTCACACCGATTTTTTATGAGGGAAAAAAGTTAAAAAGTGTCACCCATGAACAGACAAAGACCACCACAAACAATAATTCTCAAAAGTCTTTACAGCCAAAAAAATTCACACCGTCAAAGAGGATAACAAATAAAATAGGAAATCAACATCAAACCACTCTTAGCCCATTATTTCATTGACCCCCTTATATTCTGATCATACTCTCTTCCCTTTTTTTATTTCTTGTTATGAAAATTAGTCAACCATTATTCATATGTAATCATTAGTACACCCACCCCTCATGATTCCAAATTAAATATAGAAAGTAGAAATCCCTACCTAAAACAATAGGCAACAAAACTCAACATGCGCCGAGAATTGGGGATCACGTGAGAAGCATGGAAGAACTCCAAGAAAGCTAAGCATAAGCGGCTCTAACATAGGCACACAAATCGTCCAAGTAGGAAGAATCTAGGTGCACCGAGATGGAATGAAAAACATACTTGGAAGGGTATATTATAGATTTTATGATCCAGATACTATATTAAAGGAAGAATAGTTTCAAAAGAATTGTGGGATCGTGGTTGAGATCTTTTTGTTTGAGTATCTCAAAGCCCCTGGAACATTAGGATATTAACGATATACTTAATATAATTCAAAACACTATTAAAAAAATCCCAAACAAGGCTCTAAACTAGGTTTACGTCAAATAATATGTAAGAGGGGAAAAACTGGAAAACTAGGAAAATATGGAAAAACTAGAAATGATACATTGATGGGTGATTCACCGACACGGACCCACCAACGGGTGAGCTACCGACGCGACATACCGATGCTGAGCTGCTGATGCCTCGACCTACCAACACCTTGACCTGTCGACACCTTGAACAACCGATGCCTCGACCTACCAACGCCTCGACCTATGGATGCCTCAACCTACTGATGCCTAAACCTACTAATGGATCGTCCTACCGACGCCTCGACCTACCAAAGCCTCAACCTACCAACTCTGTCGTGCTTGACTCACTCGTGCTGACGCCCCTGACTCACCAATTCCAATGCCCATTTCTCACCACTGTAATGACATGACAATGCACTAAAATGTTGGCACTGATGGTTCAAACTAGATTTTAGGATAACTCTCAAAATAAGTCATAGATAGCCCCCAAAACACCCCAAACATTGGTTTTTTACAATGTAATGACCCGGGGAAATTAGAGTTATTACAACTTTTCACCTAAAGTCTTTTTCGAGGATTATATACTTCTACTTAAAATGATTTATCTTGAATATTATTTATTACATGATATTTTAAGCATCATGAAATTTTCTTTTCTTACACCGAGGTTATGATCTCAAGTTACCATGTTATAAGAGTTTTTTGAGACAACCTCATTGTTTTTCAGGATTGTTTAAATTTATGCTTCCTTTAACAAAATATTTTGATCCATCTCTCAAGAATACTCATGAGTTTATTTCTCGTATGTTTATTCCAGACATCCTTAGGTTTTAGTACGATTTCTCACTCTTTGGTATTTAATATAATATTTTAAAGTAAAATATGATCGCCTTTATCTTCAATCAGAAATCTATTGTTTTCAAAAACCATATTTTTGAAAAAAAATAATTTTTTTTTTCAAAATATCCTCAAAGAAAATTTTCAAGGAAAAAGTATTTAAAAAAATAAATTATTGATTTCAAATATTCCTTTATATGTTTTCAAATATATTTTCTAAGAAATAGGTTTTCAAAAGGATTTATGTTAAAAAATTCAGTCTTTCAAATAATAATGGACATTTTCTTCAAGAAGTTTTTAAAAAATATTTTTCAAAATTATTTCAGATCAAAGATAACATCCATTTCTGTTACTCATGCCTTTATGGGGAATATATTCAATGTTTCAATTCAAATTATTTCTCTGAATTGATTATGTTTTGAAGGAATGATGTTTATAGAACCCATTTCACATTTATGATTTATATTTTATTGAAACCTACTTCTTTTCATGGGTTATGTTTATGATGACATGATTATGAAATATATCTATTTCCATAGGTTATGATATGATTACATGTTTATAATATCCTTTTTATTTCATGGGTTATGATATAATTATTTATGATCTTTTTTTATATGTATGTATAATTTCATTATGATATGGGTGGGACCTATGTATCCCTCCAATTCAATTGGTAAAGATTTATATATCATGAGATATAGTAAAATGGTATTTGGAATTAAACTTGACTACTAATATGGCCATGAGAGTGAACCATGACTACCAATATGGTATGAGGGGTGAACTCATTCTACCAAGATGGCCATGGGAGTAAACAATGACTACCAAGATGGTATGAAGAGTGAACCTATACTTCCAAGATGTCTTGTAAGAGATTCATTTGTTACTATAGAAATTATATTACATTATTATGTGTCTTCCACAATTCCATGTTTTATTCCTAAGTTATTATTTCATAGATTATGTTATTTATTTTCATAATATTAATGCCTTATGAACTGGAATGATTTATTCCATAACTCATGTATATGATCTTTGATATGCAGGGTATGATCTTATCTTTTCATGATCTTGTTATGATACCCTTATGATCATGATTATTCCTACATTTATTCATTATTTACCCTTAATGGGAATTTGACCTCACCCATTTTTATGTTTCCTTCCTGAGGTTATTAAGATATGTATTATGTTTGATGTGTCTTATATGGGTGCTATTCAAGAAGAAACTAGTGGGAGATAATGTATATAATTTATGTACCTAGGTTTATGTTTCCTTGTTTCCAATGGAACATGACTAGTATGGTCTTCAAGTGTCTATTTTTGTAATGTTTTATGTATTCTGAAAAAGTAATGTAATGTTAATGTATGTCAAGATTGGGTTGTTATACACACATTATGTCAGCATCCTTTATTTATTTATTATTAGTTGATATCACTTGATGGGATTAACTTCAACTACCATGGAAAAGTATTTATTTTGGTACTACCATACTAATCAATTAGGATCGCGATATCACTTCCTCAACTCAGAAACATAAAATTCTATCTTTACCCTTCAACCAATGACATACCACCAAAGACAAACTCAACACAAGCTAGCTCACCATGAATTCAATGTCATGGTTTTTTACTTTCATCAATGTATGTGATACAATTTCACACAGAATGATAATGATGAAAAATTAGGAGACCAATACACTTGTTCACAGATAGGAACAACCAATAAAACCTAAAAATACGGTGTTCTTATTTGTTATGTTAGTTTTAATGATCTCATCTACTCGAGATCACCTAGTGAAAACATCATGAGAATAAGTCTCAATACATATGATCCTTAATTTCTAAATAGTCATACATCAACTATGTCTAGTCAGTATAATGTATCTATACCATAAGACATATGTTTAATATTAATTTCATAGTATCTTTAACGTATCATTATATCCTTATAACTTCTATAACCATTTGATACAACAAATAATATATGAAATCAACATATAAATAGTGGATGTAGAAATATAAAAACTATTATAGTATGTGTATATTATGTATAAGTCACTATATACATGTTATGATAATAAAAAATTACCGATATATATTGGTATAGGGAACCCATTTTTACAACACCACCACTTTATCTATATCCAACTTTCTAATTATCCTTTTGATATCTCTAATGAACAAATCATATTTCTGATGAGTTATGGATTTATTCATAGGCCTACCATATTTTACACTATGTGGAAATTCTACTATTTTCCACTTGAACTCCTTCAGTAATACTTCTTAAGAGATGATATCCCTGAGTATATCCCTTTTGTATAATATCAAAACATGAAAACATGGCTATTATATGTAGTAGAATTATCATAATTTATATTGTGATAAAACATTAAATACTTGGTGTGATTTCAAGAACGAGAACAAGTAATTTTTTATTTTACACTTCTTATTTTTCTATGTCATAAGTTACAACACACAAGGTATTTATAGATATGGATATCACTAGCATGATTTATTTTTTTCTCATTACCTTAGACTGACTATGAGATTAGATCGTATTGTTATATATGAAGACTCTTTTGTGTCTGCTTGTAACTAGTATCCCTTTCTCTATGCATACTAGGTATATATACTGTTTTACATCATCAACTACACTTGGATAGTTGTTGAAGCTTCCAGTACAGTTATCCTAGATGATAAGGATATTTCACTACAATAAAATATTAGTTTGGAAATATCATTTATAGTACATAAAATAGAAAATTTGATTGATCCATAGATCTTTCTAATGAAATTCTACTGACCACATTAATCTCCTCCCACATCCCATATATTTCTTCTTGGAGAGATTTACTTCACGTGACATCAATAAAAATTATCTCTAGAATTGTTCCAACTTGTATGTTTCAATACATTTTATTATATGTAATATTTACTAGTTATAAGAAACCATTATATCTACCTGAATAGATATTGTTCCCTATAACTCAGGTTGTTACTTTAAGTCAATATTGTGAGAGTTACATTCTTTCTGTTATTAATTAACTATAATACCATTAAGAATTTCCCATTTGTTATCAACCATATATTACTTGGAAACTTTGGTGCTACCACTAACCACTTTTGGACACATAGAAAAATGTTATTCTCTATGAATATTCTATGATCTTGTTTCATAATTTAATACTAAACTAGATTTTAGTACATTTACACCTTATTGGAAATCTCTAGTGTCACTATATATTTATGGTTTTTTCATATCAAATCCTTCAAATATTGGTGGTCTTGACTTTTAATGATCAATAAAATGATCATAGAATGTATTTATAAAAAGTAAAATTATAATTAAGGATTAATAACATAAGGTTACCGATCGACTCTCATGGGTACCATAGTTGTACTATAAATGTATTATTTCATCTGAATACCAACCACAATATTCAAAATAATAATACCTTGCACTTTAATACATGGAATCCATCATTAAATTTTAATTGATCTGGTAAATATTAGATTTTTTATTTTTTGAATACTTATAAGACTTATTACTCATAATGAATTATGTATAACTAACTGTTGTGAATGTAAAACCATTAACATGGCTTTTTTCCTTCCTACATTGTATGTGTCTCTAGAACATTTATTTTCCACATGATCTTATGGATCTTGTTCTTATGAATACTACTTGTGCATTTCTGTTATTGACAAAACCCAATTCATCCAAACTCCCACTTTCTCAAATAATTACATGTACACTTTTAGATAAATATAGTCTATAACGTGACTATATTTTTTATATCTTATGTATTTACATAATATCCTTAAAAAAAATTATGATGACTTGATGAACATTCTCTTTCTCTTTATACATGTTTGTTTAAGTCCTAAAAATATCTTTTCATCTAAACAAATTTTCTTATGACATGGTACAATTATTTCATATTATAAATAATATGATAACCATGTTTCAAATTATTTGGCATACTGTAATGGTATAATTCATCTATATATGTATTATGTTACCATAAATAATGCAATTCATTTAAATGCTTGTAAGTTTCAACAATGATGCTCCCCTTTCTTCGATCATTATTATGATGTGTTTAAGGAAATATTCTTTTAGGAATTAATTCATGATACCTTTTACGAATAAATGTTTTAATTTTAGAACCATCATTGATCCCCCTTTTTAAAATAATTTAATTTAGTTGTAAAAGGTAATTTTCATTTTATAATTACTCTATTCTATATTATAATGAAATATGAATACGTGGTAAATATATTCTTTATCACATGAGACCAAATAAACTCATACCTTTTCTTACCATTAATATTATACACTTCAATTTTATATTAAATAAAATACATAAAGTAATCTTAGGAATTATAATTACCACAAGTTTACCCTAGGAACAGTTCATGATCTATAGTTGAACTAATTCTGAAATATTTTTGACTTATATTTATTTTAGAAGGTTTCATTGTATAAACTAAATAAGTATATACATTGATAACACATATTCTATTTATCTCCATAGATTCTAAAAAAAATAATTAGTATATCATTGAAATCCATTTTAGTTTTACCTAACAATGAAACTTCTTTCCATTATTGGGTATAACTGTGTCTTATATTTTATATTCACAAGGCGTTTCCAATGATTTATACATTACTGAACTATTGATTAAGTATTAAACACAACAAACAACATTAATTACAAAATGGAATAATGTATTCTTGTGTCCAATGGACATATGAGATTATTTTTTTCCATATAATAAATAAAAGTTATACTAGAACAATTTTTTTTGGAAATTTGAAGTAGTGTGCTTCTCACCACAATCATAAGAATCACCCTTCCCAGCTTCTTAGAGAAATTACCTTACTTATAGTAATGTTTCTATAATTACATGGTTAACGTATTAAAATAAACACAGGTGATAGAAATATTGTATTAGATACCCATAAGTATAATAGAAAAATTATATATATAACATAATATAGCTAAAAAAAGAAGTAATTGCTTACACATTTAATTCCATTCATAGAATTTAAAATTACATAGATTTATTTCATGACATGCAATGAAAATAACCTCCAGTACGATGTCCAATATTATTTTAATCCAAATAATTTGTGAAGGTAACATTGACATCACACTTCCCATTGTCATTTTCTCATTGTATTTCATCTTTTTCAATATAAGAAATAAAACATTCATTATGTTCTTATTGACATGGTGAACCATACCAAAAAGGTAATGAATCATTTTCTCTATATTATTCATCTTGTGATTTTAAATTGTTATCCTGGGTGAAAATGATATATGAAATGTGAGTATTGAATGGTCATGGTCTATCTTTCAATTTACACATATCAAATATAATCATCACCCTTATTTATTTCTTGCTTCACCTTCCCCTTAGAAGCTTTTACAAGATGAGACAATGTGTGAAATCATCCATGTCCTAATGTTGTATCCAAAAATCATATAATAATTTGATGAAAATATTATGAAATAACCATCACATGAGACATACATGAGTCTCTTGTATGGATTTTTCTCAACCTCTCTTCTTGAAGAGACTTAAAATGTATTTGGAACAACATCACCTTCAATTTATGATGTCATAGTAATTTTATGTATCCTCTTGTACTACTCTTGGAAATTCAAGCTAGTCAAGAGATTTACTTTATTCAATTTCATTTGCAATGTTCATGTAATATTACATGCCTTTTTTTCTAAAAAACAAAATCTAGTATATTGTACCTTCATCTTCATTACTGATTATCCATTATTGTTTAAATAATTAAATCAACAAACATATCCCACTATTTTATCAAGATCTAGAAACCCTCTGTAATAGAATCCGAATACAATGTTAGTTGATTATTCTAGGGTAAATGATCATTAAAACCTATCTTAGGAGCCTACAAGGATTGGACATTCCACAAATTAGAGAGTTTCAAGGTAGGATCTAGACTAGATAACATCATTGACTCATAGATCCTTGATATTTTGATTGAAGCCCTAACTTCTAAAATACTAAAGTTTACTTACTCAATGCTTTCTTATAATGTATCAACATGCTATATTTGGATACTAATTTTAGATAAGTTTAGTTAAATCAATAAATCACTTTAATACAAACTCTTCGGTAGTAGGAGAAACCCTCAAATTTTCTTGATAGGAACTCTATACACCCAGTTTTGTTCAAATTTGGTTGATGGAAATCGTTCATGACTTAATATCGATTTGAGGGCTTTAAAATATTTTCAATAAATGTAATACTTTTAATATTAAATATGTCTATACTATGTTTTCCCCTCAAAAATGATCTTTTATAAATAAAATACATTCATCATGTCTTTATGTATTTGTCTATTTACTATTTGTTCTGCTTCTCATAGACATGAAAATTAAAAAAATAAAAAAAATGCATAAAGAAAATAAATTACCCGAGTGGCCTTGAGCATCTAATATTAGTTGATCTATTTCAACTAAATGGATCTAATATAACCTAAGGATATCATAACTGAGTTGGAATGTCACTCATGATGCAGATTGCTCACCAATCCAATGTTTCCACACCTCTTCTAGGATACTTCCTCTTCTTGGATTTGTATTACATTGTCCTCATCATAGTACTAAAATACTTAAATGGAGGTGAGGGAGTCTCGAGAGTGAAAAATAGAAATAAATAAATTTTATATTAAAACACTTATAGATATTAAATGATAAAAATGAAGATTCAAAAACCATATTATTTAAATAAATAATTTCATGTATCACACACCATTAAATTTATTATTAAATAAAAAAAGACAGTCACAATCAGTCGCTTATCAGTACTCGTATACAAGTAAATTAAAATGACAATAAAATTAAAATTCCATAAATTTAATTCATTGAAAATTAATAAATTAGAAGAACTAATTTAAATTCAAATAATTTAATTTAGTTTAATCATACAATTCATTTATTTTTTATTCCAAAAAAAATTAACAAATCAATTTAAATTAATTCAAAAATGAAATTATTATTTTGGAATAATAAAATTATTATATTTTTTAATCCCAAAATTAATAAATTAATTTTTGAATATGTTAAAATTTCTATTGGGACCCAAAACCCTGCGTAGGGCCATTGCAGGATGGGAAGATGGTTTACAGACCCTTTCTAGGTATGGTAGAACTCGTGTAGGGCTATATTGGGTCAGATAGTCACAATCTGGCATATTTCGGGTCTTCCTGGCCCATCCTAACCCATTGTAGGGTGGTTTGGTTTAAATAGTCCTTGTGGGAGGTAAAGACTGGAGCTAGAAAATCCAAACAGGGTAGGGGATGCACTAGACATGGTGGGTGCACGTGCATCACTCTTTGTTGATCAAGGAGAGAGATCGAGATCTCACCAAAGGGGATCTCAAGTGGAGAGGTGACCAATAAAGGTGATATGTTCATCTGTTATTGATGAAAAACACTACAATGTTGCCAGAGGCATCCATGGTTGGTGATGAGGGGATTCGTGGGGCCGATCGGGGAGTTGGTGGAGTCTGAAAGCATAGACATCTGCAGGTTCAACTAGAGTGATGGAAGAGTGGATCATGTAAGACACGGTGGTGAGGACTTCTAGAGGTGGTTCTCAATAGAGGCATGCATGCACTGTGAATAATCCACTTGATGGAGTCAACATCTGTGGCGGGATCTGAGCCAGTTAGCGGTGGTGTGACTGATGGTCATGCAAATGCACTATGTGAAGTCAATCGTCCTACAATCATATGTACAATAGTGATAAATTAGAGCTATAGTGGGGATATAGACTATAGAGGAGGAAACTATGTAGTGTGGTATTAAAACTTAAGACTCTAATGGAAGAAATCCTCACCTTTTATTTTTTTTTGATAAATATGTTTTTCTATAAGTCTCCCGGCACAAAGTACCCATCAATTTTTTATTTGTAAAATTTTTCCACATATCTACAGGTCTATCCACCCACCCATTTTCTTTTCCTACCTTTTAAATTTTGTTAGGTTTTTGACTCACCAAAAAAACCATATCTTAATATATTTTATATTTTTTTGTATGATTATTCCATAGGTGGGGTAATTTTGTCTCACCTTCTAAAAGGGTTCCAACAACCATATTCAAACTGGAACATGGCTAAAAAATATTCAGGTCACCTGAATTAATTTTTTCAAGAGATTTTTCACACCATCGTTATAAAATAACACACACACACACATATATATATAATATGTTCTTCAACATTAATATTGAGAACAACTGATTTAATTTCATATTAAAAATTTCTGATGGTCATATCTTGGCTAGCCGATATCAACATGACAAACTATTTTTTTAGGACAAAATTAAATCTTTATACTTTATTTAATGAAAATTAATTTTTTATTGACTCAGAAAATTCATTTGATCACTATAATTCCAATTAATGGTACCGGGATATGCCAAGGAAGTTGGTGGGTAAGGGGTTTTTTTTCATCGCTAGACCAATTAAACTTCATCGTCTCCCACAATCTGAGCCCTGGTAGTGGTTTGAGGATCTCTTGTGAATTTTAAAAGAACAAAATTTATACAAAACTATTACCTCAATTGAATCGAAGTGCACTCGATATAAGATCATCTCTGGTGACCGTTGATCAAATAATTTATGCTCAAACCCCTCAAGATCATACATTCCACAAGAACTTATTGGAATTTAATTCATCAAAAACAATGTGCTAGTGTTGATGTCTGATGACACCTTCAACATCCCGATGAACACCTGAACTACCTTCCTTCAACCCATAGAGGTGTTCTTGGATTGAGAAATCAAAAAGAGTCTTCTTATCTTTAGGATCTGTGATGAGAGAGGACATCCCCATTTTGTTTGAATGAATTGTCTCTAGAATATAGATCCTCCACTGATTATATAGTGTATTTGAAAAATACCCGAAAAGGGTTCCCCAACCCCTATATATGCAATACTTTGTAAATAGAAATAAATGGAGCATTATGGTGAACTAACTACATCATGGATTCCATTTATATTTTATCACATAATTGTAATATATAGTAAATATGTTACATGATAAAACCGAGTCGTTAACTAGACTCATAATTTTCACATTATTAAATGACCCTTGAATATTAAAATAATATTCATTCTTATAATATTTTTCCACATATTCACTAAATAATTTTTGAATAATTTTAATAAATAAAATATAATTATTTTATATTTGAATATTATAATTTTATTTATTTTTTGGTTATCATTTATACTTTTACAACTCTCAGAAACCATGGTGGGTCCCACCATGTCCAATACACCTATTCTCCATAATATCGAATAATATTGAATATAATATTGTGTGTAAACCTCTTATCAGTTTTCTTGATAGTAGGAAACACTATTCAGAGACCAATAGCAGAGTATAACAACACATTTAGGCCTCTAAAGAGATAAAGAATAGTCCTCGACAAGACAACCAGCCTACAAACACTCAATATGTAAAATCATCTCTTTGTAATACTATGTCTCATAAAGCGAGGCACCGACTTTGTATCATCACCCTTTCATGATTTATTATTTGTGGGTCTAACAAGACAAACATACCTTCGACTATATTGGCCATGTATTTATGAAGATACTACCATACTGATCAACTAGGTTTGGGATATCACTTTCTCAACAGAGAAGTTAAAAATTAAATTGTGTCCATTAAACCAATTACATACCACCAATGACGAACCCAACACAAGATACATCTCCAAAACATCAATTTTAGAGTTTTTTTCCTTTCTTCAATCTATCAAATCATATAGAACAAATTGAAAATGATCTCAAGTCAGAATACTAATACACATCTATAGATAGAAACAGTAATGACTCCTAAAACATGTTGTATTACTAATAGTGGTTCACTACTCATGATCTCATCTACTCGAGATCACAAAGTGGGAACTTCATATGAAGAAGTCTTAATTCTTATGAGCCTGCAACACCTGATAATCAGACATCAACTGTGTATAGTCATTGTGATGTATCTAGACCATATGACATATGTTTTAGATTAACATCATATTACTTCATGATTATCATTATAGTCTGGGAACAACTATAACCTTTTGATATGATAAATAAAATATGGATATTACCACATAAATAGTTGATACATAAATATCAACACTATTTTGGTATGTGTATATCATGCATAACTCATTGTATATGTGGTATAGTAATTCAAAATTCCTAATAAAGGTGGTTATATAAAGCCCAGATTGACAAAAATAAATCACTTAAATTTTCATATCTATTGCATATTTCAAGAGAATAAATTTTTAGCTTCTTTTTTTCCTATCATTAATAACTCAAGAGGCCGAAATAATATTTTATTAAGTAAATATGACTTTATTTCTTTCTTCAGTAGAAAATAATTATTATTCCATATCAAGGTTTTCTAAAAATATTTTCAATAATGTTTTTAATATTCTTATATGTTTGTTTAAATTCATTTTTACCCATGAATGATTTTTTACAGAATAGTTAAAAGTTATTTTTTCCCACTTTTTTCAAATGATGTAATTTTTTATTTTTTTGCAAAAGTATGGGAGAAATTTTTTATTTTAATATATATGATATGAAAATAATTTCCTACCATAATGGCCACTTAATAAATTGAAGGTTCCATTACAACATTCCATTTTTCTTTTCCAAGAAAATGTTTATCAAAATATTTTGGGATTTTTATGATTTAAAAGTGGTGATTTCAAAGTGATATGGTTATTTTTCTCAAGAAATATTTAGAGTGATCTTTGAATGGAATTTCCATCTAAGATGAAACCCTATGATCTTATTTATGATTTATTAGGGATATTATCCAATGATACCATCCTTATTGTTTATCTAGATGTTTTATGATTATAATGAAAACGAGTTTATGAAAATAAGTTATTTTATATAGGTTATGGCATGATAAGATGATTAAATGTTTATGAAACTCATTAATTTCCATGAGTTATTCTAGGAAATGTTTGTGAAACCCATTTTACTTTCACATGTTATGGTATTCTTAATGTTTTATGATCTTATGGAACACATATGTATGATTTTCATTATATGATAGGTGGTGTCAGAATTATATATCTCTATAATGAATTTGGTAATAATGGATGTCTCATGAGATAAATAGGACTAGAATGGGAAGTGAACCATGTTAAATAAGTTATTATTTCCACTATGATTTTATTAGGAGTGAACCTTTAATATTATGATGTAATTGGCTGTAAACCCAATCTCATATGATAGTCTTGGCGGTGAGCCTTAACTACTAAGTAAATTATTTTCTATGCTTATGTGTATTCCAAAAATCAATGTTTTATTCCAATGTTATGATAACATTGATCATATTATTTGATTACTTCAAGAATAATGTCTTCAAAACTACCAATATTTATTCCATATCTCGGGATTATGATCTTTGATATGTAGGGTATGATTTTAAAAAGTTAAGATCAGGTTGTTATACCCTTATTCTCAATATATATTTTTGTGTTAAATGATTTCTCACTGGTTTTCCCACACTATTCTTTTGAGATCACCCTTTATCTTGTTTCATTTCCCCAGGATGTGAAAAAATGTTTTAGGTATTTTATGTATATGAAGGGAGAGGGTTATGAAGAACTAAGTGGTAGATACTGTAGATATCATATGAACATGTTTATTATTGTTCAAATTTTCCAATGATACAAGAACTGTATAATAATGGAATAGGTTTTTATGTTTTTAATGAATATTAATCTAATAAGATGTAATATATATGTATGAAAAGTATGGGTTGTTATAATTGGTATCAAAGTAGGTTTTAGTTATCTTTGCAAACTAGGATGAGAAAACATTCGTGAGAACCCTCAGGATAAGTCAAATTATAGGATAAAATACTAATATTTTGGTTAGGACTGTGGATAACCTATGTTAAACCTATGGTTCGATAGATTGAGAACAATGTTCCATGATATAGATATCATATGAAAGTTATTTCCTTATTAAATGATTTATCACCCTAAATAACTATGTTTTTTGATCATGAAAACCATTTTGGTTTCACTATTGGATTGAAGATAAAACGATGATGTGGAGTGGAAATTGGTATGACCACACATTAAATTACCATATTTGATATTAGCTATATGAATTATTTTATATTAGGAAATGAATCACGGTATGTTAATTCATATCCTCATTAATTAGATACTGAATTTGTAGTGAAATTCCCAAATTGTATGATGATCACATCACAAGTCTATAGTTCATTATTGATAGAATTTTGTGATAATTTTCTCCATGAATTTATTTTTGTTCTACCTATAGATCAATTAGATGTCATTTCAGACATAAATTGGATTTCATTACATAAATCACACATCAGTTATTGAGGAAGGGAAGTCACATTGTATATTATGAACCAATCTGTGATTGTCTATCATTGCGATGATAAATATGGACTTCCAAGGGAAATTCCACACATTGTATGGGTATTTATTCCCATTAAAAGGAGGTTTTTATCTCAGATGGCTTTAGAGAAACTGAAAATCGATTATAAACATATTTTTTGTGGGGTTTTTTATAACATTCTAGAATAGTTTCATAGTCTTCCATCGAATGATTATGTTGTGTTCTGAATAGAACTCATACCTAGTGATACAACTATTTCAAATAATACATACATAATGGACCATTTTGAGATGTAGGAATTGAAGATTAAACTCTAGAAGAATCTTGATAGGAGACTTATTCATCAAATTTTGTCACCATGAGGTGAACCTGTTCTTTTTGTTAACAAGAAAGATTGGTCAATGAAACTCTGTATTGATTGTTGGGAACTAATAAAAATCACAATCAGGAATAATTATTTTATATAGTGTCCTAACTCGATTTCCACTCAAATAGTGTTCGGGCTGGTTGGCCACTATGTAACACCCAAACCCCAGAAGCCCCAATTTGGTGCATTATTTTAATACATTGGAATGATTACAAGGAATAAAATCTCGAAGGACCAATCAGTTTAGAAGTACTAGAAAATAGATTACATATATGAACTTTACATTATAATTAAAAACATAACATGCCACATAGATAATTATTTGATAACACAATTATTCTCCTAGATTAACCCTAAATATCAATTATAAAACACTTCTTGGTATCCTGGAAAAATAAAAAACAAGAAATGGGTGATCTTAGATACCCAGTAGGGGTAAATAATATAGTAGAAGAATTAATAAATAAGAATAAACTTTTAAGGAAACTTATAAAACTGAAACACATGCCTTTTAAACTTATTATTTAGCATAATATAGAAAAAATAAATCAAATAACTCAATTTAAACAATCACATGGATTTTATAATAGTCAAATAATTACATTTAATACCAATAACTAATCTCATAATGAGGGAATTTATAATTCCATAAATCATAACCACACTGTCAAGGCCTCATGCTAAGACCATACATAAACGCGTAAAAACACAAACTAGTCTATCTCATGAGATCTATCGATGCATCAAGGGGCTATAGAGGGCCCTAACCATCACTTACTAAATCCAATGCATTCCTCATATGAAAAGGAAAAAACATAACATAAACATTCATATTAAAACTAGCATAAAAAATTTTAATACTTTAATCATAAACCAATAATGGTATCAATATAGCATATCCACAATAAAACTGATCATAAATCATTCAATAAGATATAGTAAATTATATTATAAGATATCATCCTCAATTAAGAATAAGACCCAACAATGGATGTTGACATAGATGAAAATACTTTATTAAAATTATTAAAAATATATTGAGACAAATACCCCTTTTCCTTGAAATCATTTATTCAAAAGCATGGACACTTATAAAAGAAGTCATTTAAAAAGAGATTTCAGAATCAAAGTGTCCCACAAAAAATTGAAATTTTTGAAAGGAATTAAAAATTTAATACATTTATTTCTATATAAATAAATCCTTAAATCCATTTTGAAAACATGGACATTAATGATTAATATTTAGAGGAATAAATTTTTCATAAATTTAAAACATTGTTTTAGTTAAAGAGTCCCTTATATAAAACCTTAAAAATATTCATTTTGAAAACATTATAAATAAATTAAAAATAGTAATAAAATGTTCTTTATAATAATTTATATACATATAAATAAATATATACGATAATATCAAGAATATTAAAATGGAAAAAAGGATTTATTATTTAAACATTCATAGCATCCCATACCACTTTGAACATTGAAATAATAATACCAATATATTAAAATGAATCTTGGAATAACATGAAGATAAATTTTTTCATGATATAAAATATAATACGGATTTACATACACCACACACAAGAAATATGTGGTGAAAATGACTTATATCTTGTGAAAATTAAAAGTGAGATGAAGTTGTCTTACCTTAGGATTGATACTCTTTGTACGTGTCCCAAACTCCTATATAATGGTTTTTAAAAATATTAATATCTTCTAAATAATAATAACAATATATATGATATCATATATGATTCATTTATGACTTTATATTACCTTTTTATTAACAATTCCAAGTTAATGCAATGTTTCGAGTAATAACTGCTTTTTTATCATATGTGTTTTGACTTATTATTCTTGATCACATTACATAGATCATGATTTAATTACTTCTATAATGTAAAAAATTATTTATATATAATATATATTCAGAATAAAAATATATATAATAGACTTAAATATGAAATGAAATACAGTGTTAATGGAGATGGTAGGTCGTACGTATGCATGACCGTTGTTTCTGTTTTCTTATCGTATTAAATAAAATCAATTAAATATATATATATATATATATATATTATTACAATAAAATTATTTGGTAATATATTTAATTATTATTAATTATATATATAGATAATTATAATAATTCTTGAATGGTTAACACTGAGGATGAATCTCATCGCGTCGTGGAGACGGTAGGCCCTACGTACACACGAGCGACGATAAAATTTCCTTAATGGTAAAGGGGTAATGAAATGGAAGGTATGATATTTATAAATAATAAATATCATTTCATATGTATTATTTATATCCATTATATTCATCAATATACCCATTTAAATAAGTTAGTGATGAAAAACAGGTTACACCCTTGTGTGGAGACGGTAAGCCGTACGTAAGCACGCATGGAGATATTGTTTCCTGTAGGATGTGTAAAAGGAGGAATATGTTTGTAACATAATAATAGTAACATATCAGAATATATATAATAATTAATTTATTACATTGGTATGTAAAAATATTGGAAGATTAAGTATAAGAATAAAATAATTGAATGGAAATGGTAAAACAATTAGCCCTTCTTTGAGTATCTCCTATAGATTTTCACAAAAGGACTCCTTAGAATGGATTTAGGCCCAAATTATGTCCTCTAAGACGAATTGAGGTAATTTGGGAGGATAAATGGGTCGTTTTTGGGCTAATTAAATGGCTTTAGATGTGTGAATAATAGAGAAGGATAGGTGCCCTTTTATAAGAGAGTTGAGGGGCACTTTAGGAAACTCACAAAATATTAAACAAGGATAAAATAATTTTCAATTACAAATGGATAGAAAGTGAATTATTTATTTGATAATATGAGGATGTGTAGAAATCCTCCAAACTAATAAAATTTATATGCGTTTTGGTTTTATTTTAAACATTATCATTTTGATTTATCCTTATTTAATGTATATAATTTTAATTGTATTAATAATATTATAAATATTAAATAGTAATAAATATTTACTTAAATGGTGTAAATTTACCATAAATGGAATATTTAAGAAAATTTAGACCTTATAATTTTCCCTTTGAAATTTTTAAACATTTTTATGATTTTTAAATAATTTAATAAAATGTTATTTTTTTAAAATATAAATAGTATCAATTTTAACATTATTCATTACTTTGCTTTAAATAAAATACAAACAGAAAGATAACTTCAAAAAAACCATTTTATACACTTCTAAAATGTCATAGTCACCTATAAAATTAGTGTATCACCTCAATTATGCCAAATTATATTTATTTTAATATTTTCAAAACCATTTTTTTATATTTATCTTAAGGAAATAATTAATTCTTCAATATTGTGTCATTATTTATGGTAATTATATAGAATAAAAAATTTATCAACAAAATAATATAATGTAATAATTATTCTATATTTCCAAATACTATTCATAATCAAATTTTTCTTTAGGTTATCCCTATATTCAAATTATTGAGCATATAAGAAATGAGAGTGTCACACCTTGTCACATTCTTTAATTTAATAATATCTTTGTCATTTTCATGGAATGGTTTCCATTAAATGATTAAAAATTTATCATTATAATATATTTAACATTATCATAGCTATTTGGATGAAATACGGTTTTTATTAATTTTATATAATTTAATAAAATATGTTTTTAAAATATCTTAAATGTTAATTTTGACACTATTGATTATTTTGTCTTATACCAAAACAAATAAAAAAGTCATATTCTAACTAGGACTTCTAAAACATTAATATTATGTCAAAATAATTAATTAAAGACTTGTATGACATTAAATCACTCAATTGTTTTTATATCAATGTTATGAATATCATTTTTTTATTCTTCTTTTAATAAATCAATTACAACATCATCATTAGGTAACCATTTAATTTAATTATTTATTTTATATAATTACAAATAAATTGTCGTAATTTAGATAATTGTTTTTATTTTTAATGGATATATATAGTCCATCATATCACTTATATAATCTCATATTAAAAATAATTTACTTTTAAAAAAAAAAGTATAAAAAAAATTGGATTTTCTTTAAATATAATATTATAAAAATATTAAAGTCATCCAAGGGTCTCTATGTGGTCCCATAATATACCCAAGGATTATTTTGGTTGAAACAAACTTACCCAACAAAATTAGGACATGTTTTAGGGTAATTATGATTATACTTTTATGATTAATTAACTGATTTACCCTTAACTACGGTAATACAAAAAATTACTCAAGTTACTATTCATAATGACAAAAAATAAAAGGAACCTATTTACATAATTCGGAACCACATATTCAAAATTTATAATCCATTTTTCAAAATTCAAAATATAAAAGTTGCAGTAAATAATTTAGAATTAATTCTGTTGTCGGAATGAAAAACAGGTTTTTAAGAGTTAAAACATTACAAAAGATTGAAATGTTTTTACATCACAATTTTTTGTAAAATTAATGTCAATGGGAAAAATTCTGTTAACTAATAAAAATTTATTCAATATTTAATTTAAATCCATTCAATAATTTAATTTATCTATAAAAATTATTTTGATGAAAAAAGTTGTTTTTACATAAAATTTAGTATATTTTTACTATTCATAAAACCATAAAACTTATCAAAGAAATATAAAAAAATCATCCATAGTAAAAAAATTATCCTGTATCCAAAGAAGAAGTTTATTTTTTAAAATATAATATATAAAAGTTTCAAAAACTAGATTTAATAGGGGTGCATCAACAAAAGGCAGCACAAGTGTTTTTTTTGAAAAATACATCTTTTATCTGAAAAATGGAATATTTTATTATATCATGTCTAGAAAATATCTAATATGAATTTTAAAATTATAAAAAATATTAAAAATATAAAATTTGGTAAATAATATTCATAACTGCTAATTTAACGTCTAGGTTATATGTTATGTTAAATAATAATATTTTATTCATATATTGATGTTCGGTAGAACTAGGCCTTGCGAGTAATGCAAGACAACTCATTGTTGTGTGTAGAGTAAGATTAACATGGTGTTTCATAAAAAAAGAGAGCAATAAAATTAAATTTATTAATAAATGAAAATATTATAAAGTCTCAGGGAGTTACATAGTGGGCCTTAGGCGCACCACCCCATATACCAAATGTTACTGACTAGTATAGAGGGATTGATTAGGTGACATTATTGATAATATACCCTCAGGTGGTTATAATAATAATGGTATATATATATATGGAATAGTGAACGAAAGATCACAACACAATGAAAGAAAAAAATCCAATGTAAGCATATAGAAACAACAGTAGAATAAATATAAAATTTATTGACAAAACATGTCATTACAGATCATACAAGAGAGATAATTAGGGCCACCCATGGATGAAAAAACCAATACATAAATATAAGGTATCCTAAACTGAAAAAGGAAACTCTTGTAGATGTAGAGGAACCACCATGCTCCAATTCCATCCATCCCATGAAAAAGGTACAACTCGGATCACAAAGGTCTAACTCCTAAGATCGAGTCCTTTCATGATCTTCAAAACAAAAAGTCTACAAGATTCTTGTGGGGCCTATGTAGGCTGTGTGTATAGACTCAATAGGCCACCACCAACATGATCTTGTATTATATCAATAATTATATAGGTTTTTGTAAAATATAACTAAAATAGTAAAGTAAACACATTTAAATAAACAACCCAATATACTTGTGCTCCATAGTCACAAATGAGTGTTCTACCAACTTTAGCCATTTCTGATATAAGTCTAAATATGTGCCCCTAAATATATATATATATATATATATATATATATGGAATACAAAATATGTCTTTATATATATATTTATAGTGCTGAGGACTCATGGTTTAGTGTCCAAGGAATTACCTGATGACTATTATACTAGTTGAACCCTCAGGTTCAACCTATAAGAATAGAAATCGACACCTCAAGCCATCCATCATGTATCTAGAATCCTAGAGGAACACTAAAGGAATATATCCCATGTCCCTCAACCCTTTACTCAAATATTCACGGTCAGCTCAAATCCCAACATCTCAAGGAATGAGAATATCCATTGTCTAATAAATAATCTCCATCAGCTCAACAACCTCTGTCTTGAAGAATTATGATCTCTCTCCTCCCATAATCTCAGCTCATCCTCCTTAAATATGAAAGTGAGCCTTATCACCGAACTGATGGTCTCGACACAATCACTTGATTTTCCGTCACCATCCATGTGGATTTGTACGGTTATCATCTCTAAAATGTATGTTGGTCAACACCAACCTCTATGACGCATAATCTATGGAGGCCTCTACCCACAACTAGTGGTCATCACCCCCTCAACTGAGTCCTATCTATGTTAATAAAACTCTAATAGTGTTCCATCCAACAATGTTTAGAGGATGTCACCAAACATACCTATTCTACATCATCTATATCCACATTCCTCTTTGAACATGCATCTCAAAAACGATGGTCAACACCATCCCATGTCACATAACCCATTCCATCATCATAAAAACCTTGTCAACTCAAATCTCAATGACCATGTCACCTCAACCTAGTGATCATCATCACCCCATATATATTGATCAGATCCCAACCCAAAAAACCATGTCACCTCAATCCAAGTGAACAACATCACCTCAATCATCGGACCTATCCCATACAATTCATATGGATCCAATCATATCATTATAAAAGATTAATTAATTAAGAAAACACACTCGACCTCTCCTTCTCAAGTGGTCACAAGCCCCTTACCCATCCTAATAATATAAATAGTATAGGACATTCTATCAGGCATTCCACAACATCAGTTTAAAATTTTAAAACAAATATTATATAATTAGGGGTCTCTCACAGACTACCCACATGACCATATGTTAAATATACACCCAAAACACCCATAAAATTAATGATAAATATAGGAACCAACTACCTTATACTCATAGGCACTCTCTTATATGATATCATCCTCAAAATTGATATGAAATTTAAAAAATCATAGATTTAAATAAAATCCACTAAAATATGGGACAAATATCACATGGATTTAGCATTAGATATGATGATATAAATAAAGACGGATGGAAATATTATTAGAGGTCTCACCTATGTGATTCCAACAATACTAATAGATCAAGAATCCGAGTTGGATAGTGAATTTAGGAAAAATCCTAAAGGGAGGAGAAAAAAATAGAGCTCCCCTCTACAGCACATGAAATAATGGAGATAGAAGGAGGAAAAGGATAAATAAATGGGAGTGGGATTTTGGTTATTTCTCCAAAACATATGACCCGCCTAATTTGAGGAAGCATGCACCAACTGTGTAGTTCTCATTTCAAAATCACCACACTACACACAACTAGGCACATTATTTACCAAATCATGTGCAGACCATGCGTTTCACCTATGCTAAAAACTATAGAGGTGATATATAGGCGTGTTCCCCCACCTATATTGTTTTACAAACCCTTTCCAGTGTAATGGTTTTCCACATGGTATCCTCCTAGAAGTCTCACTATTAAATATAACCATCCTCTTCTATTTACTCTTTCCCAAAAACTAATTTATGAGTCTTGGTGTACATGAAAATCATCAAAATTCCTAAGGAACTTATCAATCCTTAAAACACATCTAAAAAAGGCCATAGTGTAATAAAAATACCAGAAATAGGTTTCAAAGATCAAGAGAAAAGTTGGTCCAACCAAAAAACACAATAATTCAAATAGGTTGAGGATTTTTGACCCAGTCATAACCACATGAGGTTACTGTCTCCCCTCCTTGTCATAGTTCATCCCTAAGCTATCAATACTTAACCTGATATGGTAATGAACATATCAATCATAGTTACATTAAACCATTCTATCATAGTTATCAAACATAGTTCAACTCCCTTGGGTCACTCCCCACCTTATGAGTAACCAACTCGGTCACTTCCCAACCCAAAATTAAAATTACGATGGGCCGCTAACAGTCTCATGATATAAAAGTACTTCTATGATTCATAATCAATCATGTACCTCATCAGGTGCTCAATTCACTCTCATGTCAGACTTGAAACCCATCAATTCATGCATCTGATCAAACTCACATATCATACCTCTTACATACACAACACTCATCAAATCCTGTATCTCATCAGATTCCCATAAATCATTCATCTCAATATATTTTCAAAAACAACAATGAATAATATATAAATATGAATTACCATTAGAATCTTGATTCCTACCCACTTCTTACATATCTCTCATCACATTGATGCACAAAATAAATCTAAGTGACTAAATATGTCATAAATAAATAAATAAATATATATATATATTAGGAATCCTAACCAATGTCAACCTGCTAACTAGTTCCTAATTAGTCCAAAAAATCTACCCATGAACCCCGTGCCCCAAAACTTGTTAAAGACCAAGACAAAATGGAACCCAGTCATGCCCATGATATAACTATTATTTTCATCATCTCCCCAAATTTCTCTATACCTGGTATCTCAGCTGAATTACCCTGGCCTGAATCCTAACTACCCGAAGGCTAGCCTCCCTACGGTGTTACACCATCTATCGACCACTAACCGCACTATTGGGTCTCTTTACCTCTTCCACAACCTCCATGTATAGAAAAATATTTCCTACCATATATTGGTAACACTACTAGTCATACCTTAGATCTATAAGTATATCCTAGTCCCAAAATTCATACGGTCTGAGAAGGCTTCTTGATGGAACTCTCAAAATGGCCCATCTTACCACATGTTTGGTACCACTTTAGAGCCCGATCAAACTGGGAATGAAAATGACATGGATACCTAAATTGGGAGAAAACACTTGAGGAATCACCCCTCAGTGGTCTGCCTAAATCTCTAGCCTGAAATACCTACTGATATTCCTCGTGATCATCTTCTTACAACCTGAAGTATCACCACTCATCTTACCCGATATCGTCACTTGGCTCAAATAAAAATGGTTTGTAAAAGTTTCATCAGCTATTAGTACCTGATTTACTACCTCTAAAAAGACGTCTTCTTGATGATTTTTACATGTAACATGACGGAATTCTATAAAACATACTTGAAACACCACACCCTAGTGATGTTATTGACCACCATAACAGGAGGATAGTGGGATATTTCAGTGAAATTGGACGCTTAATTAATAAAAGAAAATTGTCTCTACTATAAATTCATGAACTCATGGTCTCTATATTCCCTCAAAGTCTTGGGAAATAAATTCTTGAAGAAATTAACCTCAAAATACATCCAGGACTTGTGATGTTGTAAGGAAGAAAAAGAAGGAACCATATCTGATACCATTTGTTGCAACTTGTCCTGATTTCCACTAAAATAGGGTTTCGGGCCGGTTGGCCACTTTGCCTTAAGCACCCGCCCCATATACCAAAGAATATCGACTAGTATCGAGATTATATTTTGGTGATACTGGGGAGACTTTAACCTTAGGTGGTAATAATAATAATGGTCCATATGTGTATATCACATCAAAATAAAAAAAAACATAAGATAGTGGAATCAACAACAAAAATTGGATTAATAAAGAAATAGAAAATTTAATAACAATACCATCAATAGAAAAAACATGTCATAAAACGTTGTAAAAGATAAGTAATTAAGGTATCCTATGGCTGACCACACCCATACAAACATATAAGGAATGGAAAATCTAAAAAGGAAACTCTAGTAGATATAGAGAACCACCATTATCCAATTCCATCCGTCTCATGAAAATTTACAACTCTGATAACTAATGTCCATATCCTAAGCCTAAATATTTACCTGGTTATAAAACATAAATTCTTCATGAATCCTAAGGGATCTGTGTATGGTGTGAGTATGAAACTAGTAGGGCCTAAAAACATGTGCCTGTATTATATCCATTATTATGTAGGTGGATGAAAAATATAAACAAAACAATAAAGCGCACACATTCATGTAAATAACCTGTTGCACTTGTGCTTAGCATCCATAAGTGAGTGTTCTACCTATTCATCCATCACCAATATAATTTCTAATGTGTTCCCCCAAACTATTTATATAGAATATAACACATGGCTTCATACATAAATTTTCCATGGTGAGGAACCATGGCTCAGTGCCCAAGGCATCCCCTAATGAGTATCTTATCAATTAAACCCCCAGGTTCCACCTATAATAATATCATCTAGTACCTAATTCCATCCATCAAATATCTAGAATCCTAGCAGCACACCCAAACAATACATCCCAGTTCCCTCAGACCTCTACATAGAAAATCAATGTTGGCTCAAAGCTTGACATCTCAAGGCCCGGTGATATCCATCCAATAATAAATAATATTCATCATCTTAATAGATGACATCCCGAGGCATGACTGCATTCATCCTCACAGAATATTGTCCCATAATACTCAAATAAAATAGTGAGCCTCAACCCCCACCCAATGGTATCAAAAAAATCACTCAATGTTCAATCTCCATATAAGTGTATTTCTATAACGAGCACCTCTAATATATATTATTTTCAACCAAATCCCGTAATCTGAATAATCTATGGAGAACTCTACCAAACAAAGTGGTCAACACCACCTCAACTGAGTCTTAACTATGTTCACATGAGTTCAATGATGATTTATCCGAAAACAGTGAGTGGAAATCACCAAACAAATCTAATCCACATCATCCAGAACCTTATTCCCCTACAACCATGTCTCTCAAACCCAATGATCATCATTATACCAAGTCAAATAGACAATGAACTTATCTTTATGACCTCATCATATCTAATTTTAATTCCCATTTTTCCACAACTTGGTGATCATCATCACCCCATATGTCTTGGGATTATTCCAACCTAATGAACCATACCGCTTCAATCCAGGTGATCAACATCATCTCAACCTTGTACCTATCCCATCATATTACCATGGAACCAATTATATAAATACAAAAAAATTAATTAATTAAATACTCACAATCATCCTATCCTTCCTAATTGGCCACAATCCCCTTACCTAGCCGAACAATATAAGTAGTCATGGGAATTATTTTAGGAATCCCACAACATTATCTTAACAATTTAAAACAAACATTATTTAATTAGGGCGCTCTCATGGAATACCCACATGGGCATATATAGAACACACCGTAAAAGAAAAACCAATATAATTAAAGAGAAATCTAGGAACATCTTACCTTATATTTTAAGGTTCTCACTCGACTGATATCGACCTCTAACTCAAGTTGAAATTATAGAAATAATAGATTTAGAAAAATACCCTAAAAATAAGGGAAAATATCACAAGTATTTATCATTCCATACGGAAAGTTAAACAAATAAGGAAGGTAAGAGGATAAATGGTCTCACTGATGTGCTTCCAACAAGATTGATTGATCCGGAATCATAGATTAAGTGATTATGTTATTCTAAATCATAAGGAGAGGATAAGAAAATACAAGTCCCCTCATTTGTGTGTGAAATGGTAGAGAAAGGAGAAAAATATAAATAGGATGTAGGGTCGTATTTTCCAATTCTCCATAATAAATTACCGACATGGTTAGGCTATATGATTTGAATAACTGTGTTCCAATCATTCGATGCTCACTACCAAAGCACCACAATGCACACAGTTAGGCACATGATTTTCTAATCCATGACCAGACTATACATATCACCTATTTTAAAAAAATATAGGTGTTGCGCGACCATGAATCCCCACCTATGGGGTTTTGAAAACCTATAACCAGGGTAATGGTGGGAAACGTAGTTTCCATTTGTAGTCTTCATGGTCAAATATAATAGTTCTCCTATGTCTGCTCTTTCCTAAAACTATCTTTCCAGGGACCAATACACCTAAAACTCATCTAAAACATGGATTAACTTTTTTATCCTTGAAAGACATCTAAAAAAATGACTTGGGTAAATAAAACTCTTAGAATTTGGTTATGAAGATCATGAGAAAAGTTTCTTCAACCACCAAACACAAAAATATAAAATTAGATCAAGGATTATCAACCTGATCATAACATGAGACATTACATATTATGTCTTCTATTAATGACTTGTTTCGTCAATTGTGAAGATCTAAATATATTTCCAAGATTTATCTTTAATTTAGATATCATCAGTTGAGTGAAAACATAAATGATATACATAATAGAGAATTCCATACAATGCATAAAAACATTGAATATATAATTATTACATTTGGTATTACTAATTCCCCCAGTATCTACATGGATTTAATGAATAGAGTCTTTAGAGGTTACCTTGATCATTTTGGGGTAGTCTTTATAAATGATATTCTTATATATTCAAAGAGAAATGACGAGAATAAAGATTAGTTTTGGATTGTATTAAAGACCCTAAAGAAAGATATGTTTGATGAATAACTCAAAAACTATGAATTTGGGATATAAAAAATGTAATTTTTTGGGTTATATAAGCTCATGTGAGGGTATATCGGTAAATCCATAAAAGATGGAAGTTATTGAACATTGGACCCAACCACCCACTGTGACTGAGATCTGTATTTTTCTTGTTTTGGATAGACATTATCAAAATGTTTTTGAGAATTTCTCATAAAATCTAGTGCACTCACCATGTTGACTCGTAATGGTTCCAAGTCCCTTTAGATTGATTAATGTGAATAAAATTTCATCAAGCTAAAGTGATAGTTGGTCAGTGCACTTATGTTTACATTACTCTATAGTGTAGAATGGATTTTGATCTATAATGATGCATAGATGAAGTGAATGGTCTATGTTATAATGTAGAATGAATGGTGATAGCTTATGCCTTCTAATAACTGAATTTTCATGATAAAAATAACCCATCTCGTGATTTGGAGTAAACCGTGATAATTTATGTATTAAAGATATCGTGGAAATATATTTATGGGGAAAGATGTGATAAACATACTAATTATAAATTTTTAAAATATATATTCACTAAAAAATATTTGAATAAGAACCAAAGAAAAAAGTTGGAGTTTATTAAAGTTTATGAATTGTCTTAAGAAAGAAAATAATGTGGAATGCACTTTGATTTGAAATGATAATTTTATCTTATCTATGATGAGGATAAAAAAGGTCCAATATTTATGCATTTTGAAATGATGTAATTTATATATTTATGGAAGGGGAGACATATTATCTTGGAAAAATGATTATTCAACCATCTATCCTAGTGAATATTGAAAATTCATAGAAGGAATATTTCAGAGATGAAAAAAAGGTGAGAAATATACCCATGTTTAACCTTGATTGTGATGGAATGATAAGGTTCATAAACCATTTATGTGTTTTTTATATATAATATTTAAATAAATAACTCTTGGATTTGTCTCAAAGTTCATCATTATCTATTAATATTAGATATATGATGATATATATAGATCTGGAAGAATATTTCTAGTGAGATTGCATGAAGAGAGATATTAAAGATTATATATCACGATGCTTCGTATGCTAGTATGTTAATGATGAGTGAGAGAAGTCTGAGGGGATGAAATTATATTTGGTATGTATTTGATATCTTTATGAAGTCATCACACATCATTACCAACATATATTATTTCTCTCTTGATCATCCTTCTTGGTTATAAATTATGGAAGTGGTGAGATTTCCTTTATTACCACACTGTATTATATCTGATCGAGGTTCAATGTTTTCTTCAATGTTCTGGTGATGTCTTCAACAGACTATAGATACAAGGTTAGGTTTTATCACTACTTATCATCCAAATTTAGATGGTCCGTCTTACAGAATCCATTAAAAATCTAGAGGATATATTTATATCATGATCTCTACAATTCAAAAGTTGTTGGGACCATTACCTTTCTCTAGTTGAATTTTCATAAAACAATAGCTTTCAATCAATCCTTCAGATGGATACTTATGAAGCCCTCTATTTTAGGAAGTTAAAAATTCATACAAGTTAGGATAATTTTTTATAAATAAATCTATTGATACCTTATTTATTAAGAAAAATGAAAAATAGAGTGAGATCCATTCAGTATCACATAAGAGTAGTTAGATTCAACATAAATGTTTTAATGAAAACTATTAGTGAGATATGGAGTTAGTGGTTGGTGGAAAGGTATTCCTATGAAATTCTATATGATATAAGGTTATGATATTTGAAAATAATGGGAAGCCAATCATTAGGTATATTGGCCCCTTTGAGATTCTTGATAGAGTTGGGATGATATCTTATCATGTTATACTTCCACCGAAACTCTATCAGGTTCTTGATGTGTTCCTTGAATCTTTCACAAGGAATTAAATAATAGATACATTACATTCACTAAAATCAAAGTTCATACCACTTGAAAATGATATTTCATATGAAGAAAAAATTTTAAAAATATTGGATCATAGAGATAAGGTGCTATGGAATAAGACTACGCACTTTGTTGAATTTTTATGGGGGAATAGAAAATTCAAAAAAGATAATTGGTAACCCAAGGATATAATGGAATTAATATTTTCTCATTTTTAATATTAATTTGATTGAATTTTTTGAGTGAAATTCCTTTTAAGTGGGGTATAATATGCCACCATTAGATTTTATGATATATTTCTTTTCTAATTAATTTAATTTCATCGATAACATATGATACACACAACCTCGAGTCTAAATAGACCGAAATAACCAAGTAATTAAATATTTAGGTGTTAATACGACTATATAAATTATGAAAAATTTATGTATAAAATAAATTCTTTGTTTATCAATTGATTAAAATGAAAAAAGAAATCTTTTAAAAGTAAGAGAAATGTTTTTTTGGAAAACTATTTTTATACATGGAATATATTTTTAACTTAATTAATTAAATTTATCACAATTAGTGAATGATTTTAAGGATATATATATATATATTATATTCATTAAAATGTTTTAACATTCATAAAATATATTTCTAGGTAAGCGATAAGAATAAATCCAGTGTTATGCTCAAAAATGTATTTTTATAAATAGAGGATTTTATCGTGTTTTGTGCACATATTTTAAAAATATTTTCTTCCACTAATAGAAATTTAAAAGTGAAATATTTATTCTATATTTGGAATCAATCAGTCCAAATTTGGTAAATATTACCCTTTATTTTTTGGCCTTTTGAATAGAAATCATGGTAAAATTTATCACCTCATAAAAGGGTAAATCATGTTAACCAAGGATAAAAATAAATTTTAATGTAGAAATTTGTAATATTAATTCTTATTTTATTTTGAGAATTATACCCTTATCACCTTAACAATTTTATGATTATTTATGTGAGAAATTTACATGAAAATTTCTAATATAATATTTAATGTCACGAAAAATAAAAAATGACACTCTCTAACTTTTATATATATCTTATCTCTTAACATAGGGAAAATATATGTTTTGAATTAATATTAATGGTTATTTTTATAATAATGAAATTATTTTAATATTATTAATTTGTTTTTAATTTTTAATTATAATAAAATTACTTTAAACCCTCACACTAACCTGACATAGTATTTCTTCAATTAATAGAATAATAACATAAATGATTTTAAAAATAATAGAAGTAACATAATTTAGTTAGTTATAGTGTTACATGAATTTATAGATAAATATTACATGTTATTATTATGTTCAAGGATTATATTTGAATTATATTTTATTATTGGAGTCTTTAGTGTAAAATTATATGAATAGTTAAAAAATGACATTAAATATTTTTTTGAAAATAATCTTTTATTAATTATATGAAAATAATAAATATATTTATAGAGGAAATGGTGGATAATATATAAAAAAAAATTATTCCTAGGAAATTGAGGACAATATTTTAATATTATAATTAAAATTATAACCCTTTCTGTGTTTGTAAAAGACGTTACCACTATTATGGTTAAAATAGGTTAACTAAGGGGTTAGACCAAAATATAAGGATTAAAAGAAAACATAAACCTATCAAAAATTTATTTCTTGATTATATTTAGACCAATTAATACCTTATATATATATATATGAACTTTTAGATAAATTTTTCAAGAGAATAGAATTTTTATATTTTAATATTTTAAGAAATTCCAAGAACTCCCATCCCCTCACTAATAAAATAGAACACCTACTTTCCATTATTTACATCACATTTACCCTTATAGATTCACCAAAACCTAAATATTTATCTTCTAACCTTCCTTATACACATTATATAGGTAGTGGAATTTCAAAAAAACAACCCCTAGTATCCTTAAGTGGAGAACTTAGGGTGTTCTTTCAAAGAAGATGTAATCACCTTAACCGATCACTTTCTTTTTTTACTTTTTATTTAATCACATATAAATCTATTTTATTTATCATGAAATAATAAATTATGTATCCTATATAAAATTAAATGTTATTATTATTATGAAACCATCATTATCAAACCTCTTTCCCATCAAATGAGAAGTGGATGTATCATTCTTCCATACGTACAACTTACTCTCTCCATGTAGTGATACCATTCATTTTTCATCACTAAATTTTATAGATGTTTATTATGATAGATTAAATATTTATAAAGGATATTTATGACATAATTATTGTTTTAAAATGATAAAATAATATTTATCTTATTTCCATCCAATCTGTTGGAAAATGATAATTTCTCTCATGCGTACATATGGACTACCACCTCCATGAAGCCATGTTATTAACTTTTAATAACAACTTCATGTAGATGGTAGTAATAATGGATTTAATTAATATAAATGACATAATAATTATTCTAGAAATTTTAATTATTATTTCACTTATTTTATCACATCCATTAAAATGTGAAAATAAAATTCAAGTGTACGTACAACCAAACATATCCATGAACGATATAATTTATTTATATATATAAATAAATATTACGGATGAATATATATATATATAAAATAAATATATATTATATTTATATCATGATTAAAATAATATATATTATGGAACCAAAACCAATGTACAAGGAATAAAACAATCAAATCAAATTTTTTAAGAAAAAACAAAACGTTTAACACTTAGAAATGAAGAATCTAATAAGGAATTATTGATAAATGGGTGTTGAAATGTTATTAATAGATTTTATTTGATATTATAATTATGAAAATAGTTATGGAATATAAATTATAAAAATTTTAAATTTATTATATAGGAGGGTAGATAAATTTCAACTCAATTGGAACTTGAGGTAAGAGATTTATATTTCAATCCCATTTTAAATGAGATTTTATATAGTTAAATTTTTTTACGTAGTTATTTGATACTTAAATAATAAATCAATTAATTTTCTTCCTATATATTTATTTATCATTAATACATGTTTTACTTCAATTTTACACTCTTTAATAACTCAATACATGAAATGAATATTTTTAAGGAAATATGACTTCATTTCATTATTCAGCCAAAAATATATTTTCGTCCATATCCCTATTCTATAAAAATATTTTAAATTATTTTTTAACATTATTAAATTATTTTTAAAAGTCATTTGTACCCATTATTTATTTTTTATAAAATAGTTTAAAATTAATCTTCTCATTATTTTCATAAAATTATACTTTAAGAAATTTTTTATAAAGGTATGAAAGGAATGTTTTCTTATAAATTATATGTAATGAATGAAAATTCCCACCATCAGGAATACTCAATACTTCAGTGATTACATTAAATATTTACAAGGTTATCTTCAATTAAAATTGTTTCCATAATATTTTTTTATATTTTAAATTCTTTAGAGTGATTTCAAGTAAAAAGGGTATTTTATAAAAGGGTATTCTAAGTGATATTTTAAGGGAATTATCATATAATATTACATCCTTTTATGTGACTTATGTTTTACTGGGGATATGATCCAATTATTCCTCCTTATCCTTTCTTTGGACGATTTATTATTATGATGATAAGATTTTTATGAATATTGTTTATTTTTTATGTGTTATTAAATGATGAAATGATGAAATGTTTATGAAACCCATTTATTTCCATGAGTTATCATAGAATAAAATTTTAATGAAACCCATTTTATTTACATCGTGTGTGATATGATGAATGTTTTATGATCTTGTAGCACACATATTTATAATTTTCATTATTTGATGAGTGGAACTAAAATTATATAACCCAATAAATCATTTGGTAAAGATGGATATCTCATGAGATAAACAGGATTGTAATGGAGAGTGAACCTATTTTAGTAACGTAATATATCCACTATGATAGTCTTGGGAGTGATCGTTGACTACAATTATATAATATGGAGTGGACACAATACACTATGTTTGTCTTGGAAGTAATCCTTGACTACTAAGCAAATGCTTTTCTATGTTTATGTGTATACCATAAATCTATTTCTTATACCAATTTTATGCTCTCATTTCTATTGTTATTTTATTCCTTTAAGATTAAAATCATATAATCTATCAAGATTTATGCGATGACACAAGGTTACGATATTTGATATGCAGGGTTTGGTTTTTAAATTTTAATATCACATTCTCGTATCATTATGCTCATGTTATATGTTTGTGATTAATAATGTATCCCAAATTAACCCTCACTAGGAATGTGACCACAGACTTTATTATGTTTTCTTTATCCATGTTGTGAAGATATTTTTTAGGTATGATATGTCTTAGAATGTTTATAATTATGAAGAACTAATATGGTGAAGTTATAGATATCTTATGAACAAGTTTCTTATGGGTCCACATATTAGGAGATATTAAAACTATATAATTCTGGCATGGATCATTATGTTAATATATAAGAACCCGGTTCTTATTTTTGAGGTACGAGCTTCTTCTTTTCCTTTTCCTTAAGTGATTTTTGAGAGAATATGGAAAAATGGGAAAATCCTAAATTTTGAAACTACACACCGTGTACCTTGTCCACACGTCGTGTACTTTTGGCCGTGTTGGGATAACTACACAGGGCGTGTAGCCATGTCGGCGACGAAGGGTGTAGAAACCGACTACACGCCGTGTAGTGGTACCTTACACGCCGTGTAGTCAGTAGGCAGGTTAAAAAGTAAGGCGGTGAAGTCGCCGCTAGCTGGGTGGAAGTACAGGCCGTGTACTTGGGAGTACATTCCATGTACTCTTGTCGGCAGATGAACAGTGTGGCGGTGCCACCAAATGAACAGTTAAATGAAAGGAGTACACGCCGTGTACTTTGAAGTACACGCCGTGTACTTTTTTCGGGCTTAAAACAGGCAGTAGCCTCCTCATTTGGAAAAGGAGGCATTTGAGCCATTTTGGAGCCAAAGGAGGAGGCCAGACCTTTGAAGATCCCCCGGGAGTTCGTCTGGAATCCTATTCGGCTTCAGACGATCTCGTTGGAACCGCACAGGTAAGCCCTTCCTTCTCCTGGTACCATTCTTTCCAATTCTTCTCCCAGCGTATGTTATTTACGTTTGAATGGGTTTTGTTCTTCGTCATATCTACGCCGTTCTTGGAGGTTTCTAGAGCCGACATTCGGGTATAGTGTTCATTGGCACATAAGGTAGGTGGCTTGGTGTTTATTTTCCAACTGTCGTGCGTTTTTGTGCGTTTTCGTGCCACGAACCCATGTTGGGGTGTTGTGTGGCTGAGGTCGTTGCTATATTTAATGCCTAGAATTGCATAGGTGATTAAATTGTGATAATAAAATGCTTTTTAGGATCGTTGCTTGGATCCAGGACCATCCCGAGGGGTGTGTTCCTCTGTTTAGACGTTTGGCCAGGATACCCGAGGGTATGCCTTAAATGTAGTAACTGTAGATTTGCCTTGAGAGGAATTTCTTGTTTACTGCACTTTGATATGTTGGGCATGGCCCGATTACCTATATTATCCTGAGGGCGTGACTATATTATCCTAAGGGCGTGACTGTTTTAGCCTGAGGGCTGTCGTTATTCCGCCTGAGGGCAACCTTTCGTGCCTGAGGGCTTGACTTCTGTGCCTGAGGGCGACACTTCCTATGCCCGAGGGCGAGAATTCTGTTATAATGCTTGAGGGAGATATTCTGTATAGCCTGAGGTCATGGTTCACTATATTAGCCTGAGGGCGAGATACTGGTTGGCCTGAAGGCGTGGTACTGTTGAGCATAGAACGATACTAAATTAAATAATTAAAGTGAATAATGAAATGGAAATTTAACTGTTAAGTTAGTTACTTTTGAGTACTGCTTAGTTATTGAATTTTACTACTGCACACTTATTGCATGTTTTATACACAGTTGAGCGCGGGCCTTTGGTGGGTGCCTACTGAGATATATTTCTCACACCCTGTTTTGGTCACACATTTCGGCCCAAACAGATCACATTGTTGTAGGTGTAGATGGGGGCAAGAGTCCCTATACAGGTACTTGACTGTTGCTGAGGAGTAGGAGGGCATGGGACCGAGCCTAGGCTCGCGATGCCGCTGCCAACTGTTTACTTGTTTTGCTGTACTTTGCTTTTGGTTTTATCACTGTGATGTATAACATGTTTTGGCTGTTTTCTTAAAACATGAATCATGTAGCATCATCACTTATATACTGTTGGTTATATCCACTACTGTAGTTATTTCAGTTTTGTATGTTTACTGCTTCCACTGTTGTTGTATGTTTATTTTGGTATTCCGTTGTGCTACACTTTGACAAATGAGGGCATAGTTTCCCCACTATCAGACCTGGGCCCTCGCTGCTAGTCAGCAGCCTCTGGCGTTTGGGGAAATGTGCTTGAGTTCACGTGGCGAACCGGGCTCAGGGCACCTGTTGCGTGGCACCCGGGGTCGGGACGTTACAAAGTGGTATCAGAGGCGTTTCTTTTCTTTGACTTACTATTTGAAGCCATAGTCAGGGATAGGACAGAACGGTAGTTGGTAATAAGTTGTGCCCGGGCGTAGCTAACCCGTGTACAGGGAAAAGCCAGTCTACCTCGTATTTTGCATTATTTGATTTTGTAAATTTTACGGTTGATATGTTTTCACCATTGGGTGAACACTTTGATTGTGCTGTTTATATTTTATCTGTGAGTTTTATTTAGTTGCAACCTGATGAGATGAGGGTATTCCATCTCATGCATCATATAGGCACATGTTAAATATCACATGCCATGCATAGTTTCCATGCCATGTTGGTGCATTAGAAATTCGCATGTTGTTGTGATGGTTGATGTGCTAGAAAATCATGTTATTGTGCTAGCTGCTTGATAAATACCTGCCTTGTGATATGGTATTTTTGTTTGAGCTTGTTTATAGAATGGACGCCAAACTTTGGTCTTTGGGGAGTATGGGCCCCCATTGACCGTAATTTGGTGGATCATTGACTGGTTGTTGGTTATAACACAAATAAGATGTCAAACTTTGATTCGTGGGGTGTATGGCCCCCCACGGGTCGGAATGTGACACTTAGGTGTTGTTTTTCGGTATTTTCTGTGTTCCGGAGAATTTTCTGAGGCATACTGTCCGGAAACCCAGTATACACGTCATGTAGTATTTTTATACACGCTGTGTATGTTCTTCTGTTCGGGAAGAAAAATGAACTCTTTGGGTACACGCCATATACCAGGCGTACACGCCGTGTAGTCTCTTGCCGTGTCACAAACCGTGTGGGCGGCGACACGGGGTAGGGAAAGGGTTTTGGGTAAAACGCGTTGTGTAGTTTTTTACACGTCGTGTAGTGTTCACCCGGAGTCCGGCCGTGTAACTAACAACACGGGTCAGTGAACTCCTTGACAGAACACGCCGTGTCAGTTATGGACACGCCGTGTAGTGTGACCTAGGGACTTGGCCATGTAACTAACAACATGGGCCGATGTCACCTCTTCCAGAACACGTCGTGTACCTTTGGGACATGTTGTGTAGTCTTTCCCGAGGACAGACCATGTGGAGTTAGCCGTGTGGCTGGGAAATGGGATGGTGTACACGCCGTGTGCGGGTGTAAACGCCGTGTAGAGTAAAGCCGAGTAGTCGGCCGTGTCACAGAAGACACAGGCAGTTGGGAAATAACACCGTACACGCCGTGTAGATATTATACACGCCGTGTAGCTTTGTTGAAATGGAAGTCATGTGACTTATCCGTGGAAAAGGACCCGGGCAGGGGAAGGAAAGTCAAGTACACACTGTGTAGTCATTGTACACGCCGTGTAGTCTTGTTTTTCCAATTTTGAATACCTTCTTCCTCTTGTTCCCTTGTGGTTCCTTCACGTTTATTCTTAACAATATTGAATCTGAGGTGTGCTTTTGACCTTGTAGAGTCATGCCGCCTAGACGGCCGCGAGTTGTTCGCCAAGAGAGTGGCAACGATTATACTCCGGAGATGGTGGGCCATGGGCTACCAGTTGATCCCCCAGCAGAGCCAGATGTGGCACCAGCTGTTATACCGGACACGGGGGCGGAGGCGCAGTTTCGTGAAGGCTTATTGGGATTCATGCAGACCTTTCAGGGAGCACCGCAGGCTGCCACATCTATGGCCGAGCTGACTCGTATCTTTCAGCAGCAGTATCCGCCTACGTTTTTAGAGGGTGGCGGACCAAAGGCTGCATAGTCTTGGCCAGGATCGATGCAGACTATTTTCGAGCATCTTGAGACGCCTCCAGGGCGGAGGGTCAAGCTCACGACTTACATGCTGCGTGATTCCGCCAAGAGGTGGTGAGATGTTACCACCCAGTCAGATCATCACAGGGACATGGCGTGAGAGTATTTTCAGACAGTATTTTATGACTTCTTCTTTCCCGAGACATTGAGAGCAGATAGAGTTCGAGAGTTCATGAATCTACATCAGGGCACTATGTCGGCAATGGACTACTCTGCTCGTTTTACAGAGCTTCAGCGCTTTTCACCCGTGCTGGTGGGTGATGAGACGCTGAGAGCCAGACGTTTTGAGGATGTTCTTCAGTATGACATCTGAGCGCTGGTGAATGTTTTCAAGTTGCCTACTATACACGCGATTATGAATCAGGCGTTGATCACAGAGAGGAACCTGCGAGAATCTGGTTGTGTGGGCCAAGGCGGTTCAGCACCAGTTACTGGTACTATTTCTGCTGGCAAGAGGAAGAGACAGATGGACTTCTCTCCGGGCGGCAGTACCAGCCAGGCAGCTTCTTCAAGTTGCCCGATCAGGTGCTACCAGTATGGCAGAGAGGGGCACAAGAGACCGCAGTGTCCACAAGACCCAATGGAGTGCCGATCTTGCAGAAAGATGGGTCTTCTGCAGTGCTTTTGCAGGGCGTATCCACCAGTGTCTAGTGAGAGGGGTTCTGTGCAGACTCTGCATGCGGGAGCAGGACCAGTGGCTTCTTACCAGTCGGGGAACTGGAATACGTCAGGGCGTGCAGGTAGAGATGGTGGTCATGGCCGTGGTAGCCAGACACCAGGATCTCAGAGGCAACAGGGCGGGACAGCTCAGGGTAGCCAGGATATGTCACAGGGTCGCGACACTGGTCAGGCATATGCAGTGCAACAGACCCAGTAGGAGCAGGATCCCTGACCTTCGATAGTCAGAGGTACTATTCTAGTAGCTTCTTTCTTGTCTTCAGTACTGTTTGATACGGGTGCTACACATAGTTTTATATCTGTACCCACTGTGGAGAGACTTGGGCTCGATGTTTCTACTTCTTCTGATATCTTGACGCTAGACACTCTGTTGGGGACTAGGACGGTTGGTGTGCGTCAGTGCAAGGAGTGCCCCCTTGAGGTTGGTGGGTATCACTTCCTTTGGGACCTCTACGTCCTGGAGATGACGAGCTATGACGTCATTCTTGGGATGGACTAGTTGGTTCCCTTTCGAGCCTTTGTAGACTGCTATCGTCGCAGGGTGTGTTTCACGTCACCAGAGGGTGGGGAGTTTCTATACAAGGGAGAGTGGGATGTCCAGGTGAGTCGAGCTGGACCAGAGCATCATGGGCGAGGTGGAGTCACAACCCAGATTACGAGCTTATATCTGGATGACCAGGGTACTTGTTAGACGGATTTCCCTCCAGTTGTCGATCGTTTCAGGGATGTATTCCTGGACGACTTTTCAGGTCTACGTCCGGTGTGTGAGGTGGATTTCTCTATCGAGCTTGTGCCAGGAGCAGCACCGGTGTCCATTCCTCCTTATAGGATGGCCACGCCTGAGTTGCAGGAGCTCAAGAGGTAGTTAGAGGAGCTACAGGTGAAGGGTTTTATCCGACCCAGTACTTCTCCTTGGGGTTCTCTGGTCCTCTTTGTGAAGAAGGCGGATGGTACCCTTAGGCTTTTTGTGGATTATCGGAAGCCGAACCAGTTGACGGTTAAGAACCGATATCCCTTGCCGAGGATAGATGATCTGTTTGATCAGCTTCGTGGAGCATGAGTGTTCTCGAAGATTGAATTCAGATCCGGATATCATCAGCTGAACGTTAGACCATCGGATATACCTCTCACAGCTTTCAGAAGCAGGTATGGTCTATATGAGTATACGGTTATTCCGATTCGGACTCACGAACGCGCCAACATTTTTCATGGCTCTGCTGAATCGTGTGTTCCATCCGTATCTTGATTCATTTGTGGTAGTATTCGTGGATTACATCTTGGTGTACTCCCACACTCAACACGACCATGACACCGATCTTGAGATCGTATTTAGTACACTGAGAGAGCATCGCCTATATGCTAAGCTCTCGATGTGCCACTTTAGGATGGACCAGATTCACTTCCTGGGTCATATCATCTCATAGGCAGGAGTTGCAGTGGACCCGGAGAAGGTGAGATCAGTAGTTTCCTGGGAGCATCCCAAGAAGGTGTTTGAGATACGGAGTTTCTTAGGGATGGATGGTTACTACAGACACTTCATACAGGACTTCTCCCACTTAGCAGCACCATTGACAGGTCTGACTAAGAAGGGTGTGAAGTTCGTTTGGTCAGAAGCTTGTGAGACAGCTTTTCAGGACCTGAAGGGAAGGCTGACATCAACATTGATCCTGATACTCCCAGAGCAGGGGAAGAGCTATATAGTTTACTATGATGCATCAGGGATTGGGTTGGGATCCATTTTCATGAAAGGCGACCGAGTTGTGGCGTACGGGTCTCGGCAATTGAGGCCACATGAGAGGAATTACCCGACGCACGATCTCGAGTTTGCTGCAATTTGCATGCGTTGCGCTGTTGGATACATTACCTGTTGGGAGAGCATTTGTGGTTTTCACCAACCACAAAAGCCTCATGTATATCTTTACTCAGCGTGACCTAAATCTGAGGCAGAGAAGGTGGGTCGAGTACCTACAGTCCTTCGATTTTGAGTTTGCCTATACACCTGGTAAAGGTAATGCAGTAGCCGATGCACTGAGTAGAAAGACTCAGATACAGGCAGTGCAGGAGGCCAGTGGTGAATGGCAGCTTATGTCCTTGTTCTCTGAGATGCATCTGGAGGTCCATGGAAGTCAGGGACAGACTTATCTTTCCTCGTTAGCTGTGACTTCTACCCTCCTGGACAGAGTGAGGATGAGGCAGCTATCTGTTTCAGAAGGCCTAGTTCTACGAGAGTCGGTGGAAAGTGAGGAGCCTCCCTCCGGTTGGACGATAGGCGATGACGAGGTTTTGCATTTCCATGGACGTGTATGGGTTCCAGGGGATATACGCGAGGAGCTGATGAGGGTGTTTCATGCTTCAGCTTGGGAAGTTCATCCCGGGGTTAGCAAGATGTACCGAGACTTGAGACGTCAGTACTGGTGGTCGGTTATGAAGAGAGAGATAGCTGGTTTTGTTATGAGGTGTTCCACCAGTCAGCAGGTGAAGGCAGAGCATCAGAGACCAGCTGGGCTGTTACAGTAGTTCCCCATTCCGGAGTGGAAATGGGATGATGTCGCGATGGATTTCGTGACGGTTTTCCCAAGGTCACCTCGAGGCAATGACGCCATATGGGTTATTGTGGACAAGCTTACGAGGGTAGCTCACTTCTTTTCGATCAAGGAGACCTTCGGTATGGACGAGCTCGGAAGGTTGTATATCCGAGAGATCATACGTCTACATGGGGTCCCTCATTCTATCGTTTTAGATAGGGACGCCCGCTTTACATCTCATTTCTGGAAGAGTTTTCAGAGGGCATTGGGTACACAGGTGCTTTTGAGCACAACATACCACCCTCAGATAGATGGCCAGTCAGAGCAGACAATACAGGTGCTAGAGGACATGCTGCGTGCATGCGTCCTAGACTTTGGGGGCTCTTGGGAGAAGCATATACCCTTAGTCAAGTTTTCCTATAAAAATAGTTTTCAGGCAACTACTGAGATGGAACCATACGAGGATTTATATGGTAAGCCATGCCGATCACCTTTGTGCTGGTTAGAGGCAGGTGAGGCAGCTTTACTGGGACCACAGCTCGTGTAGGAGACATCTGAGCAGGTCCAGTTAATTCAGAAGCGGATGGCTACCGTGAAGTCTCTTGAGAAGTCTTATGCTGATCGCCACAGACGACCTTTGGAGTTCGAGGTTGGGGATCAGGTTTTCTTGCATGTTTTGCCGAGGCTGGGACACAAACGGATCAGGAGACAGGGTAAGATTTCGCTGAGGTATGTGGGACCTTTTGAGATTCTGGAAAGAGCTGGGCTGGTTGCCTATCGGTTGTAGTTACCGCAGCAGTACCGAGCCATGCACGACGTCTTCCATGTGTCTCAGTTGCGTCACTACCATTCAGACCCGTCTCACACCATTCAGCCTGAGGAGGTTGAGCTGCAACATGATGTGTCCTTTGAGGAGCATCCGACCCATATCGTTGACAGGAGCACGAAGGTTCTCTGAGGCCGGTCAGTTCCTCTCGTACGAGTGTTATGGCAGCATAGCCAAGTGCAGGACGAGGCCTGGGAGCGGGAGGCCGATGTACGTGCTCAGTGGCCAGAGCTGTTCTGAGCTTTATCTTTACCACCCTTGGAAGGGAAATTCGGGGACGAATTGTTATAAGGGGGAAGTTTGTAAGAACCTGGTTCTTATTTTTGAGGTACAGGCTTCTTCTTTTCCTTTTCCTTAAGTGATTTTTGAGAGAATATGGAAAATGGGAAAAATCCTAAATTTTGAAACTACACGCCGTGTACTTTTGGCCGTGTTGGGATAAGTACACAGGGCGTGTAGCCATGCCAGCGACGAAGGGTGTAGGAACCGACTACACACCGTGTAGTGGTACCTTACACGCCGTGTAGTCAGTCGGAAGGTTAAAAAGTAATGTGGTGAAGTCGCTACCAGCTGGGTGGTAGTACACGCCGTGTACTTGGGAGTACATGCCATGTACTCTTGTCGGTAGATGAACAGTGTGGCAGTGCCGCCAAAGGAATAGTTAAATGAAAGGAGTACACGCCGTGTACTTTGAAGTACATGTCGTGTACTTTTTTTCCAGGCTTAAAACAGGCAGTAGCCTCCTCAGTTAGAAGAGGAGGTGTTTGAGCCATTTTGGAGCCAAAGGAGGAGGCTGGACCTTTTAAGATCCGCTGGGAGTTCGTTTGGAATCCGATTTGGCTTCGGACAATCTCGTTGGAACCGCACGGGTAAGCCCTTCCTCCTTCTGGTACCATTCTTTCCAATTCCTCTCCCAATGTAAGTTATTTTCGTTTGAATGGGTTTTGTTCTTCGTCAGATCTAAGCTGTTCTTGGAGGTTTCTGGAGCCGGCGTTCAGGTATAGTGTTAGTTGGCACATAAGGTAGGTGGCTTGGTGTTTATTTTCCTACTTTCGTGCGTTTTTGTGCGTTTTCGTTCCACGAACCCATGTTGGGGTGTCGTGTGGCTGAGGCTGTTGCAATATTTAATGCCTAGAATTTCATAGCTGATTAAATTGTGATAATAAAATGCTGTTTGGGATCGTTGCTTGGATCCAGGACCATCCCGAGGGGTGTGTTCCTCTGTTTAGCCGTTGGGCCAGGATACCCGAGGGTATGCCTTAAATCTAGTAACTGTAGAATTTCCTTGAGAGGAATTGTTTGTTTACTACATTTTGATATATTGGGCATGGCTCGGTTACCTATATTAGCCTGAGGGCATGACTATATTAGCCTGAGGGCGTGACTGTTTTAGCCTAAGGGCTGTCGTTATTCCACCTGAAGGCAACCTTTCGTGCCTGAGGGCCTGAATTATGTGCCTTAGGGAGACACTCCCTATGCCTAAGGGTGACAATTCTATTACAATGCCTGAGGGTGAGATTCTGTATAGCTTGAGGGCGTGGTTCACTATATTAGCCTGAGGGCGAGATACTGGTTGGCCTGAGGGCGTGGTGCTATTGAGCACAGAACGATACTAAATTAAATAATTAAAGTGAATAATGAAATGGCAATTTAACTTTTAAGTTAGTTAATTTTGAGTACTGCTTGGTTATTTCATTTTACTAGTGCACACTTGTTTCATGTTTTATACACAGTTGAGTACGGGCCTTTGGTGGGTGCCTACTGAGATATATTTCTCACACCCTGTTTTGGTCACACATTTCGGCCCAAACAGATCACATTGTTGTAGGTGTAGATAGGGGCAAGAGTCCCTATACAGGTACTTGACTGTTGCTGAGGAGTAGGAGGGCATGGGACCGATCCTAGGCTCGCGATGCCGCTTCCAGCTATTTACTTGTTTTGCTGTACTTTGCTTTTGATTGTATCACAGTGATGTATAACATGTTCTGGCTGTTTTCTTAAAACTTAAATCATGTAGCATCATCACTTATATACTGTTGGTTATATCCACTGCTGTAGTTATTTCAGTTGTGTATGTTTACTGCTTCCACTGTTGTTGTATGTTTATTTTGGTATTCTGCTGTGCTACAATTTGACAAATGAGGGTATAGTTTCCCCACTATCAGACCTGGGCCCTCGCTGCTAGTCGGCAGTCTCTGGCGTTTGGGGAAATGCGCTTGAGGTCACGTGGCAAACCGGGCTCGGGGCACCCGTTGCGTGGCACCCGGGGTCGGGACGTTACATTATATAATGAATATTAATCAAGTAAGAGTTACTATGTATTTATGAAATGTAAGATTCATTATAGTTGTTATCAAATAAGGGTCTAATTACCTATGGAAACAATGATGGGATAACTTTAGTGATAACTCTAGGTAAAAGTTTTAGTATAATTTAACAATTTATAGTTTTGGTTATGACAATAGATAACCTAGGTTAAACCTAAGATTCTATATACTGAGAAGAAGGTGTCATGATTTAGACATCTTTTGAATGATATTTCATTATTTTATTATTGATAAATCTGATTAATTATTATTGATGATCACACCATACTTTCTGTTTTTAGCATGGGATTGAAGATATAATTAGGAAGTTGAATTTTTAATTTTTATGCTCAATTATTGAAGAACATTATTTGAGATTGCTTAAGTTAATTATTGTATATTATGAAAAGTCTCAAATAATATTAATTCATATCCTCAATATTTAGATTCCAAAATAATAGTGGAAACCCTTAAGTGTATGATTATCATATCATAAGTCTATGATTATTCAAAAATTGATTATTATGGGAATATGATTCCTAAAAATCACTTTATCCTCCCTCTAGTTGAATTCAATAATAATTCAGTCATGGATTCACCATATTTACCTAAAGCACACATCAATTACCCAGGAAGGGAAGTCCATTTTGACATTTTGAACTAACCTATGATCATCTATCAGTGAGATAATAAATATGAACATTCAATTAAAACAAAATTCATTGTTTGGGTCTTGATTACTATTCAAAATAGAAGTTCATCTCAGATGGTTCGGGAGAAACTCAACATCGATGATATACCTATTGTGGTGAGTTTGTTTATAAGGGGACTAAACCTTTGAGGGATGGAATTTTGATAATAATAGAACCTAATTAATGTATATAGGAGGGTGAAAGAGAGGTTTCTGAAGAGTTCGGGATGAAATTAAGAGGTTTTGGTCTAACGTGAAGTGAGGATAGGATTTTCCCATTTATAAGTGAAAGGGAGTGAATTTTTTTTAAATACCAAAAAACTTTGAAAAATGGGAATTAAATATCAATTAAAGTTATCCAAAATTGAATAATAATTTATTTTATAAGATATAATTTTAATGAAAACAAAAAAATAAATAATAAACATGTTCTAAAAATGTTATGACCTTTAACTTTATGGTTACTCATTTTTATCTTTTTAATTTTCACCAAGGTAACTAGTTTTTACCCAATTAATTCATCATTTACGCCCAAAAATAAATTGATTCTTATTAGAAAGTTTATACCCATCGATTCGAAATTTAAATCCATTTCATTTTGTTCAATTTATAAATGTTACAAAAATTAAATTTTAAATATTATTGTATAATTTATTAAAATTTGTGTTTAGGAAAACATTACTTATTTTATAAAATATAAAATATAGGATTGTAGTTTAAACATAATGTTTCAAATAATATAATTATAACTAAAAGGAATATATTTTTCTGTAAAAAGGATTTATATGTTTAAGGTTTTTGTTATATCCATGGGATTGAAAAAAAGCCACAATATTTTCTGAAGAGTTATTTTTCATAGTTCACTTAAAGGTCAATTATTTTATAAAAAATCTAAAAAAATCATCTTAAGATTATATTATTATGATTAATAAAAAACATTATGTTTATTTTACCCATTGATATTTCTGAAATTTTGGAATTAAATATTAAATTAAAATCCCAATATATAGTGGAAAACATTTCATATTGGAAAATAACTTTTTAAAATTTTACCTATTCTTAATTCTTATTTCCTTTAAATTAATAATTATTTTATTGGTAATATATTAATACTATTATCAATATTTTTTATTTAATCACAATATATATTTTTTCAAATAAAAGATCAATTTTCAAAAAATATATTTTTATATATATAATGATTTTTATAGTAGTTTTAGCTATACTAATTTAGTTTCATTAGTATTACAAGTTGAAATTATTTTCATTAAAATCATATTTCATAATGTTACTACTCTAATTCATACTTTATAATTCAACCATTACGTTTTTTTGATAGTAATATTTAATACATATTTTTTTTAAATATTTCTTGGGTTTTCATTAAACACCAGTATAAATTTTGGATGAAGTTATCATGTTTTTTTATTAATCATTAGGTAGTTATAGTTTCATCATTATATAGTACTGGTGTGTGGACCACAATATCTAAAAGTGAAATTCTAACAACCCAAGTGGAACCTTTTATTTCTTTTAATGAATTCTATGTACCTCAAGAAGAGACCATGATTTTTAGGAAAGAGGTTCCAAAAAATTGAATATAAATCACTAGGGGAACCTTTTTGATCTCAAAATTTAAGGGAATAATTTATTAAACTCATATAGAGTCTGGAACAATAATCGAGTAGAAATCATTGGTGGTTATGTCGAAAAACTATACTAGCCAAGGGGAATATATTATAGGTGTATTGATAAAAACATTGATGTGGTGTTATGATGATTCTAAATATTTTTATATGATAAGACCTAGAGAAATTATAAATATTTTTGAGATGGAATAAGAGTGAAAATAAATCTCAATAACCAATGCTGAATATGATATGACATCCTTCATAGAATCCGGTGATTTTAATAAAAATTTGGAATGATTTAAACTACCTAAATCAAATTTTTATCCTTTATTTCTTCATACCACATCATAACATAAATTCTATGAATTTTTGATCTATTTATAAAAAATATCCATAGTACGACCCCTGAACAAGAAGATATGATCCTCATTTCCATGAAGTTTTATGTTTATACCTTTCATGAGTTTGGTATGTGAGTAATCCTGATAGGCATGTTGAGATAGTTCCTAAAGTCTTTGAGAAGGATTCATTATAAAAATATATATAGATCACAGTAATAAATAATGTAAGTAGTAGTGAGATAAGACACAAACATAGACCAACTAATAAAATTTCATTTGCAATATAAAACATATCCATCACACTAAATAGTGAAACAATTGTAGCATGAGAAGATATTAGCTCAGTGGGTTGTGGTAGGCATTTATGTTGGTCCCCATTAATAATCATACATACTAGATGGAATATATTTTCAATGTGAATTATAGTAGTTTCACTTCAAATATTTGAGCAATGAGTTGACGGAGTCACTACTTCGGTGTCCTAATCTATATATGATATAGAGAATATGACTCCTCAAATGTTATTATGTATTGTGAACATTTATTTAATAGTTTATCTATGTGATCCAGTACTATATTATTTCCAAGTATCCTTGGTGGAATCTGATTCTAATCTAGAGTCTGTTAAATTTTAATTAACATTGAGTAAGTGGTTCTAGAAGCATATTTGGGAACTAATTTACGGATCTTCTATAGAGAACATGAATAGGAAGTTGAAAATGATTCATCATATGTTTATTAATATTTAATACAATATATTTTACCAACTTTAAACTAATAACATTGCAAATAAAATATTTAGTGATCATGAGTAGGAATGGATTCTATAATTTAATCTCTACATGGTTGAATCTATAGCTTATAATGTATAGCTTCATGTTATGGTGGTCGGAGAGAGATTCTACCACTCTACCGTCATGAAAATGGAAGAACATATAGTTGATGTATTAATAACCTTTGCAAGCCTCCATCATCAACAGTTGTCTATAGTCAAGGATAATGTTATAAAATAAACATTCATATTTTAAGGAAGTTTTTTGAATATATATATATATATATATATATTGTATAATAAATATAACAAAACACATGAAAAATGTAATGAAAAACAACCTTATTTTATTTCATAAATATAGAAAATTAAATATAGAGGATAAATATACTTAATAAAATTTAAAATAGTATAATGGGATAATAAAAACAAATAAATTAAATACTAATAATTTGAAATTCCAGAGTTGTGTGGTCTCCTAGAATTGTATCACTCATGAAAATCATTGTAAAAAAAGAAAACATACCATTAATAATATGTTTGTAATTTTATAAATGATATAGAGAAAATTTAGGGAACACTAATTATATGATGAATTGTGGAGGTAATATGTTTTTTATGAATTATAAATTTAATATTACTACTGGAATAGTAAACCTGACCATTGGAATAGTAATATAACTGTTTAAACAGTAACCTGACAATTTTTTTATATTATAAAAATTAGAATAGTAAAATAACATCTAAATAATTTTGAATATGGTTAAAATAAGTAAATATAAATATTAAAATTATATAAAAAAATATTCATGCTGTAAAATGTCGAGATAGTAGAAGTGTATATTTTTAAAAAGTGTATTTTAACATATTTTTTGAAAAACTAAATTTTAATGTAAATATTAAAATATTAAAATTAAATATGTTTTAAAATTATTTTTGTAAGGAATGAAATTTTTTGTATAATCATATTTAAATTTCATTTGAGTTTTATTTTAAATTGTTTTTTGGAAAACTTTAATTTTTAATTAAATAGTGAAAATATAGTTTTGGAAAAACAGCTTTCTTTATGACATAATATTGTTTCAATAATGATATAATAAATTATAATATGTATTTATTGACAAAATATAGGTTTAATAAGATAAATTATTCTTTTAAAAAAATAGAAAATAAATTTTAAGATCTAATATGAAATTTCTAAAATCTAAAAAGACAAAGTTTACAACTAAAAACTATTTTTTAATTTTTATTCTATTATTTAATAAAAACTAATTAATTTGATTTTTAAACAGTTTTAAAGTTATAAAAACCTATATTGATTATCAAATATTATTAATAATATCAATTAAGACTTAAAATACAAATCTTACTCTTAGAATAATATGTAATATTATTTTACAAAAAATGACCCTCTCCTTCAAGTATAAATGCCCCTCTCACCCCTTAGGGAACATCACTTCCCAAAATCTTATCATTGTCAAATATATACAAAAATTAACTTATCCTATGGTGTCAAGGTTACTTATAGATGTTTTAGTGTCATTTTAATCTATGCCTTCATGGATTTACTCCCTTAGCAAAGGAGTAAACATCAAGGATGAGGTATCATTCCTTCATTTTTCCATTCAATTCTCACCTTACATTATTCTATCCTAAAAATTACTCTTTAATAAAACCAACTTATAGGTATTAAATACAATATTAACTTGATATTAATTATTTTAATATACCGAAAAAAATATTATTTAAAATATATGTATATATATTTATATCTATCTCGTTTTTTTGACAATGTCTCATTAATTGTTGTTTTAAATACCTAAAAAGAGGTTTTTAATTATTCATGTATCACCACCATTATGACTAGTGAGTGTTTATTATATATCTATATACACTTTTCATAATATTACTATATTTTTATTACAAACCATTTATAATGTATATGTATTATCTCTCTCTCTTTCATTGACAAAGTCTCATTAATGGCTGGTTTAACATATACAATGGAATTATCAGTATTTCACTTATCACTGACTCTCTATATTTTTATTATAGATTATGTATAATGAATAAATATTTAATTTTATGTAATTTTATAATTACATAGGTAACATATATAATAAATAATTAAAAATGAATTAAAAATGAAATTGAAATGAAAAGGGGACAATTCAGAAAAATATGTCATCAAACCATTTCAACTCTAATGAAATGTTCAAAATTAAATTACAATGAATATAATTTATCATTAATAAAATTAATTAATTTAACTTACTTCTAAATAAATGTTTTTATAAATATAATTTTATTATACAATAGGTGTAAACATGAAGAATGAAAATACGGCCTCTGGTAAAGGGATTTTGACCATAATCTCACATATTTGTGTTATATCGAATGTTCTTAATATAAAATAATTTATGATTATTTTAAAATAAAATATTAAATTAAATATAAAAATATTACATTGATTTATAGATATTTTCTTGTGTGATTTGACATTATCCCACTAATTGATTAATTCTTCTTACATTACAAAATATGTTAGGGGACTCTCATATATTACATTTTATTTTTGGTTCACTCCATCTTTCTCTGTCTTTTACCATTAATTCTTCTAAAATATCACTATTATATTTTTCCTTAACTTTTATTATTTCATTTATATAAAACTATTAATTACTTGGGATGAATTATCGGCCATGTTTTTATGATTATTGATAAAGTCTTTATTTGTGAAATCTCTTACTAACTATTATTATGTTATTTCTTCCTCTCATAATGACATGTTATATGTTATTATATTTTATATTATACTTTAATGTAAAAAAATTTCTCTTTAGATTTTTGGTTCCATAATGTTTCATAATTAATATTTTCCTTAAGATTTTAATATAAAACCATTTCATTTCTAATGGGTTTATTTGATGGTTATACTTGATATATTTTTCTTTTTATATGTGGCATGAAAGATTGGGAGAAGATTATGATGTCATAGTTTCCCAAAAATTATATAACACTTCAATTCATTGGGTAAATTTTTAAATATTATGAGGTTATTATGAATTGACATGATGTAGCTATCTTTTTAAACAATATTATACATTGACATGATGTAGTGATGTTTGAGTATAATGTTGTTATTTATTGGTCATAATCCTTGAATTATGTTATGATGTTTCATTATTATGATTTATATAGTTTACATTCCACATAAAAATAATATCCATATTATTTTTATTATGATAATATGCTGATGATATAATGATGATGATTATAATCACCCATGTAATTATATTGTTTTTCATCTCATTTTTTATCATACTCTTCTTATCAATGATGTGCTTTTATCTCACCATTTATTTGATGTATGTCCCTAGGTATTCATATGTATTAAGGGTATTATAAAATCCTATAGGATATCTATGAATAAGGATTTAAATATATTTAAATGTTTTCTATGTGTTTTTATATTGTATGAACCTAATTTTCCAAAGATATTAAACCTATCAATTTTTGGAGTTGTATTATTTTTTATTTTGTTCAAAAAATAATATAATAATCATATTAATATATATTTCCTGGGTCTTTATAATTGGTATAAAATAATTTTATATTTAATTTAGGAATTAGGATAGTAAACTTAAACCAAGGTTACACATAAAAATTTCATAAGTTAAGACCTTAAATTTAATTTTATCAAGTGAATAATTTTTTTATACCCAATTTATTAAATTATGTATTCTTTTGACCATTTATATATTTGAAAATAGTGAAATTTATTTTAAAAAAATCCCAAAATTTTTTTAAATATAATGTAACAATTATTTAAAAATATTTCTAATTTGTTGGGAGGTGAAGTTCTAAACCTTCTGTCAATTCTTACCCCCTTGTGAAAGGCTATTAACATAAACCTAAACAATGTGGAATATCCACCTTTATCCAATAAGGATATATTATCCACTGAGTCCTTTATATATGAATAACCAAAAATATTTAGTGGATCTTCCAATTACTTATTAGGGAAACACTTATTATTTATAGGGTAATGAAAATTTTCATGAATCATTGTTCACATCAAGATAAAATTACTACGGAAAACTATCATTTATAGGGAGAATCTGAAAAATTGTAGACATTGATCAAGAATAAATAAATTAAATTATATATTTGAATAAATTAATTTTGATTTATTCAATAAAATTTATTAAGAAATATTTCTATAGAAACCTTCATACAAAGATAGAGAGAGAATGTATAAAAATAAAAAATGAGAATAATTAGGTTACAAGGTCTGAGGTTGATTTTTAAATACCCAGAAACCAGTGGCCTAGAGTCAGTGGTTACATAATTATATTTATTCAAGATACAAGTGATCACATCCCATAGGAAAAAAATATATTACTAGTTTTTTTTAATAAGATACATACATGATTCCCAAACTAAATTTGAATAACCAAACTACAAATAATTTTCTTCTCTTTATAATATCATTAATACCTCTAGAAAATCCTTTCTTATTATTCATAGCACACTTCCTGGATTCCTGGGAAGGGAATAAAAAGGTTGTCTCAAATTATCAGAAATAGTTACATAAATTGGAAGCTCTCACAAATAAATAAAGATTAATCAATAAGAAATAATCACTATGGAAAGGTAAATATATAAACACACATTTCATTTAATTAAAAACATTAATATAATTATTTGTTAAGGAATAATCCATATAGAAAGGTAAATAACTGAATAAACATTCCATTTAATCAATAAATTGAGAACAAATGCATCCATAGATAATATCAATATAGTAATCTAATAGATTATAATAAATAAATTCATAATAAAAGAAATTATTAATATTGGACATCATAATCTTTGGCATCATGATACCTTTACCATGAAGGCCTTTCTCCAAGACTGTTTAACTAATGGGTAGGTATACACAAGAAACCCATTTGCATAATACTATCCAACTGAGTCGTATCATAAGACTACTGATGCATTTAAGGACTATCTAAAACTGGTACCCACACATTAATTTATGTTCATTTAATTCCACAGATCTTGGATGATCAATTTAATTCATTACCAATATGACTTATCATTAAATTTCTATATCGAGTAACGAATACATATTAATGATAATTTCCCCAGTCAATCATATAACTTTCAAAGTAAAATACCATATGTACAAATGATATAAATTTTATTTAATAATTATGTCCATGATAAATAATAAGTATATTTAGGGGAAATGTAATGTCTAATTATCACAATAATGTTTACATTTGAAGTGAAAGTTAATGATTACAAAAATTAATCAAACAAGAGAATGTCAATTCGTTCCTTGGTCAAAATAATTGTAAACCATCCTAATGAATTATAAATATGGTATCAATGAAATTTATAAATAGTGGTTTATATATAAAATAAAGGATTTTTTTTATAAATAAAAATTCCATAAAAGGACTTTAAAAAATATAGAGCAAAATGACCTTTTCACTTTGATAATAACATATAAAAATTAAAAACTTACAAAATAATATAAAAAAATTTATTTAAAAGTAAACTATTAAATATTTAAAGGAATAATAAATAAAATGGGTGGTTTTTATTAAATAAGGTTCTATCCATTCCAAGTATTAAAAAAACACAGATTTCATTCACATTTATATAAGAAAATTACAAAAGAACATTGTTTAGAAAACAACAGGAATATTCATTTTCAAATATTTTGTAAAAATCCAATTATGTGTAAATTTAAATTAAAAAATAATATTAAAATATTTTAGAAACTATTTTTATAAAACAAGTATTTTTAAGAAAAATTATTTTCAACCAAAGAGATAATTGAAGTCGGATTTTATTAAAAACATTTTCTCGATCATTTTATGTACCAATGTGAGGAAAATGGCACTATTACATAAAAAATCATGAATAACTGGAAGATAATAAAATCAAAGGTTTTATTAGATAATTATAAAATAATTTCTTTTAATGGAAATTCAAGTATAATTAATCCTGATTTATATGATATTGAAAGATAAATTTATTACCACATTGGTAACTTTTAAATTGTGAACTCCATGAAAGGAATTATAGGAAATTAAAAATTAAATACCATAAATATGAAGTGATTAATGATTTAAAATATAAATGGGGAAATATATACACCTCAAAAAATAATATAGGTTTATAACATGACATATTTTCCAAATAAGGAAATTTGAGACGAGCAACCCAATGAAAATAAATTGAGTTATGAAATTCCTTTCCACATTGTAATTTTCAAATCAAATCCCATTTAATTAAATATTTCAAATTTAAACTTAAAATATCTCGAATTATGAGGGATTAATGACATAACATGTAAATGGGGTAGTATATACATCATATAAAAATAAATAGGTTCATAATTTCAAATAAGTCCCAATGTGGTGGAAATTGAGACGAAATCCCTTACCTCATGATTTATTTTGGTTGAACACACTTTAAAATCATTTATAGTGGTTTTAAACAAGTTATTAACTTATAATAGAACCATATTATATTTTTTATATCATATATTATCCTTTTTAACATCTTATCACCCATTAATTAATAACATTTCTTTATTAATATTATTTCAATTGTTAATTGCCTTATTTTCTCATGCATGTTTTAACATGAAAGTTTTAGTTATAGAGAATATTATATAGTTACATAATTTTTAGAATGATATGAATGTTGTGAATATTTTTTTAGTTTATTATATTTATTTTTATAATCATTTTTTAAATTTGAACATGGATAATGGATCACATCAGTTCATGGAGACGATGGGCCGTATGTACACAAGGACGATGTTACAATTTACTTAGTGGGTGTAAGGGTAAGGAATAGGGAGATATAGTAATTAAAAAAATTAATATATTTTAATACAAATTACATATATTCATTAAATTTATACTTATTACCTTCCATTTATATTTTAATTAAAAAATGAATCACATCCCTTCATGAGGCGGTAGTCCTCTATACACATAGGCGACGTTATCGTATTTTAAATTAAATGGAAATTATAAAGGTATATGTGATATTAAAATTAAATAATTATTATTATATCATAAATATTATATATATACCATAAATCCATCATTATGTCCACCAGTAAGTGGTGGTGATGGAGAATGAGTCCTATCGGTTTTTGAGGCAGTAGTTTTCCATGTACACAAGTGATGGCTTTGTATCCTATTTGATGGATTAGGAGATCAATAAGTATTATTTCTTGAATATAATAACATCTCATAATATGGGATATACTATTGTTGTTCTATTGGAAATTTTAAGACATAATTTATTGTTTTAAAAAAGAAATAAAAATAAAGAGCTTCATTAAGACGATTACCCTCTTAGAGAGAAACAACCTTTGGATCTCCTCTTAAGCACACTAGGGTTAGTATTTTTGGAATAAACATATCTCTATAATTTGTCTAATTATTTGGTGGAGATATTGTTTAGTTATTTATAAAGAAAAATGTCTTTATAGGCATGAATTAGTGGGCGTAAGTAGTTCCCTTTTATAATTTACTATGAGTGATATTTTTTTAAATACCCAAAACTATTCAATAATAAGAATTCAATCTCACCCCAAGTGAAAAAAATTTAAAAAATAATGGAGTGGGTGAATTTTAGAATCAATCCACATATCCACCACATAGAAATAAACATTTTTAAAAAAAATTATTCCCTTATCCTCTAAGTTAACTTTTAATATTTTAGTTTTCACCACATAAACTAGTTTTTTTAACCTAGCTAATTTATCAATTAAGAATAATATAAAATTATAATTCTTAGATAATTTGGAACAAATTATTATAAATATTAATTCTAATTTATCAAATAAAAAATTTATTTGTGTGGAAAAATAATTTTATCACAAGTGCATGTAACGCGATGGACCTCGTTTTAACCTCAACCGTGGAAAATAAATTTTACCATCTTTACTAATAAATATAATGAAATAATAATTTGAAGATATTATATAATATTAATTATGATTATTAAAATTATATAATCCATTTTAATAAATTAAACTTCTATAATTGTCACAATTTAATTTAAAATAAAACCCCCAGATGTGTCGAACAATGAGTTTTCAAGAAGTGAATTTCTCAAGCATAAGAAGAATTTATATTGACTATATGATTATAAATAACCATTATATATATTTAAATTCATATATTAAGATATATAATATATAAATTTACTTTAAATATATCCTTATTAGTGTTTATTTTAATTAACTCAAATATAGGCACATTATGAATATTAAATCTGTTTTCAAAAAAATATGTTTAAGCATAAAAATATTCTTCTACCAAAATAGAGTATAATAATGATTCAAATAAGATTATATATATATATAATAAATAAATAATACTTTTTTAATTTATAAAAAATTCTAATAATAATTTTACTCTTAAATTACTTAATTTATTAAAAATTTATAGTTTTTCAAAAAAATGATATTTTTTTACTATTCACTAAAAAATCAATATTTTCTGAAATATACCAAAATTTTATTCTATGTTAATATTGATATTATGATTTCAAAAAATAATAATTTTATGAAATAGAATTTCTAAAATTTGTATAATTATTTATAAATTGAATGTATGATATGAAAAAAAAATGAAGAAAATGTATTTAAAATCATAAAATCTCTTTACTAAAAAATTGAGTGATTTATTTATTTGAATTTATCAACAAATTTTTATTTATTTAAACCTAAATATAGATATTTTATAATTTGTTTAATCATATTAATACATGGTAATAAAAAATCTATTTAATATTTATCATATTTAAATAGAATACTCCGCATGACATTTATGCTTGTTGTTGTGTGTCATATACACTATCGAACAAAATATTATTTTAATATATCTGGTATATGTGTACCTAATGATATTAAATTGATTAAATTTATTCAAAATAAAATATTAACAAAATCTTCTGGTTTTACTTTCTCCCCATATTCAATAAATTACATCCTCACTATTTAAACTTGCACTAGGAAATCAGGGCTTTGATATATTAGAATTCCTTTCTTGAAAACCAAAATCATAAAAATGGTTAATAAAACTACCTCTTAAAAGAGTTAAATGTAACTATGAAGGGAATATATACTAAAAAATAATTATTTTTCCATATTGGAACACATTTTTAGGAAGTGAAAATATATATTTGGAAAGAAGATTAATTTGATAGAAAACGTTATGCGAATTTTATGAGAAAATAGACCATAGATTTACTGAAAATGAAGAAAAATTTTATTTCAAGACCATGTTCCTAAATACGATGGTTTCATTTACCATATAGACCAATAACATAATTAAATATACTTAATTTAAAAGTATAATTTATTCTATTAGTTAATTTCCACCACAAACTCATGTTTTACTTTAAAAAAGGAGTATTCAAGATGAATTTTTATGCTTGAAGAACTAAAATAAAATTATAACATATCACATGATTCCAAAAAATCATATAACATTAATTAAATTAAAATAAATGTTCATATTAACCATAATTTCTGTCAATACCTTCAAACTCATGTCCATAAAATATAAATGAATTTTTTATTGAATAACTTTTTACATAAACCTATACAATTGCCAATGTTTATTTTACCATAAATGTCTCCCAAAATAATCTTAATAATCTTTTTCTTCCATTATTTAAAACCTAAAAAAAGAGTATCCATTCTTTTAAACATATAATTAACATTATAAATATAACCCCAAGTCACTTTTGGTTCATCCAATATAATTTAGGAATATTATAGGTTTCTATAGGTTCTATTCATTAAATTATCATAATGATTGATAAATAAAATTTTAATTAACCAAATCATATCCACTAGGAGTGTCAAAATAAGTTCATAGTATGGTAAAACTCACCATGAACTAAAATTACGTTCAATATATACTCAACCAACTATTTTCAGGGTTATTATCCATAGATTAATATATGCCTAAACCACATCCAATTATAGTATTTAGATAGAGATGTATTTCTAGGATACCATATAGTCTCTACCATTCCAAAAACTTAGGATGTTTTCCTATAATTACACTTATCATAAAATTCATTCATAGGGTTCTGTTCTCTAATTTATGTTTTTTTAAATCTTGTTAAAAAGGATTTTACTAAAACTGGGTTTTATACCAACTATAATGACCCTAGTCCCAGTATCCCAATGTTGTTGTTTACTTTATGACATTGGTGCTAAATACAAGATATCACATCCCAAAGGACCGAATAATTTAGTAGTCTTGGTAAAGAGGATCCATAAAAAATTTAAACATTACATTTGAATACACAAATTCCAACATAATTGCTTTTCATAATATGATTATTCCCTATACACATCCCAGTATATCACTCGTAGTACACCAACATGATTCTTGGGAAATGAAAAAAAATAAGAGTGAGTTCATATTCTCACTTAATGTTACATAAAGTGGAAGCTATCATGAATAAATAAAATATAATAAATTAGGAATATTAAATATGGAAAATTAAATTTTCGAACACACATTAAATTTAATCAATAACATAACTATCTTGATTAGATAAGGCATAAAAAATATGGAATGGTAAATAACTGAATACATATTCCATTTAAACTATATCATGAGAGAAAAATGCATCCATATATAATAACAATATAATAACCTCATGGATAATAATAACTGAATTTTTAATGAAGGAAATTATGAGTATTGTACATCATGGTATTAGTCATTATAATAACATTACCATAAAGACATTGTGCCAAGATAGTTTAATTTATGGGTATGTATAAAACAGAAACATATTTAAATAAGGCCAGCAAACTGATTCATCTCATAAGACTACTAAGTAATTAAAGAGATATCAACAACCATTCCCACCCATAACTTTATATCCAATACATTCCTCACACATCGAATGATCGATTTATTTCGTGAACAATATTCCTTATCAAAAAATTTACATATCGAGTAAGTAATACACATTAATAATAATTTCACTTGTTAATTATATAACATTAAAACTAAAACATTCTAGTTTTAAATGATATAAAATTTATGTAATTATCCAATGCATGATAAATAAAATGGATGTTTAGAGGAAAGGTAACATTCAATTGTCAAAAGATATTGAATATTATTTATTAAAAAAATTAATACAAAAAGGGAATGTCAATACTTTCCTTGGTCATACATACCATTAACTATTGAGATAAAGAATTATAATTATATCATTACAAAATATCTCCAATAGAGTATATGTCAAATAGAGGGATTTTGTCGTTGACTAATACAAATACCATAAAAATATCTTTAAAAACATTCTTGAGGAAAATAAACTTTTCAATTTGAAAGTTACCAAGAAAAAATATAAATTTCCAGAATAATATCAAAATAATTTTATGTAAAAATAACCTTTTAAATTTATAATTTAATATTTAATGTGATGAAAGGTCATGAAAAATAGGGGGTTTTCATGTCGAGTATGTTAAAAACAATGATTCCTTTCACATTTTCTTAATAGAATTCTAAAAAGTTCATTTTTATTAAAATTATATGAATATTCCTTATAATTGTTTTTTGATAAATCTAATAATGAGTAAAAATGGAATTAAAAAATAATAGTAAAATATTTTATATTTTTTTATAAAAAGAAGATTTAGAATAAAAATTATTTACATTCAAAGAGAAATAAATTCATATTTTATTAAAAATATTTTCTCAATCATTTTAAGTACCAATGAGTTGAAAATAGTACTCTTAAATGAAAAATTGATTAATACATAGAGGAGAAGAAAATGAAATGGGTTTTTATAAAATAATCAAATAAATTCATTCAATGGAAGTTGATGTATAAACAATTCCTATTAAAATGATATTGAAACATAAATCAATTACAAATTAGGTATCTTTTGAATCGTAAACCCCATTAAATGAGAAAAAGAAAATGAAAAATTAAATAACATGAATATATAATTATTACTAATTTAACATATCAATGGGGTAGTAGATACATGATATAAAAGAAGATATGTGTATAACATGAAATTTTTCTCAAATAATGTAATTCAAGATAAGAAATCCGTAAAATTATCATAACATTAAAATGAGAATTAATCAATGAATTGATTATGTGTATCAAATTTAAATTCACATAACCCAAGATGATATATAATATAATATAATATAAATTTACTACAAAAATAATCTATGAATATCAAATTCAATAAAGAATTTATATAACCCAATGAAAAGAAATTGAATTCTGAAAATCATTACCACATGGTAATTTTAAAATCCAATCCCATTAGTTGAAATAATTAAAATTAAAACATAAAATACCTTCAATTGAGAATTATTAATTATATTACATGTAAAAGGGTGAATATATAAACCATATAAATATTAACAGGATCATAATTTCAAATAAGCCCTAATAAAGTTGAAATTGAGACGAAATCCATTACCTCGTGATTCCTTTTCATTGAACATGATTTAAAACTACATAGTGGTTTTAAAAAAATTATTAACTTATTATAAAACTATATTAATATTTAAAATTTCATATATTATCCTTTTATAACATCTTATCAACTATTCGTTAATAATCTTTCATTATTACAGTCGTTTCAGGTGTTCACTGACTTGTTTTCTAATGCATGTTTTAACATAAAAGATCCATTTCATGAGAATATTGTATAGTTTCATCATATCTAGAATTATTTTATTCTGATAAATATTCTTTACCCATTAGATACATTTTTATAATCATTACTGAAATTTGAACATGGAGAATGGATCACATCTCTTCATAGAGTCGGTAGGCCATACAAATGCATGAGTGATGTTTTAATTTCCTTATCGGGTGAAATGTTAATTAAGTGGGTGATATATTAATTTTCAAAAATATATATCATGTCATATATATTAAATATATTCAATAAAAGTTTCCTTATTAACATCCATGTAAATTTTAATTTAAAAACAAATCACAACTTTTCATGATGTGGTAGATTTCCATACCCACGAGGGAAAATATCGTATTTTAAACAGAATGGAAAATGAGAATTTATATGAGATATTAAAATTAATGAATTATAATTATATGATAAATAGTATACATATACAGTAAATCCATCATTATATCCACATATGAGAGGTGTGTATGGAAAATGAGTCATATCGGTGTACGAGGCGGTAGTCCTCTGTACCCATGAGTGATAGATTTGTTTCCCATTTTATAGAGGAGGAGAAGTATAGATATTATTCCTTTAATATAATAACATCTCAGTGTATAAGAGATGATGGTGTTATTATATTAACATTGTTATGTAATGTCCTAGACCTTCGATCTAATTAATTGGCGGGAAATATTGTTGTAGAGGTGTTTTGAGGCTACTCCCATTTTAGGGGGAATATACAATGTAGATATAGGGATATAAAATATACCATTCATGGAAGGTGATAGGTAAGGCATGGAGACACCAACTATGGACTAGTATCATGGATATCAGTTTTCAATGGTTCTGTAAATTGTTTCACCACTTCGCCATATAATAGGGGAAGGGATGTATCCCTTTCCCGATTGAGAGGTCCTATAGGGAAGAAGATATGTATTTTTTATGGTGTCCTTTACCCATTTAAAGGATCTACCCAACATGGTTAGATGTGGTTCTAGGTTCTTCCTTTGAATATATAGTCTAGGGCATGGTCCCCTTGGTATAGACATGGTATTATGTATTCATTCTAGGTATAAAATCCTAAAGCCTTACAAACCCAATAAAATTTCATTCATTCCACTTAATTGTAAGGAGGTCCAAGTCTATCCCAAGGAATAATTTTGACCCCATCCACTATTATTCGGTTTTAGTCTTATAGATTCATCCCATTGTGTTATTTTGGTAACTCGTTTCTTTATTATTCTAGTATTATCCATGTTTTCCCTCTATTTATTTATCTTTGAAGAGGATAAAAATCTATTTTGGTATTTGTTTGACAAGGGGTGTTTTGGGGTGTTGTGTTTGGTTGAACCAATGTGTTATTCTACACTATGGTTCTTATTGGTGTTCTTTTTCATGTTCCCATGTTGTAGAGAGGATCGGGAAAAACTTTTTGATATAGGGGTTCCTTTGTTTCTCGCCTAGGGTATCATAAGGGATGGGTTTATTATTATTATCTCTTTAGAATATGGTTTTATAGGAATTAAATAAGATAATTAATAAGTTTAATTGAAATAAAAATGGGAATGATAATAAAAATCTCATTCTTTTACCATTTATTATTATTGATGATATGAATTCTACGGGCTAATTCCCCACAGAAAATCATTGTTGTTGGGAGCCTTTGTTTATGCTCTAGTTGTGGTGTTAAGGATAGCCTATTTTTATAGTTGTTTTATATTAACCTAAATGGATTTTTAATCACTTATAATCAACTGAGAAAATGGGTTCCCCAAAAAAATCTACTTGTGTGAGAATAACCTTAAATGTAATGTGGGACGTAATAAAGCCCCTTGAATGATTCTGAATATTATCATCTGTTTTTTTGTGGAATGCATTGATGAAAATTGATGTATGGTGTGGATTTCCTTTTTTAGTTTTTTTCATGGTAAATGGAATCTTTATGGAATATATAATGGGGTGATGTGAGGATATGCATTTTTTGGGATGGAATATGTCTTGTGGGGGGGAATTGGTGGAATGTAGCCACTGTGAAGGAAAGTGGTTATAGTGGTGAAATGGTGGTTTTGTGTGGGCTTGTTGGCATGAGTATGATCATGGTGGTGTTTTCAGTCCTTTTAGTGGATTATTTTTGTTGTATGTTCTTATTGTTAACTGAGTAGTATAATAATTAACATGGTTTAGATAATGGAATGAAAATATTTAAATGAATTGGTTAATAGAAGAAAAATTGTAATAAGCTATGTGATGAAAATGGTGGGATATTAAATATAAATTAATGAGTTGAAAATGTTTATGGAACTAGATTTCATAATTTAAATTCGATGGTAATTGAAAGTTGAAAATTTGGTTTTCTTTTAAAGATAATGGGAAATTTGGCTTGAGATTTTTGTCTTATGGTGTTGTGTGGTTCATGTAGAAGTGGCAGTAAAATGGTGTTATTGTGAGTTTCTTGTTTTCTTCATAATAAACCCATGGGTTGGGATGTGTATGTATTTTTTACATATATAAATTTTATTATTTTGTTATTTATATATATTCCCCACCCATGTCGATGTACCTAGTACAGATAACTATCAGTTTTGGGCATGCTTTTTTGAACATCCTAATGATGAGGGTGGATGGATTTTCACCCACTTATCACTAATCCATCTTCTAAGTGACGATGAAATGCACGAGTTGTGATGGATGTAATTTAAAAGTTTCACTTTCAAGATGTTATGTAATTTTTGGTCATGGCCAAAGTGTTTTTGGGTAGGATATGGTCAGATTGGATGAGATGACTTATAGTGGGGGTCGTGCATGGTAGGAGGAGGGAACAAGGTTTATGCCCTTAATGTTCACGATACCCTATCATTATGGTTATGTATGTTATGTTATTTTCTGTACTAGGTGTCATCTGGTGCGATGGGATGGGATGTGATGTGTTGGTATGGTATATAGAAGCAGTGGGAGTACTGGGACATTTTTCTTTGGGGTGTGAGAGCAGAAAATTTGTGGGAAAGTTATGCAAGGGGAATTTCATTGATATGATTCAGATATGTAATTATTATTGGACATGTTACATGGTGAGAGAGCTTTGGTGAGGTTGGGTTTGGCTAGATGACCTTTTTAGGTGTTGTTGGTTTTGCTGTTTACTCACATGTGCATTAGTAGGATCTTTTCACATGTGAATGGGAGACTTTTATTTTCCAACTAGGCACACCTATATTCTCACCCAAAATATATATCTAATGTTCTTAGGTTTTCAAGTGGTATGCATGGACCGTTATGTACATTTCTATATTAGGCCTTTGGAAAGTTTTAGTGTTCCTTCCTTAGTTTTCTTTTGGGTATTGTACTTTATATAAATTCATTTATATATGTTACACTTATTAATGCATTCTGGTATAGTTCCTGGTTATTTATATATTTTATTTCATGGATTTTACTGATTTATGATACTCTATATCTTGATCCTAAGTATTTTATAGTGGGTAATAACTCTCATATTAAGATTTTTATATACCCTCAGTGCTTGTCACTAACCTAGGGCCTACTGGAGGTGGGACTTGGGGGTTGTTATATATCATCCTTAATTTGATATTTTGTGAGAGGGGGTCCTGAAAGAGTGGTATCAGAGGTTATAATTGATAGATATGAGGATTTTAGAGCTAGATATAGTGAGGATTTCATGGGTTGGTATGAAAAAAATTCCAGATGACCTTGGTGTAGGAAATATTATTGTGATACCTTCTAGTACATGAGATTTTTGGGTCCCCATGATCCAATGAAAGGACTCTAAGTCTAATAAATGAGAAAGTGAGGTGGTGGTGCTTCTATGATAAAGACATAGTAGAGGTACATGCATCACAAGGAATTGTGTTCTTATTTGAATTAGGTTTTCTTGGTTCTACGAAATTTGAAATAAGATAAACCAATCTATGTAATTCTTAATAAAATACTATACTACTCACCATATGAAATCATTGCATCCCATTTCAGCTAGGGAACCTAGTAAACTTCTAAGTGAATCTCAAGTAGAAAAGGTTTAGTAGGTTGATCTGATTGATCATCGTAGGGTTGATCTACTTGAGGAGGATGACTAGGGGAAGATGAAGGGATGTGTTTCAAATGTGGATTCTGAGAGTGGGATAAAGGGGTCGGAGATCACTTTCAGTTTGATCAGGGGCCTAATAGAATACTAGGTCCCCTTAGAAGTTAATCAATTGTGGGGAGTTATATATCAGGGGTGTATTATTTACCTTGGTGTTTGGATAGGGGTAGATGTTTCATGTGCCAACATTCAAAAATATTTTTGGGTGGAGCTTCACTCATCCACTATGAATGTGGTAAATACACAGGACGTTATTTCACTTAAATAGGATAGTATGTTACTGCAGAAGTTGTGAATTAAGTTCAAGGTCCTTCTCTATTTACCCAAGATCTTTTTCTTGATGAGGGTTCTCATGAAATATGTATTTAGGTAACACTCCATCCTATGATCTAGTATGCCATTACTCCATTTTTGTTTCTCAAATATCTAGAGGATCATAAAAAATATGAAGTGATTAAGTGTGTGCACTCATGGGAAGGTTTACAGTGAGAGGGAAATATATAGTATTCCTCAAAGAGGAGGGTTATTAGTAGTATTTTATAGGAATTGGGTCCTTCGATGTTTTTAATAGTTGGGATTTGGCTTTAGAATCTTCCTTTTTAGCCCTCTAGGGCCACTGGATTCTACGATTTTCATAGGGTCCTAGGGCCAGTGTGCTTCATATATGTGGTTAATGGCCATTGTCAAGATCATTTCTCAGTTGATTCACAAACTCATATAGTTATAAGTGAGAATTTTCAGTGTCAAAATCACCAATAGTTACCAGTGATTTCATTATAGCAGTAGGGGAAGTATGATTATGATCCATCCATAGTGGATATGGAAGGTAGAGGTCGACTTCAAGATATTCCTCGCGTTCAAGGGCCTTGACCAGAGTGTGTCTACGGAGGTGGACATCATCAAAGAGATAGAGGAGTTGGGAATGGTCAGTTTCAAGTAGCGAATGAATCATCAACATAGAGGAAAAATATAATTCATTTTATGAATAGTTTTTCATTTATTCTTTTTTGTAATTTTTTTGATTTAGGATCTTCTTACTCCTTTGTTCAACTCATTGTATTCAGTACTATGTGACTATATGAATGGAGGCTACTTCACCCCTATTGTTTACTATAGTAGTTAGAGACTAGACTGTCTTTTTTGATATGTGTCAGGGTGTAGATTTTTGTTAAGATCTCATTAGTCTTGTGGGGGTATTTTCTTCATAAAGATACACATGTATGATGTCATTCTCGGTATTGACTACTTGTATAACATATATATTTAGTTAAATTCTTCTAGATAAGGTCCATGTTCTCAAATGTGGATGACCAATATGTGGTTTTTCTTGGTGAGTGGGGCTATCATTTTTGGAATAGATTTCTGTAACCCTTCTTTCAAAGATGGAAGAGGTTTCTGCGGAGTTAGTGGGAGTTGGGGTAGAGAAGGATCCCTAGGTTATTGGTGTTGTTTTTGGATGTTTTCCCCAAAGAGGTTGTGGCACCACCTCCTCAACTTGATGTTATGTTTGTGGATAGACATATAGATTAGTGATTCTATTATTTCAATGGAACATTATCAGATAGAACCATATGAGTTTTTGGAGATTAAGTTAATGATATATGATCTAAAATAGATGGGTTTTATCCATCCTAGAGTATCATCATGTGGTTATCAAGTGTTTTTCTCCAAGAAGGTGGATGATATTATGTGGTTGATTATAGACTACTAAAGGTTGAATCAAGTGAAAATAAGGAATCACAATCCTCTTCTAAGGATATAGGATCTTTCAACTATTTGAGGAAACCTATTGGGTTTTTCAAGATCAATCTATGTTCTAGATATCACCAATTGAGGATAAAGGAGGATAATGTCCCAAAGGTAGCCTTCAGATGTAGGTATCAGAACATAAAGTTTTAATTCATTCCATTTAGTATCACTAACACACCATTTGTGTTCATTGGGACCATGAACTTTGTTCTCTATTAATTCCAAGACCAATTTTCAATCATTTTCATCATTGAAATATTGATCTACTAAAATTTGGAGGAGGATCATTTCAATCATCTTAGAACCATCTTATAGGTTCTTTGGAACCACCATCTCCATATAAAATATTCCATGTGTAATTTTTGGACATGAGAGGTTCATTTTTATAGGCATGTGGTATCCTAGTAGGGTATGACTATGGACCCATCTATGGTTGATATAGTTTTTTCTTAAGAATCATTAAATAAATTTTCAATAGACTATAGCTTCCTAGGTCTTGAATTATATTATTAGAAATTCATGTTTGATTTATCATGCATTTGAGGCCATTTTATTAATTTGAATAAGAAGGTCCATGATTATATATTGAATCATCAGTGTTAGGAAGTGTTTGGATGCCTAAAGGGGATATTGGTCAATGCTCCAGTGCTCCGGTTTTCAGTAGAGAGGGTGATGGTTGAGGTGTTTTGTGATGATTCTCATTTGGGATTTGGATATGTTTTGATGGAGTATAAAGTGATGAACACATATGGTTCTAGGTGGTTATTCCCCCATGAGTGTAGCCATGCCACCAATTATTGGGATCTAGAATTATTTTTTTCATTAATTTTGTTGTGGCATTACCTCATTAGGGAGTTATTTATATTCATCACATGTCACAAGAGTTTGAGGTATGTATTTTAACAGCATGATCTAAATATGTGATAGTGGAGGTGGATGGAGATTCTTTGGGACTATAATTTTGAGATATACTACACCCCAGGGAAGGATATTTTGGTGGTCGATGCTTTGAGAAGCAATTCATGAAAGGATGTTGTTCGATAGTCTGGTGCTTCATGGAAAGTGATAAAGGAGTAGACAACCTTACACTTGGATGCAAGGGTGGTATATGGTGGTAGTTTCTTATTTCACTTGACATTGAAATATTATATATTATAGAAGTTTGTGGAGTCTTAGTGGGGAGACATGGAGGAAAATGTGATGCATGATCATGTTGTCCATAGTGATGATCTGAAGGGTTGGTCATAGGATGGACAAAACCATATATTGTTCCAGGGAAGCTTTTTATTCCTATAGAAATTCATGAGAGATTTATCTGTGAGTTTCATAGCTCACCTTTGGAGGTACACCCAAGAGTTTCCAAGATTTACCCTAGCTTGAGGAAGTATTTTTGCTGGTCTAGGACAAAATGGGAAGTGGCAGAGTTCGTTTCTCAGTGTATGGTTTTTCAGTAGGTAAAGGATGAGCACCGTGTTCCTAGTGTTTTTTATACCCCTTAGATGCTACCAATTTGAAATGGGATGAAATATAGATTTATTTGGTCTTATTTTTACCTTGAGAACAAGGATTTAGTGATATTATATAGGTATTCATGGACCAGTTGAAAACATTATACCACTTCAGAGCGACCAAGGAGTTAGACGCCATGGATGTTTTAGCTAGGAGGTATGTTAATGAGGTGGTATGGTAGAATGGATTTCTAAGGCCCATTATCTTATACTGGGAAACAAGATTTAATTCATTAGTATAGAGAGGATTGAAATGTGATTTTGGAACTAAGTTATGCCTTCGAATAGCTTTCCTCCCTCAATATTATGGGATTATAGTGTAGACTATCGAGACACTGGAGGATATATTTCATATATTCATCACATACTTTTGTGAATAATAGGCAAAAAATTTTACTTTGGGTGATTTTGGTTATAATAATATCTATCATTAAACTATTTCCATGGACTCAATTTAGTATTTGTATGGGTGGCCATGTCGCCCTCCATTTTTCTGGGTTGATATTAGGGAGTCTATAGTTTTTGGACCTAATGTAGTGTTGGGAATGCTAAAGAAGGTTATGGTTTTCAATATAGGATGAATGGAACAAAAAACTACAAAAGTTCTTATTTCAATCACATAAGGAGTCCCTGGAGTTCTAGTTGTGAGACCATGTGTTCTGGATGTTCTCCCTTTGACATGGGTAGTGAAGGTTTTGAATGGAGAATAAGATTTATCCTAGTTTCATGGGTCCATTTGAGGTTGTGTAATACATTGGAAATGTGGATTATCTTGTGGTACATAAAAACCTATTGAAAAAGATTCATGAAATCTTCTGAGTCTCTCATCTCTCTCAGTATCTTCATGATGAATCCCATGTCATTGACTAGGGAGAGTTGGATTTCAAGGCTGAAACAAAATTTGTGGAGTTACTAGAGGAGATATAGGATAGATGGGATATGGTTTTTTGAGTATGGACCATTCCTTTGGTCTGTTTGGTGTTGAAGCATGGTGTCCTAGAATAGTGTACATGGGAGTGGGATACACTAATGCCTTCCTAGGGACCTAATTTGTGTTAATATTGTCTATTTTTTAATTATTATATTTTGATTATGTGATTTTTCAACCTTTTAGTTTTATATGATACATGATTCTCGATTTTTTTATATGATCTGTGATTAAATATTTAATTCATACAAATATGGGAAAACCAGATCCCTAATTGATTTGAATTATACTTTAAATTGGATAAAACTATGCGTGTGATTTAGTTCCACCTAAAGTGAATAGTATCATGAAAATAGAGATGAAATTCCTTGATTTGTGTACTTGGGTCTCTACTGTTTATGTGTTTTGGTAGTTTTTTAATTGGGGTTGTGTGATGGTTGAGAATATTTTTCACGTGGTAATGCGGAAGAGATTTTTTAGGGATGTTGAAGCTATTTTTTGTTGGTATATTCTTTTAGCAGTTGTGTTTTAGATGTAGCAAGATTATTGGTATCTTGAGGGATAGTTGTTTGCAAATTTTCCCTCTCTCATTCTAGGTTTTTTTTATTCTCAATGGTGGTAATTGTTTGAGAGTTATCTGATATAATGGCCTATACATTCTGGTCCGTTACTTTATAGGAAATATAGTGGTAGATGTTTCTGTGATTCTACTTCCATTTAAGGGGATGTTTCACTGTAGAGATTGGACTATATCATAGTCCTTTCTCAGTAGGTGATATCTATGGGGTGGAGACACTGACTGTGGTGTAGTGGCATGAAGATTGGTTTTTATCATTTCTACCAATTATGGCACCACTATGCCAGAGTAGGGGATGTGACGTATCCATTTAATGGTTGAGAGTTTATATAGTATTGACGATTAAGATACACCATAGTATCATTTTACCATTTATAAGATCTACCATCCTATGGTATTTCTGTCTTTTAGAGGGGCCTTTAACCAGTGAGGTTGTGGTATAAACCCCTTGACTACACTATGGTTTTATTTTTCTAGCTTGAGTATATATTCTAAGGATGTAAAAACCTAGTAATTTGTTATTCATTAATCTCATTTCATGGGAAACCAAGTGCATCCCAAAGAAGTACTTTGACCGATATTCATTATCCTTTGATTTTGTTCTTGGAGATTTGCTCCATGGTGGGTTTTCATTATGAAATATCTTCATTTTTATTGTTTTTCTCGTATCTATTCCTCAGTTCTTCATCTTCCAAGAGGCAAAAATGATCTTTTAGTGGTTTTTTGACAAGGGGGAATGTTGTGTGGTGTTTTTTAGGTTCAAACAAGGTTTTCTTCTTCACTTTGGTTCTTGGTGGTGTGATTATTCTTATTCAAAAGTTGTGCATTTGATCAAAAAAACATTAATTGTGGTAGGTGTTCCTTCATTCCTCATATAGTGTATCATGTGGGATGGGATAATTCTTATTATCTCTTGAGAAGATGGTTTTATCATCTTAAAATAATAAAATGGATGAATATAATTGAAATTAAAAAGATAAGGGGAAAGAAATCACATTATTTTACCATTTTTTTATTATTGATGTTTTGAATTATATGACTAATATACTCCAAAAAAATAATGGTTATTGGGATCATTTTTTTACTATTGTTTTTGTTTTTGGGAGCACTCATTTTTATAATTTTTTGAAATCACCACAAATGTAATTTCTTAATTACTTATACTTAGATAAACAAATGGTTTCCCCTATAAAATTATTCTTGTGTGAGAATACCCTTAAAAGTAATGTGCAACATGATAAATCCCCATTAATGAATATAAATGTTTTATGTGTATTTTGTGGAATTCATTAATGAATGTAGATATGTGGGGTGGTTTTTCTATTTTGGTGAATTGCATGGGTATTGTATTTTTTGTGGAGGATATGGTGGGTTGATGTGTGGATATGTGTTTGTTGTGATAGATTGTGGCATGTGGTGGAATGTGGTCTAATGTGGCCATTTTGGAGGAAAGAGGTTATAGTTGCGAAAAGGTGGTGTTGTGTGGGATTTTTTGAATGAGGTTGATAATAACATTGTTATTGGTCCTTTTGTGTATTCCTATGTTGTTTTTTGTGATAGTTTTCTATGTAGTATTGTAATTAACATTGTTTTTATAATGGGATGTAAATAGTATATTTAATTGTCTAACATAGAATAAATTGTAATATGCTATGGGGGTTAAATAGGGGATGTTAAATATAAATTAATGGGTTTAAAAATGTGTAATGAACTGGATATTTTAATTTAAATGGGTTGGAAACTAAAATATTGAAATTGGATTGTCTTGTAAAGAGATGATGAAAATATCATGGGCTTTGTGTCTTGTGGTGTTTTTTGGTGAATGTATATGTGCCACAAAAAGTTGTGTTGTTTGTGAGTTTTTTATTGTTTTTATAGTGAACCGATAAGTTGGAAAATGGATTTATTTATTATTATATATATATATATTCATTTTATTATTTCATGATTTATTTACACACCCCATATATGTAGAGTACCTGGTATTGATAACCAATAGTTTTGTGGGGGTGTTTTCCAAATATCTCAATAGAGAGGGTGGATGGTTGGATACCCTCACTTTTTTTATTCCTTCTCTTGGAAATGAAGACATGCATGGGTTTTGATATCCATAAGTCAATGTCACCACTGTTGAGATGTGATGTGATGGACTAGGTGTCTTCAGGAAAAATATGGAGAGATGCGATGGGATGGATTATGGTGGGGGTCATGCATGGTAGGAGGTGGGAACAAGATTTATATCCCTCATGTTAACGATACCGTATTTTTCTAGTTATGGATGTGATGTGATGTGATGACCCAAGTGTCTATGGGATAGGGGTGGCATGTAATATGATGTGATGAGATGTTTTATAGAAGAGGTGGGAGTTCTAGGATGTTTGTCATTGGAATGAGAGAGCAACTAATTAATGGGAAAGATTCATAGAGTTACATTCATTGATAAGATTCAAATTAATATATTATACATGGATTCCTTACTTGGTGAGAGAGCCTTGGCGAGGTTGAGTTTAACTAGATGAACCTTTTTTGTGCTTTTGGTTCTACTCTTTTCTCATGGATTCATTAATAATCTCTTTTCACATGTGCTCGAGATACATTGTCTTTCCCACTTATTAAACTTGTATGCTCACCCCAAGTGTATATAAATTGTTTTTAGGTTTTTAAGTGGACTAATTAGATAGTTTTTGACACTTTTATCATGGGCCTTTGGACTGTTTTCATGTTGTTCCCTTAGAGTTCTTTTGGGTATTTTACATTGAAGACTTTATTCTGTATCTTTCCTTTTTTTCATGCATTTTGGGATGGTTCTTGGTTATTTTTTATACTATGTAAAGGATTACATTTATTTTTGACATCTAATCTCTCGATTCAATATAATTTATAGAGTGTAATGTCACCCATATTAAGATTTTTATATATCCTCAGTGCTAGTCACCAACTTAGATACTAATAGAGGTGGGAATCATGGGTCATTATCTCTCTAAATTTATTGAGTTATCTTTTGAGGGAGGGATAATTAATTTTTAAGACATAACTAAAGGTTCTAAAATAATAAATAAAAATAAATAGCATCATTAAGATGATTAACTTCTCTTAGAGACACCTTCTTCAAATATCCTCTGAAGAATAATAGGTTTTGTCTTTTTAGAAGACATAAAGCTCTAGAATATTTCTAAGGATGTTGGGGAGGGATTTTGGAAGGGGTTATTTGAAAGAAATTGCTTGATAGGTGTGATTAGTGATGAAAGGGAGTTCCCTTTTATATTTGAGGGGGAGATTTATTTTTGTTAATACCAAAAAATATTCACAGATGAGAAGTCATTATCACCCTATGTTCCTAAAAATTGAATTATATTGGAGTGGAGGGGGGGTATGTTCAAGAAACATCTCCACTATATAACTAGTATCATTTTTTAAAAAATTTCTTACCTTATCCTCTAAGTTTACATATTTTTAACATTTTATTTTTCACCACTATAAGTAGTTTTTTAAAAATAGGTAATTTATATATGAGTAATAAAATAAAATGATCCTTATTAGATAATCCTGTCCCATTTAATGTATATATTAAATATATTTTATCAAATAATAATTATATTTGTATGGATTTTTTTACATAGGTTCAAGTAATACACAAAACCTCAGTTCAATTATAAATAAAATGAATAAATTTTCATATCTTTACTAATTATTATGACCAGAAATTAAGTTAACCACGTTATATAATAATAAATTATATCATTCTAAATTTTGAATCCATTTTAACATAGTTAACCCACATAATTATCATTATTTAACTTAAAATAAAACCAACAGACCTAACAAAAAATAGGTTTTTAAGAAATGCATCTTTCAAGAATATGATGATCTTATATTAACTATATAATCATCAATCATCATGGAATGGGATTAAATTAATATATATATATATATATATATTATAAGTTTCATTTAAATATATCATTTTTATTGGTTATTTTAACTTATTAAAAAGGGAAGAACATTATTCATTTAAAAATGTTTTCAGAAAAATTCATTGTTAAGCATAAAAAAACTTATAACAAAAATTGGTATAAATACGATTCCAATTTAATTATTTATTTTAAATATAAATATATATTAACTGTGTTAATTTTAAATAAAATTCAAATAACACTTTCACTTTTAAATTAATTAATTTTTGTTAAAAGGAAATGTTAGTTCTATAGAAAATTTGTATTTTCACTATACACTGAAAAATCAATATTCTTTGAAAAAATCCTAAAGTTTCACCCTATTTTAATATAAATATTCTGATTTCAAAATTTAGTTTTTTTCTATAAAATAAAATTTCTTTAATATTTGTAAATAAATTTGAAAATCCAAACATAAAATGATAAAAAAATTAAAGAAAATGTATAAGGATGCATAAAATGACATTACTAGAAAATTAAGTGATTATATAATAAGAATTTTTCAATAAATATGTTTTGATTAAGACATATATATATATATATATATCATTTAATCATATTTATACCAGTCAATTCAGTGGCCTGTTTATAATGGTCATATTTAAATAATATATTTCGCAAGTTGTTTAAGTTTGGTGTTGCATGTTGTATACACTATCAAAAAATGATATTTTTTAAAATATTAGGGTTTTGTGTACCAAAATTGATATAAGAAATTACATTTATTTAAAATAAATATGAGATAAAATATAATTTCTTTTAATTCTCCCCAACTTAAGTAAATTGTATCATCACAATATGAACCGATACTCGAAAATCAAGGGTTTGATTTTTGAAGATTAGTTTATTGAAAACCCTCGTTGTAAAAAACATTAACAAAACATCCTCTTAAAAGATGGAAATTGTTTTAAAAAGTCATACGGAATAAAATATAACGGGTTTTACAAGTATGATAAAATATACGGGAAGTAAAAATATGGATTTGGAAAGAATATTCATTTATGGTAAAATTTTATACCTTTTTTGTGAGTGAAGTGATTGTAGATTTATCAAAAATGAACAAAATTTTCATTCTAAGATCATTTATTAAGGATTAGGGTTTTATTTACAACATAGACCCAAAAAATAAGGATATATATTTACGTAATAAGTATAACTTCATCCATTAATCCATTTCCACCACAATATCATATTTTACTTCCAATTATGAGTATTCAAGATGAATTACAATGCTAAAAGCCCTAATATATAATTCTAATTGATCACCTGATTCCAAAAAATTATTTAATCATAAATAAAAATAACATTAGTGATTATATTAACCATAAATGTTATCAAGACCTTTAAAATTGTGTATAAAAATTGTAAATGAATTATTCCTCAAATAAATTTTTATTATAATCCATACTAATCCCAAGGATAGTTTTTCCATAAATGTCTCACAAAATAATATTTATCATAATTGAATTCAATTATTTAATGACTCAAATAGAGTATCTATGATTTTAATGATATTATTATCTTTAGACATATAATTCCCTAACACATTAGACTTATCCTCAAATTAATTCTTATGGTTATATTATCTAATCTATGTTTTCCTAAATTTAATTTACAATACTTATACTAAATGTGGATCTGATTCCAACTGTAAAGACTCAAATCCAATTATCCTAGAGTTTATGGTTGCATTATTAAATTGGTTCTTGATACAAACTATCACATCCAAAAATATGGAATAGTTTAGTAGTATTTACAAACAAGATTCATACACAATTCCTATATTACATTTGGATATACATATTGCAACATAATTTTTTTCCAAGAATATAATTTTTCTCTCTAGAATATCCTTTCATATAATTCATATTACACTTCACAGATTCCTAGGAAAGGAAAAAAATAATAAGGGTAACCACAAATAATAAGTAAAAGTTATGTAAATTGGATGATATAATGGATAAATATTGAAAAACAAATAATAAATAATTAGTAAGGAAAGGTAAATATCTAAAAAATCCTTACATTTAATTAGGAACTTGACTATAATTATTAGATGATGCATAATCAATATGGAAATGTGAACAACTAAATTAAAATTTTATTTAATCAATAACTTAAGCACAAAATAAATCAATGGATAATATAAATTGAATAATTTCATGGATAGTAATAACTGAATTACTAATTAATTTAATTATTAATATTGGATTTCATGATCTTAGGCATCATGATACCTTCTCCATAAGGAAATTATGCTAGTACATTTTAACTGATTGGTATGAATACACCATAAACCCATTTAAATAGGGTTATCCAAAAACAATTCTCATGAGACTATCTATGATTTGAGGGAAAATATATAACTATAACTCTCCCAAAACTATTTTTCCAACACATTTCTTGTATATCAAATAATATTTTTAATACATAAATAATATTCGGTATCAAAAAAATTCTATATCAACCTAGAAATATGAATGAAAAACAATTTTCCTATCTAATCTATAACTTTCAAAGTAAAAAAATATATGTAGAAATGTTATATAGTTTAATTAATAAGTATAAAAATGATTAATATTAAGGATATATAAGGGAAACATAAAGTCCAATGATCAAAAGAAATGGAATATTCCAAGATAAATTTTACGATTACAAAAATTAATCAAGAAAGAGAAGGTAAATACTTTCCCTGGTAAAACAAATCAGAAACTATCAAGGGAAGGAATAACGATGGTATCATTACAAAAACTATATCCAGTGGAGTATATTTAAAATAAAGGGTTTTTATCATTGATCAATAAACTACTATAAATAGGAATTTAAAAAATTTATTTTATTAAATAATCTTTCAACTTTGAAATTAACTTTTAGAAACTAATAATTTCCAAATAATAGGAAAACCAATTTCATTAAAAAGAAATTTTAAAAATTTAAAGGAATATTCAAAGAAATTATTTTAATCAATCATAGTGAATTTATTTGAAGTGATTCTAGAAACTATATATTTGTAAGAAATAATATTTTCAACTAAAGAGAGAAATATTGTCAGATTTTATTAAAAAAATGTATCAATAATTTTAATTAAAAAATAGAGGATATGGTATTATTACCTGAAAAATTCATTGATAATAAGAGGGGAATAAAAATAAATTTATTTATTAGAAAATTTTTAAAAAGTTTATTTTAATAGATATTCAATTATTAACAATCCCAATAAAAATGATATTGAAATATAAATCTCCTACTAATTTCATAACTTTTGAATCACAAACCCCATAAAAGGAATAACAAAAAATGAAACAATAAATACCATAAATATAAAAATACTCATGATATAACAAATTAAATCGTAATGATATCCACCTTGTAAAATAAGATTTCTTTATAACATGGCATATGTCCCAAAGATGAAAATTTGAGATGAGAAACCCTTAAAGTGATCCTAATGGTGAAGTGAGAATTAATTAATGAATAAATTGTGTTTATTAAATTTAAATCCACATAAAATAAGTTTTCGTTCAATTTAATATATTCAACATTTATTACACACACAATCTAAGAATATCAAATACAATGAATAAGTAATATAACTGAATGAAAATAAATTGAGTTTCGAAATTCATTACCACATGAGAATTTTAAAATCAAATTCCCTTGGATGAAATAATTAAAATTAAAACAAAAAATACAATAAAGTTTGAAGGGTTACATATATTTAATGTTAAAGGGGCATTTTGTAAACCATATAAAAATAAATTGGTTAATAATATCAAATATGTCCAAATGGACTGGAAATTGATATGATATCCCTTACCACAGGCTTCATTTAGGTTGAAAAAAATTTAAACTACTTTATAGTTGGTTTAAACTTGTCATTAAATTATAAAATAATAATATTAATATTTATAATATCATATATTATCCCTTTTTAACATCTAACCACTCATTCATTAAAAATATTTCATTATTAATATTTTTTCGGGTGTTAACTAGCTTATTTTCTCATGCATGTTTTAATATGAATGTTATGATTCTTGGAAACATTATATAGTTAAATAATGTGAATAATTATTTAATTGTTTAAATTTTGTTTAATTATATAAATTTTCATAATCATTATTTAAATTTGAAAATGGAGAAAGGGTCATATCACTTCATGACGACAATACATCGTAAGTACATATAAGCGAAATTATCATTTCATTAACAGGTGAAAGGGTAAGGAAGTGGGTGATATTTTAATTTTACATAATCAATATAATATCATATATATCAAATATATTCCTTAAATTTATCTTTATTACCTTCTATGTAAAGCATATGTGAAAATAAAATTGCATCGCTTCGTGAGGTGGCAATTCCCCGCAGACAGAAGTGAAATTGTCATATTTTAAAGAAAATGCAAAGTAAAAAGGTAAAGGTTATTTTAAAATTAAATAGGAAAAATTATATCATAAATAAGATATATATATATATATATATATAAATATTAAATCCATCATTATGTCCACCCGTGAGAGATGTTGATGGAAAATGATTCATATCTGTTCACGAGGAAGTAGTTTGTCATACAAATGAGTGAGGGCTTTGTATACCATTTAATGGATGAAATGGATAGATATTATTCCATAAATATAAACATACATTATTTCATTATATATAATTGTTTTATTATATTGTAATTGTTAATAAGTAATTTAATTCTAAAAAAAGAAAGAGATTTGTTAAGACGATTACCATCTCTTAGAGAAACCTCCTTTGGATCTCCTGTTAAGGACACTATGGTTGGTAATTTTTTAATATAATTAGATCTATAATATGAATAATGATTTTGGGGTGGAATATTTTCAGTTTTTTTTCATTACAAATGGATTTATATGTGCGAATATGTGATGTTAGGGAGTTCCCTTTAATAATTGAGGAGGAGTTACATTTTTGTAAATACCCAAAACTATTCAATAATGAGTTCTCACCCACACAAAAAGTTAAAAAAAACATAAAATTAATGGGGTTTAGAGAGGTTAAGGTTTATAAAAAATCTAACACATAAAATGAATCAGTATTTAAACATGTTCTTCCCTTATTCTCTATGATTACATAATTTTAGCATTTTAGTTTTCATCATGGTAACTAGTTTTTTAACATATGTAATCTATCTATTATACCTAAAATAAAATTATAATTATTGGATATTTTTAAAAAAAATATATATATAAATTTAAATTTATCAAATAAAAAATATATGTGCGTGTAAAATTAATTTTAACACAACTTCATGTAATGCACAAAACCTCTTTTTAACCTTAACTAAGATGATTTTTTACCAGATTTACTAATCATCATGACAAAAAATTAAGTTAAATCTATTTTATAATTTTAATAATTATGATTTGAAATATTAAAAAAACTACCAAATTAAACCCACAGAAATTTTTTAATTTATGTTAATATTAAACTCATCAATGTGTCGAAAAATAGGTTTTCAAGAAATTTATTTTTTAAGAATAAGATGATATTATATAAAATATATGATTTGTAATCATCATGAGATGAATTTAAATTCATATCATAAGATATATAATCTATAAATTTCATTTTATTATTTCTTTATTATTTTATATTTTAATTAATTAAAAAGGAGGTATATTATGCATTTAAAAAGAGTTTTTGAAAAAAATGTTTTTTAAGAATAAAAATAAGCTTATACAAATAGTTGGTATAAATATGATTAAAATGAAATTAATTATTTTAAATATTACTAAATAATAAATATGTTACTCTAAAATCAAATTCAAATAGTAACATTACTTTTAAATTAATTAATTTATTAAAAATAAATAATAATTTTACTAAAAATTTGTATTTTCACTATTCACTAAAAAATCATCATTTTTTGAAAAATCCAAAAAATATCACAATAAGATAATATTTATAAGAGGATTTAAAAAATTAAGTTTCTTATATGAAATAAAATTTATAAAAGTGTAATAAATTAATTATAGTTTCCAAACATAAAATGATAAATATAACCATTTTTGTAGAAAATGTATTTTGAAGCGTAAAATGAATTTACTAAAAATTGAGTGATTATTTAATAAGAATTTAAAAATAAGTAAGTATTTATTAATACAAATATATATATTTAATGATTTGGAAAATAAAATTCATATCCTCCAATTCAGCGGGTGGGTTATAATGATCATATTTAATTATTATTTGTCATGGATTGTTTGTAATCGGTGTTGGATATCATTTACACTATGGAATAAATGTTTTTATTTTTTAATATATTGATTGTGTATACCGAAATATATCAAAGAGATAAAAATTTATTTAAAATGATAATACTATAAAATATTGTGGTGTTACACAATTTGAAAATGGTTTCAAAGTACACCAATTTTTTAACAATAAAAATTGTAAAATTGAAAGATTAATTAGATGTTTAAAATCATATCTCTAAAAGTTTCTAATTATATGTGAATTTTGGAGTTATAATGATGTTATTCGGTGTATTTTCAATGTAAAGATAAATTTTGAAGAATGGTCCCATGAACATGGAGACAACAGGTGAAGGATGTAGTTTCATGCCTTAGGATCAAATGGAAAAAAGAAATGGAAGAAAAAAGATTTGACTACCCTCATGTTGAAGATGTGATAAGAATAACTATGGGAATTAATTAAAACAAATAAATAAATTCTTCAGGTATAGAAAATAATTGAATTAAGATCAATAATGATAAAATGACGTGAAAAGGACATATTATACAAAAGAGTAAACAATTACACCACTTAATGCACTGCCTATGGTCTAATGCTTCAATTGTAATAATCATGGTAATTATGAAAGTTAGTGTACTAAAAAAGGGTCATTGAGTGTAATTAAATTCAATAAAAACCTAAGATAAATGATAAAGGGGAAGAATATACCATCTCCACTAATGATTCAGAGTAACAAAACAATGTGTTTAAAGGTGCAATAATTATTCACTCAATAATACTGAATGTTTTATATTATTTGGACTCAAAGAATTATTTTATACACATTAATTTTATAGAATAATTAAATCACCTCCCTAATACCTTAAACTATATATGTATGAGAAAATACTTGGTTCTGTAATAATTATATGAAATGTGTTGTGATATTTTGAAATTAGTGTATAAGGAAAGATTCTTCCAAATAATACTGTAATTCTTAGTTTGGTGAAATTTGATCAAATACAGGGCATGGATTTTTTTCACTTTTATATAACTCATATCAATAAAGAATAAAAGTAAATAGCATTACATATCATGAACCATCCCATACATCTTTACAATTTTAAATAATACCATGATTTTCATTTTTAAAATCATTCAATGTTATGTGTATTGATACGTAATGAAGAATAATATCTTTATCAAATGTTTGATATAATTGAATGTATCAACCTAGAAGACATTCATATTGTAAATCTATATAATGATGTATTTATTTAAGACTATTGTGGACTTCCCCTTGATCATGAGTTAGAATTATGAATAGATTTTATAATTTGTGTGATTCCAATATCTAAGAGGCCATGTTGTATGGCCCTAATATAATTAGAGGAATTAAATAATAAAATGAAAGATCATTTTGAAAAAATGATTATACACCCCATTGCATCACATTTTGGTGAAACAATTAACTTTTTCAAGAATAAGTATGTGTCAATATGTTTTTTTATTATTGAGAGCATAATGAAATCACTAAAATGAAAAAGTATCCACATCAATAAATTGATGATTTTTTTGGTCAACTTTTAGGGGCTCAATACCTTTCAAAAATCAAAAAAAATATAAATATATTTATTTTATAGATAAGATAGAATATTTTCAAAAGACAAAATTCAGTGCAGGATATAAACACTATGAGATCATAATGCTGCTATTTAAACAATAAAATGAAAAATAAATTTTCATATGCATGGTTAATAGTCTTTAAATATCACCTTGATAAATTTTGGGTTGTATTTGTTCATAATATTCTCAAATAATCAATGAAAAAAGATGAAAATGAGGAATATATTAGGACAGATATAAATAAATTAATAAAGGAGAAGTTTTATACTAGGATTATCAAGTGTTACTTTTGAATGTCGTAACTCACATTATATAGTTATGTTGTCAGAAGTGAAGGAATTTATATAGATCCTTAAAGCTAAAATATGATTTTGGAATTAACTATAATATGAAATTCAATTTAGATCCATTTTTTTATTGGAATAGGTGGGTACCATCAATACATTGTGATAAATTTATTATGATTTTTGATCCCATAGATTATGTTAACCAAAAATGAAGTAAAACTCTTATAAAGGGAAGATAATGAAGAGATCATTAAGGATCTAAAAAAGAGGCTAATAATTAATAAATTTCACACACTTTCATGTAGGTACAACAGTCCCTCACTCCTATGTGCTATGCTAGAAACACCTGATTTTAAAAATTAATTTTGATATTTGATCCAAGATAAACTTTTACAAACTTCAAATTAGCATTAAATCTCACAATAGTCTTATACCACATAAATATCCTATTGGTTTAGTGTATTTGTGGACTAGTTGCATAAGAACTATATTTTGTAAAAAATTTAGACAATTATATATAATCAAACCATACTAGACACTCTTCCAAGATGGTTATATGTTACAGTAATTTTCAAAACCTGAATAAATGAATAAAAAAATTGGTGAGATCATATTTAAAATAAGTTTAAATGTAGGATATAATAATAAAATATAATAATTTAGAATAATATGATAATATTATTATAATTAGGATACATAAAAAATCTATACCCAATAAATAATATTTCATAAGTCATGACATAAGACACAATCCATGAATCCAAAAAATTGGGGAAGTATTTAACAATAAAAATGATCCAAGCGAGAATAACATCAGAATAACCTAGAAATATTTCCCAAACACTGGAATAAGGAAAAATAATTTAATGAGTAAAATAATTAGAATATAATTTAATAATAGAAAATATATTTTATATATGAAAGAAACATTCATATAGGGAATATTAATTTCATGAGCTACACCATCAGTTCCCACACATATTAGAAACTAAAATGTACTCATGAATACATTTTTCAAGAGATATAAACTCCTAACCAATGCATTATAAGGAGATATAAGAACTAACCCATAATTTATTCATACATATGTGTTCTATAAGAAATCAATCATTCTTAAGATCCTAAATAACCAATAGAAATAAAATTGGTTTCATTCAATGCATCATTAAGAACCCATGGAATTAAAATGGTTTTCAAATCCTTTTGAAATTTATTAACATAAATAAATCAATAAAAATTCCATAAATAATCCTAAAATGAATAACCAATGGAAAATAAATTAGTATCTAATTATATTTACCAACTTTCATGGTAAATACCCTTCAACTAGGATAATAAAGCATGTGGTATTTACACCATATAGATAAATGTTATATTATATTTCATTGAATTACCTAATAAATAAATGTATGGAATATTGGTGAACACGCATTAATCAAATGGAGTAAATATAGAGTTTCCACAAATCAATGTAACTGGAAAAAAATTATGCATATTCATGGTTGATGGTTAGACCAGACAAAGGAAATGATGGATCAGATCATTAATTGGAAATAACCTTAGAAAATACATTCAAGGAAAGAAGTTCGATGGTATAATTTTATAAATATCCATGATTAATCATAAGATATATCAATGGACAGTGAATTAGATTAAAAAAACTATTTTAGGAGCTTTAGAAAAATCACTTTGTAAATAAGAAATATCCTTGGTATTTTAAATTAATTTCAAGGAAATTTATTATAAAACCAGAAGAAAAATAAATTACTTTTGAAACCCTAAACACATGGGGATAATGTTTCATAAAAATTGAAAAAGGTTGTGGAAATATGTTTTCACATTGAATAAAACCCTAATGGATATTTTAGAAAATATTTCTTACATTATAAAAAAATAATGTTATGGTTAATTTCAAAAAGTTTTTTTAAAATGGTGAAGTGAGATATTTAGAAAAAAAGATTTTTTTTTTGAAAAATATAATTTAATCATAAGATCATGAAAATACATAATGGTTATCAAAATAAATTTTTATTGTATGATAAAACATTTTATTTGAAATTATAAAAATACTTTGTTATTATTCTGAAATAACATTATTGAAATCCCACATAGAAAAAATAGTAAAAAAATTTCTTTTAAAAATAATAGAAGAAAATAATAGTGGTCACATGGGATTACACATACTTATGTTTCCAATTATAATGTATAACACTGGAAATAAGAGAAAACATTGACAGGTAAGAGAAATTTTCATTAAATAGGATATGAATAATTTTTAAATATGATATAATTTTAGAGAAAGAAATCCACCAAGGTAAAATATTTTTAATTAAAATTCATATAAATAATATATGAAGAAATGTTAAAATGAAATAATATATTAAAGTGTAATAGAATAATTTTTGAAGAAATAATTTCATGAATAAGCATTATAACTCAATGAAGTGAGTTGAGTTTACAAAAAACCATAAAACTTTGGTATATTTTGAATAAAAATCCATTTTGATGGAGATAATTATATTGATATTCAAATAAATGAATTAAATGAATATATTAAATGAAATTAATTAGGAATTAGAAACACCATTGTAAATAAAATGTGGTTTATAATGGGAAATATGTCACAAGGGGTGATGATTTGAGATAAGAAACTATTACCTTGTCCCCCTGCTTAGTCGAATGAACTCTAAGATCCAACATAAAAAACCTAAATATCTTAATAAAATATTTGAGAACCATTTTCAAATACATATTTTTTTATAAACATCATTTATTATTATTCTCTACATATATATTTGTCAGCTATTGTCTATTTTCAATATTTGGTGTGAGTAATCTTGATTTTTTTGAACTACCGTTTCATAATAAAGGTATTTGTATTCATTATTATCCAAAATTTCATCATTATATGATCATAAAATGTAATTTAATTGATGTTTTATAATTCATTATAATCTTATAATTCCATTCTATTGGGTTTTTTGGTATTGATCATAAAGATTAAATCAGTAATGGGTATGTTTCTATGATTTTTAATGATCAGATATTGGTATCTTTAGAAATGAGTTTAATATTAATGTTTTCATTAAAAAATAAATCATTAATTTCAATAATCATCTAATTTATTATCATTAAATAATACTCATACTCATCCATGACTTTATTTTATAGCATTATTCAAGTATATTATTAGACCGACCCAATGATGAACATACCATAATTAATGGATTGTTATTATTATGAATATGGTTTATTATTGAAATAATATAATTAAAATAGAATAATAATTATATTATTTATATAATACTGAGGTTTTTTATAATATTTTAAGATATTTTAATAAATAAGAATGAAACTTGGAAAAAAAACAAGATACCCAATTTCATGGAAGTGGTAGACCACACAACACGTTGTAAATGTTTTTATGTCTCCAAAATGTGAGTGAAAGAAGGAAAATTAGAATTTTTATCTTTATAATTATAATAATATTGTATATTCATTAATAATTCTTCTATTTCACCTTTACAACAATATTATAGATGTGATGGTGAAAAAAATGAACATTGTCCCTTCCTAGAGGCGGTAGTCTGTATAATGCACAAATAGAAATATCATTTTTTATAATAGAAAAGAAAAATGTTTATTAATAATTTTTCCCATTTCATAGTAAAATTCATGATAACAACAATAATAGTGTCATTATATAGTAATTATAAAATTTTATTTGGGAAATTATAGTAGAGAGAAAAATATGTAAGGAGAAAAGTACTCACATTAAGGACCTAGGATTTCCCTTAGAAGACTCCTCGGAAATAGAGTTACTAGGTTAACATATTTTGACCAGAGTCTCAAGGAAAAGTAATAATATCATAAAGGATAGAAAAATGGTAGAGTTTTCAGTGGAAATGTAATTTTTAGGGTTCCCTTGAAGGGTTTTCGAGAGGCCCCTTTTATAAGTGGTTGGATGGAATGATTATAAATATTTCAATTTTATATAATGAGAGAACATGTTTCACTTGTAAATGAGTCTCAAAAATAGATAATAATAAATATAGGGATTAAAATAGTTCAATAATTACCTCAAATAGTCATTTTAAAACATTATTATATGTTCTTTACTCTTAGAATGTTAACTTTCACCATGTTTGTTTTTAATGTGATAACTAATTTTTATCCAAGTGATTTATATTTTATTAAACCTGTAAGGAAACCAATAATAAAAAATTTTGGTGTGAGGAACCATAATTTAATATCCATTTATTATATATAAATTTTCAAATAATATAAAATTAACTTTTAAATTGAAACATTCTATATAGAGAAAATTGTTTTTTCTATAGAAAATATTTTATAAATATTATTTGTTCTTAATCTTAATAATCATTGGTCACAAACTAAATATGTGTTAATATAATATATAATATTTAAACATAATATTATAATAATTATTGAAAAAAGATTAATTTAAATTAGTAGATATAAATTGAACAATATTAATAAATCAAATCCTTAAAAATAACAATTTCACCATTACCACTCTAATTAACTCTGTACACAGAAATATTAATTTTAGGACTGAAAATGAAATGATATTTTGTTTAAAACATTGAAAATTATTATTCCCAGTATTATATCCATTTTATTTGTCAAAATTTATATGTATATTAATTTTTTAACATTATCACATGTTACTCGTAAAAATCATGATTTTAAAAAGAGTGTATTTTTAGGAATAAAATTTATTATATTTTCATTATATAAATTGGTTTATTATAAAACAAATACATGTTGTGTGTCTTTCAAAACAATATAAAACAAAAGTTTAAAATATTATTCTTTAATTAAAATAAAATACCAAAAATAGTATTTATTTTAAAATATTATTTATGTTCCTAAATAGTTTATAATAGGTTTTCTAAATTCAAAATATTTTTTCAATTTATTGTTTTAAATATTAAATTCATATTTAAACTATTAAATGTTTTTATAGTCTTATATGTTTTTCTTATAATGTATTAAAATTTATAGTTTTGTTAAAAACTATGTTTTTCACTATTCAACTAAAAACCAATTATTTTAGAAAAGTTTATAAAATTAAACCTATGGTTATATTGGATTGTTTAATTTTAAAATTATTTTAATTTAATCAAATTATAATTTTAATAATTAAAAAGTTATCTTTTATATATATATATAACATTTTTATAGGAAAATAAACTTTCTTTTTTTTATAAGTCAAAATAAAAAATGTGTAAAATACATGTGTTAAATAACATGCTACATTAATAATTACATGATTATATCATCCAAATTTTTAGTTATAAAGTCCCTCATGATATCCTCATATGATATATGCCTAATTTGTGATTTGGTGGAGTTCGAGGGTTGTGTTTCCAATAGAATTGACCATATAGAAACTTCCAAAGGCTTGAATTTATTTCAAATATGATTTCTCTCATACCATAATAGTTCAAGTTCACATTGGTATTAGTCTAAGTTAAACCCTATTAAAGAATATTTCTTTCTATTATTTGAAAAATTATCTTTATAATGGAGACCTCGACTTCCTGATGCCATTGTTTAGTTTTTCATCATATATTTTCAAATAATGGTACTTCATTTTATACCCACTAATTTAACAGATTTTTTATAATGGTAAATTTTGATCTTAACAAATCAATTTTTAATTTTATTTTGGTGTTATATGTGATGAAAAATATTGGACATGTTAAGTAAAGTATCAAGTTTACAATCTCAGTTTGTTACATGCTCCCACCATAAATAAATTACATCTATGCAATATTAATAACCACTTACTGATAACAATACTTATGGGTATCTATAGATAATAATGATTAAATATATAGAATATAATAGATAAAAACCATTATATCATATGGAATACTAGGTAATATATCATTTCCCTCATAATAGGTATATATTAAGATCCTCATCAATTTAATCTAAATATCACACTATATCTAAGTCTTATGAGTTTCTAGAGACATACCTTCCACAACATCATTTTCAAGATCATGTTTCCAACTAAATTTTAAAATTAAAATGATTATGATAATTTATAATCGAATCAATTTAATTGATCATATAAATTTGAAAGATCAATTTTAATTTTTATAATCCAATAAAAACTTATTTTTATCATTTGATACTATGTTACACATGGTTTAGCCAATAACTCTTTTGGTTTATAAAAGGTAACATTATATCATGTTCTTTCATATTTGTAAATATACAACCATAAAGTAATCATGAATTAAATTCTTTATAATGGTTTGTAAATATAATGACATTAACCAAATCATGTCCTTTGGGAGAAACAAACCCAGTGTGCAGTTAACCATATTTTCCATGAACTGGGTGATGATTGGGTTAATACCAATCACTCCCTTTTTGGGTTATTAACCCAATGAACATATATTCTGGATCCTTTATCCAGTTAAATTATCCCAAATTTTTTTATTTTCAGGAATACGACAAAATCTCTACTTTATAAAAACTTGAAGATGTTATCATATACTTATCCCTATGGTTTTCATTAAATTTATTTAATCCTAATAATAAATAACTAAAATAATCCCAAAAAATACTAAACATACCATCGATACAAACTAAGGTTCCCCGAACCCAAACATCCATATATAGTTATAGAAACCACTTCATTTATAAATTAACTTTGATACCATGTGAGATGATCGACGCTATACTTTCCCAAAATTTACATTTGAATTACATCTCAAAATATTCTCATGTAAATTAGATAAGAGCGTGGTATAGGGAATTTGAGGACTGGTTTCCTAACTGATATATTTCTGAAAATTATGAACACTTATACATAATAAAATAAAACTGGACACCCTCCTTGGGATCCCATAGATTGTAACGATCGTCATAACCTGGGGAAATGGAATCATAAGAAATGGGATATATTAGATAAAAATTAAGTGTAAACACATGAGATAATAATTAAATATCACAATTGATAATAATATGATAAAATTGGTATAATTAGGATACATAAGAATGTTACACCCAACAAACGAATAGATCATAAGTCATGGAATATGGAAACAGTTAGGAGTTAAAAGACTATTGAAACATTATCCAATAATCGTGATACATGAGAGCATAGCATCTAGATACCTTAAAACTGTGGCAGAAACATTGGTATAAGTAAAATTTCTTTCATAAAAGACACAATTAAAGTATAAGATAATAATATAGAACATCTTTTGAATATGGAACATACATTAGTATTGGGAACATTACTTTCATGATCCACACTATTAGTGTATCTGCTTATAAGAAACAAAAACATACTCACAAATTATTTTCCCATGAGATATAAAATATTAACCAATATATTGGAAGGATATATAGGATCCTACCCATCATCCATACATACGTATGTGTTCGATAACAAATCAATCATTCATCATATCATAAATAACTCATGGAAATATAATTGGTTTCGTTGAACACATCCAAAAGACTCTTGGAAATAAAATAGGTTTCATATCCATTTTAAATAGATTCAAATAAAAAATAATTCATAATTCCATCAATAATCATAATATAATAATCCTATGGAAAATAAGTGGGTATCTAAAGAGATTTAGTAACATTGTTTGGTAAATTTCCTTCAATCCAGATAATAAATAAAATGATATTTATACTACAAATATAAATGTTATATTGATAAGTCAATAATTTCCCCAATCGATCTATGTATGTCATCTATGTGAACACTATTAAATAAAATGATATAAATATAGAGTGTTCAAAAATAAAATAAATTTGAATAAAAGTTATGCCTACTCATAGTGGAAGGTTAGAAAAGACAAAGGTAGTTATGGATCATATCTTTAATAGGAATGAATAGTACTTAATCCATTCCTAAAAAGAAGGTGGATAATATCAATTTATCAATATACATGATCAATAATAAGACACCAAAAAGCCTGTACCCTAGTGGTACATGCTCCTTTTTGGCATCCAAAAGACCCAGGATCAAATTCGGGCAGGGACCAAATTTTTCGGGGGTACTGTAGCAGCACAATTGCAGGGCACTGTAGCAGTACTGTAGTGGCGGCAGAACTGTAGCGGTGGCGACACTGTAGTGGCGGAGGCACTGTAGCAGGATAGTAGCGGCGACAGTACTGTAGCAGGTATTGTAGCAGCCTGGGTACTGGAGCAGTACTATTCACCGAGTGGCTCTTTGGGCAAAAAAAATGGGCTTTCAAGCATAGTATTCAATACACTTGGCCTTGGGCCTTTGGGCTATGTAATGGGTCTCCCTCTACCCAGTCTAAAGAGGTCTTTTCTTTAAATAATAAAATGAGGCTTCGACCCCAAACATTTAAAAAAATCATAAGATATATTAAAGGGATATGACTTAAATGAAAATAATTTTTAAATGTTTTTGAAAAATCACATTGGAAATTAAAAATACCCCTGATCATTTGAAATAATCTTTAAATAAATAATTTATAAAATCAAAGGAAAGATAATTTCTTTTAGAAAAAATGAAAAAGTGGGTAAAATGTATCATATGAAATAAAAAAGGCTTTAGAAATATTCTTTTACACTGAAAAAACCCTAAAATGATATATTTAAATCTCTTTGGAATTATAATAAACAAAGAAGTTATTGGTCATTTAAAAAGTAAATTTTAAAAAGGTGAAGTGAAATATTTGGAAAAAATCTACTTTTTTGAAAAAAAAAATACTTCTATATACTTCCATTTAAAATTCATAATGGTGATTCAAAAACAATTGTTGTTGAAGATGAAAAAAGTGATTTCAAAAGATATAACACCATTTTAAATATTTTAAAATACCTTTTTTGAAAGATCACATCATAAAAAGATAAAAAAATATTCCTTTTTAAAAGATTAAAAGAGAAATGTAGAGGTCACATGAGATAAGACAAAATTGATTTTCCAATTATGAAGGATTACATTTAAGGTAATAGAAAACATGTATATGGATGAGAAAATATTGTTAAAGAGTATAATAATCATTCTTAAAAATTATATAATTATTTAGAATGGAATTCCCAAAATAAAAAAAATATATATATATATATTTAATATTAATTATCACTACATGTTAATAGAAAATAAAATTTAATAAGATCTTATGGTGTAATAAAAAAATCTTAGAAAAAATAATTTCAACAAGAATAATTATAACTCAACAAATGGAGTTGACTTAATAAAAACCCTTATAATATTTATAGATTCTGAATCAAAATACATTTAATGATGTAAAATGATATGGATCTAAAACAAACATTAATTAAATGAATATAGTAAAATAATTTTATTATTTTGTAGATACACCATTCCAAATTAAACATCATGCATCTTAAGGAATATGAATTAGGGGTGAAAATTTGAGATAAGAAACCCTTACCTTGTTTCCTACTGTAGTTAAATTCACTATAAGATCCTATATAAAAAACATAAATATATTAATAACATATTTTATAACCCTTTTCATATAAATAAATGTATAAAAATCATTTGTAATTATTCTCTACATGTATATTTGTTTGTAATTAATTATTTATAATATTGTGTATGAGTAATCTTGATAATTTTGAAGTAGTTTTATAATCGTAGTGTTTCTATTTATTATTTTAGAAAATATCAACATTATAAAATTATTAAATTTACTATAATTCATTTTTTTAAAATTATTTATAATATTATAATTTCATTCTATGCGAGTTTTTGTTATTATCCGTAAAGAAGAAATCAACAATAAGAATGTTTTGGTAATTTTTAACAATGGAATATTGATATCTTAATTAATGATTTTAATATTAATTTTTTGATTCCAAAACAAAAATAAAATACCTATTTACTTATTTAAATCATACAATATTAGTAATTAATTTATCTTAGTCATCTATGATAATATTTTATAGCATTGATCAAGTTGGTGGTTAGACCGAACCAAACATGAACACATCCAAATTAATGGTTGAAAATTATTTTAAAGTGGTCTCATTTAGAAAAATATTATTATTATATATGAACAATGAAATTATTTAGATAATTTTAGGTATGATAATCTTATTTTTAAATATTTAAAATAATAATAAAGAAACTCATTGAAAAATATGATATATTACTTCACGGTGGTCGTAGTCTGCAAAACTCATGGTTAACATTTTCATTTCTTGAATAATGAGAATAAAAGATGGTTAATTATAATTTTTCTCAAAAAAATAATAATTAATTTTAAATATTTTAAATTTATACTGAAATTTCACCCCCATTAATTGGAAATTGAGGTGGTGGTTAAAAAAGAAATACTTTTTCCTTTGTGGAGGAGATCATCTACACAACACATGATTGATAATTTCATTTTTATTAATTTAAAAAAGGAATTTGGGGAATAATTATTCCCTTTTCATAATATTATTCAGTACATAAAAAATATATATTTCATTAGATATGAATTAGAAAGCTATATTTTCAAATGTAAGAAAAAAAAAGTACTCAGATTGTGGACTTGGGTTATCCCTTAGAAGACTCCTAGGAAATTGAGGGATTAAGATAATAAATTGTGAATATAGACTCAAGAAAAAGGAATATGAATATAGGTGATTAAAAAGGGGATGATTTTATAGAGGAATCATAATTTTCAATTTGTATCTCCTTGGGTGGTGGGAGGCCCCTTTTAAAGTGAAGAAATGTCATTTTTTTATATTTTAGGTGAATATAATCGGAGAACAAATTTCACATGTAATGTAAAAACACACCAAGACATTAAAATATTTTTATTTTAGAATAAATCTTATATTTTTTCTACATTTATTTATTTACAACACTATGTTAATATTACGTAATACACAACACTGAGTTAGGTTGCGTAGCACGCAAGACCAAGTTTTGCCTTCCTTTAATAGAAAACCTATATTAAACCTAAATTTTGGAAATTTTATAAATTTTATATTTTAAAATATACTTAATTTTTGAACATATAATATAAAAATTATCTTAGTTTTAATTTTTGGTATTTCTCTGAGAAGTTTCATTTTACAATGAATAGTGAAAAATACAACATTTTAGTTGAAAGCTGTCTTTTTGTTTAAATAATTATTAATGTTAAATTATATTTTATGTTTTTTTAAGTCAAATTTTATGAATCATAAATATATTAATCCAATTTAAATAATTGGAATAATTTTTATATTGAATTTAGATATAAAATCTTAATGAACTTTTGAACATTTTCACTTTAAAACCCCGCTTTCTCACCACGTCTGCGAGATTAGCATTAAATTTAATTTTTACACTTATGTGAATTAAATTTTGAAAATGGAAATAAATTTTTTTAATAAGTATAATATTTACATTCTAATAATATAAACATAGTTTTTTACCAAAAGGACCAGTGAATGTGATTAAAATTAATTACAACGATTAATGTAAAATCAATCTTAATAAGGGTATAAACCTTAATCTTAAGGGAAAAAATGACCAAGAATCTTGTTTAAAGATAACTTTATTCCTGTATTTTGACCATATATTATATTTTTTATATTTTTATGTTTTATTGGGAAAAATATTCCTGAAAGTATACCATATAATAAGCTAATTAATGAAAAAGAAAAAAAAATTATCTTCCTTGCTTTTAATTCCTATAAATATTTGGAGCATAGAAGAAACTACATAGTTTCGGTTATAAACATTATTTTTAAATTTAAATCAGTTTTTATTATCATGATAATTTAACTTTAATTTTTTCAGATCATATAATTACATAAATGCTTAAGAAATGCCAATAAGGTGAATATTTGGTTAACAATTTAATAAAATAAATATTGTTAAAAATATTAAAAGCAATATAAATTTGATGAATTGTTGGGTCACATTATTTTTTATATGAATATATAATTTTACATAGATATTAACTTAAAATATTTTATTTCATATTTTTTTGATATTTTAAAATTAATATTAAATAAATAATGTAAAAAAATGACATTAATGTTATTTTACAATAAATGAAATTTTATTACGTGATATAAAATTAATAAAAATTCTATATTATTCAAAGTAATTAATTATATTTAATAAATACTAAATATGATAAATTAATTTAACAATTTATCTTTTATAATTAGCATATTTACCCATCTATTGTAAAAACATTGTTAGCAGGGTTGGGGTTAATGTAGTGTTTTGCGCGTCACATGCACTTGTTTTAAAATTAATTTCCCAAACACATGGGTTTTTTATTTTTTAAATTAAATAAAATATTTAGAATTAATTGGATATATATTTTATAGTAAATATCACTTAAATTCAGTCTTAATAATAAAATTTCTTAAGTTATAAATTGCCTTAATAAAAACCAAAATGGTAAAAGGGGGGAAACAATGAAGTTAAGTAATAAGATTATAAAAATGGGCTTATTTTCTTATTTTGGAAGTTTTTATCAAACATAATTCCCCTTTAATCCATTTTTTTCATTTTGAAGGCACATGAAGTAAGGGAGACCTCACAATAGTGTTTATATTTTTATATTTATAATAATTCTACTTCCCCTCAATTATAAAAAGTCACTCACCCATCCTAATTATTCACACCTCTAAAGCCTTTTTTATCATCCAAAATCAACCAAAATAATATCCCAACATATATCTTATCATCTAAGTATCCTAACTTTGTACATGAAAAAAAGTAATGAATAATTTTGTTATAAACCAAAATGAGTTACCCAAATAAAAGCCAAGATTCTTCAATGATCACTTTTGGTTCATTTAATTATCCACCCCTTGAATTATTTTTATATCATGCTTATATAATAAACTAAGTATTTATAATATAGTAAGAAGTTTTTATGCTATTATTTCAACCTACACATTCAAACACATCCATCAAAATGGGATACGCGAGCATCATCCATGTGTACGGTAAACTACCACCACACGAATCGATGTCATTCATTCTTCCATTTACCACATTTCATGGTGTAAAATAATGATGTATTTATAGTTTATATATTTAATATATTATATTTATAATTTATTTATTCTTCTTTAATTCCTATATAACTCACACCTTCAGGATTTCAATTTTTGGGAATATAATAACATCATTTTTGGACATGTGGACTACCGATAATGAGATTCGTTCAAACTATACATGGAATATATAACGGATGATTTTAATTAAAATATGAGATATATATGACAAATTATTTACAATAGAATTATAATATAAATATATACTATTTAATTTTCATTCTTTTAATACATTAAAGAAATGGAAGTAGCGTTTATGCATATGTATGACCTACCATCTCCATAAACAAGGCATTTCATTAATATCTCCAAATTTTATGTATTTATATAAATTCATATTTAATGAATATATTTTATAATTAAAAAATTATTTTCATTATGTATATGATTATATCATGATCTAATTAATATTAACAAAATGTAACAAGTCGAAATATATTTGAAAAACTAGGAAAATAATACCCAAAATTGTGTAAATAATGAAAGTTTTACTAATGGGTAATAATATATTATAAAAAGATAATATATGAAATTACAAATATTATTATGGTTATGGTATAAGTTAATAACATGATTAAAATCATTTTACATGAGTTTAAAGTGTGTTCACCCAAAAGGAAATAAATGGTATGGGATTTTCATCTCACTTTTACATCTCTCAGATAAATTCATATTCAACACTAACTTCTTTTGTGTGGTGAATCTAATTCCCATTTAGATATATAATATCATGAATTATTTTACCTTCAGAGTATTTTTAGTTTACATTTGAATTATTTCTTCTAAGGATATTTTAATTAAAATTATCCAAATAGTAGATAAATTTCATAACCTGATTTCATTTCATTGGGTAATATTACTTCCTTGTTATCGTTAATATTAAAACATTATGTGTGTAATAAAATATTACTATATATTGTTTTATTTCCAGTTTATTTATGTGGATTTACAATTGATACTCATAATCTATTCATTATATATTCATTACTTCAACAATAGGGTATTTTAATGATTTATTTCATAATATAATTCTAATCAATATTTTTCATTCTTGAAATTCAATAAAAGGAATTTATATGATAATTTTTAAATAAACCTTATAATTTTATTTTCATATGGATATTAATTACATTTTCATGTATTATAACCATTTTACCACTCTTTTATACTCAAAATTTTTTAGAAAATGTTTTAAAAAAAACACGACTTCATTTCTATCTTTAGTGAGAGAACCTATTTTCTTCTAAACACCCTATTTTATAAAAAGGATTAAAAAATGTTTTAAAAATTAAAAATTTATTTATTAAAGTCATTTTACCATTATTATTTTTGAAATATTTTCAATGGAATCATCTTGTCACTTTTCAAGTATGTCACGTTTTCAAACCTTTTTACCTTAAAGAAGAAATGTTATTTTTACCTTGTTTGACATGTATATAATTACCCACCATAATTTATTCAAAACTTCCTTTTCAACTTTAAAAGGTTAATTTTTAATAAAATTTCATAAACAAGTTATTTTCAATGAAAAGGATTTTAAAAAGTATTTTTAGAATGAAAATGACACATTCCTTAATTATTTTTTAAAAATATCTTTTTATAAAACTTCCCATCAAAAAAATTATTTTTATTCAACTTAGGATATGTTTTATTGATGGGATCCTTATTCTTCCTCTGGATGGTTTATGATTTATTTATCCAAGGATAGTATTTAAATTCATTATCTTTATTCCTTTTAGTCTCATTGAAATATTCAGTTTTCTACGATCATTAGACATTAAATTTCCCATAAATATCCATATTATTTATCGTAGATATGTATATTGCCTAAACCATATACAATTTTTACATATGGTGTTTACTTAGACAATTATTTTATTTTCTGGGGAAATATTGAAAAAAAAAATTATTCTTTATTCAATACGGATATTTGATAAGGAATATTTTTTTAATTAAATCAATTACACAATCTGAGAAATTCATTGGACCAACCATGATGGGTGGGCCCCAAATATTATATAGCCTCCCAATGCATCATAAGGTTTTCTTGAGAAAAATCAGTTAGCCAAATTAAATGGGATTATACCTGTAGTTTTAAACCATATTATGGAAGGTATTGGCGGGATAGGTTTTTAGGTTCCTCAGATAAGACGTCCAATAATTCATAATTTACATCATAGATATTTTAGTAATTATTTTTATTATCCATGATATTTTAATATGATAAAATCTGTGGATTCATTTCATTCTCATCTAGTTGATTAAATAGAATGTGTATCAGTTATTTATCCTACCATATTGATTTCTCCTTGTCTAATTATTTATGTGAAATGTGTTATCAGTTATTTTCCTAGCCATGTTGATTTATTCTTATTGATTCATTATTGATTCTGATTTACTTAACGTTAATAATAATTTGAGCTCAACCATATTAGGTTTCTTTTCCCGAGGTTATAAAGATGAATCCTTTGAATGAGTTTCAAAGATGATGAGATTTTACTTATGTTATAATTTATTTTATTTTCCCAATGTATTAAGGGTGTCATGTACATAATATAGTTTTCAAAAACTACTAAAACTATTCATTCATTTGGTATTTGATTCCTCTTGATCATGTCAATGTAATAAAGTAATGCACCAGCTACAAGATTCTGGGGTCGGGGTGTTATTGTTGGTATCCAAGGAAGTTTAATAGAAACAATTGATAGTAGCTTCAGGAAACATAGATTAAGGGAAATAACACTATGATTTAAATTGAGGATAATTATAGAAGGAAATACTATAATTTAAATAGGTTAGAGATTATGTGGGTCTTCTAAGAAATACATCTATGCTTGGATTCTACAAGTGGATTTGGTTCTGTCACACGTGTACCTAATGGTAAGAACTCTGAAAAGGTGTGTTAAGATTTTCTCAAGCACAACTTAGTATATGACAACATGACTTACTATGCATTTGGTTTGACACTCCTAGGGTATACAGTTATGATAATTCACATTTCCTTTACAAATCATTACAGTGTATTTGAAAGTAAATATATCCCCAATGAAACCCTTTTTATGATTGTAATATCAACTATGGATAATATATTCAACATTTGTTAAGTGTTACACTATATTTAGAATTTTAAAAAGTTCATTATTTTATGAGCTAATCTATTATGTTCCATTGTATTGAAATTTCACCAAGAAGGAAAAGTGTACCAATACATGTGGACAATAAAGAGGTTTCCCTATTGAGAAAGTCAATATAGATGCCATTGTAACTAAGAAAGTCATGGATATATTAGGGTATCTTATTCAGGTTATGTAACATAACCTTTACTAAATAAAGGAACCAATTCCACAAAAAAATTCTTTGATGCAGGATTGCTTTATGAGAAAGAGGCACCCATCATTTTGTGGGACTACTTGAAAATGATGGCTAACCAATGGATTTATTCTTTGGAGATCATATTCATGGAATTAGGATGTGGTGAAAAGGAAAAGGATCCACTTGAAATATATTATCTCAATGGTGATACATATCAATGGTGGTCATTTATCTAGAATATTTGGGAGGAAAATGAAATAGAACTCATGTAATTGAGAACTTTTACAGAAGAATTCTTTAATAAGTACTTCCCTATTGATCAACAAACTGAGATGAATGGATATTTCCTTACTTTAATGAAAAATGAGAAATAATGTCTTATAGATTATAAATCAAACTTTACTATGTTATCAAGGTATACTATATATTTCATATGCAACATCAAACGGAAGATTGGTCATTTTATTGATTGAATTAAGTTAAAACATAAAAGGGAATTGGTGTCTCTAAAATTTTCTTTATATAATGAAATAGTTTTATGTACTATCAAGATAGATAAATAATTATCCATGTCATATGGATTCAAAGGGAAGAAAGATAATAAGATGATGGAAGGGAAAATAATGGATAAAGGGAATAAGAGAAATAAGGCTATTTTACATGTGATAACTATTGAAAGAAAAAAATGGGAAATGATTGAAAAGGCATAATATTGTTATAAGTGCATAGAAAATGGTCACTAGGAAAAATAATATAAAGGTTAGAAGGAAAATGTTTATATTCAATGTTTCAAATAAAAATAGATGGGGAACTATGAAAACAAAATCTTAAAGCATCAAGGGAGTATAACTTTGAAGAAGATAAAGTATCAAGGTCATGTATATGTTATTGAGTCAATCGAAGTGGAATGATTAATGCGATTCTATATTTGGATCTATAAAATATATGGATCAAGCATTTTACTATTTATGTTACTATAATATGATATATGAAACATATAATGACTTCACTGTAATGATTTTTCATTAAATTGTTGTGATAATTTATTGAATAGTACCCAGAAAATTAATTCCTTATAAATTTAGCCTTTTTGAAAAACACATGGTTGAGGGAAAGATAAGTCTTAATATATTCTCAATAATGATATATTTATGTTGGATAAAGTGATGATTGATGTGGATAAATTAAATAGGATGATACTAACTACCATGGAAATTATTCTAAGGTTTTGGATCATAATATTTGGAAGGGTTATACGGATAACCATTTTTGAAATTGTTTAATCTTAACCTTGAATGTTGTTTTAGAATTTGATGTGTTACTTTACCATATTATGAAACATTTCATAAGACATGAATTAAATATTGTTCAAGAAAAAAACGATAATATTGTGATTTAGATATGTGTCAAGTAAGTGCATGTGATTATATTCTTATAGAATGGAATAATTCATCATCTTTTGGAAAAAAATTGTTTAAACAAAAATGTTGTCCTGTCATCATCATTTTTATGATATAAATGGCCTTTATTCACACCTCTGGTTTATGGTTTTTCGGTCAACACCATTGTCATAAACATGTTTTCTGTCACTCTCTATCAGAACTTGATAGTTTGATTTCTCTTTCATATCCATGTTTTCACTAATGTTATTCTATTTGGAAGCATAGTTTTGTGGTGAACTTTTCTTTTCCATATCCCTATTATTAAGAATATGTGTTATCAAATATATTTATGATGTGGGTTTCTCAAATAATAGTATTTATAAATATCAAATCCTATATTAACAAGATCAAGTTTAAATTGTGAGGATGTAATTTAATTAAGGTGGGTAGAATGTTATGCCCAAATACATTATAATATTTTAATTTTAGAATATTTTATTTCTATATTTCTTTATACAAAACACTATGTTATGATTACACTACACTCAACTCTATGTTTTCTTGCGTTACACGCAAGAATGAGTTTTAATGCCTTTTCATAGAGTACCTATTTTAAATCTAAATTTTGGGACTTTTATAAATTTTATTTGTGAAAATGAACTTATTTTTTTCATGTGGAATGTCAAAATTATCTTAGGTTATTTTTTGGTATTTTTATGAGAAGTTTCTTTTTCTAATTTATAGTGAAAAATACTACATTTTAGTTGAAAAATTCCATTCCATTTAAATAACTATTAATGAGAAATTATATTTAAATTTTTTTTAAAAATAAAAATACATCAATTAAAAATCTATTAATCCAATTTTGGTCATTATAATAATTTTTATATATAATTTAGATATAAAATCTTGATGAATTTTTTTTCATTTTCACTTCAAAAAAACCACTTTCTTGACACTCATGGGATTAGCATTAAATTTAATTTTCCCACTTATTTGAATTGAATTTCGAAAAAATGGTTATAAACAGTTTTAATCATTAAAATATTTATATTATAATAATATTAAATTAATTTTTTACCGAAATTATTGGTGAAAGTGATTAAAATTAATTTCAACGATTAAGGAAAAATTAAGCTTAATAATGGACTGAACTTTAAATATAAAGGGAAAATGATATAGAAACTTGTATAAAATCAATTATCTATCCATATTTCAATGATATTCTCTCTTGGTTATAATAAATGAGTTATTGGGACACATTTTCATGAAAATGACCCAGATAATAAGGTAAATAAAGAAAAATACAAAAAATGTACCTTCCTTTCTTTTAATTCCTATAAAGATTGGGATTACGGAATAAGCTGCATAGTTTTGGTTAAAAAATTATTTTAAATGGGTAATGAGTTTTTATTATGAATGTAATTGAAATTTAGTTTTCATAGATGATATAATTACATTAAATTCTTAAGAAACACTAGTGTATTGAATATTTAGTTAATAATTAAATAAATTAGATGATACTAAAAACATTAAAAGTAAAGTAAATTTAATGAAATATTGTGTTAAATTATTTTTATAGATGAATATATCGTGATAAATATCTATTAATTTAATATATTTGAATTCCTATATTTTTTATATTTTTAAATTAAAATTAATTAATTAATGTAAAAATGACGTTAATGTTATTTTAAAATAAATGATATTTTTATTAAATGATTTAAAATTTATAAAAAACCTATATTATGAAAAGTGATTTTTAAGAGTGAATAAATATTAAATATGGTCCAATAATAGACCAATTAATCTTTCATAATTATCAAATTTATCCATATATATTAAAAACATTATTAGCATGGTTTGGGTTAAAGTAGTGTTTTGTGTGATACATGCCCTTGTTTTAAAGCTAATTTTCAACACACCTGAGATTTTAATTTTATAAAATTAGATATAATATTTATAATTAAATGGGTATTTGTTTTATAAAATATCTCAATTTAATTTAGTTCAATGGTTAAATTACTTATGTTACAAAACTAGAAATTTTAATAAAAACTAAAATGGTAAAAGTAGGGAAACTTAGAAGTTAAGGAAAACAATTATAAAAATGAACATATTTTTTTTGGGAGGTTTTTACTGACTATAATTCCCCTTTAATACAATATTTTTTCATTTTTGAGGCACATTAGGGAATGGATACCTATCAATAGTGTTTACCTTTTTATATTTACATGAATTTTGCTTCCCCTCCACTATAAAAGGACACTCAACCCTCCCACTTATTAACACCTCTAAATACATATGTATTATCCAAAATCTCCCCAAATAAGATACCAAAATATATCACCTAATCATAGAATCCAAAATTATGAAAAAAAGGAAGCCAAGAAAGTATTTTGGTACAGACCTAATGGAGTTACCCATACAAGATGTAACATTATTCAATAATCAATTGTGTTTCATTTACATATCCACCCGTTAAATTATTTTTATATCATACATATACAATAACTTCAGTATCTAAAATATAATGATATGTTTTTATGATAATATTTTATCCAAAACATTCACACACATCCATCAAAATGGCATACCAATAATCATTTGTGTTTACAGCAGACTACCACATCACGAAATGATGTCATCCGTTCATCCATTTACCACCATTAAAGGTTGTAATTAATGATATAGTTTTATTTTTTATATTAAATTTATGATATTTATAATATATATGCTCTTATTTAATTTTTATATAACTCATACCTTTATGCATTAAATTTTTTTGGAATACAATAACATTATTTGTGGACGTGCGGACTACCACATACTCAATGCAATGTTATTCGTTCACACTATAAATGAAATGTATAAAATAACATTTTTATTAAAATATTATTGATATATTTATGATAAAATTATTAAACTATAATTATAATATACATATATACTATTTAATTTTCATTCTTTTTGTTACATAAAGAAATAGAAGTAGCGTTTTTTCGTACAAACGTCATATCGTCTCCATGAACGGTGCATTTAATTTATATCTACAAATTTTATAGATTTATGTAAATAAATATGTAATAAATATATATGATATTTAAATTATTATTTAAATTATATATATAATGAAATCATGATCTAATTAATTATAATAATAATTGAAAAATAAAAATATATTTGAAAAACTGGACAATTAACACCCAAAATAGTTAATATAATGAAAGATTGTTAACAAAAGGGTAATATGATATTATAAGAAGATAATATATTATGTTATAAAAATTAGTATGGTTCTATTATAAGTTAATAACATAATTAAAATAATTATATATGAGGTTAAGGGATGTTCACCCAAAAGGGAACACAAGGTAAGGGATTTTCATCTCAGTTTTACATCTATGAGATAAATGTAATATTCACCAATTAATTGTATTTTTTTGGTGTATATACTACCCATTTTGATATTTTATATCATGAATTATTTAACCTTAATTTTATTTTGAATTTCTTTTTGAATTATTTCTTCTATTTGGATTTAAATAAAAAGCTACCAGGTGGTAGAGAAATTTCATAACTCAATGACTTTTCATTGGGTTATATTAATTGTTGTCATGAATATAATTAGATTATGTGTGTAATCACATTTTACTATATATTTTTATATTTACACTTTTTTTATTTGTATTTATAGTTGATAAAAATAATATATTCTTTGATTTATTTTCACTTCAACATTATGGTATTTTCACAGTTTATTTAAATAATCATTCTAATCGAGATTGATCATTATTGAAATTTCATTAAATGAATTTTTAATATAGTTGTTTAATAAACCCTTTTAATTTATTCTCCTATAGTTATTACTGAAAATTTTCAAGTATTAGTACCATTTTTTTAACTCTTTGGTACTCAAAATGTTTTAGAACATGTTTTTCAGAAAACCCAACATCATTTCTCTCTTTAGTCGGAGAACCTGTTTTCTTATAAATACACTATATTATAAAAAGGATTTAAAAAAAATTATAATTTCAAACATTATTTATTAAAGAAATTTTTACAGTTTTTGTGTTTTAAAAAAATAAATTGAATATTATTGTCTCTTTATGAACATGAATCTTTTCTAACCTTTTTGCATAAAGAATGAACATCCTTTTTAAATTATATGATATGTACCAAATTACATGTCTTAATTTATTAGAAGCTTCATTTTCAATTTTAAAATTTTAATTGTTAACGAAAATTATTTTAAAAGTGATTTTCGAATAATTGTATTTTTACAAATGATTTTTAAATTGAAAATGATATTTTCCTCCAGAATATTTTTAAGAGATCTTTTTATAGTATTTACATGCATCAACGACAAAAACCCTTTATTTTTACTCCACTTTAGATATGTTTTGTTGATACAATTCTTATTTTTCTTCTGTATAGTTTATGATTTCATTGACCAAGGATAATATTGACATTCACTACCTTAATTCTTTCTAGTCCCCTTAAAAATTTCAATTTACTATGATCATTAAACATTAAATTTCCCCTAAATATTCATATTATTTATCATGGATATTTTTATTGGAAAAACCATATTATTTTTTTACTTATTGTGTTTACTATGACAGTTTTTGAATTTTTTAGAGAAATATATATAACTTCGTATTCTTTATTAGTTATGGATATTTGATATGGAACATTTTTTAATAATTAATTTGATTAATTGATATGAGTAATTACTTGTACAGGTAGTGATTGGTGGGGACTAGAATTTATATAGCCCCTCGATGCATCAAGAGGTTCTCAATAGAAAAATTATATGGCCAAATTAAATAGGTTTCTACCTGTATTTTTGAATCGTCTTGTGAATTTTCTTCATGTTAGAGGTTTTCATATGCCTCGAACATGATATCCAACAATTAAGAATTTCTTTTATATATATTTCAGTAATTATTGTTATTATCCAAGGGATTTTCATATTATAAAATCTATGGATTCATAACATTCTCAGTTTATTAATTAAATTTCATTTGTTTTGGTTATTTACCTTAAAATATTGTTTATTATTTATCCAGTTAATTAAATGGAATGGTTATCAGTTATTTAACTTACCACATTTATTTACTCTTATTGATTCATTATCGCTTACTCTTTACTTACCCTTACTGAGCATTTGAGCTCACCCTTATTACATTTCAATTCCCTTGGTTATAAAGTGGAAAACTTTTAATGAGTTTCAAGGAAACTGATATTTTACTCATATTATGATTTATTTTGTTTTTCGAAATTTTTATGGGTATCATGCATGTAATATGGTTTTCCAAAACTGTTAAACTGTTCACTCCTTCAGGATTTGATTCCTTGTAATCATGCCAATGTAATAAATTAATGCTCCAATTGTGAGATTTTGGGGTTGTGGCATTACAAAAGGAGACACTAAAATGGATATTAATTGAGTAAAGGATTATATATAGTCCATAATACCAAAAATATTAATTATAAAACACTATTTATATCTTCACTCTTATAATTTTCACATTTCCCATTTTCAAATTTATTGTGGTTACTAATTTTTAACAAACGAATTTATATTTTATAAAAAAATAAAGAAACACATTTTAACAAATTTGGTTGTGATGAAGAAAAATTTAATATAAATATAATATAATTCAATTTATAGATAATATAAAATTTACTTTTAAATTAAATCATTTCATCTATAGAAAAATTGTTTGTTGTAGAAAAATGATGTTATAGCCATTATGTGTTCTTAATATTATTTACCATTGGTTACTAATTAAATGTGTGATAATATAATTTTATATGTTTTTAAAAATCATATGTTGGTGATTATTTAAAAAAATTTAGTTTAATTTACTATATATAAATTACACAATATAAATAGAAAATCATTGAAAATGATTGTTTTACCATTGTCTCTGTAATTAAATTTAATAATATTAATATTATTTTTAATAAAAAATAAATAAGTTTTTTTTATTTCATAATTTTCGCGGACTTATTCCGAATATAACATCTATTTTATTAGATAAAATTTATAAATGTTAAAAAAATAACTTTAGCGCATGTAACATGTAAAAACTTATTTTTAGAAAAAGTGTATTTTTAAGCTTAAAATATATATGTAGGATTAAATTTTCAATATATTTGATTATCATGATATAAATTGGTTTATTATAAAACAAATTAATTTCATATGGCTTTCAAATCAACCCAAACCTAAATTTCACCAAAATATCATTTAATTAAAAGAAACTTCTAACAAGAGTTTTTATTGGGAAGTATTAATTATGTTTCTAAAATTTTAATCTTAGGATTTATAAATTAAATTTTCTATTTTTAAAATCTATAGTTTTAATTCCAAAAAATAATTCCTTTACAATTAAAAGTTTTCATTCACTTCAATGTTTTTCATGTCATGTTATAAAATTTATAGTTTTGATAAAATCTAAATTTTTCACTATTAACATAATAATAAATTATTTTACAAAAAATACAAAAAATTAAACCCAAGGTTATATTGAAATTATTAATTTTAAAATAAATTTAACCTTATCAAATTGAAAATCTAAAACCTATAAATATATCATTTAGATATGAAATATAAAGAACAACTATTTTTATAGAAAAATAAACTTTCTTTCCATTTAAAGTAAAAAATATGATTTGTGTAAAACATTAGGGATTAATAACATATGAAATTAATAATTAGCTATATATATATTATAATTTCTAGTTACCTATCCCCTCAAGATATCTTCATATGATCTGTGAATAAGGTAAGCACTAGTGGAAGTCAAGGGTTGTGATTCCACTACTATAGATCTCATAGAACATTCCATGGGCTAGAAATTATATTATATATGATTTTGATCATACCATAATTACTGGAGTACATATTGGGATTGGTCTAACTAAAACCCTAGAAAAGATACTTTCTTTCCAAGGTTGAGAAATGATCTTCATAAGAGATAATCCCACTACTTGAGGTCATTTTTTTCTTTTTCATCATTAATTTCTTAATATGGTTACTTCCAATCATACCCATTAATTTAACATCTTTATTATAATAGTAAAATTTTATTTTAACATTTCATGTTTTCATTTTAGTTCTGTGTTTCATTTGATGTAATTAATTGAATTCATCAAGTTTTAAAGGAAATTATATAATTTAAAATCATGGGGTGTTACAACCCTCAAGTGGATAGGGGTTTTGGATATACAGTGATGCTTATAACAATTTATTGGGTTATATAATAACGAAAAATGGAAAATTGATAGCATATTCCTTATGAAAATTGTATATACTTGGATAAAACTACCAATGCAAGATATGGAAAATCATTTTTGATATTTTCAATGATTATTTGGAGGAACTATGTGTATGAAAGTATGTGTGACATATATAAAGATGACAAAATTTTAAATTTTATATTTACATAGAATGAGTTTAGAAATCATCAATGAATATGGTTGGAGTTAATAAAGGGATATGGTTTCTCAATACATTAACATCTTATAAATGAAATAAACAATGTTGATAATCTTATATAAAAGTATCCCTATACCATATCCTTGATGAGCAATCAATATCCATTGATATAAAAATGATTGATCTGAAAAATCAAAAAGGTTGGAAAGATATCAAACATTTACTAAATAACTTAATATCCATATATCCAAGTGAAAATCACAGAGGAACAATGGGAAAATTTGGAATATAAAAAGAATGATATAGTAATAAAGGGAATCTTCATTAATTCAATATCAAAAAAGATACAGTCATTCTATTTAGAACTAGAATCAATGCACAACCAGCACCATATTTAAATAATGAGAAATTAGTTAATGAACATAGCTCATCTTTATCCATCTACCGTAGAAGTACCAAGACATACGGAGATATTTGAAAGGACCTTTTTGTGTGAGAACATTAATAAATAGAATGTTAAGTACACATCAAAGTTCTTGGTATGCCAGTAAGTTAAGGAAAAGAATCATACATCCAAGGTCATGATAAACCCATTACCTATACCAAATTGTAATTGGTATAATGTCAACATGGGTTTTTTCAGGTGCCTTCAAATGATATATATAGAATCAATTTCATATAGTTTTTGGTGGATGGAATCACCATGACTTCCCACTTCATCTCTATTTGGTAGGATTTATCTGAATTATCATTACAAAATATATTTCATGTAAGTTGTGAGGTTTCATGGGGTACTAATTTTGATCATAATTTATTAATACTTAAGGTTCAAATCTATGTTCATGAGGATAATTTAACTAGAAAATAACAATAAGTTCAACTTTAGTATGACTTTTCAAACTTGGATAGATGGAAAATATGAAAGGACCATTTGGAATCTTGAATTCTTGGTGAGTGGTTACTAAACATACATTAAAGGGGGTTGGGATTCATATATTCCACTGGTCAATTTATCAAACAAAAAAAAATTCTACTCAAGTATTCAGATGACCCCATATGAAGTGCTATACGGTAACAAATATAGAACGATGACATGCTTAGTAATATTGGTGAACAAATATTATTGTGACACAAACTTGTGCATGAGATAAAAAAGAAGGTTTAAGACTTTAATTAACACATTAATTCTACTAATAATTAAAAAACATATGTTTAAAACCATCGAATATACATGTATTTTGATGTTGGAGACAATGTTTTTTGATGCACACCTGTTGTAAGGTGTGAAAAAGCTACATTTTTTATTTTCATAGTGCAATGTAATGGCTAGCTAGGATCATCTCACTTAAGGAGGATCAAAATTATTCAATTTATAATTTAATTCACCCAAACCACTTTGGTTTTTTATTTTTTTGTTATTTTATTAAAACAATGAAAAAGATATACAAATGAGTATGAAAATATAACTAACATGCTATGAAAAAAATTAGTGTTAAAAAAGAGATAACTTGGACTTTAGGTTTTGTTTTGGGTTCCTTTATTATTCATGTTTGTTATTTAAATTATGTTTGATAATCCTATTATGAATTCCATGCATGAAATTAAATTCTTAAATTTATTGGTTTTGAAATCATGTATTCATAAAAAACTTAATTTTACCTCCTCCAATAATCATGGTTGGTGACACACCTCACTCAAGTGTGTGGAACTTTATAGTACCCTACTCCATCGTATACTATTTTATCCACTGAAAAAATCAAATCCATAGTGTGAAGTGATTTTTATTTAATATAAGGAGGGATAACGCACAAATAAAATCATATAAGTGGAGTAAATATTTGTTTCATTGTGGGAAATCAACAAACCAATACACATTACCCTCATCTACCCCAAACAGATCAAAAAATTTAAGAATTAAAAGTGTATAATTTTGGAAGCACCTATCCTCTCCTGAGGCCAAGAATTAGGTCAGTCTTCCATTATTGGAAATAAGAGGACATTGTGGAAGACTTAATAATGAGAGAGAGAAAATGAGAATGGGAGAGAGAAACTATAATGAAACATGTGGTTCAATTTTACTAATAAATAATGAATTAATTATATAATAAAGAAACTAAATAAAGCTACAACAGAAAATAAAATAAAAAAGGGCATCCTAATAACAACATAACAATCCATTATCAATCTTCTTATCATTATTTAGTGGTAGCAATCCAATATATTTATAGAGTGATGATTCACTTCCATCTTATTGGTATCTATGGTATCATCATTTTTGTTAGGTATATATTTTAATGTATCCCATTATAATATACTCATATGAATTTATATGTATGTAAGGTGTTTCTTTATTATTTTTAAAAAATCATCATAGTGTGTTTGGGTTAGTGAAATCCTAAGAATATTGGGTATTTGAAATGTGCAGAACCCATCACCCTTCAATGTCGGTAGTTCCACCACAAATATATATAATGATATCAGGTGTTTTCAATTTACAGAGAAGACTTTCACTGCCACATAAAGATGCATCTTATGATGTATATTTTCTATGTTTTCATGTCCACGAATAGGTTTTAGAGAAATATTGAATCTATGGTGTAGAATTATTCTTCAAAAAATATGAAATTCACTATAGATGGATTGAGATCATCTTCATGCGTTGTGTTTTTTCTCTTCACAATGGAAGTAATGGTTTCACTACTACCAAATTGGTTCATGATGGTAGCACTACCAAGCACTTTCTTGTAGAAAAATCTATATAATCGTTTCATCATCTACCACCTATATTCACTATGGTATCTCGCATATGTTGGGAATCTATTTTATTAAAAATAATATTTAAATATTGATGATTTTGATTCTCAAAAATAAAATGGTTTATTTTACAAATAATATTATTTTATGTGTATTTTAGTAAATTAATATTCATTGTAATCTTTATTCTGGAATTATATTCAATGTTTTAATTCACAAGGAATATTCATTAAAGTGCTCAAAATTCATTTTAGTGTATTCTAGAAACACTGATCATACCCTATGTTGATAAACGTAATGTAAGGAATAAACCCTATATTGGTAAACATAACATAAGGAATGAACCATATGTTTAGAATAGTGAATATGGATCATAAACCCTATATTTTTAGAAAATTATGGTTAAATAACCTTACATTTGGAGGGAACCTTATGTTTGTTTAGAGAAAAAATTATGGTTAAAGAACCCTATATAAATAAGGAACCCTACGTTTGAGAAAAAAATTTATGGTTCATAAACCTTACTTTTATGATCAACCTTACATTGTCAACCTTACATTCAAATAATGAACGCTATATAGTTGAACCCTACGTTTGGAATTTTGTTGTTTTATGAAGTAACCCTAAATTTGACTATTCTTCATTGGAGGTTTAAATTCATGATTTAATTTGAGATATCTACAATGGTCTTGACCAAATTAAAGATCTAATAAAATACTGTTAATGATTATTTCAAATCTCATTAAGATCCATTCAAAGAATAGTATTCATTGGAGAAAATAAATCTTATTATTAAGGGAAGTTATGAATCCCCTGGACTTTTTTGAATTTTAATATTCGTGATCTTTCAGTGATTTTCTTTGATTTGAAATACTAATGAAAGATATTTTCCCTATATATTCTTGTTTTGGATGATTTCAATGGGGCACACATCTATCGGTCAAGGATGCACAACTGATTCTTCGTATTCTCACATTCTAAAGGTGGTAGGCATCTGTTACTTATTTAGAGATGTGTTCTCCTTGATTGAAACGAGATGATGGGATGTCGGTTCCTCATTCCTTGGATTCCTCCTCGGATGTAGGTTCCTAGTCTGGGTCTCCGTTGAAGATTAAGATTTTGTTCGTGAAACTCTTCCTCAGTGACATATCTTCATGGAAGTTGGTTAATTACACTTCTTATATTAGTAAATTCTAAGGGGTCATGTCCGGAAAGTAAACTTAGATTGGGGAAGTAGTTACATTGGACATCATTGGCATGGTTCGATGTTGAAAGACTAATAAGTCTAGGTTTCTTCCTCTTATGAAAGGGCTCTTGAGGGCACGGAAGCCTGAGGCATCCCATGTCCATTACAGGATATCATATGTCACAAGAAAGTCCCGAAGGTTTTCCTCAGCTTCACATGTTTAACACCGAGTATGCCACGAGTTTAATGTCTAGCGAAGACAGATCAGACTGATTGTAACACTAAAAAGAGTGGATCAGATTGGTACATCTCCAAGAGGGAACACCTGATAATATTACTAGATGGGTTGATCAAAACACCCAATGAGGTCAGATCAGGGGATGATTGGGTCCTGATAAAAGGGGACACCATGGTTTACCATTGGATAGGATTGAACCTCAGGGAGGTCTCCTACGTATAATTTGTTGACATCACGGATCAAAACTCATGAAGTTGGAAGGGGTGACGAATTGGGGTGCACACAAAGGACAACGACTCGGAGACATGATAGGGGCTTACGCATGGATAACAGCCCATCACAATAGAGGCACTATTGTTTGGATGATTATGGATTTTATGGGGCTTTGGTTGCGCCCAAATTTACCCTACTGGTAAAAGCGGTCGATGTAGTACATGTAGGGGTCGAATCCACAGTGACCGAAGAAGTAACCTTGAGACGCAATGATTTGGTGAAGGATGGGCTATGAAGTAGTCGACTTTGGGTTTGATTTTGGATGGTTTTTAAAGAACACTAATAAACCTAAGTGAATTCAATTAAATGGAAATGGGTTGATCATAGAATTATGCTCGGGGTGGATTGAATGAATTTTACTTCATTAGACAATTTTGGTTTTATTAATTTTTGATGAATCCATTCTTCAAAAATAACATTACATTCATCATTTTCTGGTTTGGTGCTTACTAAACACAATTACTAATCCGGTATACACTTAGAGAACAAAATTCATGATCTCTTCGAGGTATATGGTCATTTAGTAATTGAATTTAGTTTTCTTAAACATAGTAAATATGAATAGTAGAAATAATTGAAGAATGGATGTCTTAAATTAATTATCCAATTAACAAAAATTCGTTCATAAAATAACATTCAATCCAAACCTTTCATCCTCCTAAGATTATCCCATTAAATGTTTATCCCTCCATTGATGGTATACTCTCAATGGTGGGCGGAATATGGCTAACAAGAATTGGATTGAAGAAATTAAAACCGCGGAAATAACGAGCACTCCTCCGTGTGTGTGAATGAAATTCACACCTATGTGTAAACTAATTCACAACAACACAGAGATATCACTGTGATTTGTGATAATAAAGTTTTAATAAAAGAAATGGAAAATATATAATAGAATTAAGTTGATTAAGAACATAAATATACAAAAAAGAAACTTACATGGAAATGGAAAACATTACAAAGGAAATTTGGAAGCATAACCTTACAATGAAACAAGCAACAAGCGATGATATGAAAAATATCCACCCCTATTCCCTTAATCACTATATCCTTATATAGGCATATTAGGATCCTTAGGTAAATCCCCCAACAATTAATTCACCCCCAACAATTAATAGAGTCAAATGGAGGGTGAATAATAAAAAGGAAATTGATGTTTCGAATTTGACCCGGAAAACTGTCCAGATTCGTCCACCATATTGACGTGTGAATTAGTAATTGAAGAAGACCGAATCCGGAGTGGATGTAGAAGAGCAATATCTTCATCCATATGTCCTATATGATCTTTAAAAATATCAGAAAATTTAGCTCATCCGTTTTGATGTTATAGTCGAAATGGTGGGACGGATTTTTGTGCATTATTGTCGGGTCCACCATTTAAATCTCAACTTCAGATCACTTTATCATCATGATAACATCAGAATTAGCTCCGGCCACAGTTGAATAAAACGATCCTCATATTTTTATATTTATACTGTATAAATTTGAGCCTCATTGGGCTTAGTTTGTGGGCCCCACATTTGTTTGATGGGCCTTAGGCCCATTATGCTTTTTTCCAGCAAGTTTCTACTTTCAGGTGCAAAATTATCCATCTTCATTTGGGATTCATCCATCGGACCTAAAAGATAAAATGTTCCAAATAAAGTGATAAATAATATCCCAAAATTTCAAATTCATAAAATGAATATAATGTTGGCCACAAACAAATGAATGATTGGGCCCAAATTTGCATTTTAAACATGAATTGCATTTTTGATGAGAAATGAAGTTCTATTTATGTAATGCACTAAAAACAATGTTTATGCACATTGGAACAATTAATATAAAGATATTAAAAATTAATATTAGACACTTTCAGTGACTAATCACACCCCCCAACTTGAGTTTTTCTAGTCCCGAGCAAAATATATTACAAATATGAAATTCAAATCCCCTTTTCCAAAAACATTTAAATACACATTGCTCACCCAAAGACCTCATACCAAAAAATTATAGAACCCATAAAAATCATTTAAAAACAAGCTAGGTCCATAAGTATATCCCAAGCCCATGCCCATTCCATTGTTCAAATTCATTGCCACATTTCATCCAATTCCAATTAAGCATGATAAAGTGTTGTGCATCATAAAAGTTATGGGGGCCATTTTATTGTTCAAGGGGAAAAAATGGAAGCGCTAGGTGGGAATCACATTAATCCTTAAAATGATTATCCATTTTTTTGATTTTTTTCTTTTGATGATTTTTTATCCACAATAGATATGAAAAGACTAACTCTGGGCAAGAAAACTATGGAGTCACGATCCCCAAGTGTCGGACACCACACATATTATCAATTTCATGCTCTACAATAGAGATATAAAGCCTAACTCTAGGCAAGACAACTATGGAGTCACGATCCCCAAGTGCCGGATGCCACGCATTTGGACAAAACATTGCTCTATGTGGTCAATTTTTTTGTTTTTTTGTTTTGTTTTTTTTTATGTTTTTTTTGTTTTTTTGGATACTCAAATTAAACTAAAAGTGACCCCAGAACCCTATGCTATAATGAAAGGGACCCGAGAACTAAAATTTACACCCACAATCCAGTAGACGTGCATTGTGTCATTTTTATTAAGAGGATGAAAATGTAAACTTTGAAAAATCCTATCGGACAACCACACTTTCCAAAAACTATGCTCATGAACTTAAACTTGCATTAAAATCAGAATCAATGCATACAAAATTATTTGATATCCAATTTTATAGTTTGAAATGTGTGTTATCATGTTCAAGGTTAATGGAATTTTTCTTTTCATTATGTTTTTATTCACAAAATATAAAAAATCATTTTTTTATCTCATCTCCCCCCAACATAGAATAACACTGTCCCCAGTGTTTAAAGAAAAGAAAAGTTGGAAGGGGGTAGGAGAGGAGTTCAAAGAGTAAATTTGAAATGATAATCATGGAATGAAGTCACCTGGTGGTTGATGATGATTGTGCATGCCATAGTCTCCCATCAATCCTGGATTTTAGTCTCAGCAGCTTGGATGGTGGTGAATGGATTTTCCTTATGACTTACGTCATGTCCTTTTATTTTTTTTAACCTATAAAAACATAATAATAAAAAAAACAAAATAAACTGATGATAAATTGTCTTCTTTTTAGATTTCTGGGTAAGGTATTACTCAGAGATCACGTCACGTGACACGGATGAATATAGAGCTCCCCTTTCATACCCATCCTTACTCATAAAAGAAGAACATGTCAACAGTCTATGGTAATTTATTATATGAAAAATAAAATGATTCAAAATTATTGGAAACATGAAAACCATGGGTTGCCTCCCATGCATCGCTTTTGTTTAACGTCGTTAGCTCAACTTGAACCCCCCAACTTATCCAATTCCAACTTTCAAAATTTTAATTAACCCATCTTTCTCCACATCAACAAGATTGAGATTGATTGTTTTTTTTAAATTTCTTTCGTATGAAATCCTATTTTCTACAATGATTGGTAAAATCCAAGGAATATTTAAAATGGTTGATCCTGTTTTATCTGGAGTATTTCCTAATATTTCAAGGTTCATTCCTACTTGGTGAGATTCTTGATGAAAATGGATGATAATTGAATGGTCTAGGTTTTCATAAATAGAGGTATTCTTGAGTGGGGAAGGAAGGATTATAATGTTGAGTTCAGTTTCATTGAATTTTTCCAAAGATGAATCGAAATTTGAATCGAAATTTGTTTCTTTTACAAAAAATTTTGAAAGAATTTGTTCCTTTTGAAAAAATGATTCATTCCTAAAATTTTCCATTTTAATTTCATGAGTGGGTATGGACTCACTGTTTGTTATATCTCCCAATGGTTTAGTGATCGGTGATTCTAAAAAAATGTTATTGGAGTAATATTCTGAACACTCAATCCATGAAGATAAATTTTCCCCTTGTGAATCCAAAAAATTAATTTCCTCCTGATTTAAATACCCTTCAACATTTCCTTGATCTTGTTCAGTTATCCCACATCCAAAGGTTATTTCTTTTTTCAATTCATGGGAGGTTTTTGGGATAAAAGATTCATCTATCAATGATGAGGAAAGAACATCTTGAGTGGGAACGGGTTCCTCAAAAGTCTTAAAGCTTTGTAATTCTAATCTGAAATATGAAACTTCTGAATTCATTTTATCAATTTGTTCACACAATTGTTCAATAATTTTTTCAGGATTAGGGTTGATATATGTTTGTACATCATGTACTTCCTCATTATTTATCTTTCTAATCATTCTTGATAGGTATGGAAATTGATCTTGTAAACATTCATCATCCCATTGATTGTACATCTCATCTGGTGTGGTGTATTCAATTAAGGATTGGTCAATGAAATTCCCTCCGTGAGGTGTTTCCCAATTTTGATTTCAAACTTGATTACATCATTGATTTATGAAGGGGTATTTTGGAGGATAATCCATTGGAATTGATTGAAAATTGGTTTTGGGGTTTTTTTGGACACTCAGAAATAGAAAGGGGAAAAGAGAAGAGAAATTAGGGTGAGAATTGAGAATTTGGGGTGAGAAAGGAAGATGTGGGTCTAAGGTACTTATTTGGGTCCCTGTCAACGGTTCCAAAATTTGGTTTTGTTTCGATAGATTTTCTAGATACTCATAAGCATCATTTGGGGCTTTGTTTTTGAAGGTTCCATTACACATCATATCAATGAATTTTTTGTTTCCGGGACCCAACCCTTCATAGAAAATTCTCACTTGGTCTAGGATTAAGAAACCATGGTGCGGTACCATGTTTAATGTGCCCTTGAACCTTTCCCATGTTTCATAGAATGTTTCTCTCTCTCTTTCATAAAAATTTTGTATGCTCTTGTTAAGTGCAATTGTTTTGTGATGGGGGAAGTATTTTTTATAAAATTCTCGTTGAAGTTGGTCCCAAGAGTGAATGGATGCTGGTCTCAAATTGTTTAACCAATTCTTTGCTCGGTCCTTAAGAGAAAAAGGAAAAAGTCTCATTTTAGCAGATTCAATTTGATTTGGTGGGCACATGGTTTCGAAAATGTCATTAAATTCTTTAACATGAAGGTAAGGCATCTCAGACTCCATCCCATGAAAGGTTGGATGGTGGTTCAGGACATGGGGTTTGAAAACATATTGGGAATATCCTATATTATCATGCCTAATGCATGAGTGTGCATTGGTCCAGGTTGGTGTGAGGTAGTCATTCATGGTCGGGTCTGCAATAATTCCCAAGTTAGGGTCTTGTCCGTTATTTTGGTTCCCTCCCCGGTTTATGATTTGGTTTTGTGGGAGATTTTCCATTGTATCAAACTCAACGTCTGAATTTGGAGTATCAGGAAGATTTGGATCTAAAGGAAATAGACCTATTTTAGTTCTTAACTCCCCAGCCCTAGGAGTATCCACCCTAACTCATCTGTTTGATTTATCGCGGGTGTAGGCGGACATGCGCCAAAAAAAAGCGAGAAAGGGAAAAGATAAGAGAATTGGGATGAGAAAAGAAGAATGGGGGTAAGAAAAGAAGGTTTTTGGTCTAAGGAACTTACTTGGTCCCCGGAAACGACGCCAAAATTTGGTTGTGCCCAAATTTACCCTACTGGTAAAAGCGGTCGATGAAGTACATGTAGGGGTCGAATCCATAGGGACCGAAGAAGTAACCTTGAGACGCTATGATTTGGTGAAGGATGGGCTATGAAGTAGCCGACTTTGGGATTGATTTTGGATGGTTTTTAAAGAACACTAATAAACATAAGTGAATTCAAGTAAATGGAAAAGGGTTGATCTTAGGATTATGCTCGGGGTGGATTGAATGAATTTTACTTCATTAGACAATTTTGGTTTTATTAATTTTTGATGAATCCATTCTTCAAAAATAACATTACATTCATCATTTTCTGGTTTGGTGCTTACTAAACAAAATTACTAATCCCATATACACTTAGAGAACCAAATTCATGATCTCTCTGAGTTATATGGTCATTTAGTAATTGAATTTAGTTTTCTTAAACACAGTAAAGATGAATAGTAGAAATAATTGAAGAATGGATGTCTTAAATTAATTATCCAATTAACAACAACTCGTTTATAAAATAACATTAAATCCAGCCTTTGAATCCTCCTAAGATCATACCATTAAAGGTTTAGCCCTCCATTGATGGTATACTCTCAATGGTGGTCGGAAGATGGCTAACAAGAATTGGATTGAACAATTTAAAACTGCAGAAATAACGAGCACGCCTCCGTGTGTGTGAATGAAATTCACACCTATGTGTGAACTAATTCACAACAACACAGAGATATCACTGTGCTTTGTGATAATAAAATTTTAATAAATGAAATGGAAAATATAGAAGATAATGAAGTTGATTAATAACATAAAGATACAAAAAAGAAACTTACATGGAAATGGAAAACATACAAAGGAAATTTGGAAGTATAACCTTACAATGAAACAAGCAACAAAAGATGATATGAAAAATATCCACCCCTATTCCCTTCACCACTATCTCCTTATATAGGCATATTAGGAGCCTTAGGTACATCCCCCAACAATTAATTCACCCCTAACAATTAATAGAGTCAAATGGAGGGTGAATAATAAAAAGGAAATTGATGTTTAGAATTTGACCCGGAAAACTGTCCAGATTCGTCCACCATATTGATGTGTGAATTATCAATTGAAGAAGGCCGAATCCGGAGGGGCGGTAGAATATAAATATCTTCATCCATATGTCCTTTATTATCTTTAAAAATATCAGGAAATTTAGCTCAGCCGTTTGGATATTATTGTCGAAATGGTGGGACGGATTTTTGTGCATTAATGTCGGGTCCACCATTTAAATCTCAATTACAGATCCCTTTATCATCATGATAACATCAGAATTAGCTCTGGACACAGTTGAATAAAATGATCCTAATATTTTTATCTTTCTACTATATAAATTTTAGCTTCATTGGGCTTAGTTTGTGGGCCCCACATTTGTTTGATGGGCCTTAGGCCCATTATGCTTTTTTTCCAGCAAGTTTCTACATTCAGGCGCAAAATTCTCCATCTTCCTTTGGGATTCATCCATCAGACCTAAAAGATAAAATGTTCCAAACAAAGTGATCAATCATATACCAAAAGTTCAAATTCAGAAAATGAATATAATGTTGTCCACAAACAAATGAATGATTGGGCCCAAATTTGCATTTTAAAAATTAATTGCATTTTTGATGAGAAATGATGTTCTATTTATGTAATGCACTAAAAAATGTTTATGGACTTTGGAACAATTAATATAAAGATATTAACAATTAATATTAGACACTTTTGGATGCAAGTATGGGACCTGAAAGAAGTATAACCTCCGGGTAGGGGCATGACCTTCCTGAAACATAAAGGATCAAGGGAGAGACCGGGATGGGACATGAGTGATGGGATTGAACCTTGAAGAGGCCTCCTACATATCCCCATGGCAGGGAATCAAAGTCCTCATAGTTCAGGATGAAGAATAGGATTGGGGTGTGCATAGAGGACAGTGACCCAAAGATGATGTTGGGGCTTATGTGTCGTTAACAGACCGGGAGCTGGTCTGATGCCACTAAGGGATGGACCAAGGATTTGGGTCCCAATAAAGGGGACATCGAAGTTTACCTCTGTCGGGGGTTGAACCTCAGGGGGGCTTCCAACATACCCTATATAGGATACTGGGATAAAAACCTATGTATTTCAAGGTGAAGCATAAGATTGGGGTGTGCGTGGAGGACAATGACCCAAAGATGGTGTTGGCGATTATGTGTGGTTAGCATCCTGAGATTGATCTAATGCCCAGGGGAGGACCAAATAGTTAGATCCCCACAAAGGGGAATACAACAGATTACCATAGATTGGGATTAAAACATGTGGAGGCCTCCTATGTACCCTATCTAAGAGAAAGGGATAAAAACCCGCATAGTTTGTATACATACAGTTTAGAGTCATGCAGGATGAGGGTGAACCAACGTAAAGTTGTTGGGACCGATGGGTGATGGCTGATGGGCTTGAACCTCATGGATGCTTCCTATGTACATTGCCCAGAGAGAGAAAATAACAAAGTTCACGTAGTTCAGTGGAAAAGGATGGGGATTACGCATACAGGCGACCCAAGAAGGATTCCATGGGTGATGCTTACTCTAAGACCACGTGAGTCATATTCGGTGGGAGAAACAAGAGGTAGCAAAGACCTAACGATCACATCGTGAAAGGTGCATCAGCAAGGAATAGAGTGTGGATTATTTGTAGTTGGCGGACCTAAAAGGAAACAAGGGCTTAAGCTTGGTTAGCAGCCCAAGAGTTGGATATTGGGACTTCCTCCCAGATGGAGGCTCATCGGTGATAAATCCCAAATGGAGAGGGATGAGGTAACGAAGGTACCAATTCCCATCTCTCCTCTGGACATTGCGCACTGAAGAAGAGAGGAGGAGCCAGGATTCTACCTCCTGCAAGAAAGGATAGAGGTCTCACACCAAGATGGTTTCCCTTCCCCACGTACAGATGTCATTCCATGCAAGGAGCATCTCATTCCATGTGAGGATGATCTCACTCCCCTGGAGACCATTGAGATTGAAAAATGTCTGAGGTGGGGCACCCCATGTATATTGCACGGGGAGAGGCTGCAGTTTAAAGTCATGTGATGAGGACGACGATGTTTGGCAATTTAGCGTCCTTCAGCTCAGACGATGAGGATTCAATCCTCACCCTGAGGACTTACATAACTGGTGTTCTTTAACCCTTGGTGATAGGAATTCACCAGCAATGTAATGTGAATATGAGGTTGTGGAGTGTTCCATTGAGGGGATCATGTTAGCGTGGCTATGTGAATAAGAAATATCTATTAGCGTGCCTTTGCAAAGAAAAACAGGGTGAGGCAACGCATCATGAAGCACTACTCAAGGGACTTTGAAGTTACATCGCATGATCCTAGAGGGCCATACGGAAGGGATGTGCGCAAAACATGAGTAAAACGCATTATATTGGACTGTCAAATATGATGGCCTAAAGGGTGGTATATTGAAGACATATTAAAGGTTCTATTCAAGGAAGATCTACTGTTCGCAAACTTGGGGAGGTTACATGCAAAAAGGTGGGTTTTATGTGTAATAGAGAGGCGTGTGTGCAATCAGCAAGGATTGCGTGGAATATGCAAAGATTGCATGTAATAGGGAGGTGCACTCACAATTGGACACGGTTTCACGCAATTGGAGAGGGTTGGGCGTAGTTGGTGCATGGGAGCGTAATAAGGGTGATGTGCATGGGAAAGGGTCAAGGCCTAGTGAGCCCTCCCTATGTCAGGCCCTTAGAAGACCTATCAAGCAAAATAATGTACCTTGAAGCAATGTTTTTGGTGTGGGAGGTGTCAGATTTTGCGCACGAGATGCGGTTCCAATTATTTATCCATCACAAAAAGAGGGGGAACTTCTATTTATAAAACAGTTTGGGTAGTGACGATGCGAAACGAAGTCAACATGGAAAAACTCAACGGCCAATTATGCACGCCTCTCCCCTTTTACGCGCCTGACGCAGAAGCCTTCTTGGGAGGCTGGCGCAGAAGCCTTTTTGGGAGGCTGGCTTGAAGAATTTGTCATGGGCGTGCCACATTGCACGCCAAATGCCCTGTTTTCTACACACATCTACAGTTTTATGTGCAGCATATCCATTTTACATGCACATCACCCTTTTTACATGCAGCATCCTTTCGGGTCTCCAGATCCTCCGCTGAGTTGAAGGCCACCTTTAGATCCATCCTTGGACGTATTTTTTCTGTTTCACTTGGATTTCAGCACCATCAAATGTACCCCTCAGAATCTGAGCTATAGGTGCACAAAGGCTGGATTCCGAGGGAAATGATGAACACTCCAACTTATTCCAGGTTGGGTGTGAAAAACGGGACCGGGGCACAAAATTCATTTCCACGCACGAGAAAACCTTGATATGATTCTATAAATTATCAAGGGCCCTATTCTCTTCGTACCATATTTCTCGCGCGACAAACCCAAAAGATCTCAAATGCAAAATTCCTTTGATTTTGGTGAAAATCCACTCCGTTGGTCTCCCATTTACGCGCGCCGATTGTTTTTTCGACGCGACACATGGTTTTCCGTGCAAAGCATGTCCTTTTCACACAAAATCCATCCTTTTGCACAAAATCAGTATGTTTCGCACACCTACCTTGAAAATTTTATTTTCTGTGCCTAATTATTTTTTTACGCCTTGAACCCTTTTATTTTGTGTATGCAGCTTGTGAATTTCAGGATTCACTCAAATGGCCACTAGACAGACTAACACTGAGACAGATTTTATCCATGTCATGCAGAGGGCTGAGATGATCGCAAATCCTCATGATTTTTGGAAAAGGATCGTTATATATGATAACCATATGCTTCTTGGTATGCTAATTCAGGCCCAGAAAGGCTATGTGTTGCGTGAAAACCATATAATATGGAACTTTGGCATTCTGGATGATGTTCTGATACCGATCATGGAAACTAATACGCTATATTCGTGGGTGAGATATGAGGATGAACTTCTGGGGTATAATATGACGAACAATGGTTTCCGTGCAAGGAAACCACACATATGGTCATTTACATCCTGAATGCAAAGACCAGGACAATCACAGGGAGTGAGCCAGCTAGCGAGGATTCTCCAGCCCATTACACAAGTACATTCAGGAGTGGTATTGTTGAAGATTGAAAAGGTTGGGAGGAAGATTGGGAGCATAGGTCCAGGGGAAATTTCACCAGTGAGTGGGCATGGGCGTATTGGTTACACCAAACATGTGAGCAGTTTGGAGCGGAGCTGCGACACATTGGTTTGTTTGAGGCCATGTGGACATCACAATTCCATTTCTACAATCAACAGGAGCTAGCGTCGGAGCTGCTTAGCTGATGGTCTCCCGATACCAACACCTTCAATCTCCAACATGGGGAGGTCAGTATAAGCCTTTGGGATGCCCATTATATCAGAGGCATCCCTCTAGAGGGATATCAATATGATGAGTTTTGGCCTACAGTGAATACCTAGGGATACAGGTCACAGACTCTTGTTTGGACACGGAATCTATTGGAGATGGCCAGGGAGAGGCTCGAGATCAAGGAACTTTTGAAGGACATCTCATACCAAAAGCAGTTCAGCTTGTTTATAAGGAATGATAAGAATGTGAAGATGTCAGCGTGAGGAAAGTGGTGCCCAACTATGTTGCAGAGAAGAAAGAGCAGGTCCTATTGGAGGGTCTTGGAGATAGGAGAATATCAATCTCAAAGCTTTAGTGTGAATGAAATCCAAGACCTGAACGTCCGGTATGCCGGATTTTTGGATGCGTTCCTAAGTGGATGGATTTTTATGGTGAGGGACACAAGGATGGGAAATCCATCCTAGGATGCTAGTGATGGTAGGTATCATGAAGGAAAATCACAGGTTCAACCTAGGGGTCCCCGTGCTAGCCTGACTATATGAGATTCTGGGATGGATTTCAAGAGGATGTATGCCATAGAGGATTTGTGGCCCCTTACAAATTATTCATGGATGGATAGTGGGTCACTGTGGGGGATATGATTTCTCAAATGTCATTCATCCCTCAGGTGACAGCCTACAACTGTATTTATATAGCATTTATGGGATTAATCAGTAAATGCTTATTGAAGTAGGGATAAAGCATTAGATTGGTTATCATGCTAACTTTGTCTTTACCCCACTCCAAACCCCTTGTGGCTAGATGGTTGATGATGGGAAATGCCCATTGGAATAGATGGAGTACTTGCAGTGTATCATAGGTGGGGTGTTGGTATCCTGTATCTATGGGAAGATCTTTTGCGAACCCTACATGCCATAATGGTTCTCTAGGAAGATTGGATCCATACAGTGGAGGTCCAAGAAGACATATATAGAAGTTCGTGAAGAGAGACATCCTTGTATCCTTCAACAATTGTGGCTAATGTTCACAACCTATCGCTTTGGGGAGGTAATTACAGTTCCCCATTTTGATGTCAATACTGGCCTCACAACAAAGTATGCTAAACATTGGGTGGCGACATATCCGAAGGCGATTTTGTGGAAACACGTCTAGCTAATCAAAGTGGGGAGTGCAGAATCTTCACAGTGAGATAAGAAGTAGAGTGCTCATGGGGAAGTAAGTCCAAAGACATGTCAGGTGGCTGGGAAAACACAGGTTAGTACCTTGGTAGCTGGAGCATCGCATGGTGTGGTTGCACCTCTTCCAATGAGAGGGATGGGTTCTAGAATACCATTTCATGGGGCAATCAGGGAGATCCCTGGAAAGAAGATAAGGTACCTACTCCAACATTTGAAGATGCAATTTTCCCTGCCCTATGGTCAACATGGAGGACTTTACTGTATTCACTGAGCATTGAAGCCCTATGGAAAATGTTTACATAGGACAGGCTCCAACATCCATAGGTTGGGATCCTCTAAATTGACGATAAACTGAGATTTCACTGTTGACATTCATATCTGATGGCCATGGATGTATATGTGCGCCAGCAGGGACATCAAGAGGAACCATATATTTTGGGGAAAGTGTTGCTAAGCCAGGAGCATGATCCAGAAAAACTATCGTCAGTTGATGATGACAGTGATGAGGAGGAAGAAGAATAATAAAGATAATATGAGGAAGGAGGAGAGGAAGAAGTAGGGTCTGAAGGTAAAGATCCCCAGGGAACAACGACCCACCAGAGGAGTCCTCATTAGAGTGGCGAGATTGATTACTCTGGAACGAAAATGGTTGAACAACTCCAGGCAGGCCTCAATCCTTATCCTGATCCTTTCCCATTCCATGTTTGGATTCACCAAGAAATATATGATCTATTCAGGTGAACATTGACAGTCGTTATCATTTCCTTAAACCTACAACTAGGGGGAACAAGGTGAGAGATCAATCATGACTGGAGTGGCTAGTGGTAGGCCGACTGGAGGGGATGAAGTAGCCACCTCCAAATCCCAAGCCATCCCTATAACCTTGAAGGAGCCTATATTTGTTATTGAACTAAAAAGTGCTTAGGGATCGCCTGTTGAGGTAGCTCTAGCAGCGTCCGAATTTCCAAATTTCGTCGCACTAAGGACTTGTAAGTCTCATTTTTTTAAATAACTGCATTCATCATCAGGTAAATCAACTGACCAAGGTACCACTCCAGTGTATTGTAATCACAACATTGGAGACTCAAAAAGCTACTAAATTCAGAACACCTGTGGGAAATTTACTGGTTCCTGTAGAAACTTAGGAAAGGCCAACCCTTCAAACCGATCTAGCTTTGGTTCCTAGTGACCCAAGAGTTGCAGTTGTGGGTGACGCCACTACCAGGGTAGAGTTAGAAGTTGGCAGGGGAAATTCTGTTGGGGAAGGGACAAGAAAAGAGGGTCACATGCCAGAGGAGGACCCTACAGTTAGACTTCTAGTTTCCCTTCTTGAATATCGGCCTGAATACCTTGAAGAAATAGATGATTATGACCCAGAAGCAGTTGAGGTGATCCTAATGACGTAGCGTACGGGGTGGAAGTGAATCAAACACTTCCTTAAACATCCCAAGGCCAAATGGATGACCCATATGGGGTCACTCTACATCTGATTGCGCTTTCACTATGCCAGAGGGGTGGACGTCTGTCATCTTCATATGACAATCTGTGATTACCATTCCGATAAGATGAGGGATAGAATCCAAGATCAATATGCCTCTAGGCACCTAGAATGGTTTGAAAATGTTTAGAAGCTTCATGAGGATGAGAAGGAGATAAGGTGTCTAGATGAGCTAGTGTGTGAGCATACCATGTTCATCATGAGCCAATCTAAGGCTATACATTGATCGTAAATCTAGCTAGCGGAATCCCATGAGAAATTGGTGCAGGTAAGCCATCAAATGGCTGATTTCCAAACTGAGAGGGAGGAGTTGAAATTCAGGACCAATGCATTCCTCTCTGTGGCTACCAGTGAGGAGAGAAGGCTTAGGGAGTGGAAGGTAACCCTGGAAGCTACACGCAGAAGGGTGGAGGAGTTGATGTGGTCCATTGAAAGAGATGATCCATAGGGTCCCAATTTTTTCCGAAACATAGAACATATATTTCATTTTATTGTGTATTATGATCTGAATGTATGGACCTATTATTTCCCCATTTTAATGTATCTCAATCATAATTGTGGGGAACAACTGATGACCAATCCCTAATCTCACGTGGGTGATATATGGTCTGAGAAAAAAGAGATGACCATATCGTTAATATGATTGATTATGAGAATGCAAAACCATCTCTGGGAATTCGGGTTCTGATGAACAAAATATGGAGTTTCAGGAATAAATAGGGGGGCCTGAATAGAGAATGATGTTCTCAAAACAACTGAGTTTTGGATTTCCCAATGTGTACTATTGCACCAGCGAGGTAACACCAAGGGCGTTGGAATCAATCCGAATAGAGGGGAGTGAAAAGTGTGATTCACGATACACAAAATTTAGGAACTTGTAGTGATTGCATGAAAATGAAGGATAAATATTGACCATGTTTGAAACACATTATCCTTAATACATTATTCTAAAATGGGGATAACAAATGAGGTTCGCCTGTTGACCATGCTCAAAACACAGGGCCTGACTCAAAATGTCTTCTATACTCTTCGAGAACATTATCCTAGAATAGTAGGTGATCCATAGGCTAAGAAACCATTATGTTAGGGTTTCCTTTAGACATGGAAGAGGAAAAGGGTCTGAATAAAGGGCACACCAAGCGTGGAGGGCAGAGTGATGGGTTGTTTGAATAGATTCCAACACTCTTGAAACTACGCCACTGCGATGAAAACACATTAGGTGAGTGCATCCATGAGACACAGGTTCGACACCAGGTGGAGGCATAATTCCAAGGGACTGTAGCAGTACTGTAAAATCACTATGCGGGGACTGTAGCAGGTACTATAGAAGTTAATGTAGTAGGTTCTGTTTGGTATTGTAGTATCTGGGACATTTCACCTTGGGCCACAGGTTTGGGATTGGAGACCTTAAAACCATTGGGACACCTAGGAATTCAGGTCAGAAAGGCTTTAGAGCCAGCATTAAGGCGTTCGGGCCACCTCAAGGCCTTCAGGGACACCTGATATGTATATTCCTAGACATATTCTACAAAGAACCAACTCTAGGGGGGATTCAAAAGTAGGGAGAATTTACTAGAGAAGGGCTAATAGATTTGGAATAATGAGAGGGTGTGGAATTTTCATCGGTATCAGTCCTCGGTATCCCTATATAGGATAACTAGCCAAACATCCATGCAAAGGTTGGGAGTTGAACATGATGCAGATGCTAGGAAGGGGTGGTTTCAAATAGTTATAGTCTGTATGATTTCCCTAAGACCTAAATGCCCTGTAATATATCCAATATTATAGGAAATGTAATGTCTAAAACCTACAGGCCTTGTAAGGGTTCCCCCACATCCCTTAAAAAGGGGGGGTATCAAAAATCAATAAAAAATAAGGCCTTCTATTCATTCAGGACAATGAGGACGATAGAAACATAGTTTAGCATTGTACAGTGAGGACGATGCAGAGAATAGTTTAGTATAATATGATTAGGACATTGTACATAGCCTTCAGGTCATACTTCCTAGACCGATGATAACAGTTTAAATCTAAATTGCACGGACTTTAGGCTCCTTGTTTAATTCCATAGAGTAGACCATTGAGTGGGGACTTGGTTTAATGGATAGTGCATAGGGAGGAGAAGTGAAAAAACATGGCGTGGATGAAGACCAAAAAAGGCCTTCCAAATTATGAAACATTCCTGATAAAAACCCAAACACAATTTAAATTCATGATGCTTAGACTAGGTAATTCACTTTAACGCCATGCATGTGGACGAAATGTATGATTTTTAGTACCTGGGGCTGGACCCAAGGACCAAATTTCCGGGAATTCCTACGTATCCCATGACGATGGGAATCAATCCATACGTAGTTCTCACAAGATCTTAGTTTATGGTCATAGAACTCAGACCAGGATGGGAAGAAACAAGGGAGACACATGGTTCGATTGTTTTAAAACATGACATGAATGAGGAAAGTATAAGCCCATGTTATACCACGTGCTCCCATGGGAAACATCGGGTCAGGGAATGAGAGTTGGAATTTGGGTTGAGCCTGAGAGAAATTGTCTGGTCATTCCTACATATCCATTGAGGATGGGAATAAATCCATATATAGTTCTGAAAAGATTCATGCAGTTTTATGTCATGTGATAAGGACGTAGGAGAATGAAAGGAAGACCCCCAAAAGAAAAATACATGGAATGGCTATCACAAACCCGACGTGAATGAGGACCCAAAAGGTCCTCACCACACCACATCCTTACAAAAGTGTTCAGGCTAATGGGGCTTGAAAGAGGGAATTATTTGAGATACCTGGGGCTGGACATGAAGATGAAATGTCTGGGCATTCCGACATATCCCATTAGGAATGGAATCAAACCAAACATAGTTCTATAATATAGAACGATAGTGTACCAATGCCAGGGGAAATATCTGTCATGCAGGTCTGGCTCATGCTCCAAAAGAAGTGGTATTTGATTGATCTTGTTTGTTCTTTAGAATTGATGTGTATTTTTTTGAAGAAACGATCCCAGGATGGAGAACCCATGCATCACTATAGGAAGCAAGCCATATGTAGACCTTGACAAATGGCATGGTAGAAAACAGATACCAAACATGATTTCCCCTTGTGTGAGGACGCCACAATGAGGTTCCATTTTTCATTGTGCAACTAGGACGATAGTGTCATAGTTTACCGTCATATGGTTGGACCAACCACCAGGGACCAGAGAGTATAGTTTAACATCCCATGGCTTAGACCACCACAGAAGAATGAGGTTATAAAGGGAATGTGCAAGGGGCGACAAGGCATACTCGACTCAAATGAGGACATGAGTCCACATCAAATTGTTCACAACCCATAGGGGGGGCTCAGGCCAAGGGACTAGAAAAGATTAGAGGATATGGGGTTGGACCCAAAGTCAAAGTGCCTGAGTGTTCCTATGTATCCCATGAGGATGGGGATCAAGCCACATGTAGATCTGGAAGATATCATTCAATTTAACATCATGTGACAATAATAAGGTAGGAGAGACTAGCTCCTAAAATGAGATTATGTGGTGCATCTATTGCAAACCTAAAGTGAATGAGTACATAATCCCCCCATACTCCACAGAATTCAATCCTATAAGAGTCAGGGCCAAAAGGCAAAACATAAGAATTAAATAGTGGATCCAGAGCTAGACCTAGAAATTAAATGTTCGGGAATTTCTATGTATCCCATAAGGTTTAGAATCAATCTATACGTAGTTATAGGAAGATTCGTGCAGTTTAACATCATGTGATAAGGATGAGGTAGATCTTAGTTTATTGTAATAGAGCTCGGATCGAAAGAAGTGAGACTCTCCCAAGTGGGTGTAAACCATGAAAAAATCTCGAATCCCACGTGAACCACGCTCGATGTGGGAAAAAATGGTGGATAATATCCTCACAACACATGGAATAAAGATATGATTGAAATGGCATGGATCCTCTAATGACACCACACTAGGGATTTATCCTCTTAACGTGAAAATGCACACTAAGAGATAGCACCAAGAGTGTCCAAATTCCACTGGGACATAATGGAGTGGAAACAGATGTGAATCATGCAACCAATATTTAAGTCTTGATGGGGGTGATGTAATGATGGAGGATAAATGATGATTATGTTTGAAACAAAACATCCATATCATGTGACCTGTAATAGGAACAAACAATTGAGCATCAACCCCTGACCATATTCACAACAAGGGACTTGTGTCAAATTTTTGTTCGAAATCCTCAGGTATGTTGGCCCAAGATGGTAGGAGAGCACTGATGCCTAACATCTATGCCATTCGGGGGTACTTTTTAATTTAAAAGATTCTAAAAGCCTATATAAAGGAAATATGAAGCATGGAAATGGGTGAAAATATGTCTATGTGGAATCAAATACTCTAGGTCCTAAATCCGAGTGCTCCTAGGCATGTTGGTGAATTGCCTAAGAGGGTTGAGGGGTCCAATTTGAGAGCAGATGACTTGATAAGAAGAGTGGAGGAAGGGGGTGGAGAACTCTCAAGATATAGGTATGTGGAATGGCTATTTCAACCCCAATGTGAATGAGGAAATAAGCCCACATCACACCACAAACCCCCCTCGAAGGAATTAGGCCAAATGGCCAGAAAGAATAAATGGTTTCTAAGAAATAGGGATGGACTCGAAGAAAAAATGTCTGGGTTTTCCTATGTATCCCATGAGGATAGGAATCAAACCATAAATATTTCACAAGATGTTGTGCAGTTTAACATCATGTGACAAGGACATGGTAGATCTTAGTTTATGGTCATAGAGCTCGGACCGTATATTCCCAGTTTAATGTCATGTGTGTTGGACAGATGGGTGGAAAGAGTGAATCATCATGCCTGTCATTTTGGAGACCATTGAACTGTAACAATTATTGAAGATAGATGCGGACCATGTTTGCAACATAGTATCCATATCATGTGACTTGTAAAAGGAAAAAAAATTGAGTATTGACAGATGACCATATTCACAATGTGGGACTTGTGTCAAATTTCCATTCAGGATCCTCTAAGACTTTGGCCCAAAACGGTAGGTGAGCTGAAGAGACATGAGACTAGGCTGTTAGAGGGGGTCCTTTCAGATGATGGAAAGCCAAATGGCGGGATGTGTGAAGTGTGGCGGTGCTTGAGAAGCCAAATGTCTTGAGGTATGGATGTTGGATAAAGAAGGGATGTCTCAAGGGAATATGTGTGGTGTGGAGAAAATTTCCCAACTTGAACGAGGACATGGAGCCCATACCATACAACATAATCCTAAATGAGAACTCGGTCTATGAGGCCAAAAAGGTTGAGGGACCTATGTATTGGCCACATATGAGAAATCCCAGCATTCTTATGTATTCCACGAAAATGGGAATCAAGATAGTGTAGTTCTCAAAGTGTTGTTCATTTTAACGTCATACAACAAGGATGTGGGAAGATCGTAGTTTAAGGTCATAGAGCTCAGACCATATTGTAGTTTGTTTTCATGTAGGATGAGTTCTAGGTAGTTTTATGTCCTTCATCCTGGACGGACCATGTAGTTTAATGTCATGTGGTAAAGATGGAACATTTTAAATTCATGTGGGACTGTTCAAGAGAAAAACTGCTTGAGTAATTTAGCATTGGTTGGAGGAGTAATACACGCACCATCCATGGTGACAAGGGAGTATGCACCATTTGGGTAAACCTTGAGAATGATATAAGGTCCCTTATATTTGGGTTCCAAATTGGGTGGCTTCCTGCTTAGTATCATTATCATTCTCAGGGCCAATACCATGTCACCTTGTAAAAGAGAGAGGCGGTGAACACTATTGTTGAAATCTATGGATATATTTTTTTAATTAATCTCTAGATTTTTAAGTGCACAAAGCTTGTTCCCATCATATGCTTCCAGTTCATACAAACGGATTTTAGCTATCTAATCTGGTGTCTGCTAATTGAAGATAGTTGTGCGTAATGAAGGCAACTGAATCTCAATAGAGAGGATTGCCTCCATTCTCTACACCATGGAATTTGAGGAAACATGAGTGGAATTATGAGTCTTAATCTAATAATACCAAAGATTGTTGGAGAGCTTTTCTGGCCAAATATTTTTCTTCTGACCCACAATCTTCTACAAAATTAAAGAGAGGGTTTTGTTGAATACCTTGATCTTCCCATTAGCTTCTACATGATAAAGAGATGTATGATTAGAAAGGATGTTGTACTTGGAATAAAACATCATTGGTTTAGCTACCGAAAAGTTGGTTTTGTTATTAGAGAGTACAATGTGAGAGACTCTGAATAGATAGATGACATTGGAGATCACAAACTCAATGATAGAATGGGCTTTGACCTCCTTGAGCAAAACTGCCTCTGTACACATGGAAAAGAAATCTGTAGCAGTCAGGATGAACCTACACTAGATAGTCATCTCCAGTGGATATGGTCCCAGGACATCGAGTCCCCATACCAGAAATGGACAAGAGTAAATGGTAGTTTGGAGAGGTTATAGTGGTTGCAACATAAAATTATCAAGGATTTAGCATGCATGGAACCTCCTGTAAAACTCGACATAGTCACGGATCATGGAGGGCCAAAAGTAACCAAATCTCTAGATCTGATTAGAGATTTTAGGCCCTGTCTGATGATCCCCACAACAACCATCATTAAATACCTACATGAATTGAGAAATATCACCTCCTTGAATGAAATGAAGGAGAATCCCATAAAATCTATGTCTTTAGAGTATCTTCTCAAGATAGGGACCACTCTAGAGGGTTAACTGCAATGCACGCCGTTGAATTTTATGACGCTCAACTCGATCTTCTGGGAGACTACCATGATGGAGATACTCGATAATGGGGGTCCTGTAGTCAGGAATCACTTACAACACAGCGTAAGGGGGGCCTGGGGGTCCTGACATGGAGGCACTGATGGTAAGGTGGTTTACTTGTGGGATATCATCATCTTTCGGAGTAATGGTAGAAATGAATCTCTAATATTCCACATGGATAATCAAATCCTCATGATCATGATCTCTTAGAGATGCGGCTAAGCTGGACAAGGTGTCAGCTCAACCGTTTTGTGAACGAGGGACATGATTAACTTCTGGACAAGATGGGAACTGGGCCATCACCTGGAAAGTACATTCTAACAGTGGTATGAGCTTCGACTTCCTAACAATGTAGTCACTATTGATATTATTTATGATTAGTTTGGAGTCCCCTTTCACATGTATGTGGGGAATGTCAATCTTGATGGCTATCTCGAGACCTGTAATGATAGCCTGCTACTCACCCTCATAGTTGATACAACCTTCTGACAACAGGAATGAATATGGTAGAAAATCTTTCATCGGTGTCATGAAGACGATACCCCGGCCCACTCTGTTGAGCCCGGTATCATGGAGTCTTCTTTTGTTTGGACTTTGAGAAGCGTCCTCAAAATGCATTTTCTAACACTGAATGACTTGATCTAATGAGAGGATTGCCTCATCCAAAAAATCATGATCCAAAGACTCGGATGCGAGAGCTGGATGATTGGAAAGGAAGTCTGTCGATGCATGTCCCTTGACTATGTTTTGTGGGACAAACATGATGTAAAATTGTCGGAGGATCACTTCCCCCGAATCTAGATAGCCTTTTAACACGGGGTAGTTCAGAATGTACTTCAGTGGATACACTTAGGACACTAGCTGTATCTCATGGTGTTTCATGTAATTTCATAATTTCTGCACTGAGAAAACTAGTGCAAGCCATCTCTTCTCAATAGAGGAATATATGGTCTCTGTATCGATGAGAATGCAGTTGAGATAGTATAAACTGTTCTCTATTCCCTCATTGTTCTTTTGGGTGAGAAGGGCACCAATAGATCTCTCCAAAGAGGACACATAAAGGACCCTAAGTTTTTAAGAAATGGGTGGCATCAGAACCAGAGGCTTTAATAGGTACTGCTTGATCTACTCAAAAGAAGTCTGACACTCCTCATCCAACTGATAATCGGCACCTTTCTTCATGATCCGAGAAAATGGATTACACTTTCTATCTAGATTTGTGATTAATCAAATTATTTAGGATAAGTGTATTTTAACGTCTTTCAGCTATTGAATGTTTCTCAGAGGAGAAATCTGACTGGTGACCTTGATATTCTCCGGATTGACCTTTATGCCTCTATATCTGACATTGAAGCCAAGAAAGTTTCTGGATGTGACCTCGAAATCACATTTCAAGTGGTTCATCTTCAGATGAAAAGATCAGATAAATCTAAACACTTTCTCATGATCTTTGAGATAGTCTTGCCACTAGAGAGATTTGAAAACCAGGTCTTCCACATAACATTCCAACAATGCGCCGAGGATCGGCTTAAATATGCGATGCATGGAATGTTGATAGGTGACACATGCATTCATTAGACCAAAGGGAATTACCTAGTAGAATAAAGTACCTTGTGGTTCCCTCAAGTCTATAGACTCTTCATCCTCGGGGGCCATTTGAATTTGGTTATACCTAGAATACTCATCCCTAAAGAAGAGAGCCCAGAACCCAGTAGCAGCGTCAATCAATAGTTCCATCACAGGAAGGGGAAAATCATCCTTTGGATAATGATGATTGAGATCCCAAAATTCAATCCAGACTCTTATCTATCTGTTCTTCTTCCTGATGGGAACAATTTTATCTATCCATCTAGGGTACTAGACTTCCGTGACGAAGTTGGTTCTAATGAACTTATCAACCTTGGCCTCGACCATGGCACCATGAGAAGGGTGCATCTTTCCAGGAGCCTATTTGAACAAGTGATGATTTTTTGGAAGATTGAGATGGTGGATAGAAACCTAAGGATCTAGCCCTAAAATCTCATCATATATCTAATCAAATACATCATGATGTTGCTTTAGGAAATCTATGTATCGATATTGATATTCGATAGGCATAGCGGGACTCATCAATGTGGGGTTTAGTTCTTTCTCGTTACCGAGGATTACCTGTACCAATTTATCAACAGTGGTGGAGACACCCTATTCGAAAGTGGGAGAGGCATCCTCTATGTCCTATTCTTTATTCATAGAAGTGGTATCCCTAGTGGGAGGTGATTCTTCCAAGCCAATAGATCCCAATGGGACACTGGCACCAGCCTGAGTGGTAGTAGACAGCGCATCAGGGGAATCCTGCACTGCTGAAACCATAGAGTTGAAAGTTGTGGACCTGATCCCATATACTCTTTGAACCATGGGACCATGTTTGATGATATAAAATAAACAGTTGTGTGTCGGCTCTAGCCGGTTTATCCCGGCCTGTCGAAACAGGTAAGTATGTTGTAGTTTCTTTGCCAAGGGGCCGACATCCTGATACCTTATGGGAAAGGGGCTCGAGGATCACCTGATCCTAATTTTTATAGGAATATGAGGCTATATTTAAGCATTACATAGAATTTGGAATGTGCTTCCCCATCATTCTATGGACAACAAATTATTTCCCCATGTTTGGGTTTGTGGCCTCCAATTAGTTGATCGGGAAAATGTAGGCATCATCTAGGTCTGTCCACAGGTCGGTCATAGTTGTAGCATGTTCAAACTCATTAGTCTAAATCTTCTTATCCTTTCTCTTGTAATATTCAACATCTAGGTTGAGAGCTTCACAAGAGGAAAAGGGAAATGCATCACCTAGGATTCAACCTACTCGACCATTAAGGGAGTACTTAAGGCATTGGAGATATGAATAAGGGACCACTGTGTGCAAGTGGAGCCTTGGTATACCTATCAATGCATTGGAAGTTGTGTCTTGTGAGGCAACCATGAACTCAGTGCTAGACACTAGGCCATAGAACTATGTCTTCAAGTGGATGTTTCCAATTAATGTCTGTTCTATCCTATCAAAACCTTGAATTTTCAGGTCATAGTGACTCAGATCATCCTCGTATAATCCCATATTTCAGAGTGTCCTGGTCAAGATATGGTTAATCCCAGAGCCTGTGTCGACAAGAAAATGGAAAACCTCCATGCCATTGAAATGGAAAGTGATGTATAGTAGGAATATATTCCCCTGTATGAGAGAAACTTTATGTCCTCTAGGTAAATAAATAATTTCATGACATTCAGCATGCTCAACTGCCTCCGTATGGAAGGCTTCTATGTTTTCTACCTCAATCTCAAACTGGAGGGGGATTCTTAAATCCTAAAAAGGGCTTCGAGAATATATACTAACTAGAAATGATCCTTGAGGATAGAGAGCTTCATAAGAATCATGGAAATATTCTTAATCATATCATACTTCCATGCCAAGTGTGAACTTTCTCTGACAGGAGTTCCTTCTATGGCAAGAGGTATAACGGGCCATTCTGGATAAACTGGCAGCTGACTGGTACAGGGAATATCTCACTGCTCACTATTTGAAACACGTGGAGTGACTACCTAATTAGGGATAGATTATTGAGGCAAATCTACAATAGAATATGGATTATCGTATCACGATCGTGGTGGCTCTTCCTGATTAAGTTGAACAAACAGTGGTGAAGGTGGATTTGATGAAACAAGATGAGAATGTTTCACATGTTGAGCTCAACACTGGGCCTATTGTTTGGATTTGGTGGAATGAAAAGCTTGGCAGGAAGCACTGACCATTACATCCAAGAAACTCATATAACCATGACTCCATCGACGTTGGCGTCGGCTAGGGACATTGGGAGGATCCATTCGGCTCTCTTCGTCATCAGGAACCATGTAGGGGTTTACGAGCTCCACAGTATCAACCTAAGTGTACCCTTGTTCATCAATTGAAGAATTATCCATCACTAGATGTATTCTAGGGGAATTCTCCAACTCTGGGGGAATGAATTTTTCGAAAGTATGAGATGACGATGGCATTGGTGGGGGACTTTGTTTTCCCTTGTGTCATCGATGCTTGCTCTTCTAGGAAGAGGAAAACTGAGATGTTGATGTAGAAGCATCGTCTATAGGTAATGCGGTGACTTTTGAAGGATTAGGTTGGGTTAAACGTGCATGGATAATAACCTGGGCACATGCGAATACCTTATGAGCCATCCAGTTGTCATATTTTTGAGACCCATGGTTTGGAACCTGCTGCCACTCTCCTTCACTATCATTATCACTGTCCGGTTATGTGAATATACATGCCACCTGTGTTGGGGCTAGACCTAACCTAACTATGTTGTTATCATCTTGGTCGTGGAGCTAGTCTTTAAACACATAGATCTTTTTCAGGGTATTGACAAGGATCTGATGATATGGGCAGTAATTGGGGCGATCAGTGAGATACGCCTCTTCGGGCCTCCTGCATTCCGGCAACCATAGAATTCCCTATTACAAGGAACTTTGAAAATAACCAGGGACCTGATCCTCATTGAATGATTAGGTATGGTTCCTTCTATCTTATAAGGTGGGGTCTAGGAGCTTGTCCCTGACAAGGGGCTAGAGGAGCCTCTCGTGGAGGTGGAACCTAATCATCTTTCCTAGGCAGCGGTGGCACGTTACGCGGGGGTGCTTGCCGATTTTCAGGTGGTAGCTGTTGTGCTAGAGGCTGTGCTTGTGGTGGTGGGCCTCTGCATGGCTATGGAGGTGGATCCATAGGTAATAACTCCAGCATCCTATGGTCATCTATTCGTGGTACCATGGTGAGCTTGACCTTAGCAACTCTTCTCACAAGAACTACAGGAGGCAACAAACATGCATGTTTGGCCTACTGCAAGGATTTCTCTATATGTTGGGCTTTGTCAGACAAATCCTGAAATCCCCCTAGGTAGTTCTACCTGATGAGAGAGGGGACCAATTATGTTTTGAAATTTCCCACACACATTGTTAGCAGTTGTTACTGAGTCAGTGGCATATAGAGGTAGTTGGTGAGGCATTTCCACATGGTGACAAAGTCTAAAACACACTCGTCAGGCCTCTATTTTCACTTGAAGATGTCAGAAATATTCTTATTTTGGGTGGTGGAACTGAACTGGTCGAGAAACTACCTACAAATATCCTCCCAACTAGCTATCGATCTAATGGGTAGCTGATTGTACTATACAAATGCAAAGCCTTCCAATGTTTGTATGAAATATCAGATTTTGGTGGCTTCCTGCTATGTTGGAGTTCCTAACACGGGTCTACACCTTGAAATGAAGTGGCCTAGAAGCTGGAATGGATCATTTTTTCCTATTAAGGTGGAGAAGGTTGGATTTACAAAACTAGGGGATGCTGGCTTATCATCCACCCATGCCAGATATGGCTTTCCATCAGGCGGGATCGCCACCTGTCGAGTTTCCAATGCCTCGAGATGGGAAATGAGCACATTCATTGGATCATATGGGTGGGGATTATTGTCTTGATTAGGATCCCTGGCCACTAGTGCATTGGCAAGTTATTTTACATGATAAGCATGCCCAATGGCTCGTGGGGCTATAGGTGGGATGACCTACAAAACTGCTGGGGAATGACCTGTGGAGTGGTTGGGGGAACCTCAGCTAGGTACCGAAGTTTATCACACAGCTCCAGTGGATTTGGAAAGGCATATCAAACTCTCTTTCCATAAACATCATCTTCTACCCTCTCTACATGGGAGGGATTGTCAACATCACCCGGAGGCAATTCGCTGGGGGGGTGGGGTGGGGGTGGAGTTATACCAGCCCCTACTGCCCTGGTCAAGGATTACCATAGTCTGGTCACCACTCTACAACACATTCAGCGATAAGGTTGCCGACCAAATTTTTCTATGATGTGAGCTGTTGATGCCACACGGCCTTGTCGAGGTCATCCTCCATCTTCTACACCAAGACAGTCGGGTTAGCATGTTTGACGTCCCTAAGATGCTCTTTACCCTTATTGGGGTTCCAACCAAGGGATAATGACTCAGTAGGTACGAGAAAACCTAGTAAATTTATTTGCTGGAGAATAACCCTTCCCAATGGATCCATTAGGTGTGGCACCCTCCATGGGGAAAGTTCTCTTCAAGGAGATATAACTTGTTATCTTTTTATGATAGGTCGACTATGTTAACAATGAATTTACCGGAAAGCTTATCCTCAATATTTCCTGGATAGTCGGGCTGACACCAGATAGAACAAAAATGAAGTGCCACATAATTCCCACAACAACAGATCTGAATTTGGGGGGAAGTCTCTTTAATAATTATACAGATCACTTTAAAGATCTGAATGCATCATTGCTAGAGGGTCCAATGGAAACCGGGAGACTCAGGGCACTGGACCACAAGGAGCATAGCCATGTCAACCATAAAACATTTTTTCCAATATCTTCAAAGTGTTCCATACTCATGAGTTAAGCCACCCGTCGATGATGGAGACCAAAGTGTGTCAACCAAAGGGTTTGGCGAAAGCACGTGACCTCCTCTTGTGTAAGTGATTCCGGTGTACTAATGTTCGTGGTTGTAACTAGCCAGAACATCTTTGGGAAATGATCCACTACAATGATGTTTCACAAGCTCCTTGACTCAGACTTAGGATCCTGACCTTGGTTGTCCCATTCATCTACTGGGGCGATTGAGGGACCGATAACAACACTAAAGCGGACTGTTGATATGTTAGAATTGCCGGTGGGGAATATAGAGATCCAGCAAACAAGCTGCCACATCTTTCCCTCTCTTCTTAAGAAAGCAACGAATGTGAGACAACATCTCAGTAAGATAGTCTGACAACCATAGATTCTCATGCAGGGGCTGTGGTTACTGATGGTGGGTCACACTGTTTTGCATCCTCTATTGGTCCCCATAATAAATCTTTGTGATCTATGGTTGTGGTAGAAAATGATCTTGTTGACGATATGGAGGATTGAATGGCCATTCCTTGGAATGAGGCCGAATCTTCCTCCTCTTGGATATAACTTCAGAGGGAGGCATGAATCCGGCAGACCTCACATTTTGGAAGGAAGAGGCATATACACATTTTTCCTTCCCCAAACCCTGACACAGAAGATCGAGGTTAGGGTTCTATTACCGAATTATTCTCTGCCTCAGAGTCTGAAAAGAAGTTAGGTTTAATTTCCATCTTAAACATCTCATTATTATTCCTTTGGTGGTGGTGACCTATCCTCCTTTACTGGGATATTACTTCAAGACATGGTAGGTTTTAGATATGAGGTGGACCCTCAGCCGAACTGATGTTCGGGCAGAGAGGGCATCTGCCATGGTGAGTCAGGGTGAGAGGAGAACCCAAAAAAAATGTCAAAAGGAACACGGGGAGGGAATTTGTGTCAAATACTTGGCACGTGGAGGGAATCCCCATGGGAAGTGTTGGAGCGGGTTGTACCTCTGTTGGAGCTGGTGGGAGCATGAGCAGTGCTTCCATGTTTTTTTCCCTTAGCAATGACAGTACAAGGGGGGCCTTTGTATAGGTCAAACTGAACACGATGAAGACCTCCGCATTGGATTCCAATGAAGAAAGGAAGACCTCTGCATCTCTGATTTCCATGATGAGGAGGACCATCATCGGTTGTGGTAAGAACATGGGGAATCCCACCACATTGATGGTTGATAGGGTGAGGAGGATCTTTGCATTGGAGACCTATGAGAGGAGGAATAACTCCATATCTGGGATCACAAGTGTGAAAGAAACCTTTGTACTGGATGTTAGTACAGCGGGGAGGGCCTTTTCTCAGACTGATTGTGGAATGGGGAGGAACTGCACTCTCATTCATGGTAACACAGGGATGGCCTTTGTGCTGGATCTCATCGTCATTGGTCAACCCACGACAAGTGCTACCTATGTCGGTGACCAAGAGAGTCGTCCCATCCTTCCCATGGGGTGGTTGGGGCCTCAATCTTGGTCCGGGGTATAAGTTCCCCTCTTCCGTATAAATGTGTTATTGATAGTTTGTGTTGGCGGTGGCGTGGTCCATTGTAGTTGTTGATGATGACACCACCTAACGGGAACCCTCCTCAGCTTGCGCTCGACGTTGGTATTGTTTCAACCAGACTGGGGCCGGTTGTGAATGTGTATAACTCACCTACCCCTCAACCTCTGGGACCAGGTGGTGGAGCTGACCCAGCCTGGTGGGGGCCCTCCTTAGTGTCTCCCAGGACAGGATCATAGCTGGGCTGGCCTGTACTTCCCTTACCTCATTGTTATAAGGGAGCAATTCATCAAATCATTCTAGGGAGAGGCTCTCAAAATGGTTGTAGGTCAAAGTGGGGAGCAGTGGCTCCCTATGCGGACCCTAGGGGGAGGCGGTGATGGTGATGTGTATAAGCCTCTAGATCCTGTTAGGCTCTATCCTGAGTTGGGATAATCCCTTCTTCCTCATACCGTCTAATGAGGATGTCGATCACCCTCCTCTAAACGAGTTCAGATGGTGAGATAGTGTGTGGGTGCCCAAAAACCATGGATGTGGAGGCCGTCATAGATGAGATGGATCCATGTGGGATTTACACGTGGGTGTTTCCCCCAACCCTATATTAGTGGGTGGGTGGTGATCAGTTTCTTGACATAGCAGCTTGAGTCCTGCAAAGCATCGAGATTCAACCATTAGCACTGAAACGAGGAAAGCGACATCCAGTACCCTAGTGTTGTTACATCTCCCATGATAGTAAGGAGGGTCCTTGCTTAAAACATCACAAACTGGGATGTACAAATTTCAACATCCGTAATCTTTGGTGACTTTCACACCAAGACCAATATTTGATTGGAGGGACCTGGTGCCAGATAGCTGGATCCGGTGACACGCTTATCCAATAATTTCTCGTAAGCTACAAGTCTCCATATTGAGGATAAGAAATTCATGTAAGGTTTACCATTTCTATTTCTGAAGCTTTCACCCGAGAGTGCATCCATCTATCGAGGATGCGCAACTATTTCCCCGCATTCCCGCTTTCCAAAGGTGAGAGGCATCCATTCCTTATTCATAGACATTTTCTCCTTGATCGAAATGGGATGATGGGATGTCAAGTCCTCCTTCCATGGATTCCTCCTCAGAATTCATTTCCTAGTCTGGGTATCACTTAAAGATTAAAAAATTGTTCATGAAACTCTTCTCTCGTGCCATATCTTCATGGACACTGGATAATTACACTACTTCTTTAGGGAAATTTCAAGGGGTCAGGTCAGGGAAGCACCCTTCAAACGAGGGAGTATTTACATTTGACATCACTGGAATGTTTGGATGCTGAAACTATGACACCCCAAAACATATCTCTCATGTAATAGTAACATTGTTGTTTTATTTACATGTTATCCAAACAATTTTGCAAACTATAAATACCAGAAATTAAATTTAAATAAAAACCTGATGTGTTTAAATTACAACAAGGTCAAATAAAAACAATACTAACTAAAAATACCTATTAAAAGACCTATTATAATTAAAAGAGACAATCCAAAACAATGAAATCCCCCGGAGGATAATATGGGGCTTTCAGATCCTTTACAATGAACATTAGTATTTTTATGGCCCATGCAACTTCACTAAGCATCAGTGGAATGACGTGAACCATCATCTTAAATTGTATGGATTTGGGACACCCAAATGTATGGCTTTATAAAGAATTAACTCGACTGTTTCCTTGGGTGACCATTGAGTTCTGATAGCTATAATTGTAGTCGATGGTCTTTTGGTGGATTAAATAAAAATATCTAAGTTTAATTTAGTTTTCCAAAATATTTATGTTATGAATTTAAATTATAAAAAAACATCTTATTATGAGTATTAAAAGAGAAATGGTTTAATATTTTGAAATACACTTACTGTGATTTTAAAATGAGGTAAGGATTTCAAATACCTTCCAAATATTTCAAGTATCTTATAAATTTATTCATTCTTAATGCTTAAATAAGGTATTTGATAATAATAGAATAGTTTTTTTATAAATATATTAAATTTTAAGATATAAATTTGTATTTAAATGGAGGTATGCTTTTTATCTATATATTTGGAAACAAGTTTATAAATAATTTTAGTAATACTCTTAGTCAAGGAAAAGTATAATTTAATTGGTGTCCCATAATCTTTTAAAGTTTAAAATGAAAATCCAGTTTTATAAATTGAAATATATTCTATTTATAGTTAAAATGAATATTTTTATTTTCTATGATTTTATGGTTAGTATTGTGAGTTGGCTATTTATAAAGAATATACCCACCAGGGGCCAGCCCTCTAGCTGAGCCGAGAGAGGCAGCACGTGCTAGGCGGCCCATCCTAGCCCCCAGCCTCAGCATAGGATGACATATGGGCTTGTGTGCACGTGGTACATGCTAGGTCTAGAGATCATGGGACATAGCTACCCTGAAGGGCACATAAGAGCGCATGAGGGAACCAGAGGCGCCACCGTGCATGGCAGCATGACAGCGCGGGTGAGCGTAGGAGCACGCCCGCAGAACCCGGTACAGGGTGGTACCTAGAGGGGGGAGGAGTAATATGGCATATGGCAGAGAACTATGGGATTATAAAGAGCCTGCAAGAGTCCCTTCAATTTGATGTGGGATGAGAAGAATTGGCCAGGATTGAATCCAGGCCGTCGGATCGCGTCGTGCGCGATCTGGGCCATCTATTTTGATCCAGCGCTCGATCCTCTATAGCCGCGGAATCCCCTATGTTTTTTGTGCTCCGTCTGATCCAACACGGATCTAATCTCGGTCATCCAATATTTTTAAAACACCACATAGGATCTGAGCCATCTGATCTCGATGGATCTAATCATGACCCTCCATTTCTTTTAAAAACTCAATGTTGCATTGAAGCCATTAGATCAAGACATTGTCTGATCTAGACCATCTATTCCTTTTTAAAATTTCCCCATCACCATGGTCATTCAATCTACTCCCCCATTAATCCCCACCATCCATTTTTTTCTGGGTTTCCTCTCATGCTACCTTCTTCTTCACTGCCTACACCAGACCAGTAACCCCTACTTCTCCTTTCCCTTGTTTTCCACACCCATGGTTACTCCCATCACCATCCAAGGCCCCTCCTTTCACGTGTTTTCCACAAGACTGACACATCGGTCTTATTTTAAACCATTTGGGTCTCAGATTCCTTGAAAGTGACTTTAAAAATATTTAATATATTTTATGCATAATATAGTTTATAAATGGACCATTTCACCCCAAGAATCCCTTGGCTATTCTCCTTCCTCCAGCGTCTCCTTCATGATCCTCCGTGCTTTTCCCCGAGCCCCTCCTCCGCCTCAAACCATGGTAAGGGAATTTTTGTTTCCTTGTCTTTTTTGTTTGAGATTATTTACATATATATATTTATACTCATAAATATATATATATAACTATACGGTTCAGTTAAAATCCTCTCTTATATTGGTCCTAAGTCTTCTGGAATTTGACTTCAAGAAGTATTATGAACATAAGGATTTATATTATACATACAAATTTTATATATGTACATTATATATAATATTATTTTTATATTCATTTTATGAATATATAAATATATATACATGTATGATCATACGGTTTTGGGCAAACCTCTTTTATACCTGATTATAAGAATTTTAAACATTAATTTTCATGTTTTAGTACAGTTTTAAAACATAAGGAATTATTTGTTTTAAAAAAAAATTTATAGTATACACGGTTGAATATAATTATATAGTTTGTATAACTCACCTTCTAGACCAGTTTTAAGTCTCTCAACATTGTACTTAAATTATTTATTGTCATTTTTAATAATCATGTATGTGTCGATTAATTTTTCGTGTAAGACCCTTATGTATACCCGATTATTCATATAAGTTTTATGTGTGATCGAGGTTTAAATTTATATAAATTTGTTTACTAAATAAAACTTCTAAATTTTTATATTATTATTTAAAATTTAGGTATTTTTTTAATTAATGTGATTGAAATATTAAAGTTATATGGGTGTTAATGGATTCTTGGTTTAAACCCTTTAATACATAATCTGTATTCGGATATGTGAATATATGTGTATGAAAATAAAATTTTATCCTCAATTTTTCTTAGAGTTTTCCAAAGATTACTAAGAAAGAATAAAACATGTGTTTTCAAGATATTTTTTTTGTTTAAAACACTACTCTTTATATACACCCTGTGTGTGAACAATTTTCACATCACGAAACCCAAATTGTGGATATTCCAAATATTATAATTATGATGTGTTTAGTAATTGTAGAGAGTTCATGAGTATAATATTTGGGGTTTCAAACTTTTATAGTCATGTGTATGAATTAATTATATATATATATATATATTAAATGGTTTTAGTTATGGTTTAATCTCAAGCTTTCCATTTTTAGCATTATGTATACCCCTGTGATGTGTTATACCAAAGCATTTTAGTAATAAATGTATGAGCATCTATCAGTTTAGTACCCCACCTGAAATATTTGCTTTATTTTTTTAATTGATTTTTCATCCAGGTGAAATTCCAATATGTATTTATTATTTAAGTCTTATAATATTAGTGCTATCATTTGAAGTAACAAAACCTGTATTTCATTTTGTGCATTAGTTGTCATCACATATGTCATAATCTTCTTATCATACTCACCAGTCAAAGACATAGCCATGCAGTTGATAGTTTTGAAATTAATACGTCTTGCTTGATTTACTATATATGTGTAAATTCTAATGAATGTAATTAGAACTCTTATAAACTTTTATGGAACTATGAATTAAATTATTCAACGTGGTATGGGACACATTGAATAATTTGAAATGAGAAAATTAAATATTCAAAGTGGTATGATACATTTTGAATATACGACCCGTTTTGGCATATGAGGAATGTAATAGACTCGTTATAATGGGTTGGGGATAGGGTAATGAAATCCCATCGATGCATCGATAGTTCTCATGAGACAATCTGGTCATGGAATGAGGCCATTTACATTTTATGTCTTAACAAGGTCTGATACTATACGTTCCCTCATTATGATTATGGTAATTAATTAAACAAGTGGATATTCAACTTGTAGAATATCCATGGTTAAGAGCCAGTACATATGAGTATCAGAATAAGTAAATGCTTATGGCATGACGTTTATTTTACACTCAGTGATTTATTAGCCTGTGTATATTTCACAGTAGAAAAGAATTAAATTGAAGTTATTACCTTTACACGCAACTCTGATTATGTGTCACTCTTAGTTATTTAATTTATACTTTAATATTAATATGTAATACTTATTTAGAATTTATTTTACTTATTACTCTAAATGATCATGCCTATAATTGAATCGTGTTCTCATGTAATTATGTTAGTATGCTTTTAATTGTGTACTTTTATTTCATAGACAATTATTATGATACGTTACATGTGTTACAACATTTATTAAGAATTTTTTTTATGGAATGTTTTAAAAAATGCTTTCAAAATTTATAATTGGTATATTTTGTTATTTTAAAAACCCTTACTGGTCATTCGTATTCTCACCCTATGTTTTTGAAATAAATTTTTCAGGTATAAGATTTTAACTGAAGTAGAATGTCAGAAGAGGCCAGTTTCCCAGAACCAGAACTGAATCGATCCTCTGTATGGGACATGATGTGTAAAATATTAGTGCATATTTTGTTGAAAATTTAAACATCATGTTTTGAGGCACCATATTCAGGTATTCTGGAGTCATTCTGTAACAGTTGGCATCAGAGGATTCAGTTTAGATATCTCTAGAAAACTAGAACTCAACAAAAATAAGATACTTAAGCATTACTATGTATGATGTTTTCATAATTTTCAGATGTAAAACAGAAATACCAGTCTTTTTTCTCTTCCTATTAAGGCCATAGAAACCATAATTTCCATATCCATCCATAATAACTTTGTAAACTATTCCCATATTCGTATGACAGGAAAACACCTCTATGATGTGTCCTACTCTCCCCATGTACTTCAACACCACCAAGGAGTAGGTTTGGACTACCTCTTTATTATGAAAACCTAATTTCCATCCTACGCACGTTGGGAAAAGTTCTACAAGGACTTTTTAGATGCTTCACCACAGCGGAAGGCATCCAGTCCCTTATGGATTTCCAAGATGCTGCGGTAGTGGGAGACCTCCGTGCAACATATATGTGCCAAGTCTTGTCCTATGGCCATTATGGTCAAGTAATGGACTTCGAAATCCATGAATTTGAAGCCTCCCATTCTGTGTATAGACATCAAGTACATACTGATGTCTCTTGGATATACACCCCTCATGTCACACTCTGGAGACACCATAAGTGAACCCACGATATTGAACCAAACTACTAGTGTTGCATTTGGTTCTTGGATATTGAGTGTTTTGAAATTGTTTTGGGGATTCATGTAATTGGGAACTGGGGAAACCATTAGTTCTAGGTGTAGTGTACCATTTGTTTTATGTAAATATAATTTTTTGTTTCTTCTTTCTTATACCTTTTTTAGTGTTTGTGTTTAACTAAATGGACTTTCATGAAAAATTACTATTTTAATATGCAAGGACAGACCCATATCTTATCTCTTCCATTTAGGTAATAGATTCCATTATAGTCAGAACTGATGTAGAAGAGTATCTTCCCTTCGAAAACCTGTGAAGAACGTGAAAATATCTTTATGGGATATTGAAAGATCCAGACATTCTTCGCTCCTTCCAAGGGAATACCTATATCTACCACTGTATAGCCACTTCCCAACTCACAGAGTATAGGAGAAGGAGAAAGTGTTATGATGGTCTTTTCCTATGCTTCACACATTCCTGAAACTTCACATCCAGGGTAAGGTTTCAAGAGGATGTCTTAGATGGGAACATCCGAACATCCTACATGCACCAAATCATGAGCTTTGGTTTATATGACCACGTATATGACCTTGACATCCTCAGACAAGAGATGACCCGATGAGTCCTTAGAGAGTTTTTCCATTCAGAAATATCTAAACTCTCTACCATTCAAGCCTCCCACTAGAAGCCCAAGTGTACACTGCATGAGTTTAACCCATTTTATTAAAGGTGTGTTTGGGTCAGGGAGGCAGAAAAATTTAACACCAACTTGGGTATTCAGCTGGCCACACCTGAGGATCCTCCCCGATGGAGGATGTGGTGAATAATGAAAGAGAGTTCCTTTTTATCTAGTTTGTATAAAATTAATTGCGAGGAAACAATTCTTTGTAGAGGGGAATAATGTGATGCCCCAAAACTTATATCTCATGTAATAGTAACATTATGGTTTTATTTACATTTTATCTGAACAAATTTTCAAACTATAAATACCAGACAGTTCATTTAAATAAAACAATGATATGTTTACATTACAACAAGGTCAAATAAAAACCATAATAACCAAAAATTCTTATTAAAAGACCTATTAGAATTATAGGGAGACCACCCAAAACAACAAAAATCCCATGAAGATAATATGGGTCTTTCAGATCTGTCACAATGAATGGCTAGGGCCACTACAACTGCACTAAACATCAGTGGAATGATTTAAACCATCTTCGTCAATTGTCTTGAATTTGGGACACCCTAATGTATGGTTTTAGAAGGATTTAACTCAACCGTTTCCATGGGTGACCATTGAGTTCAAATGACTATAATTATAGCTCTTTATCTTTTGGTGGATTAATTAAAAAAATCTAACTATAATTTAGTTTTCCAAATATTTAAGTTATGAATTGAAATTATAATAAAACCTATTATTATGATCTTTAAAAGGAAAATGGTTTAATTTTTTGAACTACACTTAGTGTGATTTTAAAATGTGGTAAGGATTTCAAACACCTTCCGAATATTTCAAATATCTTGTAAATGTCTCCATTCATAATGCTTAACCAAGGTCTTTGATAATACTAGAATATTTTTCATTTAGATAGATTAAATTCTATGTTATAACTTTGTGTTTAAAGGGAGGTATTCTTTTTATCTCTAAATTTGGAAACATGTTAATAAATAATTATAGTAATACTCTTAGTCAAGGAAAAGTTTAATTTAATTAGTGTACCATAATATTTTAAAGTTTAAAATAAAAATCAGGTTTTATAAAAGGTAAGATGTTCTCTTTATAGTTAAAATGAATATATTTATTTTCTATGATTTTATGGTTAGTATTATGAGTTGGCTGTTTATAAAAAATATACCCAGTAGGGGCCAACCCTCTAGTTGGGCTAAGGGATGTAGCACGCGCTAGGCGGCTGAGCCTAGCCCTCAGCATCATCACAGGCCGACATGTGGGCTTGTGTGCACACAGTGTGTGCTAGGTCTTGCGAGCGGGGGGCATAAATAACCCGAAAGGCACACAGGACTGCACGAGGGAACCAGAGGAACCACCATGTAGGGTGGCATGATGGAATGGGTGGGCGTACGAGCACACCCGTAGAACTCGGTACGGGGCGGTACCTGGAGGGGAGGTGGAGGAGTAATCTGGAATAATGCCGAGAGCTTTAGGATTATAAAGAGGCTGAAAGAGTCCCTCCAATTCAACTTGGGATGAGAAAAAATTGGCCAGGATTGATTCAAGGTCATCAGATCGCGTCGTGTGTGATCTGGGCCGTCTGTTTCGATCTGGCGCTTGATCCTCAACAACCGCGGAATCCTCCATGTTTTTTGTGCGCTGTCCGATCCAACATGGATATAATCTTGGAAGTCTGAAAATTTTAAAACACTGTGTTGAATCTGACCCATCGGATCTCGATGGATCTAATCGTGACCGTCCATCTTTTTTAAAAACTCAACGTTTCACCGAAGCTGTCAGATCATGCCACGATCTGATCTGAACCGTCTTTTCCTTTTTAAAATCACCACATCACTATAGTCGTCTTATCTACTCCCCCTTTAATCTCCACCATCCATTTTTTTTCCGGTTTCCTCCCCCACTCCCTTATTCTTCCTCGCCTACACCGGATTAGTAACCCCTACTTATCCTTTCTCTAGTTTTTCCATACTCGTGATTCCTCCCATCACCAACTGAGGCCCCTCCTTTCACGCGTTTTCCACAAGACCGACACCTTGATCTTATTTTAAACCATTTGGGTCTCAAATTCCTTACAAGTGACTTTAAAATATTATATATTTTTTATGTATAATATAGTTTATACACAAACCGTTGCACCCCAAGAATCCCTCAGCTATTCTCTTTCCTCCAGCGTCTCCTTCAAGATCCTCCGAGATTTTCCCCGAGCCCATCCTCCTCCTCAAACTAAGGTAATGTAATTTTTGTTTCCTTGTCTTTTTTGTTTGACAGTATTTACATATATATGTATACTCATAAAAAAATATATATAACTGTATGGTTCAGTTAAAATCCTCTCTTATTCCAGTCCTAAGTCTTCTAGAATTTGAGTTGAAGAAGTATTATGAACCTAAGGGTTTATATTATACCTACAAATCATATTTATGTACTTTATATATATGAGGTTATTTTTATATTTGGTTTGTTAATATTTATATATATACATGTATAATCATACAGTTTTGTGTAAACCTTTTTATACCTGATTTTAAGACTTTTAAACATTATGTTTCATGTTTAAGTAGAGTTTTAAAACTTAAGGAATTATGTGTTGTACAAAACTTTTATATAGTATAAATAGTTGAATATAATTATATAGTTTTTATAAATCACATTCTATACCAATTTTAAGTCTCTCAACATTGGAATTCAATGATTTATTGTCATTTTTAATAAACATTTATGTGTCGATTGATTTTGGTGTAAGACCCTTAGGTATACCCGATTATTCATATACTTTTTATGTGTGATCGAGGGTTACATTTATCTAAATTTTTTTATTAAATAAACCTTTTAAATTTTTATACTATGATTTAAAATTTAGGGACTTTTTATTAATTAATGTGACTAAAATATTAGATTCATATGTGTGTCAATGGATTTTTGGTTTAAACCCTTTAATACATAATCTTTATTTGGATATGTGAATATATGTGTATGCGAATAAACATTGATCCACAATTTTACATAGAATTCTCCAAGGATTACTAAGAAAGAATAAGACAAGTGTTTTCAAGATATGTTATTGTTTAAAAAACTACTCTTTATATACACCCTATGTATAAAAAATTTACACAACACAAAACCCAAATTGTGGATATTCTAAATATTATACTTATGACGTGTTTAGTAATTTTGGAGAGTTCTTGAGTATAATATTTGGGGGTTTCAACATTTATATTAATATTTATGAATTAATTATATATATATATATATTAAATGGTGTTAGTTATGGTTGAATCTCATGATTTCCATTTTTATCATTATGTATACCTTTTTGATGTGTTATACTAAAGAATTTCAATAATAAATGTATGAGCATCTATTAGTTTAATACCCCACCATAAATATTTGCTTTATCTTTTTAATTGATTATTCATCCAGGTGAAATTCCAATATTTATTAATTAACAAAGTCTTAGAATTGTAGGGTTATATTTTATTTAACAAAACATGTATTTTTTAGTGTATTATTTGGCATCACATATTCCCAAATCTGCTTATCATACTCATCAGTAAATGACATAGACATGGAGTTTATAGTTCTATAATTAATACATATATGCCGGATTCACTATATATATGTAAATTCTAATGAATGTAATTAGAACTCTTATGAAATTTTATTGAACTATGAATTAAATTATTCAAAGTGGTATGGGACACCCTGAATAATATGAAATGAGAAAATTAAATGTTCAAAGTGGTATGGGAAATTTTGAATATATAACCCTTTTTGTAATATTAGGAATGTAATAGACTTGGTATAATAGGTTGTGGACCAGTTAATGAAATCCCCTCAATGCATCGATAGTTTTCATGAGAAAATCAGGTCATGGAACGAGCCCATTGACATTTTAGGTCTCGGCACGATGTCTGGACAGGGTCTGATATTATACGTTCCCTCATTATGTTTATGATAATTAATTAACCAAGTGGATATTCAACTAGTAGAATATCCATGGCTAAGATCCATTAATTATGAGTTTCAGAAGAATTAAATTCGTATGGCATGGCGTTTATTTTATACTTAGTGATTTATTATCTAGTGTATATTTCACAGTAGAAAAGAATAAAATTGAACTTATTACCTTTACGCGCAACTTTGATTTTGTATCACTCTTAATTATTAAATTTATAATTTTATATTTATATTTCATACTTATTTATAATGTCTTCTACTTATTACTCTAAATGATCATGCCAATAATTGAATCATGTTTTCTTGTAATTTTGTTTGTATGCTTTTAATTGTGCACTTTTATTTCATAGACTATTGTTATGATACGTTACATGTGTTACAACATTTATTAATAAAAATGTTTTATGGAAATTTTTAAATAATGTTTTCAAAATTTATAATTGGTATATTTTTTATTTTAAAACCCCTTACTAGGAATTCATATGCTCACCCTACGTTTTTGAAATAATTATTTTAGGTATCAATTTTTAATCGAAGAAGAATGTCAGAAGAGGTTGGTTTCCTTTAACCCAAACTGAATAGATCCTCTGTATGTGACATGATGTGTAAAATATCAGTGCATGTTTTGTTGAAAATTTACACATCATGTTTCAAGGCACCAGATCCAAGTATTCTAGAGTCGGGATGTCATAAAAACCCTAATGCATCTGGGTTTCATCCCCTTATGATAGGGCTTCTCAAGGGCACAGAATCTCGAGACATCCCACATCGATTGTGGGGAGTCATATTATATAAGCATGTTCCTAAGGTTTTCCTCATCTTCCCATGTTTAACATAGGGTATGTCGCGAGTTTAACATCTAGAAGAGACAGATCAGACCGATTGGAACACTGATAAGAGTGGATCATATGGGTACATATCCAAGAGGGAACACCTGTGAATATTACTAGATGGGTGGATCAAAACACCCAATGAGGGCAGATCCAGGGATGATTGGGTCCCAAAAAAGGGGACACCACGGTTTACCATGGGTAGGGATTGAACCTCAGGGAGGTTTTCTACGTACCCTATGTCGAAATCAAGGATCAAAACCCACATATTTCGAATGGTTGATGAATCAGGGTGTACACAAAGGACAACGACCAGGAGACATGTTGGGGGATTACACATGGATAGAGGCCCATCATAAGAGGGGAACTCTTTGTTGGATGGTTATGGATTGTATAGGGAATATGCATGGTTAGATACCTATGTGCTATAAAGAGCAGCGATGGGATGAATGGCATTATCTCATCAGAAAGTGGTGGCCAATGTAAGTATCAGTATGGATGATAGATGGTTGAAAGAAGTGGATGGGAAGAATGGGATGGAACTAACATGAAAATGGATAAAATGTTAGGATTTTACCTTAGAGAGGCTTTCTACATATCCCCATGGAAGGTAATAAAAGTCCACATAGTTTGGTGGGGTGATGGGACACCTGAGAAGGATGCCAGTGAGAATGGATTCATGGATGGGACCCGAATGAAGTAGAACATCAAGGTTGGGGAATGACCTTCCCAAAAAACAATGGCTTAAGGGAGAGACCAGGATGGGACATGAGTGACGAGATTGAACCTCGAAAATTCCTCCTATGTATCCCCAGGGTAGGAAATAAAAGTCCACATAGTTAAAGATGAATCATAGGATCGGGGTGTGTGTGGAGGATAGTGACCTGAAAAGGATGCTGAGGCACACGCATGGTTAGAATCCCGGGAGATAGTCTGACACCACCAAGGTACAAACCAAGGATGTGGGTCCCAAAAAATGGGACACTGAATTTTACCTATGTTTGGGGTTGATTCTGAGGGAGGATTCCTGCATACCCTTTTTAGGAGATAGGGATCAAAACCTACATAGTTCAGGGTGAAGCATAGAATCTGGGTGTGTGCCGAGGAAAGTGAACTAAAGATGATGATGGGGCTTATGTATGGTTAGAATTCTGAGATTTATCTAATACATAGGGGCAGACCAGAGAGTTTGATCCCAACAAAGGGGAATACAATAGCTTACTATAGATTGGGATTGAACCTCGGGGAGGCTTCCTATATACCCAGTCTAAGAGACAAGGATCAAAACACACATAGTTCATATACATATAGTTTTGCATCATGTGGGATACAGGTGAATCAACGTGAAGTGGTTGGGACTGATGGGTGATGGGTGATGGGATTAAACCTTCCAGAGGATTCCTACATACCTTTCCTGGAGAGGGAAAAGATCAAATTCCATGTAGTTTGATGGAAAAGGATAGGGCTTAAGCACTAAGGTGTCCCAATGATGATTCCATGGTCGATTCATAGTCTACACCCACATGAGTAATAATCGGTGTGAGAAATAAGTGGTAGTAAAGAAAAAAGGGATTATATGTGGTTGTCAACCCAAAGAGAAAACATGGGTTACACTTGGTTAGAAAATAAGGATTTGAAGATTGGGACGTACTCCCAGATGGAGGCCTTATAGAGATAAAACCCAAATAGAGATGGATGGGTTAATGAAGGTCCCTATACCCATATATCCTATGGACTTTTTTCATAGATGAAGAGAGGAGGAGCAAGGATGCTACCTCTCTCAAGAAAGGCTAGGGGGATCACACCCAGATGGTTTCCATTCCTTGCAGACATATGTCATTCCATTCAAGGAGGATCTCATTCCATGTGAGGAAGATGTCACTCCTGTGGAGAATATGGGGCATGGAAAAATTTTGAGGTGAGGCACCCCTTATATATTACATGGGGAAAGGCTACAGTTTAACTTCATGTGATAAGTATGATGATGCTTGGCAGTTTAATATCCAGCATCTTGGATAATGAGTATTCACTCCTCAAACCTAGTACATACACAACTAGTTCACTTTAACCCTTGGTGAAGGGATGTCACTAGTAATTCCATGTGGAGACTGGATTGTGGAGTGATCCATTGAGAGAATCACATTATCGTGGGTATTAAAATAATAAATAGCTGTTATCATTCCTATAAGAAGAAGAACAAGGCGCAAAAAAACATCATGAAGCACCACTCAAGGGAAATTGAAGTTACTTTGCATGAGCCTAGATGTCCGTACGAAAGGAATGTGCAGAAAACATGGGTTCCATGTGTTATATTGGAGTTTCAAATACAACTCCCTAAAGGAAGAGTGGTATATTGAATAAATATTAATGGTTGTGTTCAAGGAAGATCGAATTCATGTATACTTGGGGAGGTTACATGAAAAAAATTTGGTTTTACGCGTAATATAGTGGTGTGTGTGCAATTAGTAAGGATTGTACAGTATAGGAAAAGATTGTGAGAAATAGAAAGGTGTGTGTGCAATTGGATAGGGATGTGCACAATTGGTGAGGGTTGTGTGCAATTGGGGTATGGGTGTGCAATATGGGTGATGTGTACACAATTGGTCAGGGGTTACGTAAAAATGGGGTGTTTGTTAGACCAACTAAAGCTTTGTGTGAAAATTCCTAGAATTCCACACCAAGGGTACAGTTTATGCACAACTACCTTTGAATCAAAGTGTATGGGAGAGGGTCAATCCCTAGTGAGCCTTCCTGAAGGAAGAACATCGGGGAGATTTGTCACGTGAAATGAAGTACCTTGAATCAATGTTTCTTGTGTGGGAGGTGTTGGATTTCACCCACGAGACGAGGGTCCAATTCTCATGTTGTTACAAAGAAAGGGGGTGCTTCTATTTATAGATGAGTTCATGAAGTAGTGACATGAAATGGTGTCATTGTGGAAAACCTCAACCAAAAATTACGTTTGACTCTCCCTTTTGGCGCTCTTGGCCCAGAAGCCTTCTTGGGAGGCCGGTGAAAAGAATTTGGCCTGGTCACGCCACATTACACAGCAAATGATTTGTTTTCCACAGACCTCTTCTATTTTACACACAACAAATCCCTTTTACCTACATATCTCTTCTTTTACATGCAACATCCTTCTGGGTCTCCAGATCCTCCGCTGAGTTGATGGCCACCTTTAGATCCATCCTCCACCATGTTTTTTCACTTTCACATGGATTTCAGTGCCAAAAATAATATCACATTTTATTTTTCAAATATACATTCACACATATGACTGTATTCTTGTGAATATATTTTATAGTTCTACTGTAATGTGTGATCGAATCTGTTATTTTTGAAAGAGGCTACACTTTGAAAATTCTACATACTTCACCCTCGTACTACTATAAGATTACTACTGCTATTTATTTCTATTAATATTGAAGAAAAATTTCAACCCGGATCTCTTTAGAGTTATTATTTCTTGAATACATTCATTTATAAATAATAATATCCATCTACTATTAGTTTTTCCTACTGTAATTGTGAATTACAACCCATACAATAAAAAAATTAAACTCTTTTGATTTATTGGAGTATCAACTGATCATACTCATTTTTAGTTTATGTATCAACTTCTTGTACTAAGTTGTGGATAAAAAATATCCTATAAAAGAACTAAAAGTCTCTATTTAGTCTTTTTATAGTGGTGTCAACTACCTTCACTTAGTTGTGGATTTTTAGGTCTTGTGATAAGAGGACCATTCTAGTGAAATTTACCAAAATCATATAAAAAGAGTTAGTGGAGTGGACTAGGGGAGCTTTGTGCCCCAAACCACTATAAAATTATAGTCTTCATTCTTTCTATTTATCTTCTGCTAATGTTTCCTATAGAAGAAAATGATGCATATCTGTATAAATCAAAAAGGGATTCAGAATAAAGAATCAATGGAGACTATCAAAAATACACAATTCTCCCACATCTTGTGTTATCTAAGTGTTATTCCGACCTACAAATTTTTATAAGAGGAGATATTTTGAAATAAATCTATAACCATCTTAAATTGAATAAGGTCTATACAATGAATATGGAAATGGTCGATCTGAAAGAAGGTATGTATATGGTTCATGCTCTATATTTTAATGGTGATAACTATGGATGCTGGAAATCTTGAATGATCATTTACTTGAATAATTATGGATTAAAATTCTATTCAAAGATCATTAGTCCTTATGAAATTTCTAAGAAACCAGATACCTGGGATGCTGCAACAGAATCTTAATATGAAATAAAATCAAAGGTAAAGAATGCTATTATCTATGGACTTGGACCTAATTAATTCAATTGACTCTCAAAATTTCCTATGCCATATGAGATGTGGAAAACTATTATAGCTTCCTATGAAGGAATAGATAACATCAGAAAGATGAAGGATTCTAATAGAAAACTAATGTTTGACATCTTTAGAATGTTTTATGGTTAAATAATCACACAACAGAATGGATGGTTAACATAGATTGTCAAAAATATTACTTACTTGGATGATATCATTAGTTAATTTGATCAAGAACTAAATGTTTTTAGAGTAATTCCTTCAAAATGGAATGACATATCTATAACTATTAGCCAATCATCACTGGTAAAAAATTTAACTATGAGGGAACTGATTGGAACATTGATGATGTATGGAGAAAAAATGAAAGCTGAAGTTGAAGATCACAAGAATTTAGTAGAAAGTGAAAATACTACACTCAATTTGACATATCAGAACCAAAGATGAAAAACAAAATAAGAAGTCAAAACAAAAAAAAATTCAGATACGTTATATTCTGAAATGGAACAGGCTCAGCTATCCAGAATGTTTGGAAAATTATGTAAGACAAAAAGAGGGTTTAGAAAGTCCTTCAAGAAAGATGAAATAGAAATCCATGAAGTAAGATGTTATGAATGAAAAAAGTTGGGTCACATCAGACCTAATTTCCCCCAATTGAAAGATTAAAAAAAGATGATAGAAAAAAATTATCAGAAAAATGAAGATTATGAGCATAAATTAAAGAGATCTATGAAAGCTACATAGAGTGTGTATGAAGACTCCAATAGCTCCTAAACATCTGATTCATAGAAGGATCCACAAAATCTCAAATCCAATATGTTCTTTATGGATAAGGAAAAAGAAGAGATACAATCCTATTACTCTTATGCTTTTGTGTTTGGTAGTTGTTCAAATACTAAATTAGTTGCTTACTGTTCTATACTAGAAGAAAAATTTGATTCTCTAATAAAGAAACAAAAATAATTGAAAAAAATACAAAATATTGTTTTAGGTGAAAGAGAAACTATGCTAAAACACATCAACGTCTAATTTAAAAATTCATTTCATCTACATCAAACTGTATTGATCATGAAAAAAGGCTTAAAGAATTTCAGGATGAAGTATAATATTATAAATTTGCTGCGAGTATTTTAACTAAAGGAGAAAATTCTCTGAATTATATTTTGGAATGAATTTTATTAAAATAGAAAATTTTGGAATATAACGAAAGGGTGAAAAATCTAAATTACACAAAAATTATTTTATTCCCAATTAAAAAATTCTAACTGTTATTACTGTGGAATAAAAGGTCATTTCACTAACAACTGTTTTTTCAAAAATCAAAAAATTAGTGTTTTTAAAAAGTATTTTATTTTTAAAAATATTTCTGAATCTAACGATTCAAATTTTGGGAAAATAAATGAGATATGGATTCTCATATCATTGCTCGATGACAGTACTAGACACAAGAGAATATGAGTACCAAAAAACACATGTTTAATTGCTTTTTTAGGAAAAAGTCCATAGGAAAAGAAATTTAATATGGTAGATAAACAATATGTATTCTATACACATGAGTGGGGACTCATAAAAATTCCATACACTAACTCAAATGAATAGAAGCCAAAAAACTTTTGGTGATAATGAAAAAGGAATGAATGTTGTATTTTGAACTGTTTTAGATCCAAAGAATATCTCAATCAATAATGTATTGTATGTATAAGGGTTAAAGCACAACCTGATAAGTATTTCACCACTTTGTGGGGATGGATTCTATATAGATTTTTCTAAGAAATCCTTCTCTATTTTCTAATATAAATTGCTTAAATTTAGACCACCTAGAACTGAAAATGATTATACTTTGGATCTTAATTCCTTTTGTAAACATAAACTGAATATTTTAACTACAAAGAAAAATGTGTCATGGATATTGAATATAGGACTTGGTAAATAAAATATATATGCTTTACATAAATTATCTAAGAAACAAATATTTTCTAATTTTCCTAGTCTTAAGTTTGAAGATGATATATTTTGTGATGCATATCAAATCAAAATAAAAATAAAAATAATCTTTCAAATCAATTAATAAAATTTCTACATCTGAACCAATAAAACTTATCCATATGGATTTATTGGGACCATCCAGAGTAGCATGTTTGGCTGGTAAATTATATTTTTATGTTTTAGTTGATGAGTTTTCTAAATTTACTTGGGTATATTTTCAAAAACATAAAAGTTAATTATTCACTAATTTTGAAAGATTATTCAAAATTGTTTAAAATTAAATATATTTTAAAATAATTTCATTTAAGTGATCATGGTGGAGAATTTGAGAATCAAGAATTTAATTCTTTTTGATCAAATTTGGGTGTTAAACACACCTTATCTACACCATGAACACCTCAAGAAAATGAAATATTGGAATGAATAAATAGAACTATTGATGAAATCTAAAGGACTGTTCTAAATAAATATAGTCTTCCAACCTATTTGTAGGTAGAATCTATAAGTACGACCTGCTATGTCATGAATATAGTCTTAATTCAGCCTATAATTATAAGTACACCCAATGAACTTTCAGATAACATAAAACCTAAATTAAAGTACTTTAAAGTGTTTAGATGAAACTAACCCTTTCATTAAAGAGAAAGATTAAACAAGTGATATTACTGATTCATTTGATAATATACCACTTGAATCCTCTAAAGATAATTTTAAAATGATATAAAAATTCAATCCAGTTTAAAAGAACATGAAATTGAATAACCTGAATGTGTATTACTTAAATATTCTAGAACCATAAAGAATGATTCTTTAGAAATAGTGATTGGATACCTAGATAATAGAATCAGAACTAAAAGAAATATTGGAAACATAGATGAATTTTCTAAATTTTATCTTAGTTAAAACATAAGTCAATTAAAGACTCTTTGGAAGGTGAGAGTTGGATGTTAGCCATGCAAGAAGAGGTAAACCAATTCAAAAGAAATGAAATTTTGGAATTAGTAGAAAGACCATTTTATTATCCAGTAATAGGAACTAAATGGGTCTTTAGAAATAAACAAGATGATTAAGGGATAATAACTAGAAACAAAGCTAGATTAGTAGCTAAAGGATATTATCAGAATGAAGGTATAGATTACAATGGAACCTTTATAACTATGGCTAGATTATAAGACATTATAATCCTTTCAGCTTATGCAACCTATATGAATTTTAAATCATATCAAATGGATATTAAATATTCCCTTTTAAATGGATATTAAATGAAGGAAGTTTATGTTGAACAATCTCCTAGTTTTGAAAAACCTCATAAAACTGATTTTGTTTTCTAACATACTAAATATCTTTATGGCCTTAAACAAGCACCTAGATCTTGGTATGAAATATTAAGTACTTTTTATTGGAAAATGGATTTTTATTGGGATTAGTAGATCCCACTCTTTTTATGAAAAATGTTTGTTTTGATATTTTATTTTTAAAAATTTATTTTGATGATATAATTTTTTGTTTAGAAATTAAAAAAATTTGTAATGATTTATCAAATATAATGCAAAAAGAATTTTAAATGAGTGTGATGGGAGAACTAAATTTATTTTTAGGATTTCATATTTATCAAAAAAGATAATGGAATTTTTTTAAATTAAAGTAAACATGTTACTGATTTATTGAATGTTTTTGGACTTTAAAATAGTAAGACTTATACAACTCCCATGTGTACCAATATAATACATGATTTTGATGAAGGTAGAAAACCTATTGATAACAAGTTTTATAGAGGTATGATTGGTAGTTTAATGTATCTTACTTTTATTAGACTAAATATACTGTTTTATGTATTCCTATGTACTAAATTTTTTCCATGTCAAAAGAACCCAATCTTATTGCTATGAAAATAAATTTTAGATATTTAAAAGGAACTATTTTTCAATATCTTCATTACTACAAAATGTATGATTTTAATTTAATTTCATATTCATATACAGATTTTGTAGGATGTATAAAAGATAGAAAAAACTCCTCAGCAACCTATCATTTTTTATGAAAATATTTAGTATCATGATCAGGTATGAAACAACAATCAGTTGCACTGTAAACAAAAGAGGCTGAAAATGTGTCTGCTGGTAGTTGTTGTGCACATGTATTGTGGATGAAACACAATATACTAGATTTTAAACTAAATTTTAATAATATTCCTTATTTTATGTGATAATTCTAGTGAAAAAAAATATTTTTCAAATTCCAATAAGTCATTTTAGGACTAAACATATTGATTTAAAGCATCATTTTCTAACAGATCATGTTCCTAAAAGAGATATATATTTAGAGTTTGTAAATATTGAATATCAATTAGCTGATATTTTTAGTAAATCACTTACAACTAATAGTTTTTATTTAATTATGGTGGACTTAGGTTTATTTATTTTTAAATAAATGTTTTCCTGTTTATTGTAATTAATGTTTTTTAGTTTTAATTCGTTTTAATTTATTTTAATTTTGCTGTAAAATTATTTTTTCATTTATCTTTTAAATAAATTTTCATGACTTTAGTTTTTAAACTACATGTTTTCAAAAACTAAAAATTTAATGATTACCCTATTTAATCGGTACGATAAACTAGACCATGTCATCATTTCCCAAAAAAACCATTCAAATTTCCTTACCCTTTGTTTTTAAGTTATTTCACCTACCAAATCCATAAATTTTCTTCCAAAACCCTAGAATCAGAAAACCTTCAACCTCTATATTCATAGAAATGAATAATACCAATAAAACAAAAGAATGTGAACCATGATATCTAAATAATTTGCATGTCCCTTTAAGGAATTTGTTTCAAGGAAAAGTCATAGATTTTGATTGGTTGTATAGAATGAATCTTTTTCTCAAGAAAGATATTGAGTTTAAAGGTTTAGAATTTCTATTTAGTGAGAAGAATACATATTTTATTTAGGAGATATAATTATAGAAATTTTATAGAATTGTTCAGTTTAGATTTGTGGAAACTAAAGATACAATATCTTATCATATAGAAGATAAGGAGTTTTCAATATCATCACGTGGAATTTCTCTAATTTTAAAATTCCCTCATGCAGGATTATTCCATTTTGATATTTGATCGATTGTAAATCAAGATAAAAAAATAAGAGGACATCATTTCATATATTTTTGGATCAAATAATATTAGGAAAATATTTTTAATTGATCTTGAGGCAGACAAGAATGTTTTGGTAAAGTTTGTTCAAACTGCTATTTCTTGAAGGGTTGCTAAGATGGAGAATATTTTGTACCCAGACATGTATTTCATGTTTTGGTTTATTAGTGACATCAAGTTGAACTTCCCCATATATATGTTGAGATATCTAAATTATTTTTTCCATTCAGAGGATATGATGTCATTTTATCCTTATGGATAGATACTTTCTCTTATTTTTTTAGGAAAAATTTGATTCGCCTTTTTGATTCTTAAGTTAAATTTCATCACATAAATGTTTTTAATGATTATACTCTAAGAAAATTTGGTTTATTTTTGTGTACATTAAAAAGAAATTTAATTCTTACTGGTGTGGATGACCAAAAAAAATAAATATGTTTTGCTAAGGAGGAGAAATACAACCTCAAGTGTTTATATTTAGTTCGTTTAAGAAATGATGAAGTTGTAGAATCTAGAATAAAAGGAATTTATCATCCTACCAAAATATAGCTTCACTATGATGATACAAATCATGATGAATAAGGTTTAGAAGAAGGAAATCATGATGAACTTTTCTTATGACCAAGGAACAGAGAACAACCCTAACATAAGGATACAATGTTAGGTTTTGGAGATGCGACCCATTCAGTTCATTTAGAAGAACCAGGAAATGATGCAGATAAACAAGAATAAATTCAAGATCATGAACATCAGGTTATTCCTCAAACCGATCAATAGATTTTGGTGATTAGAAATGGTACTTGGGAAGTCAATTTGAATCAATCACAGAGAGTTTCAATCAGTATAGTGCTTCTACCTCTACACCACCAACTTCACAAGACCTAATTTGAAAGTTTCATGATATCACATCAGCAATGGGTAATGGAATGATAGGCTTTAGAATCTTCAGTGTAATAGTGCACCCATATCAGTTCTATTGGATAATTAGATATTTATTTTTGATAAACTCACTTCAAGTGATCGCAATATCAGGCTACTACATAATAAGATAAATTATAAGATATGTCAATTTTTGCAGAAATAGAAGAATCTTCATTAATTTATGAAATTCAATTTGATTGGAAACTTAAAATCAAGTCAATATTCATGAATTTTGATATGGAAGTTGGCAGACAATATTTTATAAAGGTTACAAAATCAGATGGAATAATTAAAATAAATTTTTCAAGTAGCTTAGGCTTCACCAGAACCAACATCAAAAACTACTCCTAAATAAAACCTTTCACCTTCTACCGGACCTATTGTATAAAAAAATTCCCCAAGAAAATAATTATATTGTATTTTTACAGTTTTTATAATAAAACTACCATTCTTGTTTTTAAATTACATGCTTAATTTATATATTTTATTATATTTTTATCTTTACTTCCAAAAACCATGTATTTTGTTCAAAAAAACATAATATAAACATTCATTTATTATTTTGTGAAAAATTAAACATATTTTAATCCTTTTTTCTTACACTTTATTTTTGACATCATAAAAGGGGGAGAAGAATGGGTAAACAAAAAATTCAAATATTTTTTAAAATCTAATAGCTCTATGAAATCAAAATATTTCTTTGATAAAATTAATCTTTAAAGAACAATTTTTTCCTTTCAAATATTTTTTCTTTAGTGTTTTCAATTTTTTTAAAATTATTTTATGGGTTTTGTGATCATCAAAATGTGGTAGATTTTTGGGAATATATTTTCTCAAAAATACTCTATAAATCTTATTGATTTTTATGTTCACAAATACCCTTGTTTTTTACTAATGATATTACTTTAAGTTTATTTTAGTATATTAATAACAATTGAAATATTTATTCAAGAATTATATTCAATCTTTTAGTTCACAAGGAAATTTGTTAAAGTATTTAGATTATGTTTTAGTGTATTCTTGAAACACTATTCATACCATACATTGATAAACATAACTCAAGGATTAAACCCTACATTGGTTAACATAATATAAGTAATGAATCATATGTTCAAAATTGTACGTATGGATCATCAAAACTATGTTTTTAGAAAATTATGCTCATAGAAAATTACTTTTGGATGGAACCTTACATTTTTTAAGATAAGAAAGTATGGTTAAGTAACCCTATGTAAGTAAGAACCCTACATTTGAGAAACAAATACATGGTTCATGAACCTTAATTTTATTATCAACCTTTCATTTTAAACCATACGTTCAGATAATAAATGATACATTATTGAACCCTACATTTGGTATTTTTTCCTTTTATAAAGGAACACCATGTTTTATAATTCAATATTAGATATTTTAATTTATGATTTTATTTGATATTTTTGCAACGGTATTGAAAGTATTAAATATTTGAAAAAATAAAATTTATGACTAATTGAGAGCACATTATTATCAATTGAAAGAACTTTATTCATCAGATAAAATCACTCCTTTTTTAAGGGAAGTTACGAATCCCCTAGATTATTTATAATTTTAATATTCACGATCTATCAGGAGACTTTATTTTTTCTAAAATAAAAATTAAATCTATCTTCTCTATATATTCTATCGCATTTTCTTTTTGAAATATACATTCACATATATGAATATATTCTTGTGAATATCTTTTATAGTTCTTCTGCAACGTGTGATGGACTTTGTTATTTTTGAAAGAGGTTACACTTTGAAAATTATATATATTTCAACCTCATATTACTATATTATTATTTTATCTGTTTTTTCTATTAATATTGAAGATCATTTGAAACCAATATCACATTAAATTTCTTCATTCTTGAATATAATCATTTCTGAATAAGAATATCCATGTACTATCATTTTCTACTGTTGTAATTGTGAAGTACAACCAGAAGCATCAACAAATCAATATCATTTGATTTATTGGTGTATCAAATACTTGTACTCAGTAGTGGTTTAAGTATTAACTACCTTTACAAAGGTGTGTCAAACCGATTCCCTATAAAAGAACCAAAAGGCTCTGTTTAGTCTTGTTTCAAAGGTGTCAACTAGTTGCACTCAGTTGTGGATTTGAAGGTCTTTTGATAAAAGGACCTTTCCAGAAAAATTTACCAAACTCATAGAGAAATAGAGTTGGTGGAGTGGACTAGGGGATCTTTGTGCCCTAAACCACTATAAAATTATTTTTTTAATTCTTTCTATTTATCTGTTTCTCATATTTCATATAGATGAAAATGCTGCATATATTCAAAAATCAGAAAGGGGGTCAAAAGAAATAATCGGTGAAGATTATTGAAAAGACATAATTCACACCCTAATGTGCTATCAGTGTATTATTCTGACCTAACCACATATACATTGAGTGATCCACTATGGTACAACTATTCAACATATACCTTTAGTGATCCCCTATTGTAGTTTGTCATTTACCACTGGTAATCCTTCATGGTACCACACCTAGTGCTATAGTTCTAAGATACCCACATCTCTCCTCCATGGTAGCAGCATCTACTGTTGGTGATGGTATTACCACTCCCCTTCCAGTGATGGTATATTTCTCAAAGAATATCATGCAACACATGATCATAGATTTTATTCCTTTATCGATGTAGTTGGTTCTTAATACGTAGTCAGTAATTCCCAATGGTTCATCCCCTTAACCCTCATGAGATAGAGACCCAAAATTTTAAAACATAGATATCACATCTTAATAAATAAATATTAATTGCTTAAAATAAAGATCTATTATATAATTTTATTGGACTAGTTCCTTTGGAAACAAGGAAATATAATCAAATGGCTCATAAACAATCTACATCATCTCCCACAAATTTATTTAAAACTATAACCCTTCTTAGGCATATCATACTTAGTAATTTTATTCCTAACCCGAGGAAAAAACATAAGAAAATGTAATCTCAGATTTACATTAAGTGTAAACAAGGGATATATCTATGATCATATGAGGATAATATGAACATAAGGGTATAAGAAAATAATTATAACATTTTAAAATCATGAAATGTATATAATAAATCATAATATTTAGTCACAATATAAATCTTGGTAGTTTATAAGACATGAATCATAAAGTAATTTAAGAACATGGTCCATGATAACAAAACATTTTCATAAGACATAAGTTTTTGGCATACAAATAAGAATATAAAATAATTTCCTTAGTAGTCAAGGATTATTGAATGTTCAATCATAGTGGAATGAGGTCACTCTCTAAACTATCATAGTAATCAAGGTTCACTCAGAAGATTATCATAGTTGAAAAATTCTATTACTGAACTGGGTTCACTTTCCTTTCTAGTTCTATTTGTATTATGAGATATCAACATTTACCCAATGTATTGTAGGGAGATATATGTCCCATAAATATCATAGTGAAAATTATACATATGTGTTCCACAAATATCATAGTGAAAATTAGGTTTTTTTGACTATGTTGTTTTCTCAGCCACCCGCTTGTCTACTCTTCCTTCAACTCTAGGTTCTTCTTTTCCTTCCCCTTACATATTCAATTTAGTTTAGAGAATATAATCTTGTTTTTTGTGAGTGATTGTTTTTACCAATGGGTTGGGGGTTTTGGACTCCTTTATCTTGGATTTTTATTGATTTGAGCCCTTCGGTGGGATTCCATGGTTGCATGAGGGCATTGCTCCATCCCATGAACTTTGAGGTAGTGTGGTGGCATGTACTTAATGTTTGGATTCTACAGGATTCACTATCCTTTGTTTCCCTCCATATCCATTCACCCCTTGGTGATTCTATGTTTTTACGTTTATTACTGTGTGCAATAGAAATTGGTTCCAGGTGGTGGACTTTGGATGCAAGGGGTCTGTCCAGTGTCTGCATCAAATGGAGAATCATGATTTCTAGAATAAACTCGGTTCCTTCCTGTGGTTGTGGCTAAAGATCCTTTTGATGCTTTCAGGATGTGTTGATGGTTTTTTGGGTTCCTCTGTAGTAGGATTGGTGATTGGCATACTACTCAGTTTGGCTTTGGTTAACAGACATCAAAGTACTTGGATGATGATTCATGTGTGGTATGCACTTTCTGTTTTTTTTATTACATTTGGTTTTATATATGTGAAACTAGTTGGTTGATGGGTTTTATATTCCTTTTTAGGTGTTGGAAGTTGTTTTATTTCATTTGGTTGGAAGTACTTCTTTTTTGCATGCTCTGTTGGGTGGGTGGCCTCGAATGAGGGATGGGTGTGTTGACACCCATCATTAGCCATTTTTCCTTCTTGTTGGACATATGGGAACCATAATTTTATCTTGTATAGTTATTTTTGTCTTGAGTGATTTTGCATCAGGATGACATGACGTGATTTCTTCACAAGAATCATCGGTTGGGAGACTCATTTGAGAGATAGATGTGTTCACATATATTGTCCAACCCTCCCTCCACATTTTTGTGGGTGTGGGAGGGGTGATCTGCCATGTTGTGCTGCTAGTACGGTGTAACTTCTTTTTATGGGAAAAAATTCTTGATCATTTTAACTGTTTCATTATCACTCAAGGGGTGGGGGATGAAACTCTTTCCACAACCTTTTTGATGCTTTCTTTCCATTGACCACAATGTTCTTCCTTTGGGTTTGTCATTATTGTCCATTTCCATGATGTTTGTAATGGGTTACCACTTTCACATTTTTCAAAATTGGATATCATTTTTGATTTTCAATAATAGGGGCTTTCCCTCCAACCAATTTAAAAAAACATAAAATATCATTAAATCATTTTTGAGAAAAATAACATTTCCATTTTGAAATAAAATTTTCAATGAAAATTGCACAAATATGAAGGAAAAAAATTATTTAAAAATACCCTTGAAAATTTATAAATTATTCTTCATGGAAAAATATTTCCATGACGGATGAAAATATGGTTATTTCATATAGGTTAAAAAACATTCCTTCTATATTTGTTTTAGAGAATTCAATAAGTTCTTCAATTGGAAAATGAAAAAAAATTCCTTCGAAAATATTTTATATAATAGTCAAAAATGGTTAAAAATTACTTTAAAAAATCATAGGATAACAGTAAAAACCTTCTTTAAAACATTTTTTAGAAAACATGTATATGGAAGAAAAAGGTTTTTTGACTAAAGAGATTAACGAAGAAAATTTTCTTTAAAAAAATATTTGGACTATTGAGTATATATGTTGAGTATAATGAATTAAGGAAATCTATTTTAAATAAATAAATATATGATAATAAAATTAATCAGTATATTTATAGGTTTATCAAATTATTTCATTTTCAGAACATAATCATAAAAAATATTGATAAACAATGACATTGTAACATAAAACAGCTTACAACTTTGGTAACTTTTAAATAATAAGTACCATGAAATAAATAGAGTTACATGAATATTAAAATACCAAAAATTTTAAAATAATAATCATAAAATATATTCATGTGATGTATATACACCACAAAAGAAAAACAAGTTGTGTATATATATGTGTCTCACATAAATAAAAGTGAGACGAAAATCCCTTACAGTAGGTCTGACCTCCTTTGTATGAATTCGAATATAATGTATAATAAATATAAGTTTATTATAAATCTATTAAATAAACATAATTATATATATAATATCATATATTATTTACTTTTTACCTTTTATCTCATATTTATTAATAATTCTTTATTAAAATAACTGTTTTGGGTGATATTTGCTTCATTTTTCATGTATGTTTTGGTTTGATTATTTTGACCCATTTATTTTGATCATGGTCCCATAATATTCATAATTTTAATGATTAAATTAATATCATATATATTCATTATATAAATATTTAAAGTCATTCATAAAAGTAGAGATAGTAAATTGAAGTACAACATTCATGCAGACGGTAGGTCATATGTACACATGAGCACTGTTTACACATTTCAATGGATGGAATGAAAGAAAAGGAAATAATAAATAATATTTAAAAAAATTTATTCTATCATATATATTCCTTAAATATGTTCTTTATTACTATCCAAATAAAACATAACTGAAAAACAAATCGTGTAGCTTCGTAGAGGTGGTAGTCCACACGTATGCATGATCGACGTTATCATTTTTCAATCGTTTGGAAGGTAAGTATGTTGATTTGATATTATAATTTAAAAATTATTCTTTTATAATAAAAATAATATATAAATATTAAACACATATTAATACCCATCCATGAAATATGGTGGTGAAAAAAATTAATAGTATTGTTATGTAGAGATGGTAAGTAGTACGAACATAAAAACGATACTTTCACTACTCGTTTGATGGGAATGAGGGAGTATAATGGTGTTTTAATATTAATAAATATATTTCATATTATTTTGGATCTTTAATTTTTTTTTATGATATATTCCATATTTTTAGGAGGTATTGAAGAGTAAAAAAGTATGTGTTTGGTTCAGGTGATTACCTCTTCTTTGAAACGACTCCTTTAGATCTTTTATAAAGGGTAGTATGGTTGGTCTTTTGGGAAGAATAGAAGCTTTATAATGTGGATATAATATTTTAAAAGATTAATTTTCAGATTTTTTTTGATCTAGAAGGCTCAAAGTTGTGTAAAGAAGTAGGGAATGATGTTCTGTTTTATAATTGTGGCGAGGGTCTCTTTTGGAATTTATCAAAAGATTAAATTATAATAAATTAATTCTATAGAAAAATTCCAAAAAATTCTTATGTATTGAAAGAAAATTTAGGACTGTTTTTTAACCAATATAATTTAGACAAATTTTAATGTCATTTAAAGCCTTATCAATTTAATAAACCCTTAGTTAATCAATTTTATGTTTAACAACAGTGGAATTTTTTTTTAATAACAAAGGGTTGTAATTTTTACATATAAAAAGAAAATTGGAAAATTAATGGAAAATTTTTAATATTTTATACCATATAATATCCATATTCTCTTATTTCAATTTTTTTTTTGATTTTCATAAATTTTAATTAAATATTTCTTTAATAATGTATCATTTTTGTCAATTCTCACACTATTCAATTAATTTGACTAAAAAGGAATAAAAAAAGTTTGAATTCAAATATATTCATTTAAAAAAAATATTTTATATTCACCTATAATATTTTTGTAACACAATAAATTACTCAAATTATATCAATTTTTATATTTCCAAAATAATTTATTTTATTTTTCCAATAGTTGAATTAATATTGTTTTGGAATTTTCTAATCATTTAAGGTAAATATATAATACCTAAAAATTATAATTAAATAAAAATAATAAATATTATTTAATTATGCACAAAATTAATATTAATTTTCATTCATAATAGGTTTTTGTCCATATTTGAACACATAAGGATATTTATAACTAAGAGAGCGGCATTTTGTAACATTATGTGACTTAAATAATTTATTTGTCACATTCATGGAAAAGTTTCCATTACTACTAAATTTAGAGCCTATGGTGTTCATGTTTAAATAATTTCATCCCATAATAATAAGCATGAAAAATTGTGGACTTATCACTTTGTTTGAACCAATATTAATCTAATTGACCCTCTACTAAGGTGATAATTTTTATCATAGAGACAATTCATATTTGTCAAAAATAAAAGTGGATTATTTAAAAAAATTGATCCTCGGGATTAAAAATTTTAAATCTATTTTATAAAATTCAATACATATAATCAGAAGAAATTAATTTAAAAATTAGTATAAAAACACAACTAAAACCACTATTTAGAAAAATACATTTTTAATCATAAAACTTGGTATATTCTTATCCCATGATTAAAATAATATTAAATGAATTTTTAAAAATTTTATTGAATATATAATATATTAATTTAATTAAAATATTTCACTAATAGTGAATAATTTTATTTATTAAGACAAAAACACACTACACATAGAAAAACAGGTTTTTTGAAAAAATAACTTTATCGTATAAAAATGTTTTTAACCAAATTCAAATATAAGATTGACTCCAATAAAAATAATTGGATTATTTAAAATATAATATATCTAATTTTACTTTTAAAAAATTTAGGAAAAATTGAAATATGTACATTCTTGAAACAAAAATAGTGTTTTAAATAAAAAATTCTATATTTTCACTATTCACTAGAATATCAATCTCCTCAGAAAAATACTAGAAATTCACCCTATTATAATATTAATATGATGATTTAACAAATATATTTAGTTTTATCAAATAAATTTTTTAAATGTTTTAAAAATTAATTTTTTATTTTCTCAAAAAAATTCAATAAAAATCATTTTGAAAGAAATATGTTTTTAAAAATAATACAAATTTTATAAAAAATGAATTCCTATTTCCAAATAATTAATCAATAAAAATATACCAAGAGGGAAAATTTTATATATATAATAAATAATTTAATCATATTCATACTCTCCAATTTAACACATAGGTTATAATGGTCACATAATAACATTTTAATATTATATCATATTTCATTTAAACTCAGTTTTTCATGTAACATAATATATAGAAGAAATAAAATAAATTAATGAGGAATATTTTCAGAAATCACAGGGTTTTATTATCTTACCCTTTAATAAATTTCAACCACACAATTTGATCATGTGATTGGTAGTCAAAGGTTCGATATTTTCAAATTCCTTTGTTAAAAATCCACATTATAAAAAGTGTTAATAAAACTTCCCCAAAAGAGAAGGAAATGGAATTATGTTGGTCACCAAAAAACTTGGTTTCCAAATAGAATAACATTAGTGGAAATTTAAAACTTGGAAATTTAATAGAAAACTAACACCCAAGTATTAATAGAATGTGATAGAGAATATGATCAGGAGAAAGTTAACAACCACAAAAAACTAAATCAGTGAGGGGTTGAAAGACCATCAATTTATAAGAATTGATGGTTATAAGATAATTTTTTTGACTTAAGTTCCTTTTCCTAGAAGCGAGGAATTCCTTTACCCACTAAACATACAGAATGATATAAAACAATTACATGAAAATTATAATTTCATTCATTAATCAATTCTAACCATAATTTTATCTGTTTATCTAAAGGATGTGTATTTGAGATGAATTTTTTATTCATTAAGTTCTAAAATAAATTTTTAATAGATCAATATATACCTCATATATTTAGTAGTTAACAAAACATAAATTGGGAAAACAAGATAATTGTCAAAATGAATAAACCATCATATGAATAAATACATGATTAATCTCCAAATTCTTAATTACCTCAACAACCTCAATATTAAATAATGTTTTAATATAAAAGGTTATATCATTCACTTCAACATAAATCTTAAAAAAATTAATTATATTCTTCCCAAATAATATATCATGTTAAAAAAAAATTTAACCCTAAGGATTAGATATACCTAAACCAAAAGATAAATTTCCCAAATACCATTATTCAAAACGATAAATTGTTATATAATATTTTAATGTTGTAAAGATCCCAAAAATACCTTATATAGAATTTATATACTAACCTAAAAGTTAATTCGAAACATGAACATAAATATCTCCAAAAATATTACCTTTTTAATGAATAACTTTTCAACTATGATGATTATCTCTGTCCCATAATCCATTAGTAAATAATTAACATAACATAAAATCGTATGCCAACCATAAGAGGTATTTAAACCTTAATAGAGTATCAAAATCCCATCACATAACATAATAATAATGGTTTGTAGATGCATGTGAACTTATGATCAACATTAATCTTATATACCCATGATAGAATACCTTACATTTAAGTCAACCTAAATTGAAAATATATATTCTTCCAAAAAGCAACACAATATTTATTCCTCAAATAAGTTCATAGACTACTGAATATTTTAATTAAATAAAAAATGAAATAAACTTCATTAAATATGTTCTAAATCACTTCTTATCAAATCAAAATCCAATTTCAGGGTTACCAATCTAATAAATTTCAGTCATATCTTTATATAAATTAAAAATTATCAAATTAACATAAAAAACATACAAAGTATTATCTTTCCCTTAATCAGGTGTTCTCCAAAAATATCACCTTAAAACTAAATATATTTTACTGTATATTGGAACCATTAAATTTTTTTTTTCATATACTTAATGAAAAAATACCGAGGAAGAATCTATTGATTTTTTAATATTTAATAGCCATAATATGATTAGTATAACACTTATACTACATAATTATTTAATCTAAATTCCTAAAAACATCAATCATCCCAATTATTTGTTAAACCATTAACTAGGATTCATCATACTACTCCCCAATACTTCTTTCATGCAATATAGAATATGAATCATGTCTTAATATTCATCAATTTAAATTCAAATATTCTTCTTACTTTTAACATACCATATACTAATAAAATAGAACATACCTTTCACATATCATTTATAGTGTCTTCATCATCATTGGTAAAACCATTACTCATACAAACTTTCTGATTCTCTTCTCACAATTTTCCCCTAGGACATTTATTTTTTTAATGGTCATACATTGAACATTTAAAACATTCAACCATTGAGGACACCATAGGGAGACTATTATTCCAATTTATTTAATTAACCAAACATTTCAATTTTCAATGATAATTAATAGATTTGGGTTCTTATTTTCCAAAATTAAATCATCCTCCCATTCAACATAGTAATTCATTTCAGTGCTTCTTACCACATTCTAGATATATTGGGAGATGATTTTTCTTTCCTCTATGGTCATTATGATAATTCATCTTTCTCTTGTTAGGTCTGTTAGAAAACTCAGCAAAGATGAGATTTTTAATAATATAATAAGATATATGTTTAGGAATAATCAATGGTTTTCATATTCCATCCCTAATTAAAATTGGTTTCTCATGAGTACAATTGTTCCATTAATCATCACGTTCACCATTAAATTTATTCCTTCGGGTTATTTCCATTGACTAAAACCAATCGAAAGAGTGTGATAAATAGTAATCATAGTAGGAAACCGAATAAGAATGAAACATTTAAAGGATGCATAAATTAAGAAACCTTATATTATTACACCTTTGGATTAGCCTAGGTCATTCCTGGTAGTTATAAAAAAATAAGATTCGATTCTATACTTAGACTTATCCCAAGAGTTCTTACTAAAGTATTCTCACCATATTTTCCCAGGGATAACTAAACCCTTCTCTGATACTCACTTTAGTGACCTAGACTTATCATAAATAGATATCACATCATAATAAATTATTATTCATTTCATAACATAACAATCCACACCAGAATCATATAGGTAAAGTACCATTGGAAACATGGACATATAAACAACTGGTTCATAAAAAATCTACATCATCTCCGACTATTTTCTTCATAACTATCACCCTTATTAGATATATCATACTCAATAATTTTCTTCAAAACTTAGCAAAAAAATAAGAAATTGTGAGCACAGATTTTCAATGAGGGTAAAAAAGGGATATATCAATTATCACTTGATAATAACATGAACATGATTATATAAGAATAAGAGAATAACATTTTGAAATCATTATCTGCATATCATAATTCATAATATAGACTCATGGAATAAATCATGGATGTTCATAAGACATGATTTATAAATTAATTAAAGAACATGACCCATGAGAGAATATCATTGTCATTATACATATGTTTTTGGCATACACAAAAGAATATAAAATAATTTACTATATAGTAAAGGATCATTAACAAGACTATATTAGTGGAATGGATTTACTCCCCAAGACATCATAGTAGTCAAGGATTACTCTCAAGACTCTTATAGTGAAAAATAATCTTACAGCACATAATTCACTTTTCATTCCAGTCCTGTTTATCTAATGAGATATAAATATTTACCTACAGAATTAGAGGGAGATATATGTCCCACACATCAGATAGTAAAAACTATAAATATGTGTTCTAAAAGATCATAAATCATTAATAATATCAGAACCCATGAATATAAATGGGTTTCATTAACATATCATCGAAGCATAACCTAAGGAAAAGAAATGGGTTTCAAAATCATTTCACTATTTCATTATAGAACTACCAATGGAAAGGAAATGGGTTTTATAAAAATTATTTCATCGTAATAATTAACTATCTAGATAGAGAATAAGGAATTTAGCCTTTTATTATATCACTGATAATGAATAGGTGAAATTAAGTTTTTTTTTATTTTTGATGAATAGAAATACCATTAAAATATCATTAAATCATTTTTGACTAAAATAAAATTTCTATTTTGAAGTCACATACTCAAAAAAACTTCACATATATAAAGGAAAAAGGTTTTCTTTTAAAATAACAATTTAAACGTAAAAATTTAGGTTCAAATAAAAATTATTCATGATGGAAGTAACGTCCATTCATTCCATATATGTTAAATAAAATAATTATTTCTACAGGTTTTTCAAAAAATTCACTATGTAACTTTTTTAGAAAATGAAAAAAAATCCCTTTAAACAATTTTGTAAAAAAATAAAACATGGAAAAACATTACTTAAAAAATAATATGAAAATAGTAATAAACTTAATTAAGAATGATTTTAAAAACATGGATAAGAAAGAAAAAAGGGTTTTCAACTGAAGCGATATATGAAGTCAATTTTCCTTAAAACATATTTTCAAGTTCTTGAGTACATAAGATGGTTGTAATGAAAAAAATATTGTAACTAAAATAAATAATTATAGTATAATAAAAATCATTATCAACTGTATAGGATGATCATAATATTTCATCACCATATCTTAATCACAAATAATCTCAATAAATAATGTGATTGTAACATGAAAATCCTTACCACTATGGTAAATTCTTAATAATAAGTCCAATTAATGTAATATAATTATAAGTATATGTAAATACCAATAATATTTGTAATAAGATTCTTAAAATACATTAATGGGAAGTATGTAGACCAATTAAAATAAACAAGTGGTGTATATGGCATGTGTCCCTCAAAAATAAAAGTGAGATGAAAATCCCCTATAATAAGTACAGCTCTCTTCCTATTAGTTGGAATATATTTTTTAATAAATATAGATTTACGGTAAATATATTATAGAACCACACTCAAATATATCATACAATATATGATTTATATAAAACCTTTTATCACCCATTCATTAACAATTATTTATTTAATCACTATTTTCGATGATATCTGGTTCATTTTTATCATATGTTTTGGTTCAATTGTTTGGAACGTTGTATTTTGATCATTCATAATATCTATAATTTCTCCATAAAATAAATATAATATATATTAATTATATACATGTTTATACTCATTCCTAAAATTATAGATAGGAAAATTAACTACACTATTCATAAAGACTGTAGGTCATACAGACACAAGAACGTTGTTTCGATTTTTCAATGGATGTGATTAAAGAAAGATAAATAATAACTCAAATTTATAAAATAATTAATAAATATAATATATCATATATATATATATATAAATTAAATTCATCCTTATTTTCATCCACTTAAAGTAGAAATGAAAAATGAATCACATCCCTTCATGGAGGTGGTAGTCCCCACGTATTCACGATCGACAATACGATTTTCCAATAGATTGGAATATAAGTTGTAAGATGTGATATTATAATTAAAAAGTTTAAATATTTCATAAATATTATATATGAATATTAAACCTATCATAATACAAATCCAGAAAATATTATGATGAAAAAAAATAAATCATACCGTTATGTGGAGATGGTAAGTCATACGTACACACGAGTGATACTTTCACTTCTTATTTGATATGAAAGATGTTGTATAATGTATTTTTAATAATAATAATTACATTTAATAATATTTATGATAATAAATAAGTTATTTTATGATAAATAACATTTATTTATTGGAGTTAAAGAAGAGTAGAAAATAAAATGATCAATTGAGGACATTATCTTTTCTTTGAAATGAATCATTTAGATCTCTTCTAAAGGGATCTAGAGTTGGGCATTTTGGAAGACCAAAACATATAAAAATTGACTAGGAAACATTAAAAGATATATTTTTAGAGTTTTTGCGATCTATAAGACACAATGTGGTGTAAATATGCAAGGTTGTTGGTTCTCTTTTATAATTGAGGTAAGTGTCAATTTTGGAATTTTAGAAAATATTAAATTATAATAAATTATTTATCAATACAAATTCCACCAAATGAACTGGAATTTTAGGATAATTTTTATATGGATTTATTATAATCATCAAATTTAATTTATATATGTTTTTGTGTCATTTTAAACCTTACGGTTATGACCGACCCTTAGTTAATAAATTTTAATTTTAACTACGGTAACATAATTTCCATATATAAATTGATGTAGTTTTTACTTATAAGTTTTAAAATAACAAATAAATGGATATGTTATGACATTTAATACCATATTATATCCATTTTTTATAAAAAACCAAAATTTTAAATTATGAACATCATATTCGATATCATGTGTGACACACAACACAAAGCATAGAAAAGAATATAACATCAAGAGACATTATGATATATTTACTATTATAAATAAATTAAATAATTTCTAAAGATTTAAATTAATAAAACTCTAAGTTTATCTTGTGTTACATGTAACAACTTGTTTCTTGAAAATAATTAATTACGCACAAGGCTGAGTTTTATCAAACAACAATATATTTTAAATATTAATATTTAATATGAAAATAATCACATAGCCATTGGAATGGATGGTAAGATTATGAATAAATAAAATATAAAAATATATTGTATAAATATGTTTATTAATTATATATTGATTAAAATAATATAATAATCATTCAAAATAAGAAGAAAGGTCTTATGAGAAACCGTATTTTTTCATGAAAAGCAGATTAATAGTGCTTTGCACACATAATTTAAAATTAATTTTTACCAATTTTAGAAACTTTATATGAAAAAATAAACTTCATTTTTAAAATAATTATATATAAGTTATTTTATGGTGATATTTTGGGTTTTTTATGAGAAGTTTCATTTTCTTGATGAATATTGAAAAAAAAGAATTTAATTGAAAACTGCCTTTTTTATAATTAATTTATAATGATAAAATAAAATTTTAATTGGTTTTAAAGCCATAATAGTTACATTATACATTTATTAATTCAATTTAGGTAATTTTAATAATTTTCATATTGAAATTTTATATAAAAACATTGTAAATTTTTGAACATTTTCACTTTAAAAACTTGATTTGTCGCCACATATGCAGAATTAATTTTAAATTACATTCTTCCACTTATGTGAATTTAATTTGACAAAATTCATTCAATATTTTTAATCATAATAATTTCTATTATCTAATTAGGTAAAATTAATTTCTGACCATATTTATTGGTGAAAAAATTTAAAAATAATTAAAGTTATTAAGGTAAAAATAAGTATACATGGTGGTTAAACATAGAATATAAGTTCTGAGAATCAATAAGCACAAGTATAAAACACATTTTATGGACATATATTGAACTTATCCATTCTTGTATCAAGAATATTCCATTAGTATGGCCTAGTTACATGAAAAAATGTGGGTTGAATTCACTCATTCAAAATAATTACAAGTGTGCCACTCACCCCACGTACAAAATGGCACCCTTTCTCCTCTCCAAATAACGCCTTAAAAAAATTTGGTTTAGAAAAACCCTATAAAAATGACATTCCAACTTACCTCCCCTAATCTTATAATACTTATTTAGGTAATATATTAATCCTTTTAATAATTTAGTACAAACCTAATGTAGATACACCAAGATGAGGAAACACTATTCAATGAGCATCTTTATTTTACATATTTCTCCACATATATTAATTTATATTAAACAATAATATTATAATAAACTTAGTATATTGTATGTACTATGATATTTTTATAAAATTTTAATGGCATGAAACCACCCCCACTTCCATAAAATGGGTTACGAAATCATCTTTTATGAGTATGGCGTACTACTACCTCACAAACAAATGTCATTTGTTTTTCCATTTCCACTACTAAAGGATGGGTATGACAATGGATATAAATTAAATATTAAATTTTTATAGGATATTAATACCTATGTATTAACTCTATAATGTATATCATTTTACCTTCCATTATGTAGAAGATACAATAATATTGCTCAAATGAACTACAAACTACTGCCTCACAAAGCGATGTGATTTGTGTTTCACTAACACTTTGCATAGAAGGTGATAAATATTATGTTAATTATTAAATCTGATATAAATGACATAATTATTATATTCATTAAATATATATCATTTGGTAATGATAATATAGATCATTTTATTTCTTTTCTTTTTCATTCATGTAAATATGATAACATCGTCCTTGTATATGCGGATTATCGCCATCACTAAGTGATATGACACTATTTTCATCACCACACCACATGGATGATATATATAAGTAAAAAATATGGTTTATATGGTAAATTATCATTTTTTAAATTTAATATATTTCTTACCTTCTTTCGATAATGATCAATGAAAAATGGAAATGGTACTCCTATATATGTATGACCTACCGTCTCCATGATCTTAACATACTTCATTTTTCATAACCGTTATTTATGGTTGGATTTAAATGTAAAATTGATGTAAAAATTTGATAATTATGTCATGATTATTATTTTGGTGATGATATAAATGTATAATATTCACATGAACTGGTTCTTTCATGGTGAAGCATGCATGAGTGAACATGGGCATTAACACCCGAAATAAAGAAAAGAAATAAAGATCAATAACGAATGGGTGATCAGATATTATGAAAGGATAATATGTGACATTATAAATTTTAATTTTTTTATATTCTAATTTAATAAAATGTTTAAAACCACTATAAAATAGGATAAATCATGTTCATCCAAAAAGAAGCATAATGTAAGGGGTTTCGAGTCAATTTCATTTCATTAAGTCATATAGTAATGTTGGGAACCAAATTACTTTTATATGGTGTATATACTACACATTTGAAAATTAATATCATGAATAATTAATTGTTATTGGTATCATAATTTTCAATTTGAATTATCACATCTACGGGGGTTTGAACTTAATGTTACTAAGTGGTAAATAAGTTTCATAATATAATTTATTTTCGCTGGGTTATATTACATCTTCATTACCATTTATATTTTATGATTATATGTATAAGGACATTTGACTATTTATTGTTTTATTTCCACTTGGTCTACACGGATTTACTATTGATACACATAATCAATTCATTAATTAATTCTCACATCAATGTTATGATAATTTTAAGTGTTTTTTTACAATCTCATTATAAATGAGATTGTTTATTCTTGAATTTACATTAAATAAAATTATATCATAATTGTTTAATATACAATTTAATTTTATTATATTATGTTCATTAATGATATTTTTCAAGTAATAGTACCATTTTACACTATTTGGTACTAAAATTATTGTGAATTGTTTTAGGAAAACTTGACTTCATTTGTCACTTTAGTTAGAAATCTGTTTCTTAAAATACCATGTATTCTAAAAATGTTTTCAAAAATGTTTTATAAAACCATTTAAAAATGATTTTATAAATTCTTTTTTTAACCTTTTATTTTTTTAGATTAATATTCTATTTTATTTATAATAAATCACTTTTCTATCATTTTTACCATCTAAATGGAAAGTTCTTTACGACATGTAAGGAATTACTAGCCAATAATTCCATTATTTCACTGAATTATCCTTTTAAATTTTAAAGGTTTATTTTTAAATAAAATTTTTGTTTTATATTCTATAAATTCTTCGTTGTTTAAAAATTATTTTTAAATAAAATAATTTTCAACAAGTTTTATGATTTAAAAAGTTATTTTCAAAATGAAAACGATATTTTCCATAAGAATGTTTTTAAATAACATTTTATGATATTTATTTTCATAAATAAAAACCAAAATTAATTTACACATACAATACAAGGGATGTATTGTGGTGATACCATCCTTATTCTTTCTTTGGTGGTCTATGATTGTTTTGAATGAGGAAATTATTGACATTCCCTCCCATGATTCATTTTTGTAGTCAATAACTTTCCATTGAAATGTTCACTTTCCTATGATCATTGAATATTAAATTTACCCAAAATATACATTTTATTTATCATGGATATGTTTATTTATTAAACCACATATCATTTTTAAATATGGTGTACAACATTTAATGTTATTTTATATCTGGATAAATATTGATAAATCATTATCTTGTACTGAAATCATATACTTTATTATAAGGCACATTGTTTATAATTTTAATCAATTATTTTATACATTATGAATTCATTGTACATATAATACATGGGTAAGGGACCGGTTAATGTAATCCCCTCAATGTATCAGTAGTCTCATGGAATGAATCATTTGAATAGCCTCAAAAATAGGTTTTTACCTAATATGTTTTAAACTAGATTGATGATAGATCTTGACGGAGAAGGTATCATGTGCTTAGGAAAAATTATGTCGGATAATTATTCATTTCCTTAATTTATTTTATTATTATTATCGAAGATATTTTCACTGTATCATTATCTCTAGAAGCATTTAATTATCAGTTATTGATTAAATAACATGTGTTTTCAATTATTTATCTTTCCATATTGATTATTCCTTATCTGTTGATGTAGTCATGTTATTTAAATGGAGTATTTTATCAATTATTAAAATTTCCATGTTGATTATTCTTATTAAATCATGATATCTTCTATTATACTTAACCCTTACTGGGCATTTGAGATCACCCTTATTTTGTTTCCTCTAACTATGATATCATGAAGTTTAGTATGAATGATATTAAAGAATATTATAAAGGAAATAAGTTTATTCTAAAAACATATATGTTGTAATTTTTATAAAAAAATTTAATGTATGTCTCAAGTATGTATCTATTTTACCAAGACTACTCTAATATTCAGTCCTTTGGGATGTCATTATGTGTATCCAATGTCGATGTAATGTATGGAGACTCTAACTCTGACCTGTTGGAGTCAATGATTCTAGATATGGTATCAAAGAATGTTTGGTAGAAAATTGGGATCTAGATTTATGAAAATATTGAATAGGAATGATAAACCTGTTATAGAATTTGAGAATAAGTATAGAAGAACATATTAATGTTTTGGAAATATAGATATTATGTGGGTCTCCTTGAAATACATCCCTTTCTAGATAATAAAATTGTAAATGGTTCTGGAGAATATTTATATAGGGGTAATAACTACAAAAATAGTGCATCGAGCTTGACTTGAGTGTTACCTGGTAAAAGACAATGGGCCATACGGTGCACTTAATTTGACACTCCTAGGGGATATTCTTAGTATAATTCAATTTTTATTTATAAACCATTATAAAGGATTTGAATATATTGGGATAATGAATAACATAGGTTAAATCTTAGGCCCCGGAATATCCTATGTTGAAATAATACAGATGTAGTATTTGTATAGAAGTAATTTTTTCCTATGGTATTTTGGTTATAAGAATCAAGAATCATTTATGGATTGAGTTAAATTTTAGAAACACATGTGTATTCACTAACATAATAGTTAAGAATAAAATCACATGTTTATATGATTTAGGTTGAAAATATGTTCAAATACTTAAACTCCTCTTTTTAGATTTTATGTGATTAAGGATATTTTGGAGATATTTACAGAAAGAATATGTTTTAGTGGAAAAGATATTTGTGGGATAATACGTTTACATTTTATAGTAACAAGTTTAAAGGAATTAATATCCATTAGGGTTCATATGATAATTAATGGCATTATAATAATAGTCAAATAAGTTTATTAGGCTTCATAATAATAATAATAAATAAAATATGAAGAAAATATTAGTAAAAAGTTTATTTAATGATTATATTTATTTCAAGGATGTCCATCATTTTTTAGGAAATTTCAAATAATTATATTAATATAGTTTATAAAATGGATAACCCGCATGTATGGTGACACCACATCATATCTTTCATGGTGGTGTGGCTTAATCCCTGACAATTGGACTATAAGGGTTTCACACCTACCATTGGCCTATGTGATGTCCTTCTTGATATTTCATTGTTTTTAGTTATACAATTTGATGAATAAATATTAATTATGAACTATTAGTGTTACTTTTGAGGTTTAGATATTAATTTTTTTATGAGGTAACTTGTGCTAAACATATTGGTTTTCGAAAATAGTTAGAGAAAGAAGAAAATAATTTCACTCTTTATGGATCTTATGAATCTTTAGAAATTAATTTTAGTTCTTTTAGCCTGAAAAACTCATTTTTTTTAATATTCATTTCTTGAGGTAATGGATAAACTAAAAATTAATCTAATAGAAACTAAAGGATGACATTTCATTTATGAAATATAATAACATAATGTATGTATATTTCAAATATTCTTATATGGTAAAATAAATCTTCATCTTTGGGGATAAGGACCCTAAAACAAAAATGCTATCTTATTACATTCACAACAGATGAATCACATAGTATTTTAAAACATCACATATTTATGGTTTTAAGACCCTTAAATTCTATTTATCATTCATTTACTTTGGATCAATGACCTTAATCTCTTCATATAATTATTTATGATTTTCTTCCATGCCTATATCTTCACTTTCCCCCAATGTTCTAACTTATAAACCTAGTTATGTATTATTTTATATGATGTTTGTACTTCCATTTATCTCTTATCAAGAGGATATTTTACCAACCCCTCTCGTGATGTGGGATCTCAATAAATTTATTTTTAATTATGAATCCCTTGATTACCAAGATCATGTTTATATTGTGAGTACATAATTATTTTTAATATGGGGATAATGTAGTTCCCCGAAAATTTTAAAAAATAATAAACATATTTAATAAAGAGTATGAAATGAAACACCAAACGTATAAAAAAATATAAAACCTAGATAATTTATGATATATTTACCACTTTAAATAAATTAAATACATTATATATTTTGAAATGCACAAAACATTGTGTTTATATTTCATTACATGCAATAAAAAATTTCTTTGAAAGCTTTTGTCACCTGCAAAACCATGTTTTATAAATAACAATATATTATTAATATTATTATTTAATATGAAAATTATTTCCTAGAAAATTGAAATGAAGGTAATAATATTATTAAAAATATATACAAATATATATTTAACACATTTTTGTTAATTATCTATTTTTAAAAATAAAATAAGTATCATTTAAAAGAAAAAGAAATTATTTCTTAAAAACTATATTTTTTTCTAAAAGATAGATTAGTAGCATGTTGAAAAAATAATTTAATATTATTTTTAACAATTCTAAAAAAATTATATTAAAAAATAAACTTCATTTTTTAAATCATAAAATCATAATCACATAGGGATAAGTTTTGGGATTTTTCTAAGAAGTTTCATTTGTTATGAATAGTGAAACATACTAGATTTTAATTTAAAACTACCTTTTTGTCTAAATAATTTATAATTTTAAATTATATTTTTCATTGTTTTTATAAAAAAAATAGTTAAATTGTACATCTATTTATCTAATTTAGGTTATTATATTAGTTTTCATATTTAAATTGGTTATAAAAACACTGTAAACTTTATAACATTTTCACTTTAAGAACCCACTTTCTCACCACGATTGGAGGATAAATTTTAAATTCGATTATTCAATATATTTTAAATTAATTTGAAAAAATGAAATCCATATTTGGAATAAAAATAAATTATATTATATAATAATTTAAACTTAATATTTTACCATAATTATTATTGGCAACAGTTAAATTTAATTATAGTGATTAAGGTAAAAATGAGTTCACTTAGTGGTTTAACTTAAAATATTAGGTGTAAGAATGACCTAAAACTTATAAAAGACCCATTTTATGCACATATATTTAGATTATAACTTATATTATCTATAATGGTCTATTATAGAGACCTGATGACATGAAAAAATGTTGGTGGAATTCACTATTTCAAAAAAATTACAATTGTGCCACTCAACCTACTTTTAAAAGGGACTCCCTATCTTCCCCAAGAAAAACAATAAAACCAATTTGGTTCAGAAAATAAATTATAAAATAACTCTCAAAATTACCTCCCATAATACTATAAGACATATTTTTCACAAAAATCCAACCTTGGAAGGCGTTATTTCAAACCTGACGAGGATACCTAAAGAAGAGATAATGTTCTTCAATGAGCGTCTTTATTTTATATCTTTATCAACCTCCTTAAATGTTACATAAACCAAGATTATATAATAAAATAATGATATTAAATATTATAGGATGTTTTTATAATAATGTAATTACCCAAAAGCATCTCCACTTCCACTAAATGGGTTATGAAATCATCATTCATGTATATGGCAGACTACCTTCTCGCGAACCAATGTTGTTTGTTTTTCCATTTCCACCTCTCATGGTTGGGTATGATGGTAGATATAAAGTAAATATATTATATTTAAAAAATATTTATAACACTTTATTCACTATATAATGTACATATTTTTCCTACCATCCCCAAGGAGATATAATAACATCGCTCCTGTGTACGGCGTACTACCACCTCATGAAGTGATGTTATTTTTCAGTCACTAACACTTCTAATTGAATGTGATAAAGATAATTTTAATGATTATATGTTATATAATTTAAATAATTATTATATTCCTTACATACTTCTCATTCTATAATGATAATATATATATCACTTTCTCTATTTCTTTTTTACTCACGTATAGATGATAACATCGTTCATGTACATGTGGACTACCACCTTCATGAAGCGATGTCACACTCCTTCCATCACCAAAAAACATGGATTAAATATATAATTATAAAATATTATATATATATTATATCATGATAATTATTTAAAGGTAATATATTACTTTCCTCATTTCCTTAATGATCAATGAGAAATAGAAATGTTACTTATGCATGCATATAACATACCATCACCATGATCCTAATGTGCTTGATTTTTCATAAAAATAATTAATGATTGGTTTTAGAATAATATTGATGTAAAAATATGATAATAATTTCATTATTATTTGTCTAGACATGATATAAATTTTTAATATGAATAAAAACATCATCTTTCATGACAAACATGCATGAGAAAAATAGGCAATTAACACCTGAAACAAAGAAAATAATGAAAGATCATTAATGAAAAAGTTATAATATATTGTAAATGGATCATATATGATATTATATATAATAATATGGTTATTATATAAGTTAATAACATTTTTAAAACCATTATAAATGAAGATAAAATATGTTAAATCAATAAAAAGAACAAGGAATGAGATTTCATCTCAATTTCATTTCATTGAGGCATATTGTAAGATTATATACATAATTTATTTTATATGGTGTATACACTACCCCTTTGAATTGTACTATCATGAATACATAATTCTTCAATGTATATTATGTTTTAATTTAAATTATTTCATCTTAGGAGACTTGAAATTAACATTACCAAGTTGTAAAGACATTTTATTACTCATTTTCTTTTCATTGGGGTATATTACTTATTTATTGTCATTAATATTATATGATTATATGTATAATTAGTTTTTAATATATATTATTTAATTTAAAAATTATTTTATTTGGATTTATAGTTGATATACAGAATCGATTCATTGAATTTTTTTGACATTATTGTTACGATCATTTCAAGGGTTTATTACACAATATAATTTTAATCGGTATTTTTTATTCATGAATTTCCATTAAAGTATATTTAAATGATCTTTTTTTGATAATAACATTAATTTTATTATCATATGGTTATTAATTATCTTTTTCAAGTTATATTTGCATTTTTCACTTTTTGGAACTTATAATTATTGAGTAATTGTTTTTATAAAATTGAACTTCGTTTCTCTCTTTAGTCAAAAATCCGTTTTATTACAAAACAATGTTTTCTAAAAAATGTTTTAAAAAATGTTTTTATTATCCATTTCAAAATGATTAATAAAATTAAATTTTTATATAATTTTTTCTTTTATAATTTTTTAAAGGAATCTTCTAATCTCTTTCTGAGAAAGCCACTTTTATATCCTTATTACCGTACAAAATGATGTCTCTTTACGAAATATGTGGAATTACCTACCAGCATGACAATAATTTCATTAAATATTCCATTAAAATATTACATGGTTATTCTTATAGATTTTTTTTCTTAATATTGTAGAAATTCATATTTATTAAAAATTATTTTCAACAGAAAGGATTTTCAAAAAAAATTATGATTTAAAAAGTTATTTTCAGAATAAAATGTATATTTTCCCCAAGAATGTTTTAATGATTTTTTATTATATTCATATTAATAAATTCTAAAATATATATATTTTACATTTACTCCACTGGTTATATTTTGAATTTATACAACCCTTATTCATTCTTTGGATGGTTTATTTCTATTTTGACTAAGAAAAATAATGAAATTCCCTCCCAAGATTCATTTATATAGTCTATGACTTTTCATTGAAATGTTAACTTTACTAAGTACATTTGAAAATAAATTTCACCTGAATATAAATATTATTTATCATGTATATGTTTATTTATTAAAACATTTATCATTTCTATATATGGTTCAGAACATTGAAAGTAATTTAATATCTAGTGATATATTGATATATCTGTATCCTTTACTCAAATATAAATCATTATGATAAGTAACATTGTTTATGAGTTAAATAGAGTATTCAATATATGGTTAATTCTTTGGACATGAAATACAAGGGTTGGGGACTAGATAAATAAATCCCCTCGATGCATCAATTGTCTCATTGGATGAATCAGTCGGCTAGCCTTAACTAAATGAGTTTTTACCTAGTTTTTTTAATATTTCTTGGGGATAGATCTAGAATGTAAAGGTATAATGTGCCTATGAAACATGATGTATGATAATTAATCATCACCTTCATTTCATTTATTATTATAATCCATGATATTTTCACTATGACATTATCTATGGATTCAATTCATTATCAGTTATTGATTAAATGGAATATGTTTTTCCACGATTTACCTTGCTATATTGATTATACCTTATCTATTAATGTATTCATGTTTTTTAAATGGCATGTGTTATCATTAATTTACCATTCCATGTTGATCATTCTTATTGTTTCATGATTTCTCTGTTATACTTAAGCCTTACGGGGTATTTGATTTCACCTTTACATTGTTTCCTTTTCCCCAGGATCCCATTATGTTCACTATGACTAATATTAAATAATATTCTATAAGTAATAAATATATTCCCAAAAAAACATATGTTATAATTTTTGTATTCAAAAACAATGTAAGACTCAAGTATGTATCTATTTTCCTAATATTTATAAACTATTCAGTCCTTCGGGATGAGATTCTGTATGTCTTGTACAAATATAATGTAGTGAGACATCAACTCCGGGCTAATGGGGTTGGTGTCACTACATGTTGTCTTATTTAAATATTTTTATGTTTTATACATTATTTTATACAATATTATTTTTATAAAATATCATTATTGATGATTCTAACATTATTAATTTAATTTGGCATAAAATACATAAAGAAAAACTTTTAATCCAAATAAAATCTTTTAACACAACAATAATTTATCATATAGACCTATAAAAGTTATCTAAAACTATAAATTACTCAAATTTTATCAATTTTGATATTTTGAAAATCATTTTTAAAATTTTCAATTAATTTAATAAATATTATTTTGCATTTTGTAACTATTTTATATAATTATATAATTCCAGAAAATTATAAATAAATAAGCATCATGAATGTAATTTCATTATACAAATAATTACTATTAATATTAATTAATAACTTGTCTTTGTCCTAAAGTGAAAAAATAAGTATATTTATAATTAAGTGAGTGATATTTTGTTACTTTATTTGACTTAAATAATACATAAGTCATTATCAAGGACAACTGTCCATTAAAAACTCCATTTTAAACCAAATGTTTTAAATGACAAATTAACTTCATCTAATAAGACTTAAGATGAATAATTATGGTCTTATAACATAGTTTTAACCTTGATTAACACTACTTACCCATTATTGAGGTGATAGATTTTAACATTATTACTATTAATATTGGTCAAAAATAAAAGTGTCATATTAACAAAATTTGAAACTCCTTCTTGAAAATATAAAATCCATTTTATCAAATTAAAAACATATTTTTGGTGTAAATTAATTTAAAAAACTATGTGAAAAAAATGAAAACCACTATTTAGACAAATATATTTTTAATTATTTAAATTGGTTTATTCTTATCCCATTCTTAGAAAAATATAAAATTTATATAAAATTTTTATTTAATATATAATATATTAATTTCCTTAAAATATTTCAACAAAAGTGATTAATTAAAATTTTTAATACAAAAACACATTGCACCAATAAAAACAATTGTCTAGAAAAAATGCCTTTTTTGTATAAATTTCTTTTACAGCAAATCTAAACATAAAATTGATTAAAATGAAAATAATTGGATTATTTAAAATAAAAGACAACTTATTTTACTTTTAAATAAATTTAAAAAATTTAACTTTGAACATGCTTGAAATAAAAATATATTTTTAATTAAAAAATAGTATTTTTTCACTATTCACGAGACAATTAATCATTTCAGAAAAATCCTAGAAATTCACCCTAAGGAAATTTTATTTAAAAAAAAATAAAAAAATAGATTTAGTTTTATAAAATAAAATTTTAAAAAATTTAAAAAATTAAATATAATAATTTCTCAAAAAAATTAACAAAAACCATTTTAAAGGAAAGCAGTTTTTAAACATAATATTACATTACTAAAAATTGACTCTATATTTTATAAGAATTAATTAATAAATTTATATTGAGCAGGATCTTTTTTATATTTATCATAAATTATTAATTTTATTCATAGCTTCTAATTGAACGACTATCTTATAATGGTCACATAATAATATTTTAATAATATATAGTGATTCATTTAAACTCATTATAGAGTGTAAAGTAAGACATCGAACAAATAAAATTAATTAAGTTGAAATATTTTCTAAAATATTAGGGTGTTACAAATGATCTCAATTCCCAATATATTGTACAAATGGTGCATGAATGTTTTTTGATTCTGTAAAAATGATATTTGGTCTTCATAGTGGTCGTATCAAGATCATGTAACATGTATAGTGTCTTCTTCTTCACGAAGGGTTTTACCAAGGTTGCCCGAGGTGGTAGAAGTAATATATAGGTTTCTCGAGCCTCATCATGGGGAATTAGACCATGCTAAAGATTCCATGGTAGTGACCATGGTAATTTTAATCAATTTCAGATGGTGGAGGTCAATGGAAAAGGTGGCAGACAATGAAGATGATGTGTTCAAGGGTGGGGGAACATATAGGAGGCATGATATAGTGTTGTTTTAGTAAATAATATACAATAACCACATAAATCACAATGCCATATCTATTATGAGTGTGTTTGAGTTCTTTTTAAAATGATATCCCATGTATTATGTCACTCAAACTGCTTGCTATAGGGATTTGCTCCCATTACACCACTCAAACACATATGTGGCACATGATGACCTTCATGGGCCTATGGTCTTAGGAACACACATTGCACACACCATGTATGGGCCGATACTCCTTGAACTACTCAATATCCTTCCCCAAGTGGCCTTCATGGTTGAATATCACTTTTTAGGCTGGTTAAGTGGATTTCTAGTCCATTGGATTGAGGGAAACTAGGCTGGACAATTTTTTTTGAAAGAACTGTTTAAACAATTTAGCGACATCTCCACAAAATATTCTTCATAAAATAAAATATAAAAAATAAACATTTTAAATTATATTAATTCCCAAATTTTAAATTCCATATTTTCAATAATCAAGGAATTACAAGGGTTTTTTCACTAAAAACTTATCAAGATTATCATAAAAGGATTAAAATATTTCATGATTAAATGAGTACCTAAAATAACCCCACACATTAACTTT